>ONZH01013195.1:277500-935000 GCA_900303285.1 Rhinella marina | reverse complement strand
TAGATAGATAGATAGGAGATAGGTAGATAGATAGATGATAGATAGATAGATAGATAGATAGATAATCGATAGATAAATGGATAGTGATAGATTTCTCCCCTCCCTTGGATGAACTAGATTAACATGCTGTTACCATATTATGTAAAACAGATATTTCAATAGACAGACAGACCGATCGATCAATTGATAGGTTGAAGGACAGAGTGATGTATTTTTCTTCTTCCCTAATTGAATTGCATGGAAATATGTCCTATTTTAAACATCATATGCAAGGATAGATTAAATTGATTTGAGATGCACAGATAGATAGATAGATAGATAGATTGTTGATAGATGATATTAAGATGCAGTGTACATACAGACAGAACAGGGTCTGTGTATGAAGCAGAACTGAGCTGATTTGGTCCAGTGTTGCACTCCTCATGATGTGTTTGTGGTTGTGTTCTGTAGGACTGTGACTGATCTTCCTAAATTAACTTACACATTCATACTACATACTTCAGTGACAGCTCTAGCTTTGCTACATTCAGCAGTGCAGACAGGATGACATGGTTGGATTCCCTGTCAGCACCATCTCTCTTGGACAGTTCCCGGACTTCTCTATGGGTGACTTCCCTGCGCGCTGTCCCTGGTGCTGAGGTCCCGGCTGCGTACAGTGTGAACACAGCCTTACACCGCGGTTTTCCGCTCCCCCCTCAATAAGCACCTCATGTGCCCAGCCTTCTGCCCCAGACCTCTTACCTCCAGGTTCTCCAGCCGGTCCTTCAGAGTCTGCATGGTGCGGCTCAGCTGGTCGATGACCTGGCCGGGGTCCCGGGGCAGATCCCCCATGGTGTCTTTTCCTCCCGGTTTGCCCGAGAGTTTTTTCCAGGAGCCATGCTTGCCATCCTCAGCCAGGCTCTCGCAGCGGGTTAACTTGGCAGTCAGCTCCCTGATGGTTTCCTTTTGGTTGCCTATGGTCTCCTTTTGTTGCAGGACGTTCTCCCGGAGCTGGATGACGGTAGCTCTCAGCTCCTCTTCTGGGGACCCCGTGAAGCCTGGCATGGGGCACCCTGGGGTGGCATCAGGGGGGAGGGCAGTGCACACAAAGCGCTCCCCAGTCTTCTCCTGGTTCTTTATGGTATTACCAGTAGCAAAAACCAGTAAAGAAATAATCCCAGTCAGCAGGATGATCATGCCTACCGCCGCCGCTCCGCACCACAGGCTGGACTGTTTGGTTTGTATTGTTGAATCGTCTCGCGCCGACTACAAGGAGGAAGTCAGGAGCCGAGACGTCCGCTATCAGATCTCAGGGACTAAAGTTGGTGCGATCTGGTTGGCGGATGTGAAGTCGACCAAGGGGCAGTCAGAGGGACAAGTAGATACTTTTTTGGAGCCTCTCTGGCTGCTCTCTGTCAGATCCTCTCCAGTGCTGAGCTCTCTGCTGTTCCAGCTCCTCTCACTGCCTCATCTTAAAGGGACAGCACCAGCAGGCGTGTCCTGGACTGAAGCATCTTCCCCACATGAATGTCATCTCATCCAACGAGAGTGTACAGAGCTGAGGGTGGTGGGTGGGATAGAAAGCAGAGCCACAAGGGGTTAACTGCAGGGATACTTCATTCTACTGTAGCTGGATGACGTGTATTGGCGTTTACTTTTTTCTGGTCAATTTATCCCAAAATCACGGAAGTTCAACATTTTTTACTGAGAAATTGTAAAACCACAATAAATATTATACCTAATCTGTGGCTATAGCTCAATGCACTGATAAGAACTCATTACCATCATTTACTGTGAGCTGAAAAATGATGATAATTACCATCAAAATAATCTAGTCAAATACAACCCACCTCAAAAAAAATCACGGACACATGAGAAAGCCTATTTTCACAGACTGTCCAGAAATTTCTGTATGGTTGGTAACCCTGGTGCAAGTGGTGCTGTGTGCTGTCCAGTCATGTTCTTCTAACAAATGTAAAGTTAGATGGTGTGTGTATGAATAATGTATGTGCATATATGAATGGGGTGTGTGAATGAATATATAGAGTGTATGAGTGGTGTATATTAATTTTGAGTGTGTATGAATGTATAATGTGTGTGTATGAATGTACAGTGTGTATAAAAGGTGTATGTGTACCGTATGAATGTATAATGTGTGTGTGTATGATGTATGAATGTAGAGTGTATATGTATGAATAGTTTGTATATCAATGTATAAGGTTTATGGATGAACAGTTTGTGTGTGTGTTAATGTGTTTATGCGTATGAATGTATCATGTGAGTGTATGAATTTATAGTGTGTATGAATGGTATGTTCGTGTGTACAGTATGAATGTATAATATGTGTGTATGATGTATGAATGTAGAGTGTATATGTATGAATAGTGTGTGTATGAATATTTAGGGTGTATGAATAAACTGTGTGTGTATAAATGCATTGTGTGTGACTGTATAATGTGTATGAATTTATAGTGTGTGTGACTGTACAGTGTGTGTAGAATATACAGTGTATGTGATTGGATGTACCGTATATGTGTGTGACTGCACACTGTGTTGAAGATACAGTATGTATGTATGATTATACAGTGTGTTTGCGATTGGATATATGACAATTTGATGTATGAATGTACAGTATATGCGTGTGATTGTGTGTATATGGCAGTACAGTGTGTGTGTATATGATTATACAGTGTGTATGATTGAATATAGAGTAAGTGGGTGTATAAATGCACAGTATAAGTGTGTGATTGTGTGTATAACAATACAGTGTGTGTGTGACTGTACACGGTGTGTGTGACTGGCTATACAGTAAGTCAGTGTATGAATGTACACTATATGTCTTTGACTGCGTGTATATGACAGCAGGGGCGGATTGGCCATAGACCTTACAGGGAAATTTCCCGTTGGGCCGATGCCCAGGGGGCCGCCTGAGCCCTCCTCATGGCTGGCCAGTGGATGTTTTTGGGGATGTATTTTGTGCTGCTGGCTGTATTTTGTGATGGATTGTGGTATTTGGCTCTGTTGGGGTGGTATAATGTGCCACAATATGGTATTGCTGTCCCCACCTTCCATCAATTCGGACTCAACTACAAAACAGGGCCACTTTTAGTATTTTTTCCAGGGCCACTTTAAGTTCCCAGTCCGCTCCTGTATGACAGTACAGTGTATGCGTGTGACACTTTACAGTGTGTTGAATATACAGTCTGTGTGTTTGATTATACAGTGTATGTGATTGGATATACAATAAGTGGTTGCATGACTGTACAGTATAAGTGTGCATGTGTGATTGTGTGTGTATGACAGTACAGTGTGTGTATGATTATACAGTGTGTTTGGATCTACAGTACGGTATGTGCGTGACTAGTGTGTAGATATGAGTGTACAGGACACATACTGTACATATATACACATTACAGAATACCTCTCAGAACTTGCACACTGCCCAAACCAGGGGCACCATGAAATCCAAGAAAGCTCCTGCACATTACCCAGACTATGTAAGGACTGTTGCTTAATAAGAGCCAGGCACTTGGAGAAGAGTCCACTGGGTGGTTCCCCTCTGGCTTTCCCCGCTCATCTTGGCCAGATTGACAGATTTCCCTGTATATACAAATAGGGAGAGAACTGTCAATCAATCTGAGTTGGGCGGGGAGAAGTCAGAGGGCAGCTGGCCAGAGCACACTTCTCCCCACACCCAGCTCTTTTTAAGACTACGTTTTATCTAGATAGATTACACACCTACCTCTTTGTCATATGGGAGCCTGTCAGTATATCTGGTAAAGAGCATGAAACTGCTGACAGGTTCCCTTTAAATCTTGAAAAAATGAACTTGACATTCTGGCTGTTTCCACCGCCAATACATAATGGGTTACTGGTGGAACAGTGTTGTTTTCTATCCTTCTTTCACTGGTGAGCTACCATTGAGAAAACAAGAAAAAAAGAGACTTCTCTGCCCAAGGGGGAGATGCATTATTAATTAGCAAACGGTATTAATGGACTTCTAGTAATGGGAAGGAGCTGCTCCAGTATGAAGGGTTATTATTAGTGGGAGTTACGGATGTGTTGTGTGGTAGGAGACCGGTGCGGATGTATTCTAAATGATCATTACTGTATATAATGAAGCTCGGATCTATTCTCATCTGCACTTCAGGTCTTCACTTTACATGTTCTAATGTATTAATGGACTTCTGGTAATGGGAAGTGGTGAGCGGGAGCTGCTACAGTATGAAAGGTGAGTATTACAGGGTGGAACCCACATGTTTTGCGGTATTCTACATTGTCGTTACGGTATATTAGATAATGAAGTCTTATCCGGTCTGATCTGCAATGCTCTGCAGTTTTTGTTTCCTAATGTGTTTTAATACGGTTAATATGTAGGGGTATTCATTGAAAGCCATATGCAAGGAAGTTCCCAAAGTGGGGCCCCTTGTCCCATCAGAGAAAATTGTTCTGACGGACCGCCATCCATCTCGTTGTTGCTGTTATTGCACACACAGGACATAACATCAATGAGGTTTACCAGGTTAGGGTGGGTTCACATTTGCATTCGCAATTCCGTTATACCATTCCGTGCTAACAGGATTTTTTCTGTCATACATAGCGGAACAAAACGGAACTGTTATTTGTACCCATTGAAATGCATTAGGGCGGAGCAAAACGGAATGCCTCTAAAGGGTTCAAATTCCTTTATATTCCGTTATAACAGAATTGCAAGCGCATATGTGAACCCATCCTAATTTGTGAATCAACCTGTTTTAACATGCCGGAGTAAGGATCGAGTCGCGACCCCCTACCCTTACCACGAAAAAAGTTAATTATCTTTTAAGAAGAACATTTTCATCTGTTCAGAGTCACATTAAGGGGGGGGGGAAGGTTTTCAATCGCAGGTGACTTTTTTCTCTTACTGTTATTCTGTTTCCCTTTTCTTCTTCATTCGACCCAGACCACCATGAAGACTTCTTCCACTCATAACTCATCTCTGCAGGGTTTGCCACCCAGACATCTTTAGCTTCTCACTTTTCCAGTTTCCATATCCACCTATTCCCCATCCTCTATGCAAAATTCCCAAGCTATTTCCCTTTAAGGGTACCATCCCAGGGCTTCTTTCAATACTGTCTCTGCTGCTCCTTTAACAGTACCATCCTGCTGTGCCTGTTGCTGCACTGCCCATAACTATAGCCACCTCTGGAAATACAGTGCTATAGAGACAAAAACGTATGTTTCCCTTTGTGCCCCACACTGTAATAGCACCCCCCTTTTGCATACCTCCAAATTTTTTAGCACCAGGCCACGCCTCTAACTCCGCCCAAGACATAACTATTCACCTAAATCCACCCAGTCAAAACTCACAAAAACAAAAGGATAAAAAAGGATAAAAAACATCCTGCATGATGTGATAATGATTGCGGATGTCAGTGGCTATATATATCAAAGTAAATCACAGAAAAAGGGTTTTAGTGCACAAAAATAGATGCAAACAATATATACTGTATAAACTAAGACCTCATTCTGATATGATAAAATCTGAGACTCTTAGCCAATATATTTTGATCAAAACACATCTGTGCCCACCTACCCAGCGTCACGGTGGTCTCAGGTCAGGCAGGTCCTACGCTAAACCTAACTATGCCGTTGGGCATCTATATCTAGGAGTGTGGACTCTGCACATATAGGTGTGTTGCTCCTAGTAACCTCTAATTCCACCCAGTCCCCTTACTGCCCCACATAGTAATTATTACCCAGTTATGTGCCCCCATTAATATTCCCAGCTGTGCCCCCAGTAATATGCTCTTTTATGTGCGCCCAGTAATATGCCCAGCTGTGCCCCCAGTAATATGCCCTGTTATGTGCCCCCAGTAATATGCCCAGCTGTGTCCCCAGTAACATGCTCAGCTGTGCCCCCCAGTAATATGCCCAGTTATGTGCCTCCAGTAATATGCCCCCGCTGTGCCCCCAGTAATATGGCCTTTTATGTGCCTCCAGTAACATGCCCAGCTGTGCCCCCCAGTAACATGCCTCAGTTATGTGCCTCCAATAATATGCCCAGCTGTGCCCCTAGTAATATGCCCAGTTATGTGCCCCCAATAATATGACCAGCTGTGCCCCCATTAATATTCCCAGTTATGTGCCCCAAGTAATATGCCCAGATTGTGCCCCCAGTGATATGCCCACATTGTGCCCCCAGTAATATGACCAGCTATGTCCCCAGTAATATGCCCACATTGTGCCCCCTGTAATATGCCCACATTGTGCTCCCCAGTAATATGTTGTGCCTCCAGTAATATGCCCACATTGTGCCACTCACAGAAAGTTAAAAAAATTAACACCACATACTTACTTTCTTCCTAGCAGCATCAGCAGCAGCAGGTCATCGGCTGACTGCCGGACGACTTCCTCGTGGGAGGGATGATGGATGAAGCAGTTAGCCAATGCCAGCTCTCGGCTTCATTATAATACAGGCAGCTGCCAGAAACCGGGACATACCTCTGCATTACTGGGATAGCGGAACAGCCACTGCAATCCGGGACTGTCCCGCTGGATCCAGGACAGTTGGGAGGTATGTTTTTGCACACCACACAGTAATGGTGCTCCCACTAGTGCCCATCTTTGTGTATGCACACAATAATACAGTAATAATGCCCCTTAGTGCCCTCTTCACAGTAATAGAGTTGTCTACTCTCTACTTCCCCCGCACGGTAATAGTGCTTACTTAGTGCCTCCCACACATTGAGCATGCCCCTTTATGGCCATCCTCACACTCATACTACCCCTGCACAGTGAAAGTGCCAACATAGTGCCCCCCACACACTTTTAAAGTGCTCCCCAAAAAGTAAAAGAAAATATAAAATAACAAAATCAAATTAATAAGATATTTTCCTCACTCTGTTCCCACAATGAATGGAGCAGCTCAGGCCTCTGTCAGTGGCATGGCACAGGTGGGCATGATGATGTCACTGCATTGTACCAGTCTGCATCAAGCTCCTGGCTCCCTGTAGGCCACAGGTCTGAAGTGCCTAAGGCCTATGAGAGTGAGAGAATCAATGGTCCTCAGCTCCACCATAGTATTCACTTGTGGCCTCCAACCTCCTGACAGATGTTGGCTGTGAAGAAATGCTGAGAGTTGTAGTCTACCAAAAGCTGGAGGGCAACAGATTTATGGCCAATGGCAGGTAAGACAACCATCTCACCAGGGCCACCTTGTGGAAGTGGCTCCCTATGAGTCAAAATCCGATTTTCCAACAAGCCTTGGGAGTTGACAAGGAAATATAGCCAAGCCAGACATCCATCTATAGAGGTGTTTGCCTCACATCAGTATGGTGTAGGATTCTGGTTGGCTTGTTGGAAAGTCGGATCTTGACTCATAGGGAGAAACTTCTGACAGGTGGCGCTGGCGAGATGGTTCTCTCTCTTTGGAGACACCTGTTTGCATATTTGTTTCCCATGGAGCATTGCCAATAAGTCTCCATATCATGGAGTCCTTCCAGTCTCCATACAGGCAGGGGGGGCATCTAGCCTTTCTGATGAACTAAAATGGCGCCCCCCCCATGTGAAATTCTCAACCTAACCCCTTCCCTCCAGCCTTACTGTTAAAGACATATTTGGGAAAAATTACATACAGTGCTACAAAACATACTGGTTTATATAGTAATACAGTTGAATATGCAGAGGAGAACCCTCATTGCCCAAGGCCTTTCCGCTGCCCTCCACTTGTCCCTACCTGGTCCTGTCTGAGGCAACCGCCTCACCTCGCCTCATTGGCGGTGCACCCCTGCATATAGGACTGATCTCTTTAAGGAGATTCAGCACCTTGTCTGGCCAATGGCATAAAAGAAACTCAGAGGAAACAAATGGTTCATGAATAAAATGACATTAATACAGTGAAGACTGACACACAGGTGGTGCAGAAGGTAGTGGGGTTGTAAATATGAATAATTATGCAACTTCATATACCATGTATATTCTGTCTGGTGTAATCTCCAAATCTATGACAGCTTCATTTCGGTATGCACCAGACACACTGAGCACAGGAATCATCTGCGGAGCTCCAGAGATTCCTTCAAAAGATAATGCCTTAAGGGCGATGTGACCGGAAGGTTTAGTAGTTTAAAATGCAAACTTCTTCTGATCGGGATTGTACTGTATAATTATGAGTGTAGATAGACATTGCCCCCAAAGGAAACCAGACAGAGGAGAAAACGTCATTCATTAATGGGATTTTCCAGGAATGACCAATCCTTAGGATTGTCCGGATATGTCTAATCAGTGAGGATGGACCCCAGAGACCCCAAATGAAAGGTCATGGTGCCTGGTACAGCAGCTGAACCTGAACTCAGCCCCATTAACGGGAATGCAATACTAGGCACTAACGCATGTATGAAAGAACTATTGTGGCTGGAAGAGCACTGAAGGGAGGGATGTACCACCGAGGCTAGCAGTTGAGGAACTCAAAGTGGCCCTGGAAAAATTACCAAAAGTGGCCCCGCTTTGTAGTTGGGTCCAAATTGATGGAAGGCAGGGCCAGTAATACCATATTGTGGTACATTATACCACCCCAATAGAGCCAAATACCACAGCCCATCACATAATACTGCCCGCAGCACAAATAACATCCCCAAAAACTTCCACTGGCCGGCCATGAGGAGGGCACAGGCGTCCCTCTGGGCATCGGCCCACCATGAAATTTCCCTGTAAGGTCTATGGCCAATTTGTCTGTTTTAAACAGCAGGCACCTGAGACTAATGTATGGGATCACATCCATTTAACCCCTCAGATGCCATGGTCACATTGGGGGGTTAAAGACCGGGAGTGCATGCTCCTGGCCATGCTCTGACTACCCCTAGCGAGGATCAGGGAAGTCAGAGTGTACTGTATGTGTGGCAGCCTCTGTACTCAGGAGTGGTACGAGGCTACCGCACATTAGTTCCTATGGACTCCATAGGAACATAGGGGGTCATTTATTAAGACCAGCATTTTAGATGCCAGTCATATTAACCCCGAATCTGGCGGTGGCACTAGCCTCTACCTAACTTCAAGTCAAGTGCATCGAGTGCCAGTCTAAATGTAAGATAGCTTCCTTGTTGGCTTAAATTTAGACCATTTTCTACACCTAAATTAACTTGTAGCACAGATTTAAAATTTGTAGCAACTGATACTGCAGATGTCTGCTGTGGATGTCATCCTTTGCATGCAATTACATGCTACAAAATTGCTGCAGGGCGGATAACACTATCGGTAGCCATTGACAATATCATGCATGTGGATGTTTTTCCAGGCAGAACATTTGCAACGGCGCCACCCCCAAGGGCCCCTATCGCGTCCCAGGTGTAGTTGGAATGCCCAGTAGTGCGGCCTAAATGTCTCTTTATGTCACCGTGCTCCTACCTGGATACAGCGGGACCCCAGGCTTTGGCTCCGAAGCAAAATAAAGGGGGAGTAATTAAGGGATGAAGAAAAAATAACTTAAGACCTTGTGATGAAATTCAACGGCAGCTTTACTTGAATTAACATTCATCCAAACGATTGGCAAGCTTTGTCTTGGTTCCAGCAGGCTTTAGCATTAACTGGCAGGCAAACTCTGTTTCTCTCTTTCTCTGCTGTACTGACAGGCTTGCTGAATAACTTTGTTTTCTTTCTTTAAGCTGCACTAAATTCTGCTTAAGTCTGGTTTCTGTACTTCTGATCTGCTCTAGTATCCTTGGATGGGGTACCATTGACTGTTATTCCCCTTCTGACACTCAGTGAAACTTATTTTCAGCCAAAGAACTATTCCTCTTGCTGATTTCTTTTGTGGTGGCCGAAGAACTATTCCTCTGGCCCCTATGGCTTCCACACATCTTTCTTCATGGCCAGCAGAGCCTAGGGTGCTCTAGGGTGCCCCTACTAACACTCCTCCTGTCTAGCTCATAACTAGAACTAACTGGAAACTGCTGCTCCACCCTTCCGGCAGGAAGCAAGACTGGCCCACTTCTGCGCAAAAGTGTGGAGAATGGAATGGTGAGTTTCATTCTCTCTAACTATAGCTCTTCCATTTGCACTGCCACCTGCTGGTGAACCAGGCATTATATATGTAATAAACAGTTGCATAAAAAGATTAGGAATGCACAGTGTAGAGGACCTGGACAGAAATACTTAAGGTGGCATTTAGCTTAGACTATTAAAGACAGTAGGAGGGTGTAGACATTCAACCATATGATGAGATCCTTTCCAGTTACGCACAGATTTCCACCTTCATGCAGACTCTGCTTCTGATGTTGGGATCCTGCAATCAGTTATATACGTCTTTCCACCTCCAGGTGCAGAAAATGCCATGTTACGCTATCCTAACTGCATATTCTTCTTGTCACCGTGCTAGTCCTCAGCCTCACTTCCCATTTATCTTCCCATTCATTACTGCATTTATTCCACCGTCCTAGAGAGGAGCGATCAATGCTGCTTTACTCTGTGCAAATATAAAATCAATTATATTACATTGCCCTCTTAAAATGATATAGTCTAGCTGATTCATAAGACTGGCTAATGTACTGCACGTAACAACAGGCGGGTAATGCGGTGAGCTCTTCTAGTATAATCATGGCAATCAGGAGAATCTGGGGCTGACAACGACATTTCAAGGTTGACATTTCCAATTTTTTAGTCTGTTTTTCCATTTGTGCGTTTTTAATCATAGACCATAAAATGGAGAAAAGATACAATATATATAAAACACATAGAAAAGTTTTCTTTAACAGTTTCTTCAATGCCAAAGTTTACTAGGACCTGAACATTCACATATGACTGCAGCTAACCCCAAAATCCTACTCCCTGATGTCACACAGATAGGAAGTTGAGATATGGGGAGTTGACTTAAAGGGGTATTCCCATCTGAGACAATGGGGGCATATCGCTAGGATATGTCCCCATTGTCTGATAGGTACGGGTACCAGCGCTGGGAGCAGCACCTCTATCAAGAACGGAGCAGGGAAAGTTGTGGCCGGAGGACCCCGGGTTTTCTTGGGTCTGGCCTTCGCCAAGCATTCTCCCCATAGAAGTGAATTGCGCTGGCACGGCCACCACTCCTATTCATTTCTATGTGCCTGACAGAAATAGTCCAGCCAGCTCTCGGCTATTTTTGGAGGTCCCATACCATGTGTGGTACGCCCTCCGGGACTTTGCTGGCTGCGTTTATGAGTGGTGGAGCCCACACCTGTCAGACAAAGGAGGCATATCCTAGCGATATGCCGCCATTGTCTTAGATGGGAATACCCCTTTAAAGCCTCTTTACCTAGACTGGAATGTTCCTAGGAACCCTCTGATAATGTTGAGGTGGCACTAATCAACGAGCAAAAGGTCATACATAAGGAGAAGTTATCGTTAATCGGGACTCCAAAATCAACATTTCATCAATTTAAGTAAACAGCGATCTGCTACCCAGAAACAATGACTCTGTATGAGGAAGAGCAAACACAGCAGTGATCATTCATTCCCATACAGAGGAGGTGATTGCTGCATGTAAATGCAGCTCTCACCTTCTTTGACATGCAGGTGATTGAGATAGAATGGTTCATTCTTGACAATTGACTGCCTGTGTAAAGAAGTCTTTAGCTATCCATGAACTGCCTGAGGGGAGGTTTTAAGGGGATTTTCCAAGAGTAAACTATTCATGACCTATCCTCATTTAAAGTGTAACTGTCATTTTTTTTTTTTTTTGTAATGTGTAGGGGAAGTGATACTGACCATTTTTGTTATATACTTTAATTACTGAAATCATACATTTCTACTAGAAAAATAGCTCTAAAGTGGCCCGTTTTGAGCCTTAGCAACGCTCCTCAGTCTTCTGTTTACATAACACAGTCAGTGTTGAGCAAGTCTCCACTGTTATGTAAACAGAAGACAGAGGAGCGTTGCTAAGGCTCAAAATGGGCCACTTTGGAGATATTTTTCTAATAGAAATTTACAATTTCAGTAATTAAAGTATTTTACAAAAATGGTTAATATCGCTGCCCCGATACATTACACAGATGAAAAAAAATATGACAGTTACACTTTAAGAAATGACATGTTGCAAGTTCACTTCAGTAGGGGAGAGGCATAAACGCTAGAGTATAAAGTCTAGATTATATTTACGCATGTGTCGACAATCAAAGTAATGGCACATGTGCGAGATTAAGATTTTCTCACAAGACCTGTGGCCATTTTCTTTTGAACACATAGGGAAAAATACAATTTACCAGAGGTAGAGGGACGGTTCTTCTACCACATTACTGTGATGAATGAATCGTATTTCTATGTAGCAGTACAAACTGATTCACTCATCACTACTCTATATATATTATAAGATGCAACAAAACAACAAACAAAAATTCCTCTCATGATAACTTCCCCCCTAAGGGTACAGCCACACAGTCAGGTTTCCTGATGCAGTTTTGGAAGCCAAAATTGGCAATGGATCATAAAAGGAGAGAAAGGACAGATGCAATTTGTGAATTCACTCCTGGTTGGTGCTTCTAAAAACTACATCAAGGAACCTGACCGTGTGTGCACTGGAGTATTATATGCCAAATTTTGAAAACCTTCCAGCGGTCTGTGTGCCAAAAAAACAAATTTACTGCAGGTAGGAAAAGAACGATATGTGAATAGATGGAAGACGCGGTGTAATAAACTGACGACATTACAGATTTTACCTTTCTTCTGTTTGGACAGAGCTGCTGTGCACGCATTCTAGATTGAACTTCATCTCTCAGAGCAGCGGCGTGGACTCCCATGGTCTTGCACAGGTGGCTGTGTCACATTTTGAGATTTCTGCCATTCACCATCATATATACACAGTGTAGGTTCTGGCTTCGGACGAGTGAGGTTGAAAATTGAGGTAATCATCATGACTTCAGGGACTGTGATAGACAAGATTAGTAACTTCTTGCATTTCTCATTGTCTCATTCCCTCTCCCAGTGGCAGCCGTAGACCCTACAAGGAAATGTCCCTGTGGGCCGATGCCCAAGAGGCAGCCAGTCCTCCTCATGGCCAGCAGCTGGGTACATAATGATATGATGTTCTCAGCCTTAATTCTAGCAGCATCAGGTATTATGCACCTGGCGGGTGGCTGCAGATCTCCTCCTGACTTCAGCTGTATCGCCATCCGTGAAGATCCATGTATGTGTGAATGAGGCCTAAATGAAAGTTCCTTTCAGATTTCTGAAGATTCCGATACATAAAATATAGTCACTATTCTCCACCAGCTGGTGGCTCAATAGCAAAAATCAAAATGGTGGTCCTTTGGCACTGGCATGCACAATATCTCACCCTTGAAGTGCCCTGACTTCCTTCCCCCACCCTTCCGGCTCTAACAAATTCTTACTATGGCATAGGAGATGGCTAGAGCTCAAGGACAGAGAGGACATGATGCTGTTTTAATTTAATCACTTTGGGATACTGACCCTGCCACCATGCCGCCATCAGTACAGGGCTTCTCAAACTCTTTCTATTCAGGTCTCACCAACCAATCCATGGTGATGCTATGGCCTCACCGGTGAACAGCTATAACTACTACCATGGAGCAACCAATATTATCTTGTCAGAAGAGCCAAATAAATGCCAAGGAACAAAAAATATTGTAAACGTGCTTCTAACAAATAAAATACCTTTATTAAATCTCCGTAGAGGGGTATAAGTGATAAAAAAGAAGTCCTATAGGACAGTAAACACCTAGAAAGGGGTGACCACAGGGATATAGGGGGACAGGGGCTATCACTCTCCCTATTAGGCCCCTGTTTTAATTCTCAGCCCAGGGATATCTCCTGATGGTGAAGACTTCTGTCCGCGTTCCTGTCCCTGTTAGTACCCTATTAAACCCTAAAAATTGAACATGGGCTAAATATATCAAGTGAGGAATGGAAGGAATCAGGGAAGCTAACACAGCCAAATATTGTGATATACTACACATGAAGCGCCGTTGAGGATAATGTGTATTACTATAACTCCCTGACACCCATTCCTAGATGTCAACACAGTGGCCTATGCAAATAAATAATCGTGGATAGTTGAAATATTTATCCTCATCTGAGGACAAAAAAGAACCCCAACGCGTTTCCCCAGGAACTTCTGGTTCATCAGGGGGTAATATGAGGCATAAAGAGACTGTTTGATAATAAATACCATTTCAAATGATACAGAAAAAAGGGTATTACTTAGCCTCACGGAAGACAACAAGATGGTCTAAGATAAGCCCGGCCATAGATCACCTGCAGAGAAATGGTATACATATAAGCCACTCTTATACATCAGAGAGTGGTCAATACGACTGCAAAGGTGAAATAACACTTACCGGGTCATAGTGAGGCACAAGGTGTGGGAGTCCGCACTGATGAGGCAGCGACTACATATCGACACCAGCATGTGGGTTTAAATGCCGGCGCCGTGAGGCACTTCCGCCCGCCGGAAAAGACTTCCAGATAGGTGGAGCGCAGTAGTGGAACGCATGCCTGGAACGCAGCCTGTCACTTCCGATCACGTGACACACTGCTAGTTCCCTGAGGTTATGCGCTACCCACTCTTTGAAAAGGATACATAAGGAGAGGTAATCGCACTTACTAAACAAGGCGGACTAGGACTAAGATATTAGTGATAGAGATGACACTTCTGTCACATAAAATATCATGATAATCTAGTGATGGGTCAAAGGTTACCCATCATGATAACCTCTTGGGTACTTTGCGTACCCCATGGCTAAAGCTGGGCACAAATCAACAAAAATGGAAGCAAGACTAGTTAGCAAAAGAAATATATGAAAAACCCACTTCTATATGAAACATGTGAAATTAAGTCGTTCATTTATTCCTGTGGGTGATTGGAACTGATATATCCATCTTGCCTCCTTTTGGAGAATTTTCCGATCCCAGTCCCCTTTTCTAGATGGATATGGAATTTGTTCGAGAGCAGAGAAACGTACAGATCTGGGATCACCATTATGATACTGTAGTACATGACTTGCTAAAGGGGTGTCATTTCTTTTCACAATATCATTGATGTGCTCACAGATTCTTTTTCTGAGCTCGCGATAAGTTTTTCCAATGTAGTCCATTGGACAGGAACATTGGCAAATGTATATGACTCCCTTCGTACGGCAATTAATAAAGTCCCAGATATTATATGTGCGTTTAGTTGCAGAGCAGGTTATTGTTTTTGTTGGGCAGATGAAATTACAAGCCCTACATGAGCCACATTTAAATACCCCCATAGGTTTTCTGTCCAACCACGTGCCTTCTTTTTTAGGAGGCACATAGTGACTGTGAACTAGCCTGTCTTGTAGACTCCTTCCCTTTCGATATGTAATTTGTGGATACGTGGAGATTACTTTGGACAGGTCAAGGTCCATCATAAGAATCGGCCAATAAGTATCCAAAATTGTTCCTATTTCTCTATGTGCGGTATCAAAGGTAGAAATAAGATGTATTGATGATTCCTTCATATCATCTTTCATCTTGGGGACCAATAGTTCACTCCTATTTCTATCCTTAGCCCATTTAAAGGCTTCTCTGAGTATACCTTGAGGATACCCTCTTTGTAATAGTCTATTCTGAAGCTTCTTGGCCTCTACATGATATTTGTCCAAGGTGTAACAATTCCTCTGCATACGCAGATATTGTCCGCGAGGAATTCCCCTTTTGACCGTTGCCGGATGATAGCTACTCCAGTGTAAGATATTATTGGTCGCCGTTGATTTGCTATATACTGTAGTAGTTAATTTATCATCCAGTCTCTCAACCAGAACATCCAAGAACGTGATGGACTTCGCTTGGAGTTCAAAGGTAAAGCTGAGACCTATATTGTTCTTGTTTAATGTAAAAATAAATGTGGTAAATTCCTCCTCGCTACCATTCCAGATCAAGAAAATATCATCGATATAACGGGTCCAAAAGAGCATCTTCTCATTCCACCAGATGTTATTGGCCGGGAAGACCTCTTGGTCCTCCCACCAGCCCAGGAAGAGATTAGCATATGTGGGGGCACAAGGGCTCCCCATTGCTGTCCCCCTGAGCTGGTGGAAGAACGACCCACTAAAGAGAAAAAAATTATGTGTAAGGGTATACTGTAATAGGTTTAAGATAAACCAATTATGGTTTCTAAAGTGGTTCCCTCTAGCATCCAGGAAATGACCTATTGCCGTTAGACCCTTCTCATGGGGGATTGATGTATAAAGTGACTCCACATCTATACTCGCCAAAAGGCTGGTTGGTTCAATCGAGATATTCTCAACCTTCCGGAGAAAGTCCATCGTATCCCGAGTGAAAGATGGGAGTGAGGACACATATTGTCTAAGGACAAATGCCATAGTGCAGTGCTCATATTAACCCCAGCAGCAACATCAAAATACCACCACGTAGCACACAAGTACCCAATAGGGGCACCAAATACCACAGTGCAGCACAACATATCTCTCCAGTAGCAGCACACACAGATCACTTGTGTAGCTCAAAATATCTCCACTGAGGCACTAAAGAAATGCCACAGTACAACACAAAATACCTCTCCAGCAGCACCAGACAAGTATTACAGTGTAGCGAAAAATACCTCCCCATAGGTGCCAAATACGACAGTGCAGCAAAGAATACCTCCCAGCAGTGCTTATCAAATACCACGGTGCAGCAAAGTATACCTCCCCATTAGGCCCCTTTCACACGAGCGTGACGGATTGGCTCAGGATGCCTTCAGGGTGCGTTCAGGGAAACTCGCACCATTTTGCATGCAAGTTCAGTCAGTTTTGTCTGCGATTGCATTCAGTTGTTCAGTTTTTTCCGCGCGGGTGCAATGAATTTTGATGCGTTTTTCACACTTGTGATAAAAAAACTGAAGGTTTACAAACAACATCTCTTAGCAACCATCAGTGAAATATGCATTGCATCCACACTTGTTGCAATGCGTTTTTCACTGAAGCCCATTCACTTCTATGGGGACAGGGCTGCGTGAAAAACGCAAAAAATAGAACATGCTGCGTTTTTCACACAACGCAGAACTGATGCGGTAAAAAAAATGCTCATGTACACAGACCCATTGAAATGAATGGGTCAGGATTCAGTGCGGGTGCTATGCGTTCACTTCACGCATTGCACCCGCGCGCAAAACTCGCTCGTGTGAAAGGGGCCTTAGTGCTAAGCAAATACCACGGTACAGCAAAGAATACTTCCTAGCAGTGCTAATCAAATGCCACAGCCAGGGGCGTACATAGAAATCACTGGGTCCCATAGCAAGAATCTAAATTGGGCCCCCATTCCCCTTTTATAGCACATCACAATACCCATTCCAGGCCTCTCCCTTTGTTCTATGAACAATGCTTGCTGCTGCGTTTTATAATGTATGCCATCAGGGCCAGATTGGGATTACAAAACAGCCCTGGCACACAAAAAATGTATAACAGATGCAGTGTGTGCAGATATATAGTGTATACAGCAGTGTACTGATATGGAGGTACGAGGTATAATAGATGTAGTGTGTACAGATATATAGTATATACAGCAGTGTACTGTTATGTGAGGTACGAGGTATAATAGATGTAGTGTGTACAGATATATAGTGTATACAGCAGTGTACTGATATGGAGGTACGAGGTATAATAGATGTAGTGTGTACAGATATATAGTGTATACAGCAGTGTACTGATATGTGAGGTACGAGGTATAATAGATGTAGTGTGTATAGATATATAGTATATACAGCAGTATACTGTTATGTGAGGTACGAGGTATAATAGATGTAGTGTGTACAGATATATAGTATATACGGCAGTATACTGTTATGTGAGGTACGAGGTATAATAAATGCAGTGTGTACAGATATATAGTATATACAGCAGTGTACTGATATGTGAGATACAAGGTATAATAGATGCATTGTGTACAGATATATAGTATATACAGCAGTGTACTGTTATGTGAGGTACGAGGTATAATAGATGCAGTGTGTACAGATGTATAGTATATACACAAAGTGCAGAAAAGAATACCTCCCCGGCAGTGCTAATCAAATACCAAAAGAGGTATAAAAGATGCAGCAAAGAATACCTTCCCTACACTGCTAAACAAATACCACAGTACAGCAAATAATACCTCCTAGCAATGCTAAACAAATACCACAGTACAGCAAATAATACCTCCCCGGCAGTGCTAATCAAATACCACAGTACAGAAAAGAATACCTCTACAGTAGCACCGAATACACCATATGTGCAGATCAAAATACCTCCTCTGCGTCACTAAACAAATACCACAGTGTAGCACCAAATACCCCCCCAGCAGTGCTAAACAAATATCATACTGCAGAGTAAAATGCCTCCCCAGATATGCCAAAGAACTACCATAGTGCAGCACAACATATCTTTACACTAGCACCAAACAGAGACCACATGTGCGGCTCAAAACATCTCCCTTGCAGCAATAAACAAATACCACAGTGCAGCACAACATACCTCATCAACAGCGCTAACACACAGACCACATGCGCAGACCAAACTATGTTCCTGCAGCACTGAACAAATACCACAGAGTAGCACAAAATACCTCCAAAGCAGCACTAAAGAAATAACATAGTATGGCACAAGATACCTCCTCAGCAGCGTCAAACAAGTACCATTGTAATCACAGCTGAATCTAAGGTTCCAACAGGATGCTTTCATTAATAAAGGGAGCTACAACTTCTATGATAAAGGGACCAACCGGGGATTCACCTGCTGCCCATCAGACCAATCTGCGTCAGTATGAAGGTTAGGTAAGAAATACAAAAGAAAATAAATTAGTACCATTCTAATCTTACACGTGATTCATCTATTCAACATAAAACAATGGAACATCGCATGTGACTGAATCCTAAAGAAATGATCTGCTTTTTACAATCCCATTTTGTTAGAAGCCTCCCCAGCCTATAAGATCATCACTAGATGTCCCACTGTTGGATCCATCAGTGATCTAATGAAATCTGTGGGTGAACCGACAAGAATTTTCAATTTCCCTGCAGCTCCCCCACAGGGGAAATGAAAGATTGCACAATTCCCTTTGAAATCAGTGGGTCATCCATGCAATGTATAGATGTGTCATCTATACATTGCCGCAAGGATCATCCATGTAATGTATACAGTGTGAGGTCCTCCAGAGAGATGACAGACGAAGGTCCTGATCCTGAGCCAAGGATCTCTGTCGAATAACTCCGTATTTGAAATGGGTCGTGTAAACCAGACAACCGCTTTAATATACCGTAATTCTCACCACAAGGACCATGTCCACAATTGATATATTACTGCAATAACACTTAGGCCACTTGGTCCGGTGAACTCCATAGAATTAATGTGTATCCTGCAGTGTCCAGCAATTTCTAAATCACTCTAAACGCAGCCACGGTTGTCTCATTATCATAAGTTGCACTCTCCATTATTCAGCCGCTGTAAACTAATTGTGAGCTGTCACTTTTCATGTTAAATAGTGGATCCAGTCAGGCGATTTTAATCTACACAAATGAAGAAATGTAGCTGAGGGGAACATGGCTTCTGTCTTGATAGTAAATTATTGCAACCCAAGTTAATGAGAATATTTTTTCTTTTTGAGATGTCAGCGGGAAGGGGAGGGGGAGAGTGTAAATGATGCTTAACAATCACAATGTCATGTTTTTGTATAAATAAGCAAGTAATGTAATAAGACTCAGATACCTCAGAGCAAGTCAAGCCATTATGGTGCCTTAAGCAACGACAGAGAGTGCCTTTCTTCTACCTCTATCTACCCTTTTACCTTCATTCTTTGTGCCTGAGTTTATTTTCAGATATTCTGGATTATCAGACGGTCAAACTCAATGTATAAAACTCATAAATGTAGAGAACCTTCAGCGCAGAAAAAATAATTGTGTAGTCTCCCAGTGGAAGGTGGTATCTGCAATTGGTTCGTATAGTTATGTAATGCACTATATACTCAATATGTTCTAGTATGAGCCAGGCATGGCCAGGATTAACCACCTGGCCAGATGTAATGGCTTGCAGTGGCGCTGGCTATGAGAAAAGGGAGTCTCCCATCCTACCAACGGGTGACAGCTGGGTCTTTAGGCAAAGAGGCAACTGGGTAAAGAGTTGGCCTACAGAGTATTTGGCATCCTAGCCTGCACGTCAACTAATGAGAACACTGGTCCAGTGGGAAGACAGATACCCTGGGCAAGTGTGGCAGGCTGCAGATAGGGTGAAGACCTGGGCTACAGCACTTTAGAACGAGAGGCCTGAACAACAGTGAGGTCTCCCTGGGAATTTACTGACTGTAGATACAGACTTTAAATAGTGAGAGGACTGTGCTTTTATGTGACAACCAATATGCTTACTGTGCTTACTGAGTCTTTAAGAGACTACAACCACCAAGAGTACCATGCCTTCATATTGAGCGAAATGCACTTTAAGCATGTGTACCTGGGGATTTGTTTGGTGCAATGTTTTCAAGTACCATGCCCTCCAATGGAAAGACCAACATGTAAACTTCTACATTAAAGTTTTTGGTTGCTGCAGATTTTTTTTGTACCTCCTCCTGCCTTATTTCCATACCAAAGAATCCTGTGTTTGGGGTGGGTCTAGCCACTGCCTGTCCCCACCTTTCAATCTAATGGATCATTTTATTTTTTGTGCTGGATTCTTTGTGCAGTAACTCATTCCATTGGCACATAATGGGTCCTTCAGGTTTCCATCAGCAGACTATACTATTCTTGCTGACAGCAACGGGGCACAGCAATAGGGGTGCAGAGGTAGAGGGGTGCAGTCACACCAGGGCCTGAGTATCTATGGGGGCCAAGAGGTTGCAAAAAGACAGAAATATACTGTATTTATCGCTCTATAAGTGGGGGGAAAATGTCCGTGTGTCTTATGGGACAAATACTAATGAATGCTTCCATTATGGAAGCGCTCATTAGCACAGAAGGCCCGGGAGGCAGTGAATGCAGCACTCCCCAGACTCTGTACTCGCCACTTCCTGGTCCTCAGCTGGTCTGATCTGAGTGTTTGAAAAGGAATCTTATTAACATACCAGTCTGATGTGAGGTCTGAATGAGGGTCTTAACATTGGGGGTCTGATCTGAGTGTCTGAATAGGGGTCTTATTAACATGGGGGTCTGATCTGAGGTCTGATTGGGGGTCCAATTAACATTGGGAGTCTGATCTGAGGTCTAATTGGGGATCTTATTAAAATTGAGGGTCTGATCTGAGGTGTGATTTACATTGGGGGTCTGATTGGGGCTCTGAGCTGAGGTCTGATGAAAAATATTTTGGTACATAGTTACATAGTTCATACGGTTAAAAGGATATAAGTCCATTAAGTACAACTAAGGAATATGAGGGGACACGAATCTTAGAAAAGGGAATGAGACCCTTTGTCATTTACTTTTAAGAATTTATCTAGGCCCTTTTTAAAACTGTCCACTGTTCCTGCTGTGACCACGTCTGGAGGTAGTCTACTCCACAGATTTACAGTTCTCACAGTAAAGAAGCCTTGACGCTTCTGGTGACTGAATTTCTTGTCTCTTCTCAAGAAATAAATAAATTTAATTACTTTAATTTTTCCTCATAACTAAAGCCCTCCATGCCAGTTATCAGTTTAGTTGCTCTCCTTTGCACTCTCTCCAGCTACAGAGCATCCTTTCTACGGACTGGTGCCCAGAACTGAACTTCATATTCCAGATGCTGTTATTTTTCTCCTCTAAAACCTAGGTGCGTCTTATGGGCAGGTGTGTCTTATAGGGTGAAAATAAACTGCACATGGTAATGTTAGTTGTTGCCCATTATACACTGGAACTTCAAGGAACACCTGTGGCTGAGAGAGCAATGGACACCTGATTGAGTGGACCCTAATGCCATGGTGAGCCTATATCTACCTGCTTGAAATGTGACTGCCTTCTACTAATATGAGGCATGCACTGAAAACATTAATGCTCTCTCAGTGACCTAGAGAACAGATTTTACAAAATAGTCTGTGTCAAGTATTACAGAACATTTTTATGTTGCCTTCCTTTATGATACCCTGTTATGTGTCTTACAGCTCTCGAGATATATGGGCTTTTATTGCACTTTTTACTGTATTATGGCAGCATTGTACCGTTTGACCGAATATGCTCTATTTTAATAGGCTTCTGCATTCATATTGTTAGATTTGAAGTTCATTTCAGTACACCCGATTAAACTAAAGGTAAGAATAGAACTAAAACCTATGATGTAGAATGTGCAATAAGCCACGCTTTATTTTACCATGGTCCTTTATGATAAAGTAGAAGGTTTCAGTATTGCTAAATCCTAATTTTACCCTCGGTTAATTTGCAATGGAGGTAGAGCAGTTGCTAAGGATGTGCTCCATAGCAACCCCAGTGAAAAGACTGTAGTTGTTAGGCAGTGTAGCTATAGCAACCAGCCAATCTCAAATAAATTTGTCTGCACAAATTTGGATTGGCACTGTGCTGACCCCAATGAAGGGGAAAATCCATCACAACATGTCATTCCCCATCTTAAAGGGATTTCCAACTCATGGTTGGACTGGACAATCAGAGCACCAGAGGATCCACTGGTGGGCCCAAGCTCTGACACAATGATGGGCCCTTTACAAAACTGGGTACCTTATGAAACAGGTCTAGTAGATGGTGGGCATCCAGACACATTTTCTCTGCTGGGCCCAAGGAAATTTGGTCCAACACTGTTCCAACCACCTACCAAGATGAAAAATTTGATTTGCCCCTGTTCACCCTCATTGCGCCATCTATGTCCCATCACCCGTCCAATGCTTACTGTAGTTATAGTCTGCTATGGTGGACACATTGTCAACATAGTAGGACATAATTGATCATGGTGATTATACAAAGCAGATATGCAGGATTTTAATATAGATGGCCAATCCTAAGAATAGGTTCTCAATATCACATTGATGGGGCTCCAGCACACCTGGTGCCCATAATTAGCTGTTTTAGAGTAGCTCTGGAGCCGAATTCTACACAGTTGCATCTATTGTGTGGTGCACAGAGCTGGTAACCTCAGCGCTGTTCCCACTGAAGTGAATGAGAGCAATGCTGCTTCATCCACTGCACAATGGACAGAGTTGTGTAGAAGGTGGCTCCTGAGCCACTCTGAAACAGTTGATCAGTGGTTGCGTGAGGTGTCGGGCATTGTCTGATATTGATGACCTATCCTGATGGTAGACCATCAATATTGAAATCCTGGACAACCTGTTTTAAGCTAACAGGCCCCCAGTACAAAATGTACAAACCTCAAACACCTACCTACCATGCTCCTTTTGTAATACTAGTGTCTTCTTCTATGCCTTTAATCCTCTCAGGCATCAGGGCTGGGTATGAATGCTAACTCAGAATCTCTTCTGTCCACATCCCTGTAGACATGGCAGTGGGGCATGGAAGGGCCTGCAGAGATGAATGGGGGCTTTGGACTGAAGAAGGAGTATTAGAAATGTTTCCAGTTTGGTACTAGGTTTCCATGTATGCAGTATAGTTGGGGACCAGTATAGGGTACAACAAAATTGTTCTTGATTTGATGTTATTTAATCTGTTCATGGCTTTCTATTATGCTTTGTAGGTATTCCCAAAAGCTTTCTGGTAGTGGCACTCTTTAGTTATGCCCTGACTCAGCAGAGGGATCTAGCTTTCCTCTTTGAAGGAGGAGCTATCTAGTAAAATTTGCATCAGCCACTTCAGTTTAGCTCTGCCTGCTGTTCAGGGCAGATGCTAGTGTAACTCCAGGAGAAATATCATTCCCTTTAAGAGAACAATCCCTGAGGGAAAGCTGAAGAAAACATTCATAGACTGTCCAGGATCACAAGGAAGTGCGTGCTAGCAAGGTATTCACCACTGTTAACAATTATTCGAGCCAGAATCACGACCAATCCCATTCCTAGTTCCGCTCGTCCATGGTTTGTGGCACATGCAGATACAGTGCCTTGCAAAAGTATTCGGCCCCCTGGAACTTTTCAACCTTTTGCCACATTTCAAGCTTCAAACAAAAAGATATAACATTTTAAATTGTTGGTGAAGAATCAACAACAAGTGGGTCACAATTGTGAAGTGGAACGAGATTTATTGGATCATTTAAACTTTTTTGTAATAATAAAACTGAAAAGTGGGGCGTGCAAAATTATTTGGCCCCCTTGCATTAATACTTTGTTGCGCCACCTTTTGCTGTGATTACAGCTGCAAGTCGCTGGGGGTATGTCTCTATCAGTTTTTATATATATCAGTTTTGCACATCTAGAGACTGAAATTCTTGCCCATTCTTCCTTGCAAAATAGCTCGAGCTCTTTGAGGTTGGATGGAGAGCATTTGTGAACAGCAGTTTTCAGCTCTTTCCACATATTTTCAATTGGAATCAGGGCTGGACTTTGACTTGGCCATTCTAAGACCTGGATACGTTTATTTTTGAACCATTCCATTGTAGATTTTGCTTTATGTTTGGGATCATTGTCTTGTTGGAAGATAAATCTCCGTCCTAGTCTCTTTTGCAGACACCAACAGGTTTTCATCCAGAATGGTCCTGTATTTGGCTCCATCCATCTTCCCATCAATTTTAAGCATCTTCCCTGTCCCTGCTGATGAAAAGCAGGCCCAAACCATGATGCTGCCATCACCATGTTGACAGTGGGGATGGTGTGTTCAGGGTGATGAGCTGTGTTGCTTTTATGCCAAACATATCGTTTTGGATTGTTTCCAAAAAGTTGGATTTTGGTTTCATCTGACCAGAGCACCTTCTTCCACATGTTTGGTGTGTCTCCCAGGTGGCTTGTGGCAAACTGTAAACCAGACTTTTTATGTATATCTTAAAGAAATGGCTTTCTTCTTGCCACTCTTCCATAAAGGCCAGATTTGTGAAGTGTTCGACTGATTGTTGTCCTATGGACAGACTCTCCCACCTCAGCTGTAGATTTCTGCAGTTCATCCAGAGTGATCATGGGCCTCTTGGCTGCATCTCTGATCAGTCTTCTCCTTGTTTGTAGATTTGCAGTGATCTGATACTCCTTCCATTTCAATATGATCGCTTGCACAGTGCTCCTTGGGATGTTTAAAGCTTGGGAAATCTTTTGGTATCCAAATCCGGCTTTAAACTTCTCCACAACAGTATCATGGACCTGCCTGGTGTGTTCCTTGGTCTTCATGATGCAGAACCCTGAGACTATCACAGAGCAGGTGCATTTATACGGAGACTTGATTACACACAGGTGGATTCTATTTCTCTTCATCAGTCATTTAGGACAACATTGGATCATTCAGAGATCCTCAATGAACTTCTGGAGGGAGTTTTCTGAACTGAAAGTAAATGGGCCGAATAATTTTGCACGCCCCACTTTTCAGTTTTATTATTACAAAAAAAGTTTAAATGATCCAATAAATTTTGTTCCACTTCACAATTGTGACCCACTTGTTGTTGTTTCTTCACCAAAAATTTAAAATGTTATATCTTTTTGTTTGAAGCCTGAAATGTGGCAAAAGGTTGAAAAGTTCCAGGGGGCCAAATACTTTCGCAAGGCACTGTAATAAGACCCAGGAGCAGACTCCATACACATTCAGCAACAGATGAGAAGTCATAGATGACAATAACATGACTAGTCCTCGATCAGGTAGCCATATTGGTCTATCCCAAGAACCATCTCTGATACCACATTATACACTTTATTTCAGCTCTGTTAGCAAAATCTGATATCATTTCACAATTCTGCTTTGTAGCCACCCCAAACCTTTACTCACAAGTTACCTAAAAGATAACTTTGTAAACTTAACTAAAGGAAAATACTACTGCAGGCCTGATGGTTTCCCAGAGGAGCGTGTTTGACTTCAGTCTCTGATTTTTAACATTTCATCGGCTTCTAGCAGTAGGCAGCATGCGATGAAACAGAATGTTATTCTATCTCCTTATTAAGCTCACAAAATTCTGTTTTAGGCATTAAACCGACAGTCAAGGGATACACTGGAGCATGCGGGCTCTGCTCTGCTGTTTCAGCCCTGTTCTCTGCAACCATTTAAATCAGCTTATCATGCAGAGAACTTAACCTCGCAGTTCTCAACGTCATTTTTTTCTCTGTTCAAGTGTTTTTCAGCTATAAAATAGGTCAGGAAACCAGTAAGACATTCATAGAAATCGATCAATGAAAAGTTTGCATTAATATGGGGCCTGTAAACAGCAAGCACCCCCCCCCCATGCCTCTCAGCCATAATATTAAGAGAAAAACTCCAGCACCCCACCAATCCATAAAAACAAGAGTTTATTGTCATGTAGAGTAAAATGGCATAAGCAAAAATTGAGTGACACACTTTGGGCCACCACAAGCTCATGATAGCCTGAAACGCGTCAGTAGTTTCTGTGCAGGCAATGTAATAATAAACTCCTGTTTTATGAATTAAAACGGTTTTGGACCATTATTCCTCAGCATTTGCATGATATCCTCATCCTGAGTACTACTACCCAAGATGGAGTTCAAGCTATATCTGGTTGCCAGCATTTGCCATACAAATGCATGTCAATATATGGCGCTGAAATCCCAGTAATTCGGTATCTGACAATTCAATTTGAAAATCCAACAACTGTCTCCATCACGAAACCACAAAATCTTGACAAGTCTGTGAAGGTTCTAATTCATTCAGGTCACCAGGTCATAGTATATGTGTAGGCAGGGTTGGACTGGCCCATCAGAGTACGAGAGTATCTTCCAGTGGGCCCATGCAATAACAATAATGGTCCTAAGGTCCTATATACAGAAAGGGTGAGTCCTGGTAGGCCCAAGGAACTTTTTTTATTATTTCTTGAAGAAGTTTCGCTTGTCATCTAACTGGTTTTCTCAAGATGATTTTGCATGACTGAAGCTATTAGGTATGATTAAACTGCCTCGGGAGAGGCGTTAGAACAGCATTGTGAGTGGAAGACATTAGAAATTAACAAGATTATTAGAACTGCAGAGTCAATTGACCTCTGGGACAATGGAGGTCCATTTAACCCTGGTTTGTCTGGTCAGCCACCACTATGTCCAGGTGGAGACCGTAAGAGGCTCCTGTCAAGTCAAGTATAGGTATGGCCAGTCCTGTTGTTTTCTTCAGTTGCAGAATCAGTGGAGATCAGGGGACCCCAGTTCCATAAATGTCTAGAATGGGAAAACTCCTTGGAGAGAATAAGAAAAATAATTTTTGCAACGAACATAATTAAAAGAGAAAAAAACACCTATGTACTCCTGCTTTTATTTCACGTCCATGATTTAGTCACATGTGCACTGCACATAAAAGTACATAGATGAGCAATATCATCACTCCAGTACATGAATGAATGTCTCTCTCAATTCATCAGTCATTTATTTCCATCATGTATATTCAAAGGGTTTCATTTTTGCAGCAGAGAAGATGTTCTTTCAGGTTCTGCCACTGAGATGTTTCCCTCAAACCTGATTCAGGCACATATCTTAACAGCTGCCTCACGTATTGACTACATTGATTTTACAATGACTATGCTTTACTTTTTTATTATATTTATTTGATGTATTTTGGTGCTGCGTGTGTCTAAACAACACCCAGCTAACACCCTATTGTACAAGATTCATAAACCTTTTGCAGGAGTAATGGAGGAATGGCACATCAATGAGCCATAACACGTGGAATACTGTAATTTACTAAAATAGATAGGTCAGTATTGGTGACAGGTCCTCTTTAAGTACCCGTTTAGATGGTTTTATGCTACAGTCTTTGTTGTCTTGTGGTAAGGTGACCTGCATAGTCCAAAAGGACAGTGTCTTAGTCCCTAATTTCTCAAGTGTTTTAGTCCTAGTCGTGTACTCCAGCAAATGGTGCATAAAAGTCTCTTCTCTAATAGCAGTTCTCTGGCGGCCTTCGTGTTCTGTGGTTTAATGGTTCTCATATTGACTTTTTTGTGCTATGACAGAAAGAAGAGTAGCAGTAGTGGAGAATAGATATGAAGCTGGGGGGCATACCATGCCAGGCAAGGTGCCATGCTGGTCTAGGCCAGCACAGATGATAGTAACCTTATATGGTCTCACAACTCCTGCCTGTCTCTCTCTTTTTATAATTATATTATATATTGTTCTCATGTAATTACACATTTTTCCATTACTCATACGATATATTATTATTTCAGCTGGTTCGTTCTGCTGTCCCCCTTACTCCTTGTGCTATGAGCCATAAAACATTTCCATTTATGTTATTTAGAAGCCGAGGATAATGTCACATCAAATAAGGGGAGGTACAAGTGGGATCTGCGTTGACTAAAATGTAACGTGACTACATGTTGTTAAAAGTTCTCCAACCATTTATCGAAAAAATTATCAACATGTCGTATCATTTCCCAAACTTTATAGTGTCCGGTTCTTCACCCCCAGACACTTGCCATGTTCATTGTTCTTGTGGTGAATTCCTTTTGGTAATCATGCTTCCTGCCAATGGTAGACAACTGAGAACTTCCATTGCTCCAATGGTGATGATAAACGGGACCGCCACCTATCAGCTCTAAGGAGCACTGCGGCCTTCTCACAGCTTCCCGCAGGCCAGTAATGTCACGACTATAGGTCAAGTGGCCTGGGCACAGCTCAGCCCTATTCATTTCAATGGGGCTAAGATGCACCCGGGCCACGTGACCTATAGTCGTGACGTCTGGAGGAAGCAGCAAGAAGGCCACGGCGCTACTGAGAATGCTACTGCCTTCTCAAACAGCTGATCAAGTGCCAGACCTCTGTTGATCAGATGCTGATGACCTATCCAAAATATAGCTCATCAGTAAGAAAAAGGTGGATAACCCCTTTAACCTGCTGTGTAACAAGGTATTTTAGTGGTTATTTCCCCTTTAATTCCTTGTAATGTAGTTGGTTAGTTGTACCTGGTACCTGATCGCTTTCCTAAGGTCTGAAGTAACTATAAATGCGTACTACACACTGAAGATCTCTAGGATGGACCAGGAGGTTAGAAAGCGTTTAGCTATGTAACAACATAGCTCAACATAGCTCAATTTAACATTGCTCAGTTAAATTGAGGACATCATCAGTGTAAGATATATCTTGCTACTACCACCTCTCTTTGTATAATATAGGCGTCAGCCACCTCTCTTTGTATAATATAGGCGTCAGCCACCTCTCTTTGCTGTCCCATTATAATATAGGCGTCATAGTTAGAGATGAGCGAGTAGTGTTCGATCGAGCTGGTATTCGATCGAATACTACGATATTCGGCGTGCTCGATTTCTTTCGAGTATAACGGCGATGGCGCACTTAGAATTCGTTTCCCCTCCCACCTTCCCTGGCGCTCTTTTTCCACCAATCACCATGCAGGGGGGGTATGACAGGCACGCTGAGCACGCTGGCAGCGCGAAAACGGCGTCTACATGCATTGGCTGGAAAAACCATGTGACCTCGAATATTAAAAACTCAGCTCTTCCTGCTCGTTCGCATATGCTGCGTGAACTTAGTCAGGGACAGAGGCTGGAGAAGGGAGAGACAGGTTTTAGCTGTTGGACAGGCAGGAGCGTGATTAAAAGCCCTTATCAGGGCTACTATAGTGCAGTACAGTGATAGCTTTACAACAAGATACACTTTACAGAGAACGGCTGCCGTATTCAGGGATAGCTGCTGGAGTAGGGACAGAGAGAGGCATTAGTGGTGTATTAGGTGCTCTGCTACATACCAAACTATATTTGGCACTACTGCTGTGTACCTTGAAATATACAATATATAGGCCTTTCAATTGGCAACTGTACTGTGCGTTCTCTTGCAAAGTAATTTCTCAAACCTGGTGTTCATACACACCGTCTGATCACTTAGTACACGGCTGTGTACCTTGAAATATACAATATATAGGCCTTTCAATTGGCAACTGTACTGTGCGTTCTCTTGCAAAGTAATTTCTCAAACCTGGTGTTCATACACACCGTCTGATCACTTAGTACACGGCTGTGTACCTTGAAATATACAATATATAGGCCTTTCAATTGGCAACTGTACTGTGCGTTCTCTTGCAAAGTAATTTCTCAAACCTGGTGTTCATACACACCGTCTGATCACTTAGTACACGGCTGTGTACCTTGAAATATACAATATATAGGCCTTTCAATTGGCAACTGTACTGTGCGTTCTCTTGCAAAGTAATTTCTCAAACCTGGTGTTCATACACACCGTCTGATCACTTAGTACACGGCTGTGTACCTTGAAATATACAATATATAGGCCTTTCAATTGGCAACTGTACTGTGCGTTCTCTTGCAAAGTAATTTCTCAAACCTGGTGTTCATACACACCGTCTGATCACTTAGTACACGGCTGTGTACCTTGAAATATACAATATATAGGCCTTTCAATTGGCAACTGTACTGTGCGTTCTCTTGCAAAGTAATTTCTCATACCTGGTGTTCATACACACCGTCTGATCACTTAGTACACGGCTGTGTACCTTGAAATATACAATATATAGGCCTTATAATTGCCAACTGTACTGTGCTTTCTCTTGCAAAGTAATTTCTCATACCTGGTGTTCATACACACCGTCTGATCACTTAGTACACGGCTGTGTACCTTGAAATATACAATATATAGGCCTTTCAATTGGCAACTGTACTGTGCGTTCTCTTGCAAAGTAATTTCTCATACCTGGTGTTCATACACACCGTCTGATCACTTATTACACGGCTGTGTACCTTGAAATATACAATATATAGGCCTTATAATTGCCAACTGTACTGTGCGTTCTCTTGCAAAGTAATTTCTCAAACCTGGTGTTCATACACACCGTCTGATCACTTAGTACACGGCTGTGTACCTTGAAATATACAATATATAGGCCTTTCAATTGGCAACTGTACTGTGCGTTCTCTTGCAAAGTAATTTCTCAAACCTGGTGTTCATACACACCGTCTGATCACTTAGTACACGGCTGTGTACCTTGAAATATACAATATATAGGCCTTTCAATTGGCAACTGTACTGTGCGTTCTCTTGCAAAGTAATTTCTCATACCTGGTGTTCATACACACCGTCTGATCACTTAGTACACGGCTGTGTACCTTGAAATATACAATATATAGGCCTTATAATTGCCAACTTTACTGTGCGTTCTCTTGCAAAGTAATTTCTCATACCTGGTGTTCATACACACCGTCTGATCACTTAGTACACGGCTGTGTACCTTGAAATATACAATATATAGGCCTTATAATTGGCAACTGTACTGTGCGTTCTCTTGCAAAGTAATTTCTCATACCTGGTGTTCATACACACCGTCTGATCACTTAGTACACGGCTGTGTACCTTGAAATATACAATATATAGGCCTTTCAATTGGCAACTGTACTGTGCGTTCTCTTGCAAAGTAATTTCTCAAACCTGGTGTTCATACACACCGTCTGATCACTTAGTACACGGCTGTGTACCTTGAAATATACAATATATAGGCCTTTCAATTGGCAACTGTACTGTGCGTTCTCTTGCAAAGTAATTTCTCAAACCTGGTGTTCATACACACCGTCTGATCACTTAGTACACGGCTGTGTACCTTGAAATATACAATATATAGGCCTTTCAATTGGCAACTGTACTGTGCGTTCTCTTGCAAAGTAATTTCTCAAACCTGGTGTTCATACACACCGTCTGATCACTTAGTACACGGCTGTGTACCTTGAAATATACAATATATAGGCCTTTCAATTGGCAACTGTACTGTGCGCTCTCTTGCAAAGTAATTTCTCAAACCTGGTGTTCATACACACCGTCTGATCACTTAGTACACGGCTGTGTACCTTGAAATATACAATATATAGGCCTTTCAATTGGCAACTGTACTGTGCGTTCTCTTGCAAAGTAATTTCTCATACCTGGTGTTCATACACACCGTCTGATCACTTAGTACATGGCTGTGTACCTTGAAATATACAATATATAGGCCTTTCAATTGCCAACTGTACTGTGCGTTCTCTTGCAAAGTAATTTCTCATACCTGGTGTTCATACACACCGTCTGATCACTTAGTACACGGCTGTGTACCTTGAAATATACAATATATAGGCCTTATAATTGGCAACTGTACTGTGCGTTCTCTTGCAAAGTAATTTCTCATACCTGGTGTTCATACACACCGTCTGATCACTTAGTACACGGCTGTGTACCTTGAAATATACAATATATAGGCCTTTCAATTGGCAACTGTACTGTGCGTTCTCTTGCAAAGTAATTTCTCATACCTGGTGTTCATACACACCGTCTGATCACTTAGTACACGGCTGTGTACCTTGAAATATACAATATATAGGCCTTATAATTGCCAACTGTACTGTGCGTTCTCTTGCAAAGTAATTGCTCATACCTGGTGTTCATACACACCGTCTGATCACTTAGTACACGGCTGTGTACCTTGAAATATACAATATATAGGCCTTATAATTGGCAACTGTACTGTGCGTTCTCTTGCAAAGTAATTTCTCATACCTGGTGTTCATACACACCGTCTGATCACTTAGTACACGGCTGTGTACCTTGAAATATACAATATATAGGCCTTTCAATTGGCAACTGTACTGTGCGTTCTCTTGCAAAGTAATTTCTCATACCTGGTGTTCATACACACCGTCTGATCACTTAGTACACGGCTGTGTACCTTGAAATATACAATATATAGGCCTTATAATTGGCAACTGTACTGTGCGTTCTCTTGCAAAGTAATTTCTCATACCTGGTGTTCATACACACCGTCTGATCACTTAGTACACGGCTGTGTACCTTGAAATATACAATATATAGGCCTTATAATTGGCAACTGTACTGTGCGTTCTCTTGCAAAGTAATTTCTCAAACCTGGTGTTCATACACACCGTCTGATCACTTAGTACACGGCTGTGTACCTTGAAATATACAATATATAGGCCTTTCAATTGGCAACTGTACTGTGCGTTCTCTTGCAAAGTAATTTCACGGCTGTGAAGGCAAAATATTGTAACCAAAAAAAAATAAAATGCGGCGGGGGGCTAGCGGAATAGGACGTGGACGAGGACGGGGGCGCGGAAATGCTGTTGGGGGCCTTGTTGAAGCCAGTGGGGATACAATGCGTGCTGGTGAGGGTCAGCCAGGATCCCACTCATCCAGAATCCCTGCCTTTATGGGACAGTTAAGCAGGGGGCGGGTTACACCGCTGTTGAGGCCTGAGCAGGTTGAACAGGTGGTGCAATGGATAGCCGATAGCGCTTCCACACAGTTGTCCACCAGCCAGTCATCCACACAGTCTCACTCTGACCCTCCTTCCTCCACACCTGGCCAACAGAGTCATCCCACCATTGACCCCTCCCAGGAGCTCTTTTCGGGTCCTTTTTCAGATGTGCCGGAAGAATCCCAGGAGCTAGCAGAGGAATTTGTTTGTAGTGATGCCCAAACACTTGAGTTTTCGCCACTCCTGCTGATGTGGACCCTGAGCCAGCATCTGTTATCATGAGCGATGATGATGATGAGACGCAGTTGCCATCAAGGGAGGCTGTTGGAATGTCCAGTGGGCAGCAGGAGGAGCAGAGTGAGGAAGTGGAAGAGGAGGTGGTGGATGACGAAATGACCGACCCCACTTGGCCAGGGGTGATGTCCAGCGAGGAAAGTAGTGGAGAGGTGGTGGTCTGCGCAGCACCGAAAAAGGCAGCAAGAGGCAGAGGGATGTCCAGAGGCAGAGGGATGTCCACAGGCAGAGGGATGTCCACAGGCAGAGGGATGTCCAGAGGCAGAGGACAGTCCAGACAGAGAAGTGAGGCCACAGCCAGCAGGGCCAAAGCTGTTCCCGGCAGCGGGCAGTCGCGCGAAGCTCCCCCATCGAGGCCTCGTACTTCTGTGGTGTGGAGATTTTTTAATGTTTGTGCGGATGACAAACTGAGCGCGGTTTGCACACTCTGCCACTCAAAACTGAGTAGGGGCTCTGAGAAGAGCAATCTGACCACCTCAGGCATGCGGCGTCACTTGGAAGTCAAGCACTGGGCTGAGTGGGAGAGAGCAAACGCAATACAACCTGTGCCCGGTCTTGCTGCCACTGCCTCTTCCCCTGTGTTGTGTGCTGCCACTGCGGTCCAGACCTCCAGCCAGGACACCTCCACATCTGCCTCTGCCTCGGCTACTTTGGGGCCTTCTCCTTCAGCCTCCCCTTCCCCCGCCTCTTCGCCTGCACCTTCACACTCCTCGTCCCAACAACTGTCCATCTCGCAGGCGTTCGACCGCAGGCGGAAGTACGCCTCGAGTCACCCCCAAGCCCAAGCCTTAAACTGCCACATCTCCAAACTGCTGGCCCTGGAGATGTTGCCGTTTAGGCTTGTGGAGACGCAGGCCTTCCGCGACCTGATGGCGGCTGCCGCACCTCGCTATTCCGTCCCCAGCCGCCACTACTTTTCCCGGAGTGCCGTCCCCGCCCTGCACCAGCACGTGTCGCGTAACATCAGGCGGGCCCTGAGGTACGCAGTCAGCGCAAAGGTCCACTTGACCACCGACTCGTGGACAAGCGCTTGCGGCCAGGGACGCTACATCTCTTTGACGGCACACTGGGTGAATGTAGTGGAAGAGGGGACGGGGTCGCAAACAGAGACGGCCTATCTACCACCCCCGCCCAAGATTGCCAGCATGGATTCTGATAAACCCCCCTCCTCCTCCTCCTCCTCCTCTGCCTTAACATCGCCCTCAGCCGCTAGCTGGAAGCGTTGCAGCACTGGCGCGGGGAGACGTCAGCAGGCGGTGCTTAAGCTCATCAGCTTGGGCGACAGGAAGCACAGCGCCCCAGAGGTGAGGGACGCCATATTGCAGCAGACGGAGATGTGGCTGTCGCCGCTGCAGCTAGGACCAGGCATGGTCGTGTGCGATAACGGCCGTAACCTGGTGGCGGCTCTGGAGCTTGCCGAACTCAATCACGTACCATGCCTGGCCCACGTTTTTAATCTGGTAGTCCAAAAATTTCTAAAGACTTACCCCAACCTGGCAGAGCTACTGGTGAAAGTGCGGCGCTTGTGCGCTCACTTTCGGAAGTCAACTGTAGCTGCTGCTAGCTTAAAAAAACTCCAGCAACGCCTCCATTTGCCTGAACATCGGCTGTTGTGCGACCTGCCGACTCGCTGGAATTCCACCTATTCCATGTTGGCCAGGGTGTGTGAGCAGCAGAGAGCATTGATGGAGTACCAGATTATGAATCCACGCGTGCCTCCAACTCAGCTCCCTCAGTTTGCCAACCACGAGTGGCCATGGATGGCAGACATATGCGATGTACTGCGTATCTTTGAGGAGTCCACCAAGAAGGTCAGCAGCGAGGACGCTATAGTGAGCGTAACCATCCCGCTCCTATGCGTCCTTAAAGAATCCCTCATCGCAATAAGGGAGAACGCATTGCACGCAGAGGAGACGGGGGTAGGAGGAGACGCAACGGAGCTACACAGTCAGACCACACTTTTGTCTGCTTCACGGTGGCAGTTGCAGGAGGATGAGGATGAGGAGGAGGAGGACGACGTGGAGGTGGCTGTGGAAGAGGAGGAGGATGCTGGCGGCGAGGGTAGCAGTCAGGCTGTGTGCGTCCCATTGGTTCAGCGCGGATGGGGCGGAGAGGAGGCGGAAGAGGAAGAGGAGGAAATGGCAAGTGATCCTTCTGGAGGGGGCAGTGACGTCATGCCTATTCAGAGTCTGGCACACATGGCTGACTTCATGCTGGGCTGCTTTTCCCGGGACACACGTGTTGTCCGGATAGTGGAGAACAAACTGTACTGGGTCTTCGCACTCCTGGACCCCCGGTATAAAGATAACGTCTCCTCTTTTATTCCGGTAGAGGAGAGGACAAATCGATTGCTGGAATACCAGAGGGAACTCGTGCAGAACATGATGGAGATTTTCCCACCCACCATCGCTGGCGGCAGAGAGGAGAGGGTCTCCCAGAGTCCCACAACATCTATCAGGCCCACAGCCACCAGGGGAACACTCTCCAAGGTGTGGGACACGTTCATGGCACCCCCTCGTGCAACTTCCATCACTGCGGGGCCCGCTATCAGCAGGAGGGACAAGTATCGGCGGATGTTGCGGGAGTACCTGGCAGACCGTAACCCTGTCCTCCCCGATCCCTCGGCGTCCTACACTTACTGGGTCTCCAAGTTGGACACGTGGCTGGAACTGTCCCTGTACGCCTTGGAGGTGCTTGCCTGCCCTGCCGCCAGCGTGCTATCAGAAAGGGTGTTCAGCGCAGCCAGGGGCATTATAACCGATAAGCGCAGCCGCCTGTCAACCGACAGTGCCGACAGGCTGACGCTAATCAAAATGAACAGCAAGTGGATTGACCCGGACTTTGCTTCTCCAACAGTGGAAAGCAGCCAAAAGTGAAGTGCCATCTGTATGAAGTGCCATTTCCTCCTCCACCTCCTCCTCCTCCTCCTTAACCGCCGTAGAATTGCTCCGTAAATAAGAAAAATTTATATATTTATGGCTCACCTCTTGGGCCTCCACAAAATGTTTAAGAGGTGTCACCTCTTGGGCCTCCACATAATTTTTAAGAGGTCTCACCTCTTGGGCCTCCACAAAATGTTTAATAGGTCTCACCTCTTGGGCCTCCACAAAATGTTTAACAGGTCTCACCTCTTGGGCCTCCACAAAATGTTTAACAGGTCTCACCTCTTGGGCCTCCACAAAATGTTTAACAGGTCTCACCTCTTGGGCCTCCACAAAATGTTTAACAGGTCTCACCTCTTGGGCCTCCACAAAATGTTTAACAGGTCTCACCTCTTGGGCCTCCACATAATTTTTAACAGGTCTCACCTCTTGGGCCTGCACAAAATGTTTAAGAGGTCTCACCTCTTGGGCCTCCACATAATTTTTAAGAGGTCTCACCTCTTGGGCCTGCACAAAATGTTTAAGAGGTCTCACCTCTTGGGCCTCCACATAATTTTTAATACGTCTCACCTCTTGGGCCTCCACAAAATGTTTAAGAGGTCTCACCTCTTGGGCCTCCACATAATTTTTAAGAGGTCTCACCTCTTGGGCCTCCACATAATTTTTAAGAGGTCTCACCTCTTGGGCCTCCACAAAATGTTTAACAGGTCTCACCTCTTGGGCCTCCACATAATTTTTAACACGTCTCACCTCTTGGGCCTCCACATAATTTTTAATACGTCTCACCTCTTGGGCCTCCACAAAATGTTTAAGAGGTCTCACCTCTTGGGCCGCCACATAATTTTTAAGAGGTCTCACCTCTTGGGCCTCCACATAATTTTTAACACGTCTCACCTCTTGGGCCTCCACATAATTTTTAACACGTCTCACCTCTTGGGCCTCCACATAATTTTTAATACGTCTCACCTCTTGGGCCTCCACAAAATGTTTAAGAGGTCTCACCTCTTGGGCCTCCACAAAATGTTTAAGAGGTCTCACCTCTTGGGCCTCCACAAAATGTTTAAGAGGTCTCACCTCTTGGGCCTCCACAAAATGTTTAAGAGGTCTCACCTCTTGGGCCTCCACAAAATTTTATCAAGGTCTCACCTCTTGGGCCTCCACAAAATTTTATCAAGGTCTCACCTCTTGGGCCTCCACAAAATGTTTAAGAGGTCTCACCTCTTGGGCCTCCACAAAATTTTATCAAGGTCTCACCTCTTGGGCCTCCACAAAATTTTATCAAGGTCTCACCTCTTGGGCCTCCACAAAATTTTTAACAGGTCTCACCTCTTGGGCCTCCACAAAATTTTATCAAGGTCTCACCTCTTGGGCCTCCACAAATTTTTATCAAGGTCTCACCTCTTGGGCCTCCACAAAATTTTTAACAGGTCTCACCTCTTGGGCCTCCACATAATTTTATCAAGGTCTCACCTCTTGGGCCTCCACAAAATTTTTAACAGGTCTCACCTCTTGGGCCTCCACAAAATTTTATCAAGGTCTCACCTCTTGGGCCTCCACAAAATTTTTAACAGGTCTCACCTCTTGGGCCTCCACAAAATGTTTAAGAGGTCTCACCTCTTGGGCCTCCACAAAATTTTATCAAGGTCTCACCTCTTGGCCTCCACAAAATTTTATCAAGGTCTCACCTCTTGGGCCTCCACAAAATTTTTAACAGGTCTCACCTCTTGGGCCTCCACAAAATTTTATCAAGGTCTCACCTCTTGGGCCTCCACAAAATTTTATCAAGGTCTCACCTCTTGGGCCTCCACAAAATTTTATCAAGGTCTCACCTCTTGGGCCTCCACAAAATTTTTAACAGGTCTCACCTCTTGGGCCTCCACAAAATGTTTAAGAGGTCTCACCTCTTGGGCCTCCACAAAAATTTTATCAAGGTCTCACCTCTTGGGCCTCCACAAAATTTTATCAAGGTCTCACCTCTTGGGCCTCCACAAAATTTTTAACAGGTCTCACCTCTTGGGCCTCCACAAAATTTTATCAAGGTCTCACCTCTTGGGCCTCCACAAAATTTTATCAAGGTCTCACCTCTTGGGCCTCCACAAAATTTTTAACAGGTCTCACCTCTTGGGCCTCCACAAAATTTTATCAAGGTCTCACCTCTTGGGCCTCCACAAATTTTTTATCAAGGTCTCACCTCTTGGGCCTCCACAAAATTTTTAACAGGTCTCACCTCTTGGGCCTCCACAAAATTTTATCAAGGTCTCACCTCTTGGGCCTCCACAAAATTTTTAACAGGTCTCACCTCTTGGGCCTCCACAAAATTTATCAAGGTCTCACCTCTTGGGCCTCCACAAAATTTTATCAAGGTCTCACCTCTTGGGCCTAAACACAATTTTTAACAGTCTCACCTCTTGGGCCTCCACAAAATTTCCATGAGCCTCTGGCCAGCCCACGGCCTCTTCCTGCCTTTTGCGGTCCTACGCATCCCTCAACATCCCCACTGCTTTACCTGCTAGACATGACACTGGGCCAGGTCGGGTCACTGACATCTCAAGCGCCAACAATTTGGGCATTTTAAGGCTTCTGCATGTGTTTGAGTTGTTTTTACATTTTAAAGAAGACATGTCTGACCACATCTCACACACACACAATGACAATTAGGGGTGGGGTCTATTTGCTTTCCCCTTTGCCTATGCCATCTGTGGTTGTCATAGGCAACGTGATTTTAAGGGGTGCAGAATTTTATCTTCTTTTTTGTCTAGTTTGGCTTGGGGTCCATGGCAATGTAGAGGAAAGAAGGTTTCCTTGTATGGTCTCACTTTACAGAGAGGTTACATTGTCTTTGGAGTGTATTGTTGAGAGGCTGTGATAGTGGCGTAATAGTGCGACTTGGGCGCGTTATATGCACCCAGACATGCTTCCCCTGCTGTCCCAGTTGCATTCCAGCAGTGTTGGCATCCTTTTCTGAGGTTTCAGGGTGGACTTGGTGACCTCCAAGTGGTCGAATTGAGATTTCCAAGTGGCGAGCATTTTTTTCCCATAGACTATAATGGGATTCGATAGTCGGTCGAATAGTCGAATTTCGCGGTCTATTCGAATCGAATTTCGAACTTTCGAATATTTCACTACTCGCTCATCTCTAGTCATAGTCTAGTAAACTTTTTATGCACCTAAGTTGTGTTAAGCCTATTTATTCCCGTATCTCAGAATTGACGTTAATATATCTGCGCTAAATAGATTTCAGTCTGGTGATTCAGTTATCTAGTTTGTGACTTTAACAGAGAGGACTGACTCTATACAACTTATATACAATTATGAGAATGACCAGGTTATTCCATGGTTATTCTCATTCTGCAGTCAGATAGTCATCTTCATATTCAGATTCCAGCTCCCAGCCCTCTGAAAATAACATTTCTGATAAAAAAAAGCCACACCAAATCCATTATCATCTGTCATCGAAATGACCAATTCCTCAGATTTATGTGATCATGCTATCACAATTTTCAAAGATTGGAAATAACCACCCACTAGGACGTCTAACTCCTAAATCTTCAGTTGGATTTAGCCTCAATAGATATTGCAGAGGAATGTCTAAGGTTTCAAGATCGGTCAAAAAATCTACATGGTTTTGACCCTAATGTCTATATTCAGTCATATTATCACCTCCTTGGTGCCATTAGTGTACTACAGTTCCTGCAGCTGCCAACAGTTGGAAAGCCACGTGCATGAAGCCGTTGGTTGGAGAATACTTAACATGAAAATCATAGTTTATAGAAATGTTGACTTATTCCAACCTCAAAGCGCTATGATGTGGTATGAGACTATACTTTCTATACCAGTTCCTATTATAGGATTGGACTTCACCGGCATCCTCTGTTGGTCCTTGGCTGTGGTGTAATGGCCCTCAAAGATCCAGTTAAAGGCAACTCCATTTGGGACTTACTTTGAAGACAATCACTCACCGTTAGGGTTTGTTTCTTATGGTATTAGTCACACTCAAAATCATCTCTTCTGGTGGGCCCAGGAGATCCCAGTCTGACCCTATCTTACTGTTAAAGGGGTTGTCCCATCTACGACATTTATGGCATATCATTTGGATATGCTGGAAATGTCAGATAGGTGTGGGTCCTACCTCTAGAATGGAACTCAGAAGTGAGCAGAGAACACATAGTGTTCTCGAATCACTGCTATGGGACTTCCAAAAACAGCCAAGCAGGTGCGCTCAGCTATTTTCAGAAGTCCCATATTGGCCAATGGAGGCTTTCCCTGCTTTGCTTTCCCTTTACTTTGGGACACTCTTCATTTTGCAGTGATATGGCACAAATATTAGTGTTGAGCGAGCATGCTGTTCGGCCGAGCATGCCTACGCTTGGGTCCGCTCGGTGTTCAGCCGAACACCGAGTATACTCGTGCGCAATGCTCGAGTCTCTTCCCTGCACTGTAATGTTGATTTACGAATTTGTACGCTAATGCGTATTGTGCGCTAATACGTATGCATTGTGCGCTAATACGTACGCATTGTGCGCTAATGCGTACAAATTCAGTTAATTAGCATACTTTTACGAGTGAAAGGAGTAAAAGAGGAGAAGTCGCGATTCTGTCCTTTTTCTATTAACCAGAAACCCTCCCCTCTTCCGAGCGGGGGGTGCCTGGTTTAGTCCCATTGACTAATATTATGCTCGGGCGGGTGCTCGGCCAGAGCACCTGAGCATAGCGAGCATAGGTGCTCGCTCAACACTAATAAATATCACAGATGGGAATACTCCTTTAAATGGTTTTCTTTACTTTTACAGAGTTTGTTGTACATTAGTGAATATTTACTAAAACATAAGCAATGTCATTTACTGTAGCTCAATTGACTAATGTTTCTTCTTTACAGACTAGAAAAGTAATTCAATATTCCTGGCTTTCTATAAAGGAAGGACAAGTGGGTCCTTGATGAAAATGACTTGTGGTTCATCATTCCAATATTAAGCGCCATTCACCCTGTTTAATCCTACGTGAATTACTGACATTATGTTTCCTCTACTCTGATAAAACACATTGGCCCTGTCATTTCTATTACACAAGCAGATGTCAGGCAAGGCGCTGACTCAGTACACCATTGTTAACTACTCAACTTTTATCAGTCTGTGAGCCCCAACCTTCTCCTGTTCTTTGGGTAATGTTTGGGAAATTAAATCATTCACTGGCCAATAAGTCAGAGGGTCAATTACTGGACACAAGTGAGCCCACTAGTTCACCTGTAATAGAAACTGTTGGAGATGTCCTAATCCTAGGAGAGTCTGTCCTGGTTAAAGGTTCCCTGTGGAGGAGTTACTTGAAAATAAATTCCCACCTTTTAAAAGGGTTGCTTATGATGAAACGCCCTGTCCATGTACTATATTAGAGCATATGGACTTTAAAGGGGGTTTCCTGGATTTCTATGGTTTTTAGCCGATATGTTGATGAATGTCTTTGTTTCAGCCTTACAAACTATGTTACTATGTAATGTTAATAAATGTATATTATAATCCCAAGGTCTCCATGATCGTGTCTGGTCCCTCTGGAATTGATGACTACTTAAAACAAGTCTACTGTCAGGTATCTTCTGCAGGATGAGCACAAGGTCTCCAGTGACTCGCTTTACAATTCGCTTCAACAACTCTTCAAATTACCTGTATCTCATTGAAAAGCAGCGTCCATGGGATCATTGCACTGAGAGCAGTAGACACTTTCTTCTTGGCTGTGGATATGGAGACACATATGCAGGCAATGACTCATTTAGACGTTTTCAGCCATTAATTGCGTCTGTCTACATAGAGAATGCTTACAGGGACAATTACTTCCCAGAGAGAACTCATCAGGGATTATTCATCATGTAGAAACACACATTGTGGTATTCATGAATACACTCCATTTCTGCCTTCCGAGGTCTAAGTGGCAACAGAGAGCCATGTGCCCACTTGAAGAAAGTCTAAAACTTTTAAGAGCTGTTTCCGGAACTTTGAAGATATTCACTATTTTATCTGTAAGGCAAAAGGAAAAGCAACAGAAGCTTGTAAATTGTGGCTTTCAATTCCATTTCTGTATGATAGCAAAATATTTGCATAGAATAATTGAAAATAGGATGCCACACTTAAGGGGTGCATTTGTACTTGGGACTTATTGATGGACTGTTGGCTCTTAAAGAACAGGATCAAACCTAGCACACCGTCTGGTAGGGTTTATCCTGCTGATTAAAACTATACCTGTCTTGTGAAAATTGGTTGTGGCGTTCACAAGAAAAAAAGACTTTTATTCTTTATGCAAGTGAAGGCTTCAGCGCACCGAGGGGCGTGGCCAACACTGAAAGAGGAGATGAGCTGCACTTCTTGACTAGGCCACGCCCCTCAGTTCACTGAGCTTTCCCTTGCATATAAAAGTCAAGTCTTTTTCTCTGAGGAACATCACAACCAATTTTTGCAAGACAGGTATCGCTTTAATCAGCAGGATAAACCCTACCAGACAGTGTGCCTGGTTTAATAGGATTTATCCTGCTCAGAGGTGCCCTTTAAATTGTTGCCTATGTCAGCAGACTATACATAAGCTGCACACTCAACTGGCTCACGTCCCTCAATTACAACATCCGTTCACACTCTCCATCTTTTGGGCAACTACAACTCCCATGGCCCTTCTGCTACCCCCCACTTGCCCCTACCTGGTGCATCCTGAGGTGATTGCCTAACCTGGCCTCATTAGTGGTGCACCCCTGTGTATAAGACATGACATCTTGTACTGGCACACATGTTGAGTATGTTCACTGAACAAAATGTAAAAGGTGTTACAGAAATGCTAATGAATAAAACAGTCTGCTTCCCATCAGTGAATTTCATCATGTCTTGCAGTCTTCTGTAGAGCAATTGCGTAATATACCTCTATAGCATCACAATCTATCCCTTCACAAGTGACAGGACTTCAGCAGAAGATCAATGGGAAATCAAATTTGCTGCCATCAATAACCAAATCTGCATCCTTGGTGCTAGTCCAGCAATTCTTAACAATACAAATCACATCCTTTCTACTCAACGCTGCACATCACATCACAGGAGCTCCAGGACATGAATCTGCTTCGCTCAATGTAGAGGATGAGCAATTAATCGCCTGAAATTAGAAGGTTCCTTTTCCATTTAGAGTAATGGCAGGGGAGGTAGGGGTTAAGAAAGGCAAGAGCTAATTGCAATGCATCCTGGGAGATGTCGGTGCTTGATGAACTGCTTCCCACCGACAGAAAGGAAAGAAAGTTAGACTTTGTATTGTAAGGGTATTTTTAAGTACTGATTGGGTCTGTTATGTTTAATACTCTGTGTAATAATTTACAAGTTTTCCTTGTAATGAAGTGGCTTAGAGATAGTACGCATCCCCCATTGTGCTGATAAGAACAAATTCCTGAGTGATCTCAGAAACATGCGTGATGCACACTGGAGAAAGGGCTCATGGGAATAACTGTGGTCTGCACTAACAATTAATTGGGATTCCACCAGGTAGGATCTAAGTATTGATTTGCCCAATCTCTGGTACACCCTGGGGTGTCAGTTATGTGTTATAACGTGGTAGACAGCCATGGGTTCTAGCATGATCAACCGGAACCCTACCCCATATTTAGGCTAATGATGATTATTTACTTATTACTATTCTGTATGTAATTTCTCTGTTTTATCTTATATTTAATCAATTAGTAAATATATTTATTCATTAAGCCTGTGCAAGCTTATTCATTCTCAAGTCTTTTTAATTCACATTACGTCACAGACTTTATGCAATTTTTATCAGATTTGCAACTTGTTTTCAAAGGATTTATCATAAGAATTGCACGTTAGTCATTACAGATGACTAAGACGTTAAACACCAACCATGTAGTTACCCCCCAGGAACAACATAGAGAATACGTCCTCCAGATCCATCAAGTGGATGTTAGGTACACGACGGACCTGTGGTTCTTCCTGCTATTACACATCACAGCCGGGAGCCAGGAAGGAGATGAAGAACATTTCTGAAAAATATTCTCCTGAAACAAACATCTCTATGGAGTATAGAAGAGGCTTAGAAGAGGTGATGGGAATATCATCAGTAAGCACAGGCCTCTGTGATCTGATCGCTGGGAGCCAGATATTGATTTTCTCACTTTGATGTAAACATTTTTGGTAGGTATGCCCCAAAAGTTAATAGGTACCCAAGAATAGGTTGAACAAAGAGTTCCCCACTGCTGATAACCTCATCTGTACTCTGTGGGAAAACTTTGTAGCAAGTTTCCCTGCAGCACAACCACTGTGAAAATGAAATGTTACATGGTACCATTCAAATCATGCTTTCTGTTTTTAACGGATGGATATGACGGGTTCTCCAAATGCTTTTTTATAATAAATGAGGGTCCTGGGCGGGCATTTGGAACATCAGTGGGTTAGGCCAACTTTCAGCTTATGTGTATGACCACCTTGTATTCCCAATTCTGGAGCATCTTTTCTCAGAACTCTGTGCTCGGTTGTTCCGGTGCTGTTCCTCTTGGAAATTTTTGAATACACTGGGGTACTGGGTGCTACAATTCTCTTGATCAAAGGGTTGTCAGCAGTGATTGGACAGTGTCAGGCAACATGTGTGACCCTTCTTTCCTCTGCCATTGAGGGAAAGTTGGAACACCCCCATACACAATAGTTTGGTGGCCGGTCTCACCGAAATCAGTGGGTTAGTCCAATATTAATCTAATGTGTATGGCCATATTAAAGAAACACTAAACACAGAAAATATCCAAAAATATCCCAGCATTCTTCCCTTCATCTTCTCCTTTCTTGTGGCCCTGTGCAGGATATTACATTGAAACCTTAGAAATATATCAAGAAATCCCAATTTGTCCCAGAAAAGTCATCCATGTCTCTCCTCCTCCTTCTCACTGTCCTGTGTCTGGATGTAAGACATGTGGATGGAGCAGGAACCTAGCTGCTCTGTCCTGGTAAGACCCTGTCCTTTTGGCTAAGCCCATAAGTGCATGACCCTTAGTTGGTCTCCAGGTGAAGATGGAGCAGATCAGCATGTATGTTGTAAGGGTATTCTTAATTATTAATTGGTTCTTTCCCCTTTAATTATTATATTATCTTTTAAAGTAATGATTTTCCTTGTAATAGAGTTAGGCATAGTTAGTTTACATATACAAAGCCATTGTTCTGTGTCCAAGTACAGCTGCTTTCCTGAGCGATTATCTCAGATGCTTTCTGCACCCAGGACATCCCTTCAGAAGACTGGGTGAAAGTTTTAAACTTTTATGCATCTGAAACAAACCTGTAATTTACAATGAAACATCCACAAGGAAAGATGCCAGAAGACTCCCTCTCTTGTATTCCAGCATGACTAGGTGTTGACAAGAGTGTCAGCTATATCCCTGAAAACGGACAGGATGTCTGACAAGAGCCTACACAGGGAACACAGGTCAGATTGATTATTTTTACTATGTATGTGATTTGTCTGTATATGTCTTTATCACTATTAGTAAACTTTTATTCACTTAAACTGTTAAGCTTATCTTATTCCTGGAACTCGGAATTCACAGTAAAACAGCATAAGAACCCCTTTGGGCTACGGGATTGCTTGTGTCAAGACCATGCAGTAGGTGCTGCAGACAAAGAGTGGGTGCAATTACATTTCTTCTTTACTATTAGCAATCATTTCTAGGTTTAGTCCCTTTAATGGTAGCAATATAAGTGATTTATGTAGTTTAGCTTCCTTTTAGCAGAATGGTATCTGCAAAACCTGAAAGAACAAGGACAGGGTTACTTTCTTATGTCATGTCAGACAAATATTCCCACCTTTTATCGTGTATTTTACTGGCCACCTATAAAGATCTTGTTCTGTGCATGTAAAACTTTCCTCTTCTGCTTGTCATGCGGTCTGCATCGGCAGGTTTGTTCCAGGTTTAGCAGCACCCCGCAGGCTTCTCTGCTTTGTGTAATAAAAATACAATATTAAATATGTCAATTTATTTACAGCTTCACAGACACACACATTCGTCATTTGCAAACCGTTCTAGAAAGATGTATTATTTCAAGAGCGAGGAAAACTCCCAGTCCTGACTCGCAGGGCACCTTGTGATGAATTCATTTGCCAAATAAAACCGGTACTTGTCGTCCTATTACTGCCCCTGTGGTAAACTGCTGAACTGTGACAGCTTGAAGTATCTAGCATGCCGATATCTCTGCGCCTGACCCCTGCTTCACTATTCAACATCCTTCCCTCTACCCACGGAATAGATGTTTCATTTTTTACTACAAATTGGCAACATCTCCTGTTTTTCAAAGGAAATTATATTTTTGGTTGTGTTAGTGTTCCAATTTGTTCAGCAGCACACACGGACAGGTTTACGTGGGACTGGCGCCCATCATGGATTAAAACTGTCAGGTGTGCATATCACAATAAGACAAATGTCAATTAATAGGGAGATACTGTTTCCATGCTCTGACATCTGAAAATAATGAACATAACATCAAAAACTACCTTTTTCTCTATTTCCCGCACCCTGTCTCTACTGGGAGAATTCATACCTAGTGTATAGATATTGTCCCTTGACAAATACCCTATTTAAAGCGCACCTATCAGTAGATTTGTACCTATGGCACTGGCTGACCTGTTGCAAGTGCGCTTGGCAGATGAAAACATCTGTGTTGGTCCCATGTTCATATGAGCCCGCATTGCTGAGAAAAATGATGTTTTATTATATGCAAATGAGCCTCTAGGAGCAATGGGGGTGTTGCCATTACACCAAGAGGATCTGATTTCTCTGCAACTGCTGCGCCCTCTCTACTTTGATTGACAGGGGCAGGTAGTGAAAACGTCATCACATCTGGCTCTGTCACTCAAAGTGTAGAGGAGGTGGCAGTTGCAGAGAGAGCAGAGCTTCTAGGAGTAATGGCAACATCCACGTTGTTCCTAGAGGCTTATTTGCATATATTAAAACATCATTTTTCTCAGCATTGCGGGCACATGGGTTTTCTGGGTTTTATGCCTAAAAAATCTATGATTGAGAAATATAGCCACCATATAGTCACTTGATTCATTAAAGGAACAGCGCAAATAGGGAACTGCTTGGCAGAATGACTCATGTCCATGTGTGGTTGCATGTATTTTTCCATACCATTGTGTTTTCTAATTAGCTGCTGTAATAAATACTTGTGATTTGACATATTAGAATTAATGGCTAAAGGGGGGTGGCTAGATCCACAATGTACAACTAATAAAATTGACTCGGGCGCTGCCCGGCAGAGAATCGTTTAACCAGCAACCTGTCTGTCTGGCTGTTTGATTCTTAGGCCGGCCGCATCCCCTGGCACCTGGGGAAAACTTATTAACCAATTTGAATCCCACAGACAAGCGAGTGTATTCGTCTAGTTTGGGACTTGTCCTAAATTGCAGAGATACCACCAACATCAAGGGCACCCCAAACTATCATCCTGCAAGAGTCCCAACTACCGAGAGAGGGGAAGAAAGGGTGCACCCTCCTCTCACTGCACTAGCCCTAGGGAGCAACAGCCTGAGGAAAACCACTGACGCATCCTATAGTCCGAGCCACTACCACTCCCATCGTCTATGAGATCAGTACGACAGCACTGAGAGGAAGACAAGGGAGCAGGGGACGCTACTGAGCATGTCAGTCCACCTCTAAATGCAGGAAAAACGTGGACCAGAAGGATAAACAGCAGGGGGCGCTACCAGAGAGGAAAGTGTAATTTAAATTTAAAAAAAAACTATTATTCTATTGCAGTAATACGTCATTTGCAAAGCTCTATCCATTTAACACTTTTTGTGGTATAACCCTTATAAATCTGCAACAATTAAGCTTTATTTGCATAAGCCTGGATAGCCCGTGAGGCTATCTTCCATGTGCCTATGACTACAGATTTTCACATTAGGGATATTTTTTCCGTTTCCATTTTGGAGCAGAGTATCGGCCAGAGCAGAATATGTAAATCATGTGACCCCTCTTCATTTGGAGGTGTCGGATTTCTTTTAATTATTCAAGAGAAGCTTTGCCACCGAATGCTGGGAAATGATAATACCCCGAACTGCCAAATGATACATTCAAAAATTTAGCAATTAGCAGCAATTAATACTTTGGTTGCGGGAACGTGACAGCTGTTCTTCATTCGCTTCATAATTTAAGAGCTATTTGGGAGTATATGAAGCAGAATAATTAATAGACCGGATGTAGAATGCAATATAAAATACACAAACTGTACAGCATTTATGCCCAAGTCAATGACCAAGTTGTTTTCCAGAGCAGCTGCTCTTCCACTGGTGGAAATTTAACAGTCGGGGGGGGGGGGGGGGGGAGGTGGGGGGTTTCTTTGGATGATGAAACGCTGCACACACCCCCACCCCCTAATGTTACATATTGGCCAAAAGGAAATTATAATATACCGCTTGCATTTTGTTGTAGTGGCGCTATAAGTCAGTCTCTGCACTTTTATTCACATTGCAGCATGTCCTGGGTATAGTTTTATTTAGGGCTCATGCACACAAACGTATTTTTGTCTGTGTCCTTTTTTTTTGCGGCCCATATGTGGAACCATTCATTTCAATGGGGCTTTAAAAAAACGGAAATGACTCTGTGTGTATTCCCTTTCCGTATGCTTGCAAGTCCGTTCCACCAAAAAAAAAAATAGAACATGTCCTATTCTTGACCATTTTGCGGACAAGGACAGGCATTGTTACAAGGGATCCACAAAAAAACACATGTAACACTGACGTCACATGGATGTCATCCGTTTTTTATTTTTCGGTTCTGTGATTTGCGGACTGCAAAATATATACGGTTCTGTGCATGAGCCTGTAGGCATTTAAAGGATTAAAAAAAAATAAAACATTGCATAACTAAAAAAAAACTCCAGCCCAAAAAGACTTGTAAACATGCATGTATTTCATGGTGTTTTTTTAAAAAAAAAAAAAAAAAAGAAAAACTATAGGTTTCTACACACTTTTTAGCCACACAAAAACCTACTGTAGATTATAGGAGATATTTATCATTCCCTTTACTCATGAAAATTGGTGTTAAAAAGTCACAGGTACTACTTTTTAAAAAATCATTGGATCTCCCCTTTTTCGCCATCTTTGCCACTTTTCTAAAAGGGGGTGTGGCAAGGGCAGTGAAGACAGCATGTGTCCTGTGTTTCATATTCCACGCAGATCTTCAGCTAATCACATTAAAAAAAGCAGGTGCAAAAATGCAATTAAAGTGTAAATGCTGACCATTTCTGTAATATACTTTAATAACTGAAATCATACATTTGTACTAGAAAAATAGCTCTAAAGTGGCCCATTTTGAGCCTTAGCAACGCTCCTCTGTCATCTGTTTACATAACAGTGAAGACTTGCTCAACACTGACCATATTATGTAAACAGAAGACAGAGGAGCGTTGCTAAGGCTCAAAATGGGCCACTTTAGAGATATTTTTCTAATAGAAATGTACAATTTTAGTAGTTAAAGTATATTATAAAAATGGTCAGTATCACTGCCCATACACATTACACAAATAAAAAAAATATGACAGTTACACTTTAAATAGCCAAAGTGCAGAAAAACAGCAGCAAGAAACTATGGTTCAGATTTACTATGTGTCTGCTTCTAAAATCTGTCTAAAAAGTGACTCAAATTCGCACAATTTGGCAGAACCACACTACCTGTGGCTCCTCTGGAAGGGGAAGGACTTTACTGGAAAGGGACACCACTATTTTGGCATAAAATTCTCTATTATAGTAAGCAAACCAGCAGTTGGTATAGAGTCAGAGAAAAGTGTCCATGCCTGCCCCACACTCATCATCCAGCCTGAGCCCTGTGATAAATCTGCTGCAGGTCTAGACCACCAGTCTAAGTATACGCCATCTACAGGATTGGTAAATCTAAACCTATGTGTGACCTACGTGTACCCTTGTCCACATTTCCATATCAATGACACGTCCGTGAAAAAAAGCGTACGTGTTTCATCTGTGAAGGATCCGTGGTTGGTCTTTGTATCCGTTTTTACCATCCGTCTGTCATCCATAATTCACTGACGTTGTTCAGCTAAAATTTTATTTTCAAAGAATCTCTTATCAGTCTTCAGTGAAAAACGGGCACACCACTAATGCCATCCATTAGACCCATTGACTTCTCTGGACGTGCTTGGTCTGCATCACGGATCAAAGTAGTGCCATCTGTCCGTGATACTGAAATGTGAACTGACACATTTAAATCAATGGGTACGTGTGCTGTCTGTGGAAAATGCGGACAGCACGCGTTAGTAAAAAAAGGAAATGTGGACGAGGCCTAAGTGTGTAAGCACCCTGTTGGGCTGGCATGGGCAAATGGGTGGAGGGACCACCGCTACATAACGTGTGGTCTGTGTGTCACTGAACAGACTTCGTACCCTGGCCAGATATTACACAAAGCAGTGAAAATGGGGCATGAGCATGTGGTATGGAAAATTGCCACGCAGCACCTCGAGCAGTGCCAGGCATCCTCTCAGCCTTTTATGCAATGAACATTTACAGATTTTGAATGCCTGCCTACAATAAACCTGCTGAAACCCTTTTTATTGTGTCTTTTCATTAAAAATGCTATATCCGTATTTGCTTTCTGTGATATCTATATTCCTTATGCTTTATTATACCATAGAATAAGTTTCGAGTTTATACTAAGATTGTGGAAAAAAATCTCTATAAACCTGCTTAACACAATTTATGTGGAGGGTATAAACCCATTATGTAGTATAATAAAGCAGGAGCAGCATATCTATTATAAAACCAGAGCAGGCGTGTGCGGCCGGTAAAGGCAATGCTGATAATAGAGGTTTTTAGCATATTTATTGTGGAGTTTGTGTAGATGTCACATATAAAAATTAAAAACTTTTACTTAGCTTACTTAGGTAATCCTTGGACTAGCAGAAGCTAGTAAAGAGCAGGTGGCCAAAAAAAAGTTATGCAATTACTAAGTATAATTAGGGTCATTTATCAGACTGGTCTATAGTAGAGATGGCTTAGTTGCCCATAGCAACCAATCAGATTCCACCTTTCCTTTTCCAAAGGAGCTGTGAAAAATGAAAGAAGGAATCTGATTGGTTGCTAGGGGCAACTAATCCAGTTCTACTTTACACCAGTTTCATAAATGGCCCCATATATATCTCATCTCTTATATAGGCCTGCATAAACTACTTAAAAGGGTGGATAAAAAAATTTAGAAAAGGGGCACAATGGGTTTAAAAAAATATGGTAATACAAGCAATAATCATGATCTATTAGTGGTGCTATTCCAATGTTTACCAGACACCCCCCTCCAGTCTATACAGTACCATCTAGTACCCCTAAATATGCAGGACATGCCTTAGACAATCATTGGCTGAGGACTATGACTAGCGGTGAGTGAATGGAGCTTCAGATCCAAAATCCAAAGTCAATTTGTCCCTGAACTTTGTTTTAATGCTGTATGGAGACCTGTCGCCGTACAGCATTAAAATGTATGTGCTGCAAGGAGGCAAAATTCGTTAAGTCCAAAGTCACATGAGACTCTGGTGAATATCTTCGGGCTTCAATTCTACAACTTTAAAACATTTTAAAACAGGAATCCGAAGTTGGTACCGAGGTACCAGAAATTCCTGTTTTAAAATGTTTTTAAAGTTGAATAATCGAAGCCCGGAGTTATACACCGAAGTCTCTCGTGGCTTCCGACTTAACGAATGTTGTCTCTGTGCAGCACATACATTTTAATGCTGCACAGAGACAGGTATCCGTGCCGGATAAAAACGAAGTTTAGGAACGAATCAACTTTGGATTCTGGATTCGAAGCTCGATTCGTTCACCCCTAACTATGACCAGTGATTGGCTGAGCAGCTATTTTCTCTAGAAAGAGCTCTCTAAACACCTTGAGGTCCCAAGAAGCCAAATGGCGGTCCCAAACCCTTCCACACCCAGCAGAATGGGCAAGTTGTTCTTTAAAGAGGTCCTCTCACCTCTCCTGGCATGTCTATTTCAGGAAATAATTGTATTACATATTAAATTTATTCTTATTTATTCTTACGTCTCTATGATGTGCCATACCTCTTCTATTCTTGTTGGAAGTTATGGATAAAGGTCCTGCTGGGTGTTACTACAGTAGGTAGGAGTGTGTCCATGCACAGTCTAACAGAGTCCAATCAATAATGTCAGTGTCAGACTTTGCAGAGACACACCCCCAACTGGTAACAGCCATATGGACCTTTAGGGCTCATGTACACAGCCGTTGTGCGGCCATTTCATGCATTGGGGACCGCAATTTGCGTTATCTGTTTCTCTGCAAAGGGACCAGGACGACTGATCCATGTACAGTGGGTCCCTCAAGATACAATATTAATTGGTTCCAGGACGACCATTGTATGTTGAAACCATTGTAAGTTGAATAAATGGTTCCAAAGCCCCAAAATGTCATCCAAGATAACAGAAAATAAAAATTTAAGAAAAATAAGCAGATAACTAAGACAGATAAAACAAGTCCTTACATATAAGTCAGGAATAGCTGCTAACTAACAACTAATACTATTGTTTTACCACAGAAATGGCCTGGATTGGTTGGATCTGAGCCTGAGACATTGTATGTTGAGTCTAGTTTCAACTTACGATGGGTCAGAAAAGACCATTGTATGTTGAAAATATTGTATCCTGAGGCCATTGTATCTTGAGGGATCACTGTACATGAAAGAATAAATGGGGCCATGTATCGTGAGATTTTGAGTGCAAACCTCCTTCCATCAGCAAGGGCATTGATGACGAAACGTGGCTGGGTCTTTCAGCATGACAATGATCCCAAGCACACCGCCAAGGCATCAAAGGAGTGGCTTCGTAAGAAGCATTTCAAGGTCCTGGAGTGGCCTAGCCAGTCTCCAGATCTCAACCCCATAGAAAACCTTTGGAGGGAGTTGAAAGTCTGTGTTGCCCAGCGACAGCCCCAAAACATCACTGCTCTAGAGGAGATCTGCATGGAGGAATGGGCCAACATACCAGCAACAGTGTGTGCCAACCTTGTGAAGACTTACAGAAAACGTTTGACCTCTGCCATTTCCAACAAAGGATAGATAACAAAGTATTGAGATGAACTTTTGTTTTCCACCATAATTTGCAAATAAATTCTTTAAAAATCAGACAATGTGATTTTCTGGATTTGTTTTCTCATTTTGTCTCTCATAGTTGAGGTCTACCTATGATGTCAATTACAGGCCTCTCTCATCTTTTTAAGTGGGAGAACATGCACAATTGATGGCTGACTAAATACTTTTTTTCCCCACTGTATGTAGTGAAGTATGTCAATATGATTAAATTACTGCCTGACATTTGATTTAGCAAGTCATTATCATTATTATAGTAGCATTCATTTACACCTTTTATGGTGGTTTCATTTGCGCACTGGATGGTACTGATATGCGGGAAGTTTATGGTATTTTTTGAATTTTTCATTATTTTTTAAATGTATTATAAGTGTACAATACCAGTAACTGTTTTGTTTTCAGAACTCTCAGTTCTTTTTCAAAAAACATACTTGCTCTACAGAATATTTCACCCAGAGCCTTCAACTGGTCCTAGGGTTCAATCAAGGCAGAAGAACCTCCATCCCCATTTACTAAAGATCTCCTCATCTGACCCCATTTACATATATTTTATTTTTCTCTTCTACACATTAAGAAAATACTTTATGTAAAGTCAGATGGGGTCTTATCAAACATCACTGAGGTCCTACATATAGACGCATCAGAGCACAAAACATCACAATAATGTATGAGGGCAGATGGGAGAAGGCTGACTCACTCCAGTACAGCAAGATTTCCACTTACAGAATTAAAAAGCCATCTATACTTCTTCCTCATTCATACATTCATGCAGCTTTGCTCTAAAGTTTTATACCATTGTATTCCCTAAGTCTTCCAGTTAGAGTGAATCATGGAACGCATTTACCGTAATCTTACAAAATAGTAAGACATTTTAGCAAAAAGAAGGCCATACAAGAATACTAAACCACAGTTAATGCATTTTGTGCAGATGAAAAACAAAGCCTTCAAAGAAACATAAAAAATCTGTATATTTTACATTACAATCCCAATGTTAATATTGTCTATGGCTGACATCAGGGCCACGGGGTCAGTGTAGCGGCGCTCTTCGCCCAGATGTGAGAATAATGTTTATGATGAAGACATAAAATGTGAATAGACCCTTGTGATGAAGTTTAAAAAAAACAACCAGAATTATTCGGTGAGCAAGCACCAGGCTTCTGCTTTTTCAAACGTTTTAGGCATGACAAATTGTCTCGTCTTTAATTACATTTGCTAATGATGTTGTTTCAATGGCCGCATATCAGTTCAGGACATTAATGAAGACAGATGGCTGCACAGATGTAGTTAAAAGCCCTTCCAAGTTGGCTCCGTCGACCTGTGATTCTAGTGAAACACTTACATATCACCATGGTCATCACCAGGTGAGCTTCTTCGCGCCGACATATTGTCAGACTCAATAGGTGGTAATAACATTTGTCATAATACTTGTATATAGGCACCATTCTTTCAAAGGATTATCATTGCATTGATTGAGGGCGATTAAGGTCTCATTCACATGTCAGTGAATTATGAATGTGTGCTGTCTGTGGTCTCCACGGACAGCTCACGTCTCCGTTGACTTTGTGCATATGAGGAACAACACTAGTTATTGCCACTACATGACTTGTAGCTGGAATGTTTTAGCACGTTTCCACTCTGCAGGCTTTGTTGCAGTTCTCTCAGAGTGGAGATTAGCTACCATCCACTGCACACAGAAAGTAGAGAAGAATCTCCTTCCTAACCTTCTTATTCGTTAGCAGCTCCAGGATCATGAAAGACATTACAGAGAAGTACTGACCTGTATGGTTGTGAATAAAGCACTTAAGAAATTTATGTCTCAGCAGTCTGTTCATCTGTGTGTGCTCCTGCTCACTTCCCCTCTCCCATCTCCATTGACTTGTATTGATGTGTAATATTTATGTATTATCCTTCTGTGCAGCTGTCCCATGTCAAGACAGAATGAAAGCATTTCTCAAAGAGAAAAGAAGTTTGCACATGGAAGGGTGGGGAGAGGTAAACAGCTAATAACAAGAGAACTAGACTTTTCTTACTGATAAAACATATTACAAAGTTTCTTGTGGTTTCTTGTTATATTGTTTTGTGCAAAGTTGTATGAAACGTTAGTGACAATTGAATGTGTGTATTTACACATCAGTGCTTTTCCACAGATTGTGGATCTGTGGTGCCATGATTATGGATCCCTCATGCATATTGGCTATGCTTCTGCGAAAACCACTGACACAATATGGATGCCATCCATGTTATGTCAGTGATTTTCATGGACCATTGGTAGGAGATGCTCTGGAAACTAATTTTTAGCCTAACAGTGTCCATAGAATATAGATGACACACAGAGGGCAAAAAACAGATACTCAGACCAAACATGGATCCTTCACGGATGGGTCTTACATGCTCTAAATTTAACAAATGCTATGTTGGTAAGTATGAATGTTTAAGCCTACTACAAGTGTTTTGGGGTGTGAAGATTATTCAACTAGTAGGAAAAACAATAAATGATTTAAAAACTATTTGAATGTGCATCTATTTGAAGGGGTTGTCTACTTTGGGCAATCCGTTTTTTGTTAGAAGGGTCCTGCAATGATAGGTTAATGAAAGGGTGACCACTGAAGACCCTCCTTAAAATGTGATAAAATCTAATTGCAAGTGTTCTATTATCCTGCAGCGCCACCACAGGGGAAATGAAGCATCACATGGTCCATTTTTAAATCAATTTTTTAATAATGATATTACAGAGACAACAGAATTCTCTATGCCAATCCTGACATGGACATGCCTTAAAGGTAAAGTGCTCCGGAAGCAGATTTCATGCTCTGTTTTTATCTAAGTAATCACATTTCTTGCCATTACCAGGTCATTATTTCATACTTCCTTGGGTTATATGATCATATATACAGGAAATGGTAATTGCTCTCTATGGATGACTGGGACTATGTATAGACAATTAGCATTGATCCTAAGGGAGGAGAAATGTTCAGCTAGTAACAGGTTCATGAAAAAATCCTAGAAATGAGCCATATATGTCAAACTATACAATGTGGCTAGTGCAATGCAAACACAGAAATTATATGAATTGTCTGCTTACCAATATCATCTCCCTCGAAGATAGGAATTAGTTGATTTTCTTTAATTAAATCTTAATTAAATAATTTATTGGGAAATTGCATTTTGAGCAGATGCATAACTCCTTAATACTGGTGTTAGAGAGGCTTTTGAGCCCCCTTAGGCACCAGGACACAGGTATAACTGCTACTTCTGCACCCCCTATAGCTATGTTATACACCCACTTCTGTTACAGTAGTCTGTATTCTGCAGAAGGATAGCTCAAAAAACGCTTGTATCAGGAGTAACTGTTGTATTCCCAAATTTGTAATAATGCAATTCTCTAATTCTAATATAATACGACTGTGGCTCCAAAGGTGACATATTTTTAGGACTTTATATAGAACTGGATAACTTTGTTTTTTATTGGGCTTCTTGACTTAGCTCTGTTCTTGCTGTTGATGATGATGACTCCATCCATCTCCAGAGTAGTCTTCCATTAAAGGGCATCTGTCAGCATATTTGTACCTGTGAAACTGGCTGACCTGTTACATGTGCACTTGGCAGCTGAAGGTATCTGTGTTGCTCCCATGTTCATATGTGCCTGCATTCCTGAGGATGCACCCTCTGCACTTTGATTGACAGGACCAGGAGTGATGACATTTTCACTGGCTGGCCCTCTCAATCAAAGTGGAGAGGGCACGGCAGTTATAGAGAGATCGGAGCCTCTAGGTGTAATGGCAACGCCACCGTTGCTCCTAGAGGCTCATTTGCATATATTAAAACAACTTTTTTTCTCATCAGTGCGGGCACATATGAACACGAGACCTTTGTAATGATATTCCTTGTAATATAGTGACAACCCCTCCATTGTGCTGAGAAGGCTGCATTCCTGAGTGATTATCTCAGAAACATGCGTGCCGCACACTGTACACAAAGAAAGTAACTTTTCTGCACAAAGATAAGTAACTGCTCTGCTCAAGTCTGCTGAGAGCACCATCTAGGTAGGATGTTGTAAGGTCACTGGCTCTTGTATCACCATGGGGTGTGCTACGACATGGCAACAAGAGTCCCCCCTGCCCATATTGTATGGTACAGGTCAGGTGATTGATTATTATTTATTCTATATGTGATTTGTCTGTTTTACCTCATATTTAATCACACTGAGTAAATATTTTTATCACTTAGCCTCTTTAAGCTTATTTATTCTCAATTTGTCATATTCACCTTAAAACAAACTGCAGTGAGTATTTCAGTACAGCAACACAGAGCCAAGGTTAAAGAGGTTGTGCAGTCCTTTTATATATGTGACCAGTCCACATTACACTCGTTCCCAATGGTTGCCCAGTGTAAAGGTGTCTACAATACCTTGAATAAGCAAATGCTTGTTCTTCAGGTGAAAGTGTTGTTGATGTGGACACCAAAGTCATAATTTCTTGGCAGCAAATTGTCCTCTGTGAACAGTGATTTGGTGCCCAGATATAATTGGGGAGATTAACTCATCAAAATTTGCACAAAAAGGTGTATATTTATTAACCTGTTTTAGACACTTTTCTGCCATTTTTATGTCCAGCAAGGGGCATGGCTTAGTGAAGAGGGGTGTGGACTCATGTGAGAGGGGACATGATTCAAACGTGGTGCCCCATGCACCAAATTTTAGCTTATTTATGAAACTAAAATAAAAAAGAGTATAAAGGTGGTGTTAAGTTAGACTAGACAGTCTATAGGTAGCCAGTTCACCAGATGTATTTCTGTCAATACAAAGGATCCTCTCTTCATTGCGAGTACAGTCAATCCACTGTGAAAAAAAGGATTGATCCAATGTGTATAAAAGTAATACACTTTTTTGGAAAGACATGAAAACATTCCTCCTGATAGAAACAGCGTCAATAGCTTACGCATTTCCACTGCTACATATCATAACCTATAGGCTATAGATGTGTCCCATTTATCATCCAGCATCAGCCACTGTGATAAAGGACACTCCCATTAAAAAGAGGTAATTTTTTTTCTAAACTGAATATTTAGAGAAACCAGTTTTTTAAGAATTTTGGTCTGTTTTTCATGTTGGTAGTACTATGTCATGGAAAATTAAATACAAAATATTGTCTTTCTATAGCAGTCAACACAGAGAGTTAAAATCTCCTATATAGATAGGTAACCCTTTGTTATTTTACTGCTGTTGTGAGGGGAAGATATTATCTGTTAGTAAAATAGTAGATTAGTACAATTTGGATAACAGTATGACAGCTCGATTGTTCGCTTAATTGTCCTAGAAAAATGCCCACAGAAGAGCATTGCATTGAGTCACTGGTCTGAATGGTCTGAATGAGAAGGTCAAGTAAGGCTGTTGTCACACTTAAAAGGGGTTGTGCAGCAATATATTGATGAATCCTCAGAATAGGTCATCAATATCAGATCGGCGGGGGTCCGACACTTGAATGGAACAAGAACTTGTAATTACACTGCATCGCTGCTTCACAGGAGATAACGTGTAGTGTAATGAAGAGGAAGTAGCACTGTCTCCTCTTCAAACAGCTGCCGGGTGTCAGACCCCCACTGATCTGATAATGATGACCTATCCTGAGGATAGGTCAATATATATTACTGCACAACCCCTTTAAAGTCTAAAAAAAGAAGAAGTTAAAGAGCTAGGACTGTAAGCTAAATACATGAAGTGACTTCAAAATATTATATCCATAAAACTATCCACCCAATTTTTATTTAAAAAATAATAATAATACAATATAAAATATGTTATAACACAAAAAAAATTAAAATTCACATATAGGCTGTTAATATGTTATAAAGAATCTCATAGTAGTGTCTAAGGTTACACTGTCTTACTTTTTATTAAGTATTGGTAAATGTGGGCCAATGAATCTGTAAGAGAAAGAGTGACTGCACTAGTCATCGCTTGTCCCCACACAGAAGAGATGATTGCAGGTAATTATCAGGAACGGATCAATTATTCCCGCTAGTTGTCAGGTCAGTTGGCCCATATAAAGGAGCCTTTATTGTTCCCTTAAAGGGGTTCTCCAGATGCTGGCAGTCTGTTTTCTCCACTGAAAGGATTATATTTACCTGCTATCCTCCAGTCGTCCGTGCTGGCTCCTGTGTCTCCATTTTCCAGTCCGGGGCTTGTTTCCTTCCTCCCCAGAACGGGTATGGTCACATGATCCTCATCGGCCAACTTCTGGCTTCATTAGTCATTGGCTGCAGAAGAGCAGATGACAATGTCCATGACGGGGAGGAAGCAAACAAGAACCAGACAGAAAGATGGAAAGGTGAAAGCCAGCGTAGAGGACTACATCGGTGGGGGGTGGGTAACTATGATTCTTTCAATAGCGGAGGCAGACTGCTGGCACCTGTTAGAAATTAAGCATTCTGGGATAACCATTTTAAATAGGACTTGTCACCGCTCCTGACATGCCTGATTTAATAACTACTTGCATTCCCCATGTAATAACAATTCTGGAGCATCTATTCGTATGTCTCTGTGTTGTGCCATTCCTTTATTATTCCTGCTAGAAGTTATGAATGAATTGCTAGCAGTCTGCAGTAAGGGTACAGAGGGGAGGTAACCAGTTGGGGGGGTGTACCTGCACAGTCTGTCAATGGCAGCACTGATTGGATTGGAGTGAGTCTGTGCAGGTACACACCTCCAGCTGGTTACCACCCCTCTGTACCCTTATTGCAGACTGATAGCAATTCATTCATAACTTCTAGTAGAAATAATAAAGGAATGGCACAACATAGAGACATAAGAATAGATGCTCCAGAATTGATATTACATGGTGAATGCATGAAGCTATTGAAACAGGCATGTCAGGAGAGGACAGGTCCTCTTTAAGTTATCTTTGGTAGAAATTAAAAAACACAAAGTATAAAACATTAGAGGTATTTCTGATTCGCACATTGTTATAGCAGAAGTTGCTAAACAGTTTGGCCACCTTTTTTTGGATTTGGCAAACACCCCTTCTGGCCAGACTTGCAAAAAGAAAGCATGCTTGTCACCCAGTCCCAGCTCCTTCACTCCCCATCAGGTTCCCTACTGTCAACATCCGCATTGATGCTGCTGCAGTCAAATACTGGCTACAGTGGTGACTTGCACCTCTTGCATCATGTCAATTGTTCATGTGACATAAAAAGGTCAGGTGACTACTGTGGCCAGTGATGGGCTACTGCTGCGTCAAAGCAGATGTTGACAGTAGAGGACCTGAGTGATGCAGCTGAGGACAGAGATCGAAGGAGCTGGACTGAGCAGCAGTGAGAGGTAAATATGCTTCCCTTTTGCAGATCTGGCCAGGAGAGGGTTGCCACAAAAAAAACCCTATAAAGGGGTTGCCCAAAGCCTCTGAGGCCAGTCAGTGGCTGCAGCAGTATACAGGAAGCCATCATTACAGCCACAACAAGAATCCACTGGCTGCAGCCCAGAGAAGAGGTGGGAGCCGCAGCGCTGGATCGAAGGAGGCTGGTGAAGGTAAATTATTTTATCAGCCCCAATAAAAAAAATTAAATTGTTGTGAGTCAGTAAAAGATGAGTAAGTCAGAGCGCTGAGTCTGGAGTCTGTGATCTTCTCTATTGCAGCGTTTAATTATATGGGTTTTCTGATCTTCTGTGTTTTGCTGAAAACTCGTACCTTTAATTTCATGTCACTGAGCACAGAAAAACGAAATGTCTTATCTCCTTAATGTCAGCCACACAATACCCACTGCCCGCTGCGAGCTAAAATTGTACGCAAATTATATGTGTACTGCAAAGAATACCAGTTAGACTCAGATTGCTTTTTAAACAATAGGGGACTTAACATTTTGGTTAACTCATTATGACCAGTCGATCTCTGCCCTTTCAGGAATGGACAGACTTCCCCATCTGGAATTTAAAAGGGTTGTCTCACTTTGGCAAATGCCATTTATCATGTAGGGACAGTTAATGCAAGGCACTTACTAATGTATTGTGATTCTCCATATTGCCTCCTTTGCTGGATGGATTCATTTTTCCATCACATTATACACTGCTCATATCCAAGGGGTTACGACCACCCTGCAATCCATCAGTGGTGGTCGTGCTTTCATACTATAGGAAAAAGTGCCATCCTGTGCTCACTCTCATAGTCCCAACCACCAGAGAGGCCAGTGCATTTTCCTACGATCACCACAGCTGGATTGCAGGGTGGTCGTAACCCCTACGTATGAGCAGTGTATAATGTGATGGAAAAATGAATCCAGCCATCAAAGGAGACAATATGGACAATCACAATACATTAGTAAGTGCCTTGTGTTCACTTTCTTGACACGATAAATGCTATTTGATGAAATGAGACAATGCCTTTATTTTCATTTTCACACTCAGTATAGAGGCTGATGGGGCAAGTTGATTCTCACCACCATTTTATTTTTCTGGTACATTATGTATGTAAAGTAACTGGACGTACCCCATGACGGTGGATGTGTTACCAACAAGTTCAGTGGAAGCAGTAATGGCAGGTCACAGTCTGATACTTCGGCCCGCCTTGTAGCTAGCGTCACAGTTTTACTCAGTTCACGGCTGGCTGGTCTGCATAGCTCAGAATGCCATACTTTAAGATCTTCTTAAAAGGGTAATTTCATGATTAATGTTTAAAAAAAAATAAAATCAGACATAGTACATGACAATCTCTTTCTAACAAAGCTAGAACTTGAACGATGGAACTGAGCAGGTGCGACCACCTCAGCAATGTTACTGAAGTGGACAGAGAAATAAGGAAATGCACAAACAGTAGGTGGCATAGCTTTTATTGAATAACTAATTTGTTATGCTAAATTTGTTATGCTAAATTTTTAATTACATGCAACTGCAAAAGTATTCAGATCCAGGCGCTGCTTTGAAAAAAAATACAGAATAATTTTTGTGGGACAAGCCCCTTAAAGGGGTTGTCTGAGTTATTTTTTTGTCCTTTGTATGTTTCTAACTAGTCAAACACAACAGCTTTTCCATACACTTTCTGCTTCTAAAGCTGCTGGTTTCTTAGATTTAACTCAGGGTCACATGACCTGTGATGTCAGCTTGCCTCTCTGCTAATCTTGCATTCGTGCACCAGCAGATTAGAGCCTGTACACTAAACATCACTGTGCTGGCCACGCCCCCTGCTTGGGGCTGCTATTTGCTCTCTCCCTGGATTCTTTCAGATAAAACATTAACCCCTTCAACCAGAACACATTGAAGGCTTTACAACAGCAGCTATAGATGTAAAGAGACACAGGATCTGCCCTCCTCACCCTACAGACACAGAGCTGGAGCTCTGGAGGAGATGCAAAGTATTGTATTTTACAAGAACAGGTAGGGGGAAGATCCTGTGTGTATCAGCAATGTCATTGTAAAGCTGGGACTTATAGTCCTACACATACAACACGCTGCAGAGTATTCCAGCAGACATGTCACTCAGGCCAGCTCTTGTATTCACTGCCTTTGCACAGCAGGAAAGGGGAGGGGCTGAGATTGTTATTACTGCAGGTAAACAAAGACCAGAAGTGAACCAGGGAAATGTGAAAATATAGATTTTTTTGCCTAAAACTTGCTTAAAGGGGTATTCCCATCTTACAAATGTAGTTTGTATAGTTAGATATAGCCATACCAATATTATTATTAATAGAATTTATTTATATAAAATGTACCGTTTAGAAGATTTCCGTATTTGCATAGGCATTGTCCCACACACATCAGTCAGGCCGTTGCCCCTGGTTACGACCACTGCAGCCATGTAGTAGTGGTGACCGGCTTGCTCTTGTTCAAACCTGCTCTGAGGTAACTGCTGTATTGTGAACGCACATTACATGAGCATGCGGAGACACATCTTAGGGGTTGTAGTATTTTTGTCTGCGCTTCCAAAACGCAGAGAAACGGATCCTGTTCTAAGATCAATTCATCTCTATGGAGCAGGATCCGTTTATAAAGTCTGCGTTTTGGACGGATACTGACCATTGTGTTTTGGACTGGTAGGGTCCAAAATGCAGATGTGAAAGTACCCTAAGATGTGTCTCCGCATGCTCATGTAATGTGTGTTCACAATACAGCAGTTACCTCAGAGCGGGTTTGAAAAGGAGCAAGCCGGCCACCACTACTTCATGGCCACGGTGGTCGTAACTAGGGGCAACGGTCTGACTGATGTGTGTGGGACAATGGATATACAAATAGGGAAATCTTCTAAATGGTACATTTTATATAAATACATTCTATTAGTAATAATATTGGTATGGCTATATCTAACTATACAAACCACATTTGTGAGATGGGAATACTCCTTTAACTTAGTTACATATTGCTGCCCATCAGATTTACAGTACTATACATTTTTTTTTCATAGCTCAGACAACCCCTTTAAGATCTGCTGGTTACAATGTTCACAGAGGCAGCCTATACCTATGTCTCTCAGCTAACCTTACGTAGCCCTCCAAAAGGGCACTGGAAGCACCCCAACTCCCATGCAAGGCAACACTGGTTCAACCGAGGTGGGGAATATGACGTCTTACACCTGTGTGTCCCATTGCAATATGGACACTTACTGCTACTCCCCTCCCATATGGCAGGCCACTATTAGGTAAATGTGGCATGCATACAGCTGGTATCTGTATTTAGCATATCTGCGGTTTGTGGACAGCAAAATACATATGGTCATCATGTGCATGAAACTGCCTCCTGAGCTGTGATAGGTAGAGAGCTGGAGCAGAAAGGGCGCACCACTTGAGCTGCATCAGAAAGGACACTCCCATTGAAGTTCCAGGTTGATATAAATCTAGCAGAGTAATTAGAGCAATGACTGTGTAGATCTCTGGATCCATGGGAGGTGCAGAGCTGGTTCTAACTTTGTTACACAGAGATTGTCATTTACATTAATTTTTTACATTAATTATGGGATAATGCCTTTAAAGTGTTATTCCCATCTTGGACAATGGTGGCATATCGCTAGGATATGCCCCCATTGTCTTATAGGTGCAGGTCCCACCACTGGGACTTGCATCTATATCGAGAACAGAGCCCCCAAAGTGAAGGAGGGCACACTTCGCATGCGCAGCCACCCTCCATTCATTTCTATAGGGCCACCGAAAATAGCTGAGCGCTGGCTCCCATTCATTTCTATGAGCACAGCGGGGAGCTGCCTGCTCTGTTCTCGATATACAGTAGGTGCAGGTCCCGCACCTATCAGACAATATCAGACAATCCTAGCGATATGGCCCCATTGTCTAAGATGGGAATACCTATAATGACTATGCCACCCTAGGTCACAGGTCTCTTTGCTGTATATGAAGTTACCAGTCTTATAAACAATGCATAGTTGAAGACCATGTCAGGGTTTGACCACATGGTCAGCTTTCCTGATGCAGTAATGGAAGCCATAATCAGGAGGGGATCATAAATGGAGAGCAACTATGAAGGACAGATGCAACGTCCTCTGGAAGCTGCGATTTTCTGTCCTGCATGGGATCAATGTATGTCAATGGTGCCGAATCCATTTTCTCGGACACAATAGAAAACGGATCTGGCACCCATTGACTTACAATAGTTTTAATGCCGGATCCGTCTTGGCTATTTTAAAGATACAACCGGATCCATTCATAACGGATGCAGACGGTGCCGGATCCAGCAAAAACGCAAGTGTGAAAGTAGCCTTACAGATTTTGCATTGGGGCCCAGAAGCTTCAAGATACCCCTCTGCAAATGAATAATTACTATGGAAAACTCCGTTTTGTACAGTCATTTCCTCTGGCATCTGTCCAGCAGTGTGCAGCATCCGAAAATCATACTTGTACTGTACTTACAGTATCTGCATAGGGTTTATTGGGTATCCTATATTCACTTTTATAAACTTAGACATAGTTTTGTGTTGCACAGGCATGAATGATCAAAGCGATTAGACGATGAAAATCCATGGATATGTGGGTCAATGCTGGCGTACTATGAGAGCGCCAGACATCTCCGGAGGGGCCACAGCCATATTCCCACTAGCTATAGGGAAAATGGATGGATATAGCTTTATAGAACATACATTTACCATAAAATCTCATGTTTAAAAAATATGCATTAAGGATACATTAATATTTTAATGCACAATATTTTTTGCCATCACAAAACCCATCTGAGCAGTGGAGAGATTACTTACAACCCACTGATCATCATATCTAGTAAACGAGTTTCCAGGAAGCGCTGAAGATGCAAATATTTACGGGTATAATTAGAGTTATGCACAGACGGTGAAACAAAACTGATGTGCAGAGAAAGTTTTATGCACTCCGGAAAGTCTGAAGATAATTCTGCATGGATCTCAAGGGTGCACTACCTATGAGGCGAGGTGAGGCGATTGCCTCAGGCAGCATCAGGTAGGGGCAAGAGGGGGGCAGCAGAAGGGGGATTATCTGTTTCTGCAGTATAGTATTAGGAAGCACAGTGGGCACAGTATGGAGCGCTGTATTATCCTGTATGTTTTGTAGCTCTGTATGTAATGTTTTCCAAGTATGTCTTTAACAGTAGGGCTGGAGGGAAGGGGTTAGGTTAAGAAATTGGCATTGGGGGGTTGGAAGTTGGGGCACAGTTTCAGTTTTTGCCTCAGGCAGCAGAAAGGCTAGGTGCACCCCTGATGGATCTTGTAAGAAGTGCAAGTTTTGGAAGCCAAAATCAGGAGTGAATTGTGAAAGAAGAGAAAGTACAACGAACAGATACAACTGTTTTTGGCTTCCAATACTGCATCAAGAAACATGACCGTGTGGGTGTGCGCTTAGAGGTGTACGAAGCAGCGCAAACTGCAAGTTATATAAATGACATAAACAACAATAAAGTTATTTGTACGTGACTCAAAAAGTCGCTGGCCATTCCAGAAATAAATGTATTACTATTAGAGGTGTGATCAATCAAGGTAGAGCCTGTCGTAGAACCCCCCAACTATCATAGAAAATGTCTAAAACCGGTGTGTTCAAGAGGACACGTCAAGAGGATCAACCCTATTAAACCTAATACACTGCCTGGAAGGGTTGATCCTGCTAATTAAAACCTTTATTGCCCAAATCCGTTGCGCGATTCTTAAAGGGCTTTTAATATTGGTGATATATCAGGAACAGAGACGGGGGACGGCATCTGTGCACTGTGCGTGCCGTTTCCTCATACAGCTTATCAGCAGGCAGACCCCCGCCAATCTGATATTGATGACCTATCCTGAGAATAAGTCGTCAATATTAAAAGCCCAGACAACCCCTTTAAGTTATCTTAGTTTTAATCAATATGTTAACTAGGGCTTCGGTGCACCGAGGAGAAGGCCCTATCCCCTTGGTGCACCTCCAATCTTTTACTTTCCCATCTTAGATATGCCCCCCTTCCCTTGAATGACAGGGCCAGACATCCTTAATGTGTTCTTGCCTGGCCCTGTAATCGCACACATGCCTGTGGGTTCTGTAAATTGGCGCATTCACCATACATCTCCTTTGGGTTTCTGATCTCAACACCAGGGAAACCTGAAGTAGCTGTACTGCATAGGGGGTAAGGGTGGCATGTCTAAGGTGGTAAAGCAAAGATGCTGAGGTGCAATGGGGGTTTAGGACCCACCCGTCGGTGCACTGAAGCCCTAATTAGCATGTAAAAAAAACTTAAGAATGGCACAATGGATATGGGAAATAAAGGTATCATTTTAATTGGCAGGTTAACTGGTTTAATAGGGTCAATCCTGCTGATGAGTCCTCTCTAAGTGGCCTTTGCGCCCCCTTCAACTCCCCAAGGCCTGGTTAGGACCACTACCATCTTGCTACACACCTTGCCTTTTCCTATATCTGAACCCAAACCCATAATAAAAGATGAAGCCTCATTACTACATCCCGCTACCTTCTGACTGCTTGATGAGAATAGATATATCTTTGATCCGCCGTCCTGTCTTGTCTGTCTACATCTGCAGTTTAATGCACCCAGATGAATACAAAATGGATTCCTGAATGTGTCATGTTCTCTTTAATGGGCTTCTCCTTCGGAGGCTCACACTGTGCGTATATCGCCCTTGATCTGCTTTAATGATTCCTTTCGGAGTGAATGGTTTATGGCATCAAAGCGTCCGCCCTGTAGGTTTTTGTCTTTTATACTTATGTTTTCCCCATCGAGATAGTGGCCCGACCCTAAACAATTAGGACAAGTGAGAAAATGCGTCTTGCCAAATTTCCGCAATAATTCATATTTATTGACGTCACACCGGATGGTTCCTGTAGTTCCTCCTGGCTGCCTCTTGTCCTAGAGAAATTTAGGGGTTTGTCCAACCTTTTATATTTAAAAAGTGTTTTATTTTTTATATAAAATGACAGAAGCGAGCGATGCGCTGTATACGATTTTTCATCACAACAGTTCTGCCTTTTTTTCGGTTGCTTTGAACATAAACCTGTTCAGAGCAGCCCATCCTTGGATCAAAAGCAGCCATTCTTGTGATGAAAGATGTATGCATTTTCAGACTCAAAAGAAAAACCTTTCCTCTGATTCCTCGCGGGAGTCGTGATTAATACACCAAACACAGTTCTAACACTGATCTAACAATGGCGCTTATTGTGAACGCGTTGGCATGAAAGCTTCTCCCTGACATCTCCTCCCTAATCTCTTTTTATTATTAGTAGCTAAAGATACTGTTTGTATTGAATTGGAATAGACTTTGGTAGCTACAAGTCATAATGGAGGACAAAAGACATAGGACAAGTCAAAACAGTGCCCCCAGTGGTGCTAGAGGGGCACCGGAATGGAGGATGAGGGTGGTAGTGGTTCTGGCCGCAATAATTTATCACACTGACTCTTCTCCCATCATTGCTCCCTATGCCTGGGCAGTGGCAGGAGGGCACACCCTTTCTTCCCCTCGGGCACAACCAGGCCAGATGTAGCAAAACAAACGTCTCTTTTACTTAAAGCGGTTGGCCCAACTTGGACATTGGGGATATATCATTGAGATGGAGCACGCAAGGTCATGGAAGGGGCACTGTGCACGCGTGGCAGCCCTCCATTCATTTCTATGGGACTGTCGAAAATAGCCAAGCACTATGTTCATCAGCCCCATAGAAGTGAATGGAGTGGTGGCTGCGCTTGAACGGTGCTCTTCCCATTTATTTTAATGGGACTTCCCATGAATAGAAGGTGGCCGCGCATGTGTGGGGCACCCTCCTGCACTTTGCATTCTCCGTTCTAAGGATAGGTGTGGGACCCAGAGATGGAACCCGGACCTATCAGATAATAGGGGCATATATTAGCAATATGCTCCCAATGTACAAGATGGGTCAACCCCTTTAAAGAGTTATTCTGGTAAAGTAACTTGATTTTTGAAAAACGGAATTAAGGCTGCAAGCTGTGCCCCAACCAGACCCCATACCTATACATATAACCAGAACCCATACCTATACATATAACCAGAGCTTCATTTTATCTTGCAATCCATTTGTCTATCTCCTGTGTGAGCCTGCAGCACACAGAGTATCATGGCGCCTGATCCTCCCTTACAAAACTACAATCCCCACAATCCCTAGCTTTCCTGCTGTGAGTTTCTGCTTGTTCATGATTGTTGATGATTACTGATTGGCTGCCTGATATCACAGTGCTGTCATGCCGCCTGCACTCAATAATCAGCAGCACACTAACATTTAGCTAGAGAATAGATAGCAACACACTGAGCATGCCTGACCTAACAAAGGCTCAGAACTACAGGTTGGTGCCATGGTAACTTATGAGGGTGGCACAGTGGCACAGTGGGTAGCAGAGGAAGAAAACTACTTTTATAACTACGGAATGGTAAATATGTGAAATTGACATTATGTTAGGTAATTATTGATGATGAATTAGTCTAAAACATAAGTCATAGTTACTGTAACCGGAATATCCCTTTAAGTGAAAAATCTGAGTCGGAGTACATCCAATTATAGCAGACACAGTTCCAATTGTACACAGTGCAATTCTCTACCAGATAACGATGTATGGATTTAGGCAAGGGTGGTTGTTATGGTCTTCTTCCCATCTGTCTCTAGTCTCTTTCTGCGGGATTTATGGAGGACAGTAGTACTCCTGTAATGGTGGCTATAATTTTCACTGGGGTATACAGGGTTTTAGAGATACAACTGGCCAATTTGTGTCCAGGTGTGAAAGGTGTCTTTTCAGTGCCCTTCACTGCAGTAAAGTCTTAGCAGCTTTTCGTAGCAAGTTTCCTACTGACTCCAATGCTCGGCCATGCAAATTAAGTTCTCCAATTCTCCCCTTTGACTTAGTCCTTTTCTCCTTCTGTAGATAATTCAGAGATCGGTGAGTCTGTAGCTTTTTGGCCCTAAGAAGAGGAGCACAAGGACCTTGCTTCCTCTTTCTCTGAACTCCAGTCTAGACTCTCCTAAAGGTTAATGTTGGAGACACCCCACATCTAACTTCCTACAAGGGCTGAGCCAGTATTATTAACCCTGGTTAAACCATTTGCAGATACCGACTGCACTGCACAAGTGCACCCCAGTCATCCAGGGACAGGAGGACTAGTTCTTGATCTTCTCATGCTTTACACCAGGAAAGGACGTTAAGACCTGTCTACTACGTTTTTTTGACATTGTGGTGCCAACAATGTCCATGAGTACAGTGAAGCCTGAGAGAAAGAGGTTGGAGCCTGCTTATGTGGCAACCCCTTGTTGTACTGCAGGCGTGGTCTCCCTGGTATGCCTTTGAAGGTACGACCCATCACAAGAGACCTCATGTCTGGTATAATGAGCTGTATAACCTTTTGAAGCCTCAGGACTCCAAGTTATTGATGAAGGTTGCATTGCATGTCTTTTATATTCTCTGACCATCTGGACATGAACACACTTTCTTTATCTAGATAATATTTTAGATTTTATTTTAAACCCTTTTAACATTCTCCTCTAATTCAGTGACATGCTACTTACATATAAACCATACAATTCTGTGCTTCCTATGCCCAAGCTAAGACATATGATACATCATTGTACTGTATCTTGTGCGGACATACTATGAAGAATACTAATGAGAAGTAAATTTTCAGACCTCTCTCGGAGGAGAAGACTCAAAAAATTAGTCATTATTTTAGTAAGGTGCTGAGTTCCACTCTGCCCTTAAGCCAAAAAGCCGCTGGTGAGGAGGTACGGGAATTCAAGGTTACAGATGCCATTGGTGACCCTTAGGTTGGGAAATATTCAGGACCAGATGGTTTCATTGTATGGTTCTACAAACTCTTATCTACTATATAGTAGCCATTTGGTAGGAACTGATCGGCATAATGGGTATTCTGGTTTCATGATATTGATGACCTACCCTAAGAGCTTGATTTCCTGTAACCCCACCAATCAGTAATTTAAGGGGGCCCCCGCCGCTCCTGAGAGAGCTGTGTCCTCATCAGTGTTTACCATTACGCCAAGTATTTTGTTGTGGCGGTGCAGTGAAATTACAGCTTCCAATCCCAAGCAAGTGAATGGAACAAACTGATTTAATTACCCTGCAGCCACCACAACAAAGTAGATAGCAAGCTAGTAAATATTGAAGATGCAATCCAAGCACTGTGGCCTCTTCAATCAAACTGCTGATCGGTAAGGGTGCCTGGAGTTGGGCCCCCACTGATCTGATATTGATGACCTATTCAAAGCATAGGTCATCAATATCATGAAGCCGTAATACCCCTTTAATGTCATCCTCCCAAAGACATGAATGGGTTTGTGCCAAGTTTACAAGTTATCTATTTATCCACAGGATAGGGGATAACTAACTGATCAGTTGGGTTTAACCACTAGGACCTCCAATGATCCTGAGTATGGGAGTTCTGTTCCCCGAGATGATGGAGCAGCAGGTCAAGCATGTGCCCTGTCTCTCCATTCATTGTCTGGAATTGCTGAATGCTATACTCCGCTATCTCCAGCGGTTCTATAGAGAATAAGTGTAGTGTAAGGGCGTATGCTCAACCTGCTGCTCCATCAAAACGGGGGAACAGGCCCCCCATTCTCGTGATCAGTGGAGGTTCCAGTGGTCAGACCCGACAAATCAATTATCCCCTATCCTGTAAATAGAGGATAACTTGTAAACCTGGGGCAGTCTCTTTAATCCACTTTATCTTTCAGGTGAGCACAGAGCTATAGAAAATATTTGGGAATCTATATATCCTCAGATCCCACTAACCTGTATAAACTAAATTCAAGAAAGACCCACTGCACACCTTTTTTTTCCTTCCCGTCTGCTCCCCTTTTCTCCCTCATTTCCTCTTTCCCTTGAATTCCTTCTATCTTTCCCCAAATTGTTCTTTATTATAGAACAATTCAAGAAAGTCTTGAATATTCACGTTTATTACCTTGTCTTACAAAATTAGCTTTATGCTTTTATGATTTGTGAATCTTAATTTGCGTCTTTTCTTTCTTTTAATAAAAATGATTTAACCATAAACCAAACCATACCATATAACATTGAATTAAATGACAAGAAAAGCTCTGATCATTCCATGTAAGTTCCACTAATGAAAGTCAAGAAATGATAAAAAGGGGTAATCCATTTGAGAAAGTTATTTTTTTGCAGTGAAAAGTTATGCAGTTTTCCAATTGAAATTTTTGCATCAATTCCTCACAGGGTTTCTACTTGCTGTTATTTGAGAGAAATTGTTTACTTCCAGAAGATAGAAATCTTTACATGATCATCTGACACAAACTTTAAAAAAAAACCTACATCTGTGAGTCCATCACATGACCAATAGAGCATTTTATTACCCATTGAAGTATATGTGTACTGGAACTGGAACAGGGATACTTTGAAGTCTGGACATTTGTGGACATTTGCCCCTGTTTCCCTTATGCAAAGTCATCAACGCCTTACTTTATTTCACTTTAAAGGGTTAACTTGATCAACTTATAGTGTTTAATACTTTGTAACTGCATTGTATATGTTGTCATATATATCCTGCTCATTTACACTGTATCTACACAGCACTGTGGAAAGGGTTAATAAATACTGAGAGACTTTTGGGACTTTGTAGTTGATAATGAGAAGCTGGTAATGTTCCACAGCTACCATGAGGTTTAAAGAAGAGCATGTTCTGGATGGAAAAAGCCAGACTTGTTTACCACCAACACCAGACAGACTGACCTTTTGAATGTCTGGTTTAGCTTGTTATTATGTCTAAAACCCTGCTTTTGTCTGAAAAAATTACTGTGTCATTGCCATTGAGTATAATTGAAACTCTAATGCAAGTCTATGAGAGATGGGAGTTGTAACATTGTATTTGTTTGTTCTGAGTTTCTCCACCCCTCACCTATGACTAGAAGTTCTAGTTTAGCCAGAAGCTGTATATAAGGAGAGCAGTCAGAGCCCCTAGTGTTCTGCAGTTAGGAAACAGTGCTTAGAAGAGGAGACTCTGCCAGACTATTGAGTGACCTGAAGAAGATGCTGAGACGGGGATACTCTGCTGCAGACCCTGAATCACCAGCAGCCTTTGGCCTGGGTACCAGCCCTCTGAGAGAGAGAGAGAGAGAGAGAGAGAGAGAGGGGGGGTACAGCTATCTCATGCCTTTCTTCAGCATCAAACCCTTCTTCTGCCACCAAGGAGACTGGAGAAGCCATCCCTATGCCTCGCCTGTATTGTTTTGCACCTGAATTTGTCCAGTAAAGAATCACACTGGTTTACTGCAGACCCTGACTATCTGGATTTATTTCCCACTGAGGTGCACCATGCCTTACCAGCCCTTCTGGAGAGCAGCAACACAGGATGACACCTCGAGGGTGTCCAGGGGACCCAGCGTTGGGCCTACCCCAAACCCGACCACTGCATATTTATTCACTAACCAACCATACCATTAAAACCACATACCTAATAATGTGTATGTTCCCCATGTCCTGCCATATGGGCAGTGGGTGTGGACCCACCATAACAACTAACTAGTTTGACTTTTGTGTAATTCATGGTTTGTCCTGGCAGTCCCCTGGTATTCATCCTTTAACCACTATACAGGGATTCCGTCTTCACTGCAGGGAAGCCACCAGGCTGTTACATCTTGAGATAGTCCCAGAGTAGTTGGCGGCTGTCCCACAAGGGTCAGGCAATATAATCGGGCAACATGAGAAACAGGATAAGATCAGGGCAGGAGGCTAGAAGGCAAAGTCAGTTGTCAGGCAGGAGTACAGTACATTGGTAGTAAGACAGGGAATACACCTTTGCTGGTACCTAGTGACTAGAGACACTGTACTGGGATCTGGTCTTCATTACAGGGAAGCCATCAGTCTTTTACATCTTGAGATAGTCTCAGAGTAGTTGATGGCTGTATTACGAGAGTCAGAGACACCAGTGCAAAGCACGAAGAAGTCAGGCAATATTTATTGTCCAGTAACAGGCTGAGGTCAGGGCAAGCAGCGTACAATCGAATTTGAGAAACAAGTCCATAGACAGGGCAGTTAGCATCCAACCAAATCCGAGAAACATGTCCAAGATCAGGGCAGGGAGCGTACAACCGAATCCAAAAAAAAAAGCCTGAGGTCAGGACGGGCAGCATACAACCAAATCCGAGAAACAAGCCTGAGGTCAGGCAGGCAGAAATGGGGATATGAGAAATGGTAAGATCAGGAAAGATTGCTAGGAGTCAAAGTCAGTTGTCAGGCAGTAGTACAGTACACTGGTAGTCAGACAGGGAATACATCTTCACTAGTAAATAAAGACTAAGAACCTAAAAGCTCAGGTAAAAGGGCTTAGAAATTGCATAAGCTTATAAAACCACTGGGCTGTACAGTACAAGAAGTTTGGCAAAAACAAGCAACATTAGTAGCATTTGACTTTCTATCACTGCAGCCTACTCTGGTGCTGTGTTTGAGGTAGTTCTGCGTATATAGAGGGCTTCCAGTAATAATAGAGACATTAGGAAGGGGTACACTGAATACTTGCCTCAGGCAAAACTGACCAATAATCACACAGAATAAACATATTAAAAAAGCATTTGTAAAACTCAATTTCTTAGCAGTTGATGCGCGGTTTGATCTCTCCGCTGCTCTTTGAACTTTCCAGCAGGACAGCAGCTGGCGACTATTGGAAAAGTGTTAATAAATCATCAATCAACATGAAAATGCCACAGGAGCGATGAAAGAAAATCAACAAACCAGCCGCTTGTCTGAAGAACGGGTCTGATTTCTTTTGCTGCTTCCACATTAATATTCTGATGGCAGAACCGTAGACAAAGTTAGGTCGAATCTGACAGCAGAAGCCTCTGAATTTTAATCTCAAAATTACAACTCCTCAAACGCTCTAACAAATGAATTCTACTCTAATTGTATCCTGAAGTTATTGGGCCCCGATAAAAAAAATTGTAATAGGACCCCTCTCCAAATATGAGGCAAGGGGTGCAAGTGCAATCTGCACTCTCTGAACAACCAACCTGTCTGTCTCTCTGTTTGTTCTTTATGCACGGCGAAAAGACTAGAAAGACTAGACCGATCTGCATCAAATTTGGCACATATGTAGATCAGGTGTCATACGGTTCTTGAGATGTTCCCAAAAAATATATTGGCCAATAGGAGCTTGCAGCCTCACTCATATCCAAATGCCCTTATTGGCCAATAGAAGCTCACAGGTCCTTCAGTCTTGACAAACAAAAGTTTTACACCAGGTTTCCATAGCAATTTTTATTCACTGTTATAGGTTACTGACTGTTAAAGGGGTATGTTGCTGTGGAGGTCATTGTTAAGGAGGCAGGCCGTTCTAGAGGTCAAGGGACAGGGACGCTGTGGAGGTCTTATTTTAAGGGAGCATGGTGCTGTGGGAGGGGTCACTGTTAAGGGGGAAGGCTGCTGTGAAGGTCAATATTAAGGGGGAAAGGCCCTGTGGAGGTCACTGTTAAGGGGGTGGTCCACCGTGGAGGTCAATGTTAATGGAATAGGACGCTGTGGAGGACCCTGTTAAGGGTGAGGGGTGCGGTCGGGGGGTTCACTGTTAAGGGGTAGACTGCTGAGGAGGGTCACTGTTAAGGAGGTGAGCTGCTGCGGAGGTCACTATTAAGGGGGTGAGGCACTGTGGGGGGTCACTGTTAAGGAGGTTGCTGTGGAGGTCTTATTTTAAGGAGGCATAGTGCTGTGGGGGAGTCACTGTTAAGGGGGCAGGCTGCTGTGAAGGTCAGTGTTAAAGGGGCAAGGCCTTGTAGAGGTCACTGTTAAGGGGTTTGTCCTCTGTGGAGGTCAATGTTAAGGGAGTGGAGTGCTAGGGGGCGGTGTGCTGTTAAGGTCGCTGTTAAGGGTGAGGGGTGCTGTGGGGTGTTCACTGTTAAGAGGGAGGGGCCCTGTGGAGATCACTGTTAAGGCATAGACTACTGTGGAGGGTTACAATTCAATACACAGGTGCTTATCTACTTGCGTAGGGGCTGCTGCACCATGTGTTACATCTGGACATGTGAGAGGCCCACTTGGCCACCTCGTGATACTATCTAATTTTCATTTCAATATATGTAATTGCTTATTAGATGATGTTGGGGAGATTGATTATGTGTAATCTTGATATATTACCCTGACACTATCTCATTTACTTGTGTACATTGGCAGCCTCATATTACATTTCTAGGAACCCATTGCTATTTGTGAGGCATTGTATAGGTCTGTGTATGCCTGTATCTATACTTTGCTTTGGCTTCCTTTATGTTTGTTCTGCCTCACATGGATGCATTTATCTATGTATTGTCCCTTACTGCATAGTTCACTTATTTTATGTAAGTCATTTATGTGTTTATCTGTTTAGTCCGTTAATATATCCCCTGAGGAACCTGTCTATTTTCACTAACGGCTTTGGAAATTATGGTTATCATCAATGTTGTGTTATTATTTGTATTGTCTTAGGGCCAAAATAGGTTTTAATAGGACTAGCTACGTGGACAGGGGGCACCTACCACTGAGGTGTCTCCCTGGGCTGAGCAGATACCAGGGACAGCCCAGTGTCAGATTCACACTACCTATTTCCCTACCTATCTGGCCCGCATATTTGTTGCTGTGTATTGGTGTCCACAATTTTAAAGGTTTATTAACCTTTCCCGACCAGCGCCGTACATGTATGGCGCGGGTGCGGCGGGCGTCATGGCCAGCAAGTCTCTGCTGTTTCTAACAGCAGAGACTTGCAGCTACTTACCGCCATCGGCGGCATCTTCCTTGGCCTTCTGAGGGCATCAGGATGCGTCTGAACCCGGAAGCGCACGCTTCCGGGCGGTGTACAGTCGCCCCGAGTGGCCAATCGGGGTGTCTGTACACCATATGAAAACTGTGATCCTCGCTGGTGAGGATTACAGCTTTCAAACTGCAATTCTTATTCTGGCCACTAGATGGCAGGCCAGGATAAGAAATGAGCAATTTTTGGATTTAACGCCATCTAGTAAATCCCTGATTGCTCATAAAGAAAAAAAAAACACAATATATTAGCTCATGTTTGAGCTTTAAAATAATCACAAAGAAATTTAAAAAAAATGTAAAAAAATATATAAAAAATAAAAAATCTATAAAAGTTTCCGTATAATGAAAAAATAAATACCTAAATAACAATAAATATAGACATCATGGGTATCACCGTGACCAAAAACGACCGTACTTTTAAAATATTAAAAAAAATCCAATACGGCGAATTGTGTGGCGGAAAAAAGCGTCCAAATGGCGATTCGCCGTTTTTTGATGCTTTTTTTTTCTAAAAAAAAAATTAAATAAAAAGTGATCAAAAAGTCATGCACACCCCACATTGGTATCAATAAAAACTTCAGATCGCCCCGCAAAAAATGAGCCCCCATACAGCTCCGTACACATAAATACCAAAAAGTTATAGAGGTCAAGATATGACAACCAAAAAAAAATAAAAAAAAAGGCCAACTTTATAATTTTTTTATCACTATCAAAACACAGGAAAAACTATACATATTAGGTATCGCCGGATTCGTACTGACCAGTAGAATGAAAGTAACTGGTCAGTTGTAATGAACATCGAACGTTGTAAATAAGAAACCTATAGAACTGTAGCGGAATAGCGTTTTTTTTGCAATTTCACCCGATTTGGAATTTTTTTTCCCGCTTCCCACTACACCATATGCAATATTAAATAGTGGCGTTGGAAAGTACAACTTGTCCCGCAAAAAACAAGCCCTCATACAGCTATGTGAACAGAAAAATAAAACAGTTATAGCTGTTTGAAGGCAGGGAGCGCAAAATGAAAATGCATAACCGAAAAAACCTCCGGGGTAGAAGGAGTTAAAAGCTAAGTTTTAGGTTTATGCCTATGATTTTGGATTTATATACTTCGTATAACCTTTTGAGTATCTCTAGTTTTATAATTTTCTTTTTGAAATGTACTGAAATGGCTGGTTTTCTGTCTGGCACTATTTTCACTGAAGCCTTAATCAGAGAAGCGAAGGATATATCTTCTGAAAACGACATTCCAGGCTTAACCTCTTCAGTAACATGTAAACTGGCCTTTAGGGATTTATATGCAGGTTACAAAAATAATATAAAATCTTGGTGGGAGATTAGGTCTCTAGAGAGTTACATTGAACATAGGATAGTTCCTCAGGGACTTCGCATCCCTATTTTGCCAGCACCTCGTATATGTTCCCCTAATTTTTTGATTCGCTGGGAACAACAAGTCAGCCAGTTCCGTCAGGCTTATGACCCTACTCCTTGAAGAGGAAATGGCCTTTTTTGATAAATCATCTATTCAGCTTAAAGAATTAATTGACGGGGCTTTAAAATTTAAATCTGATCCTGACTTCACCAAGAGAGAGAGTTCATTGCAAACAGCAGTTGACAAATTCCAAAATTAATAACAGTATTTTTTTTTTTGTTTATTGTTTATACTCACCTGGGGATTCCTTTAATATATTAATTATATTTACATTATTATCATACAATGATTAAATGTTCGCTTATCATTTTTGCTAATATGTTAGTTCCTAACTATCATCCAGCGTCGTTATTTAACCTCCTGCATTGGGTACGCAGGTGGAACGCTTCCTGGAACGCATTTTCTCCAGTCATGTGATCGGCATTATAGCGATGTTATCCAGTGCGTACGTGCGCATCATTGTACGTACGCACACACCGTCCTTTTACTCCCCTTGGTATATATCCTCTGGTCACGTGATAGACATCATTGTGATGTCATCCAGTGCGTGCGTGCGCATCATTGAACGTACGTACACGCCGCTCCTTCATTTCCCCCTCGGTGAGTATTTAAACTCATAGTTATCCTCAATACACAGGCGCTTATCTACTTGCGTGGGGACTGCCGCACCATGTGTTACATCTGGACATGTGAGAGGCCCACTTGGCCACCTCGTGATACTATCTAATTTTCATTTCAGTATATGTAATTGCTTATTAGATGATGTTGGGGAGATTGATTATGTGTAATCTTGATATATTACCCTGACACTATCTCATTTACTTGTGTACATTGGCAGCCTCATATTACATTTCTAGGAACCCATTGCTATTTGTGAGGCATTGTATAGGTCTGTATGCCTGTAACTATACTTTGCTTTGGCTTCCTATATGTTTGTTCTGCCTCACATGGATGCATTTATCTATGTATTGTCCCTTACTGCACAGTTCACTTATTTTATGTAAGTCATTTATGTGTTTATCTGTTTAGTCCGTTAATATATCCCCTGAGGAACCTGTCTATTTTCTGGGGAAACGTGTGGGGTATTATTCACTAACGGCTTTGGAAATTATGGTTATCATCATTGTTGTGTCACTACTACATGTATTGTCTTAGGGCCAAAATAGGTTTTAATAGGACTAGGTACGTGGACAGGGGGCACCTACCACTGAGGTGTCTCCCTGGGCTGAACCGATACCAGGGACAGCCCAGGGTCAGATTCACACTACCCACTTCCCTACCTATCTGGCCTGTATATTTGTTGCTGTGTATTGGTGTCCACAATTTTAAAGGTTTATTAAAAGCTAAGTTTTAGGTTTATGCTTATGATTTTGGATTTATATACTTCGCATAACCTTTTGAGTATCTCTAGTTTTATCATTTTCTTTTTGAAATGTACTGAAATGGCTGGTTTTCTGTCTGGCACGGAAGGGTTACTGTTAAGGAGGTGAGCTGCTGTGTAGGTCACTGTTAAGGGGGTGAGGTAATGTGGGAGGTTACTGTTAAGGGATTGGGCCACTGTAGAGGTCACTAATAAGGGAGTAGGGTGCTATGGAGGTCACATTTTAAGGGGGTGAGGTGCTGTGGAGGTCCCTGTTAAGGGGGGCTGGCTTCTGTGAAGGTTATTGTTAAGGGGGCAAGCCACTGTAGAGGTCATTGTGATGCGGTGCGGCACTGTGGAGGTCACGTTTAAGGAGCGGGCCACTGTGGAGGTCACTGTTAAGGAAAGGGATGTTGTGGAAGTCACTGTAACGGAGTAGGCCATTGTGAATGTCACTGTTAACGGGATGAACTTCTATGGAGGTCACTGTTAAGGGGGCAGGCTCTGTGTAGGGCACAGTTAAGGGTGTGGGCTTCTGTGAAGGTCACAGTTAAGGGGCAGGAAGCTGTGGGGGTCACATTTTAAAGCGGTAGGGCACTGTGGAGGGTCTCTGTTAAAAGATCGGGATGCTGTGGAGGTCACTGTTAAGGGGGCGGGAAGGTGTGGAGGTCACTGTTAAGGGGCAGGGTTCTGTGGAAGTCACTGTTAAGGGGATGGGACACTGTGGAGGTCACTCTGGGGTGAATGTCATGTCCTTTAACCACACATACAAACCTTAAATGAAATCATATCTGTGCAAAGCGGGTCATTCTGATAGTGTTTATAAATATAAATATATACATATATATATATATATATATATATATATATATTTATATATATATATATATATTTATATATATATATATGTATATATACTGTATATATACCAAATATTCTAGTGATTCATTTTACTGTGTTTCTTTATTTCTTTATGTATGGTCATTTTACTGTATTTCTTTATGTATGCTCATTTAACTGTATTTCTTTATGCTTGAGCTGCAAATCCAGTTCAAAGAATCAGAGATGTACAGTTTATTAATAAAGATCTGTTCTCCTGCTGCCACCACTAGAGGGAGTTTAGCACATACTGTTTATATATGGAATTCAGTAATAAAAACAGGCTTTAGTAAACGTCTAAGCTCCCCCTAGTGGTGGCTGCAGGCAGCCGGAATGTTATCATTTAGCTCTGTGTCTAAAGATATATTATTAAATGGATCAGCACCATTTTTGGAGTAATATGCACCACAAAACTGGCATGCAAGCTTCGCACTGCATTTATCAAATCCACTTTAAGACACTTTTTTTGGAAAGGAGGCATGGCTTTGCGGGTAAGGGGCAAACTTAAAGTGTACCTAAACTATGGAATATACTTTATTAAAAAATTAATATAGCTGCTAGCTGCAGTTATTCTAATTGAGAAAGCCGGTCAGTTGACTAGCTAAGTGTCTTCAAGAGAAACTACAAGTCTGGTTGTTCTGACTTATAACTACTGATATACCATGACCTGGATGCACGAGAACCTTCACAAACATTTTGGGTCATTCGCATTCTAGAAAACTGACCTGCTGTTTTTAAAAAATGTGATCTCTACAGGAAAGCTGGTGAGATAATTAGTCCTGGCACCATTCATTACTTATGGCTCCATACATTAAAGATGTGCATTTCATGTAAGTAAAATCACTCTTCTCTGCACAGCAATATATATGTTGACATGCGTGGAGACTTAAATGTGAGTGCTTGATAACACCGTCTGTATTAATCCACTGGGGAGTATACTGGCAAATCCATTTGTAGGAATAAGCTGAATATCTTCTTACGTAATCATAAGACGCCCCCCCAGCTAATCCTCTTTGGACATCTTACACAAGACACGAGGCCACTTTTTTCTAAATGTTAAAAATTGATTTTATTTTATTTTTACCCCTTTAATATGTTTTAAGGAAGGAATGCATTTGTAGATTATTTCCTTTGATTTGTAATGAAAGTGTGCTGCTTAAAACCACTAATGCATTAGCTTGTAAGAGAAGTATGTCATGTGGAAGAGACACAGTGGCGTAGCTATAGGGGTCGCAGCGGTCGCAGTTGCGACCGGGCCCCTAAGCCAGGGGGGCCCCGAGGGCCCCCCTTGCCACTTGCAGGGCCGCACCGCCAATTAGCCAGGTGCGGCGCGGCCCTGCACACAGATAGGGGCAGAGGGAGATGAGCGCTTCCATTGTGGAAGCGCTCATCTCCATAGTCATCTGTATCGCCGTCCTCAGGACGGCGATACAGATGCCTGTATTGTACTGGGGCAGGGGAGGGAGAGGCGTCTCCCCTGCCCGTTCCTCTGATAGGCTGCAGGCACTGGGCCTGCAGCCTATCAGAGGCCGGCTCAGGCGGCGCGATGACGTCATCGCGCCGCCTGAGCCGTACATCGCGGGACACAGGCCGGAAGAGGCCTGCATCGCATCGCTGTCAGCACCATGGAGGTAAGTATAAGTGTTATTTTTTTTTTATTATTTTTTTTTTTAATTGTAGCAGTCACCGACCGTAGCCTAATTGGGGGCACTGGGGGCATTTTTACTGGCACATGGGGGCACTGGGGGCATTTTACTGGCACATGGGGGGCACTGTGGGCATTTTTACTGGCACATGGGGGCACTGTGGGCATTTTACTGGCACATGGGGGCACTGTGGGCATTTTACTGGCACATGGGGGCACTGTGGGCATTTTTACTGGCACATGGGGGCACTGTGGGCATTTTACTGGCACATGGGGGCATTTTTACTGGTACATGGGGGCGCTGGGGGCATTTTACTGGCACATGGGGGCACTGGGGGCATTTTACTGGCACATGGGGGGCAGTGTGGGCATTTTTACTGGCACATGGGGGCACTGTGGGAATTTTACTGGCACATGGGGGCACTGTGGGCATTTTTACTGGCACATGGGGGCACTGTGGGCATTTTTACTGGCACATGGGGGCACTGTGGGCATTTTACTGGCACATGGGGGCACTGTGGGCATTTTACTGGCACATGGGGGCACTGTGGGCATTTTTACTGGCACATGGGGGCACTGTTGGCATTTTTACTGGCACATGGGGGCACTGTGGGCATTTTACTGGCACATGGGGGCACTGGGGGCATTTTTACTGGTACATGGGGGCACTGGGGGCATTTTTACTGGCACATGGGGGCACTGGGGGCATTTTACTGGCACGGGGGCATTTTTACTGGCACATGGGGGCACTGGGGGCATTTTTACTGGCACATGGGGGCACTGAGGGCATTTTTACTGGCACATGGGGGCACATGGGGGCATTTTTACTGGCACATGGGGGCATTTTTACTGGCACATGGGGCACTGGGGGCATTTTTACTGGCACATGGGGGCATTTTTACTGGCACATGGGGGCATTTCTTACTGGCACATGATTTTGAGGGGGAATCAATGGGGGGAACTTCTGGCGCATTATTGGGGCATTTCTTACTGGCACATAATTTGGGGGGCATCTATGGGTGGGGAGCACTTCTTACTGGCACATTGGAAGCATTATTACTTCTGGGGCACAGTGGGGACATTAGTACTGTGGGGGGCACTATTACTGTGGGGGGCACCCTGGCACAGTATCAGCGCAGTTATTTCTGGGGGACGTTATGTTCACACTATTACGGGACACTATTTGCTGGGCGCAGTTATTTTAGGACACTGTGTGCCAATAATTATTGAAGGGCACTATCTGTGTGGTACTAGTGGCACAGTACTGGGGGTGGTAGGATGATTTGTCCAGAAGATGGGAGGATGATGGAAAAGTAGTAAACTAAGATTTTTTTCTGTCAAACTGCAGAGATGAGAAATTGCTGAAAAATGGCGTCTGGTCTGAAAGGAGAAGATGAGGAAAGAGAAGATCTACATCCGAGGAGACGTCACTGGATGTACGAGGTATGGGGCTGTATTATACTGGATATAAGAGGTATGGGGCTGTATTATACTGGATATAAGAGGTATGGGGCTGTATTATACTGGATATAAGAGGTATGGGGCTGTATTATACTGGATATAAGAGGTATGGGGCTGTATTATACTGGATATAAGAGGTATGGGGCTGTATTATACTGGATATAAGAGGTATGGGGCGCTGTATTAGGCGGGGGGGGGGGCCCAAGCTGAACTCTTGCACCAGGGCCCATGAGCCTTTAGCTACGCCCCTGAAGAGACACCACACTCCGTAATGATAGAAAGATCGATACGACACATGGGCAGTGACACCAGAAACACAGGATTAAATGCCATATTATACTTCCTCCATTTGCCGGAATCTCTAATTAGTCTTAAACATTTATATATTTCCCGAGCTTCAGTCTTAGTTTACTTCCATTCTAATCATTCGGAGTGGCCGTTTACAATATAAAATAATTTCACAATTTTCCATAATGAATTCATTTCCCCACTTTAATGTGTCTTGTAAGAGATCATTTGCAAATATTACAAATACTGCACACTAAGGTCGAATAGACTTTCATCGAAAGCCAGTCATGCCCAGAAGATATATCAAACAGAGCTTGAGAGTATTTCAGGGAGCTACAGGGGCGGACTGGGAACTTAAAGTGGCCCTGGAAAAAATACTAAAAGTAGCCCTGATTGAAGTCGGGTCCAAATTGATAGAAGGCAGAGCCAGCAGTACCATATTGTGGCACATTATATCACCCCAACAGAGCCAAATACCACAGTGCATCACAAAAAAAACTGCCTGCAGCACAAAATACATCCCCAAAAACTAACACTGGCAGCTGTAAGGAGGACTCAGGCAGCCCCCTGGGCATCAGCCCACCGGGAAATTTCCCTGTAAGGTCTATGGCCAATCCGCCCCTGGGGAGCTATGTCCCCAGATATTCCCACAAACATGTAAGCCCATGTTGATCAAGCATATGCAGTGGTTGGGTTTGAGGTGGTTTCAAAGCTATGCTGGGTTCCTCAGACACCATCGAGGTGTCCACATGTGTTACTGCTCTTCAAATGGGAAAGTAAGGCATGGTGCACCCCAGTGGGAAAGTCCAGAGAAGTAAGCCAGTGTGCTTATTTACTGGAGCAACACAAGTGAAATACAATACAAGACACTGAGTTGGCTTCTCCAGTCTCTTCCCTGGCAGAAGAAGGGTCTGTGCTGAGGAAAAGCCTGAGCTAGCTGTTCCTCTTTCTAAGAAGGCTTGTACCTTGGCCAAGGGTCTGTGGTTCAGCCATCTGGCTGGTCCTATGGTCAAGGGGGTTACCCAGGGTCTGCGGCAGAGTATCCCCATCTCAGCGGCTTCTTCTTCTTCTTCAACACTGGTCCCTATATGGAGACAATTAGGGGCTCTAACTTCTCTCCTTATATACAGTTTCTAGCTGAACTAAAACCTTCTAGTGAGAGGGGTGGAGTGGAGAAGCACTGCTTAAGCAGTAACAATGTTGCAATTTCAGTCTGTCATAGACCTGTATAGAGTTTTAATACAAGTCTATGGAAATGACTAAGCAGTTTTTCCAGACATAAACAAGTCTTCAGACATAAATAGCAGAGCTAAACCAGACAGGGAAAAGATCAGTGTGTACATTTTCTTTCCCTCCAAAACTTTGCATAGTCCCTTAAAGCTACTGTGGAAGATTTCTGTCATGAACCAGCGGGTGTGAACCCACTGTGCCTCGTACCCTACCTCCTCTAAGGGTGTTGTCTAAGTGAACCCCTCGATCTTCACAATACCCCTGATGGTGGGGATAGACTTTCCGAGGGGAACACCAGGTCGCTACCTCTTGAGGAGGGTTGGAACACGAGGCAGCTGATCCAGGCAGACCAGGAGGTACCTGAGCAAGGCACCAGAGGTACAGAGTAGTCAGAAGGCCAAGTCGTTACCAGGAGCAACAATGCAGGACCGAACGGTGAGGCAGAGGCAAAGTCAGACAGGCAATGGGTCAGGGCACAGGTACAAGTCAGGCAATCCGGGTCGGCAACAAGAGAGTCAATGCAAGCAGGCAGGGATCAGGCGGGTAGCGGAGTCCGGTAACACGAGTCAGGAACACTGGAACATCAACAGGAATAATAGGAACCAAAGGCAAGATACAAGGACCTTGACACTGAGGCATCTGGGAAGAGGGCTGAACCACTTATAAATGTGCAGGAGGGCCAGGATTGGTCACGTCACATGATCCAACCCACATCACATGATCCTTTAGGCCACCGGCCCTAAGGAAGAGATGCAGGTTACAAGCAGCAAGCATGTTGCAGCCAGGGCTAAATGGAAACTGTGGAGCAGATCCTGAAACAGCACTACACAGACAGGGCCCAGGACTGCAGCAGGGAATGGGAAGCAAAGGCAGCAGATCACCGCTGAACACGGCGACCAGGACCGCGGCGGTAAGCAGGGGAACTGTGGCGCACAGCAGCCGCTGTTACAATTTCTAACTTCTCAGTGCATACATAGGAAGTCCCACAGTCTCCCAGTATTAGCTGGCTGTGCATTAACATTTTCAACAGTGCAGTGCAGTGCAAATATAGTGCAATAACAGTGAAAATGAGCAGTATATACAATAAACATATAAAATTCAGTTCAACAATATAAATCAGTATAAGTGTAAACAAGGCATCTCAGGCCACAGGCTAGAAAAGGCAGTGGCTTCTAACAGATATTTTATAGATATAAGTACGGATCCACTAGAATATGCTGTATATTGAAAAAAAACATCAAACAGAAATGTGAATAAACCATTTAAATGTATTTGTACAGTTCTTTCTCTATGCTTCCTTCCTGACGAGAAGTCTATGTTGTGTGCCAATTCAGTAAACTCTCTCCTGTGTTGAACACAAGCACTAAGTGGAGCTGTCAGGAAGGTTTGGGCACTTTTTAACAATAAAGTTTATCAGTAAATGCACTCATTTTGCATTAGACACACATTGGAAATTTTTTTTTTCTTGCTGCAAACCCCCTTTAAGGAAAAGTCCAAGCGAATTTTATTTTACAGGTTGTAAAACGTTCAACCATTTCAATTGCAAATGAGGTGTATGAAGACATATGGTATAACCCCTTTAAACATCAGGGAGGATTGTGTTTAAAGGGGTTGTCTCACTTCAGTAAGTGGCATTTATCATGTAGACAAGGTTAATACAAGGCACTTACTAATATATTATTATTATCCATATTGCTTCCTTTGCTGGCTGGATTCATTTTTTTATCACATTATACACTGCTTGTTTCCATGGTTACAGGCCATCAGTGGTGGCCATGCTTGCATACTATAAGAAAAAAGCACTAGCCTATGTGCGCTCCTATGGTCGCAGCCACCAGAGAGGCTGACGCTTTTTCCTATAGTGTGCAAGAACAACCACCACTGCTGGATTGCAGAGTGGTTATTACCATGGACACGACTAGTGTATAATGTTATAGAAAAATGAATCCAGTCAGCAAAGGAAGCAATATTGGTAATAACAATACATTAGTAAGTGACTTATATTAATTTTCTCTACATAATAAATGCCACTTACTGAAGTGAGACAACCCCTTTAACTAATATAACCAGGGGCAGACTGGGAACTAAAAGTGTCCCTGGAAAAAAGGTAAAAGTGGCCCTATGTTGCAGGAAGACAGGGCAACATAATTAGGGACAACAGAAATACCATATACCAGCAATACCATATACTACACAAAATACCACAGTGCAGCACAAAAGATTGCTACAGTATTCAACTGTATCGTTGTCCTGAGGATGTTAATACAGTTGAATTCAGGAGGGCACCAGTGGCTGCCGGTCAGGTGCTTATGGGGAGATTCAGATCATTATGTACCCGGCTGGAGGCCGTGAGGAGGGCTTGGGTCGCCCTCGTAGGCATCAGCCCACTGGGAAATTTCCCTGTAGGGTCTATGGCCAATCCACCCCTGAATATAACCATGGGGGTTTAATGAAATATAAGGACACGACCACACGGTCAGCTTTCCTGATGCAGTTTTGGAAGACAAAATAAGGGGTGAATAAAAAAAAAACAGGAGACTATGCATCAGGTAGTCAGAGAAGCAGTGTGGCCATCTTAGATGGCGGAAGAGGAGCCCAGAAATTGAAGGATCTGAAGCTGAAAAAGATGAAAAGGAGGTCACCAAGTGTTTTTTTTGTTCCCCAATGAATATGATTTTTTTCTTAAAGGGGTTATAATATAAATAATGTAAAAAATGAAAATCATACATCATAGTGGCAGTTGAAAGATGGAACTGAGCATGTGCGGCCATCTCAGTTAGCCGGACAGAGAAATAAGAAAAAGAACAAACAGCAGGTGGCGCTACAGGTATATTTTATTGAATAACTTAGTGGCTATAATACATTTTTAATTACATACAATTACAAAAGTATTCAGATCCAGGCGGTGATTTAAAAATTCTAGAATATTTTTCATCGGACACCACTTTAACCGAAGGGTCACTTTAATTCTATGTTTCCATTGCATATTGAAGACGCTTACTTGCAGTCCATGTAATGATGGATTCTCTATGAGTCGCTGAACGGTATTTCTCCGGACACAAGTCAAGGCTATCACAGGGAACCATTTTCCAGGAACGTTTAGTCCCATGGCATTCAAGCAAAACATGTGCAATTTTCCTGTAACAATAGACTTTAATTATAGCGACAAAATGGAGGCCGCGGGCGTCTCCGCAAGACATCTGTCCATCTCAGACATTAAATGTTAAGTGGAAGAGAATGACAAAGAAAAGTGACAGCTAAAAAAAATAGATTGTTTGCGTTACTGCAAGCTGAGAAGATAATCTCATTGTTTAAAGGGATTCCTCAGAGTCCATTTATCAGAGTATCCAGGCGGCAAAGCCAAGTGCAATCACCGGTTTTCAGCAAGGGAGAAAACGGCAAGGCTTTCTATCATTTCCTAAATGTAGGTCAATATAATGCATTTAGTAACTCAGGGAAGAAAATTGTATTTCTTTTACTTAAATACCAGAAAATGAATTGGACCTTAATCATTTGAACAGTGATGTGGAACAGAGTATTCCTGTGGATTTAGGATGAAGCAGACGAATCGCTGCTTAATCAGTTTTCTGACACTTTCCATCTAGTAATAAATGAAATTAAATCTGCTGCTAGAGGAGAAGTGTCTGTGGAGAAATAGAGATGTTTCCATGTTTACTGCACCTAAGGCTACCTTCACACTACATTTTTATAACCCAAGTCTATGGGGCTGTTCACATGGACGTTTTTTTAATAGCCAGTGAATAGCAGCCATCAAAAAATGGGACATGTCCTATTTTTGGCCATTTTGACAGCCAGACAAAACCAATTGAAATAGATAGGAGCACGGTTGTTAAAACGGGTCAAAGTTAAAAAAAATATCAATATATTCACCTTGGTCAGATTCAAAGCCAGGACCCCAGTGCTTACCACGTCTCCTATATACACCACCAGGGATACAGACATCAACCCCTTTAATTCCATAGATCACCAGAGTTGCAGACATTAACTTCTTCTCTGCCCTTTGAACCCAAGGATTTCACAACAAGCTCATTAACCACAGTACATTAACTAATAATAGGTGAACAGGTGAATCCCCCGGTGGGCCCCTGAGCAAGGTGGGCACCTACACTTAGTCCCCCACCCACTGCACAAGAAGCACAGTAGACAGACTGCAATACATATCGATAGACAGTCTATTATTATAGAGTATCTCACAAAAGTCAGTACACCCCTCACATTTTTGTAAATATTTTATTATATCTTTTCATGGGAAAACACTGAAGATCTGACACTTTGATACCATGTAAAGTAGTCAGAGTACAGCTTGTATAACAGTGTAAATTTGGTGTGCCCTCAAAATAACTCAACACACAGCCATTAATGTCTAAACTGCTGACAACAAAAGTGAGTACACCCCTAAGGCTACTTTCACACTAGCGGCAGTCCGGATCCGGCAGGTGAAAGGTGCCGCCGGATCCCGACTGCCGCAGGGACATGTGTGGGGCCGGAACCGCATTCCGGCCCCACACATGTCACACAGTACCATATACATACATACATGCACATACACGCAAACACATACATACTCCAGGCAGGCAGGCCGCACGTCTTCACGCCCAGGAGGCGCGCAGCTATGACGATTCCCCACAGCGCCCTCTAAGTATGTATGTGTTTGTGTGTATGTGTGTGTATGTATGTCTGTCTGTGGTGACGGATCCGTCCTGAACTCCATTGAAAGTCAATGCAGGGCGGATCCGTTTACCATTGTGGTCACACCAAACTGATCCATCCCCATTGACTTGCATTGGGGATCATTCCAGATCCGTCTTGGTGCGGATGCCTGGACCGGAGAGAAAACCGCAGCATGCTGCGGTTTGTTCTCCGGTCTGAAGACGGAACGGAATGCTTTCAGGAGCATTCCGTTGTCTTCAGTTCAGTTTTGTCCCCATTGACAATGAATGGGGACAAAACGGAAGCATTTTTTTCCGGTATTGAGCCCCTATGACGGAACTCAATACCGGAATTTAAAAACGCTAGTGTAAAAGTAGCCTAAGTGAAAATGGCCAAATTGTGCCCAATTAGCCATTTTCCCTCACCGGTGTCATGTGACTCATTAGTGTTACAGGATCTCAGGTGTGAATGGGGAGCAGGTGTGTTAAATTTGGTATTATCGCTCTCACACTCTCGCAACATGGCGCCTCATGGCAAAGAACTCTATGAGGATCTGAAAAAAAGAATTGTTGCTCTACATAAAGATGGCTGGGGCTATAAGAAGATTGTCACCACCCTGAAACTGAGCTGCAGTACGGTGGCCAAGACCATTCAGCGGTTTAACAAGACAGGTCCACTCAGAACAGACGTCGCCATGGTCGACCAAAGAAGTTGAGTGCATGGGCTCAGCGTCATCTCCAGAGGTTGTATGAGTGCTGCCAGCATTGCTGCAGAGGTTACAGGAGTGGGGGGTCAGCCTGTCAGTGCTCGGACCATACGCCGCACACTGCATCAAATTGGTCTGCATGGCTGTCATCCCTGAAGGAAGCCTCTTCTAAAACGGATACACAAGAAAGCCCGCAACAAGCAGACTAAGGACATGGATTACTGGAACCATGTCCTGTTGTCTGATGAGACCAAGATAAACTTATTTGGTTCAGATGGTGTCAAGCGTGTGTGGCAGAAACCAGGTGAGGAGTACAAAGACAAGTGTGTCTTGCCTACAGTCAAGCATGGTGGTGAGAGTCTCATGGTTTGGGGCTGCATGAGTGAGGCGGCTGTGGGGAGCTACAGTTCATTGATGGAACCATGAATGCCAAGATGTACTGTGACATACTGAAGCAGAGCATGATCCCCTCCCTTCAGAAACTGGGCCGCAGGGCAGTATTCCAACATAATGACCCAAGGCGACCACTGCCTTGCTAAAGAAACTGAGGGTAAAGGTGCTGGAATGGTCAAGCATGTCTCCAGACCTGAACCTTATTGAGCATCTGCAGGGCATCCTCAAATTGAAGGTGGAAGAGCGCAAGGTCTCTAACATCCACCAGCTCCGTGATGTCATCATGGAGAAGTGAAAGAGGATTCCAGTGGCAATCTCTGAAGCTCTAGTGAACTCCATGCACAAGAGAGTTAAGGCAGTGCTGGAAAATAATGGTGGCCACACGAAATATTGACACTTTGGGCACAATTTGGCCTTCTTCACTTAGGAGTGTACTCACTTTTGCCAGCGGTTTAGACATTAATGGCTGTGTGTTGAGTTATGTTGAGGGCACGCCCAATTTACACTGTTACACAAGCTGTACACTGACCACTTTACATTGTATCAAAGTGTCAGATCTTCCGTGTTGTCCCATGAAATACATAATAAAATATTTCCAAAAATATGAGGGGTGTACTGACTTTTGTGAGATACTGTACATGCGTCAGGTCGCTGAGATAACTTATAGGCACAGAAGCAGGCCAGTCAATATCCTTTTTCTCCATGACTGAGGCGGCTATGGGGAGCTACAGTTCATTGATGGAACCATGAATGCCAACATGTTCTGTGACATACTGAAGCAGAGCATGATCCCCTCCCTTCAGAAACTGGGCCGCAGGGCAGTATTCCAACATAATGACCCAAGACGACCACTGCCTTGCTAAAGAAACTGAGGGTAAAGGTGCTGGACTGGTCAAGCATGTCTCCAGACCTGAACCTTATTGAGCATCTGCGGGGCAACCTCAAATGGAAGGTGGAAGAGCGCAAGGTCTCTAACATCCACCAGCTCCGTGTTGTCATCATGGAGAAGTGGAAGAGGATTCCAGTGGCAATCTCTGAAGCTCTAGTGCACTCCATGCACAAGAGAGTTAAGGCAGTGCTGGAAAATAATGGTGGCCACACAAAATATTGACACTTTGGGCACAATTTGGCTTTCTTCACTTAGGAGTGTACTCACTTTTGCCAGCGGTTTAGACATTAATGGCTGTGTGTTGAGTTATGTTGAGGGCACGCCCAATTTACACTGTTACACAAGCTGTACACTGACCACTTTACATCGTACAAAGTGTCAGATCTTCCGTGTTGTCCCATGAAAAGACATAATAAAATATTTCCAAAAATATGAGGGGTGTACTGACTTTTGTGAGATACTGTACATGCGTCAGGTCGCTGAGATAACTTATAGGCACAGAAGCAGGCCAGTCAGTATCCTTTTTCTCCATGACCTGCCAATATCCTTTTTCTCTCCAGGGACCCCCATAAATCAATCCTCTTGTAGCATCTTGCTGCTGTCTGCCGCTGTGTGAACAGGTAGTAAATACATGTAGCTTTACAGTGGACCCTCAGAATGAACTTTATTGGTGGGCCCTAGGCACCCCAGTCCAACACTGCCAGTACCACAGTACAGTGTATTTGGGGACACAACCACAAAAAACACCAACCTGGAGGAAGAGAACATTTTACAGTACAACCAGTACATTCACAATAGAGAAAGACGCAGGAGATAGAAGGTCAGGCTTACATTTCATATAATGAACATCTCATTCTGTACGTTGAACTAATAAATGCTATTAATAAGACTTATTATTAAACTGCTTTGAATGGGAAGGAAACAAAACCGTGAATTTCACGCTGGCACAGATGAGACATGCCTCCCATACAACAATGCCATGAATCATCCTTTGTTTCGCGCTGATATGTCTCTGTCTGTCTCATGTCATCTCCACCTTGACCGAACATTACAACGTCAGTCGTGAGTCAGCGGAATAAACAGGAATGAGACTAATCTCCGGGCTGATCTAAGGCCTATTTCACATGAGGGATCGGTGAAAAACTGATGGTTTTGCATGCAAGTTGAATGCATTTTGTCGGAGACTGCATTCAGTGTCTCCATTTTTTCTGTCAAGATTGCATCCGTTTACCATCTGTTTTTCACGCACACATGAAGAAAAACTAAATAAGAGCGCACAGCATTTCCTAGCCACCATCGGTGAGAAATGTTTTTGCTTGACCCATTGACTTGAATTGAGCAGTCCTGCATGAAAAACTGATGAAGAAAAAACATTCTGCAATTTTCCCTGAACAAACAGATGTAGGGTTGTCAACCATCCAGAAATTTCAGGACAGTCTGTAAAAATAGACAACTTTTTTCCTGTGTCTGTGAAAAAAAATAGATGCGTCTGTGAATTTTTTGAGGCGGGTGGTACTTGACTTGATTACTTTGGTGGTAATTTTCATCATTTTACAGCTCACAGTAAATGCTGGTAACATTGGCCTACATAGAGAAGTAAGGGCCCCATAGCAAGAATCAAAACAGGACAGATGGGTTTCTGCCTAAACCCCTCTCATCAATCCTTGGGCCATTTTTTCCACTGCCTCACTTGCTAAAAGTTGTTCCTTTAGAGGGTAGAGTCCTGACCAAGTTTTCCCCTCCAGTAGAAGAGAAGATAATCCCAACTAAGACTGGGCCCCCTCTTGCCCTGGGCCATGGTCTGCCGCTATGGTAGTTACACCCCTGGCTGGTAATAGAAACATAGAAACATAGAAGAATGACCGCAGAAAAAGACCACCTGGTCCATCTAGTCTGCCCTTTTATAATAAGTTCTTATCAGTATATTGAGCTGTAGACATGTATTACTTATATGGGGCCATTTATCTAAAACAGGCCTAGTTGCCCATAGCAACCAATGAGATTCCACCTTTCATTTTTCACAGCTCCTATGGAAAATGGAAAATGAAAGACGAAATCTGATTGGTTGCTATGGGCAACTAAGCCACTTCTACTTTACACTAGTTTCATATATGATCCCCATAATCTTTATCATTCATTATGGTTTTTCAATTTGTCTGTGAAAAAAAAGTTGGCGATCCGTGATTTTGGGATAAGTTGTACAGAAAAAAGAAAAATTCTGGTTGTCAACCCTGGACAGATTGTCAGTGAAAAATAATGCTCATGTGCACATGCCCATTGAAAAGAATGGATCAGGGTTCAATCCATTGTAAAAACAGACGGCATCCGGACATAAAACTTCCTCATGTGAAATAAGCCTAAGTCCGACCACGGCACAGCAGATCAGATGGCTGTCCGCTGTAATTCTATGAACATAAGGCAGCGTTGTCACCAGCTTAGCCTAACCATAGCTGGGAAATATTGTCATCTCCAGGACCAGGGTTTAACAGCAGAAGCTTCTAATAAATTACCTGCATTGAAAGAATAAAGTGCCATCCCCTTGTAATAGGGGTTCTGTATTCAGGATTATTGCTACCTACAGCTCAGTCATTCTAACTTAATATTGCTTATAAGGGCTTGTTCACATCACCGTTATGCATTATGTTATGGCTTTCAGTTATAACTTGGTTATAACGGAAAATAACGTAATCCATAAGACGGTAACCAAAACGGAAACCTTTAGAGGCATTACGTTTTGATCCATCATAATAATAGTCTATGGGAAAGCCTAATGGATCCATCTGGTTCCCGTTATCCATGATGGAAATGAAAGTCCTGTCGACAGTACGTAGTTTTCTGTATAGTATTACGGAAACCAGACGGATCCGTTATGCTGCCCATAGGGTTCTGTTATGACGGATCAAAACGGAATGCCTCTTAAAGGCAGCAGGGGTGGCTCTCGCATGAAGGGTCTTATCTTACCTATGTACTACTACTCCTAGAATCCCCTATGTAATAGGTATATTAGTGTGAAATATATATATATATTTCACACCAATATACCTATTACATAGGGGATGCTAGGAGTAGTAGTACCTAGGTACTACTACTCCGGGCATCCAACATGTAGTGACACAACCTGTAGCCCCTATTGATAAGTGGTAGCAGGGACTGCATGTTGGGTTAATAAATGGTGGATGCTAGGAGTAGTAGTACCTACCAACTACAACTTTCAACCCACATTTATTTATTTTTTAATTTTTTTTTTTTTTACATTAACAAGAAAATAAAGCAAAAACAGAACATACCTTTCAGCAACACCTGTTCCGTTCCCAGGCCCTTGGTTTTTTTTTTTAAAAAAAAAACATTTTAATATTTTTTTTTAAAGAATTTTAAATGGAAAGTAAGTACAATTCAAATGGGTGTGGTTGAAAGCCTGCACACTTAAAATACTTTTTTAATTACAGACGTTTCATCTTCAAGTGATGCTGGGAGCCCTCCTCAACGTAGACGTAGAGAACATGTTGCGGTATGTCAACTTTGATCAGTGCAGTAACCACAGTTATGATTTTTCAATATGTATAATAATTTATTTTTCTGATTCAGTCATCATCTGGTGAGGAGGTGCCTCCCAGCCAAGAGGTCAGAGGAGAGGAGGAAAGTAGGGGTGGAGGACAGGAAATGGTAAATATTTTTTTTTTCCAAACCAACTGTACTTTTATTGCCAATAAAAATGTATGTTTCTTTTTCACAGCCATCTCGTCCTGTTGCCTCACAAAAAGGTCCTCGCGGCTCCACTAGAGGAAGTCGGGGTGTTGCACACGGCAGTCGGGGTCATGTGAGTATTTGGCATTTGAGTTTATGAAATGTCTACGTATATTTGACATATTACTATAATGTTTTTGTTTTTTTTTACTTTTTTCCAGGGTTCCAGAGTCTCCACCACAATGGGTGAGGAGGAAGTTGGTGTCTACATCGACAACGACCTCCTCATCCAGATGGTGGAGACGCGGCCACCCTTATGGGACCACACCGACCGCCGTCATGCAGACCATGCCCATACCTGGCTCCTCTGGTGTGAGATCGGTCAAGCCATTGTGCCTAATTGGGAGGACCTCAGTGAGAGGAAACAGGACCAGTGCTGTAAGTATTTATTTTTGATGTGAAAAATGTATGTGTTTTAACTAAAAAGTGGTTTACTTTTTTTTTGGTGTTAGGTACCTGACACCAATAGTAAAACAGCTAACGTCTTTATATTGCTGCAGTGGCAACAACAATTAAATTGTAAACCATTTTTCAGTGTAAAAAAATGTAGTGTAGTGTACCATACATTTTTTTTCTCTTTTTTTTCTCAGGAACAAGTATCGTGGTGCGGTGGTGGTCAATCAGGGACTGCTACAAGAAAGATTATAATGAAGAACTTCGGGCCCCGAGTGGTTCCGGGGCAACCTCAAGGCGGGAGTATAGATATTACTCCGCCTTGGGGTTTCTACGTAGAACCTTTGAGCTGCGAAGGTAAGAAATACTTTTTTTTTTTTTAACAGTTTACATTTTTTTGTCACCAATTTATGAAAATGGACCAGGAAGACTGTCATGCGATAATCTGTCTTGGACATACACATAGTATTGTAAGAATTACAATTGCTAATTTGTTTTTTATTTCCTTTACAGAACATCTAGCAGCACTCGGGCGCCCGAAGTTCCTCCCGAGGCAGTCCCTGAAGAGCCAGCCACCGCGGGCCCCTCTCGCCCTGTTCAAACAACTGGTCAGGACACTGCTGTTCCCCTACCTATGCCCCCCTGCCGACGCATCGATGGCCCAATTAACACCACTGTTTGAGGCCATCATGCGTCACCAGAGGGCAGGTAGGGGCCGTCAGGTGGACTACGAGAATCTCACAAGGCTCATTTACGAGTCCTTTATGGGTTTCACAAATAGAGTTGCCAGTTTGGAGGATAGTTTGCGACGTCTTCAGGAGGGGGCGGTGTTGGTGTCGTAAATGAGTCTGGTGCAACTCTATTTGAACTCGTTAGCCCCCGTGATGGACGATTATCGCCCGACCAGCTGTTTGAAGCCAGAAGACTAATGGACTACGCGTTGTGGTAGGTGCAACAGCGCCCCCCCAACCTTTCCCCCAGCCCGCCCTATCCCTCATCCCACACCTATCCCTCATCCCACACCTATACCCCATCCCACACCTATCCCCCATCCCACACCTATCCCCCATCCCACACCTATCCCTCATCCCACACCTATACCCCATCCCACACCTATCCCCCATCCCAGCCTCTCATCCCCACTCCAACCTCCCTATTCCCCATTCCAACCTCCCTCCCATTCCCAACCCCCCGAGCTCTTTACTCATTCTTTTTCTATTTACTCTCCTCCTCCATTCTTTGTTGTTACTTCTTTCACTACTCCCTCTGCTGCTCGGGAACCTCCTTCTGCTGCCCCATCCTATGCCCTGAATACTTCCTCTGTTGCACCTGCCACAACGCGTATTTTTCCTTCCACAATGGCAGAAACCCAACAGGGCAGGGGGGCTCCTACCGGCACTTCTTCCATCCCACAGACCTCCACTCCGACCCGTCCTGTGTATAGGGAACTTTAAGTTTTATTTAATATTATTTATACTTTTATATTGGTTTTAAAAATTTTAAAAATTAAATAAATGTTATATTCTATTTACAAAATGTGTGCTGTCTTATGTAAACTATAACATTTTATGGATTTACATAATCTCCTAATGCTAGGAGAGCGACCACATTATTGGTCGCTCTTCCAGTGTGGGGAGATAATGTCTAAACACACACGTAGTGTAATGCATACATGAGTGACATAATCTGTCCACGCTGGGTGAGCGACCACATTATTGGTTGCTCTTCCAGTGTGGCGAGATGAGGTCTGAACACTCATGTAGTGTAATGCATACATGAGTGACATGATCTGTCCACTCTCGGTGAGCGACCACATTATTGGTAGCTCATCCACGGTGGAGAGATTATTAGAAAACAATGGTCTTCTCAGCAATGGAGTACGTCAATATACATATATTTAAAAAACCAACACTAATTTACTAAAGTTTATTTGACAACACATACAAAACAAAAAACAAAAAATTTTAATAGCCATGCATATAACATATCTCCCCAAAAAACGTAACAAAATACCAAAATGGAATGATAAAAGTACATTTCAATTATTACTCCAATAAAATAATGTAGGTATCATTTACACCATTTGGTCCTGTTAGTCAACTCTTCCATCAGGTGACATGAAATATTCGGCAAGTGAGTCTCGCATCCTTGCTACAGCAACAGTTCCCCTTATGCCAAAATTTTCAAAACTGGCCAAATTGCTGTCTTCTGGAATTTGATCCATGTGAAGTGGTTCCTTTGTCAGAAGGTAGTTGTGCAGGACAACGCATGCCTTTACTACCTCATCCACAGTATCCATTTTTAGATGAATAGGTTTCGTAAGTACTCTCCATTTTGACACTAGTATCCCAAAAGCGCATTCCACCATTCTGCGAGCGCGAGTAAGCCTGTAATTAAAAATGCGTTTTTGCCTACTCAGTCCACGGCTACAGTATGGCTTTATTAAATTGGTGCACATTTGAAACGCTTCATCACCTACCAATACAAAGGGCATGGGGGTGGAATCAGACCCTGGTAGAGGTTGCGGAGATGGAAAATCAAAATCATTATTATAGACTCTTCTGCCCATGTCCGAATTTTTAAATACCGTGGAGTCGTTGGTTCGCCCATAACCACCAAAATCTATTGCCACAAATCTGTACTGGGCATCTGCAATGGCCATTAAGATGATTGAAAAATATTTTTTATAATTAAAATACTCCGAACCAGATCCATATGGCTTGATAATAAGAATATGTTTCCCATTCACTGCCCCTAGACAGTTAGGAAACTGGAAAACTTCCAAACAATTTTCAGAAATCTCTATCCACTGCTGATGAGTAGGATGAGGAATATATTCCACATGCAATACTTCCCACAAAGCACAGCATGTATCTTGGATGATGCAGGAAACTGTAGATATTCCAAGACGGAACTGGTAATGGAGGGACTGAAACTTTCTCCAGTCGCAAGATACCTATAGGAAAAACAATAACAAAAAATTGTTAACAACTATATACACTAGACTTAGTAAATTTAAACACTAGAAAACATTATACTTTTACAAATATTGTAATTACCGCACTGATGCTTCGACGGAACCTGGTGTCCTGTCTCTCAATGCGATGACACACCCTTCGCAGGAGGTCATCAAAGCTGGATACTGTCATCCGGAGGTAATTTAAAAACTTTTCAGGATAGTTCCGCAGTTCTGGAAGCAGCACCTCAAAAGCACACCTTCTCACACGGTCAGAAGTTATAGGATGGACCCAGAAGCGACGGCGGCGTCTGGCTCGAAGGCGTCTTCACCAGCGTGACACTAGAATTAAAGCCTGAAATCCAAACTGAATGTGGTCTGGCAAAATCTTGCAAGCTCTGAGAGCTATGTGACCTTTACTATTTTATACCCACTGTACTATAAGCATATCATTGTAATTCTTTTATTTTCTTGTATTTACAATTCACATATGACATTGCCTCTTTTCTGTACTTCTTTTCTTTTAATGTATGTAAAATTTGAAATTTGCTTCTTTTCGTTCCTTTACAGGTATGTAAAATTACACATTTACATATGAACTTCTATTTTTAATTTCTTTTCTATTCTTTTATTGTATTAAACAATTAAATACCGGATACGGTTTTCTGGATGAAAACATAATAAACGGATCCGGTATTTCAACAGATCCGTATTACGGATCCGTATTAATTGTGCTTCCGTTTTTGTCCGTTTTTCCAAATCCGGAAAAAACAGAACTGTCTGATGGATTCAGGCAACGCTAATGTGAAAGTGGCCTTAGGCTACTTTCACACTAGCGTTATGGAATTCCGGTATTGAGCTCCGTCATAGGGGCTCAATACCGGAATAAAACGCTTCAGTTTTGTCCCCATTCATTGTCAATGGGGACAAAACTGAACTGAAGACAACGGAATGCTCCTGAAAGCATTCCGTTCAGTCTTCAGACCGGAGAGCAAACCGCAACATGTTGCGGTTTGCTCTCCGTACTAGTTATCCGCACCTAAACGGATCCGGAATGACCCCCAATGCAAGTCAATGGGGACGGATCCGTTTGGTGTGGACACACTTGTAAACGGATCCGTCCTCCATTGACTTTCAATAGAGGTTATTCCGGATCCGTTTAAAAGCTAATACAACCGGATCCGGAATTACGGATCCACAAGGTTGTATTACTCAGTACGGATCCGGCGGGTCCCTTCACCCGCCGGATCCGTACTAACGCTAGTGTGGAAGTAGCCTTAGCTGAGGGCTGACACTCAGCATTTCCAAAATTTTTATCACCCTGCTCCCTTGTCTCTACAAGCAAAGTACATTTACCGTTCAGGTTATTATAAATTATGTAGGTACAGGCAGTACCGTTTCCTCATCTTTCCATATAAATGATGTAGGCAGTGCTGCCTACCTAGCTCCCTGTAAATAATGATATAGGTATAATGTAGGTACAGATAGTACCTCCCTGCCTATTACTATATATTACCTAGTCACAAAAATTACTGTCTTCCCATCTCTTCCTGTAAAATACATAGGCACATATAGAATTGCCTCCTTAACACACCCTGTAAACAATACTGGCACATATAGTACATAGCGTTTATGGTAGAGATGGGCGAATCAGTTCAAGTTCTGCACCTGCCTAATGAGATGAATCAATTGTTACAAATCGATTCCTTCATCTCTGGTTCATAGTGCTGAATTATTCTGGGCTATTGGTAACATAGTAACATAGTAACATAGTTTATAAGGCCGAAAAAAGACATCTGTCCATCCAGTTCGGCCTGTTATCCTGTAAGTTGATCCAGAGGAAGGCAAAAAACCCCTGTGAGGTAGAAGCTAATATTCCTCACTTTAGGGGAAAAAAATTCCTTCCCGACTCCAATAAGGCAATCAGAATAACTCCCTGGATCAACAACAAAGTTTTTTGAATTGATCTTTACTAAGAATTTTCAACAATTTTTCCTTGAAAGCTTTCTGTTTCAGTGCTTTTTCAGACTAGCAGACTCTCTACTTCACATTGAATCTGTCAGATAAGTTCTTTGACTTTAGTCCTTATCTCTGAACTCCTGACAACTCATAAGCCGTCATTTAAGCTAAATTCTTATCAGACTGATAAGAATTTAGCTATAATGAGTGTTGAAAAATACAGACAAGGACTACGGATCGAGCGGACAGAGCAGCTCCCTGACGCATTCATTGTGAAGCAGAGAGCCTTCTTACCTGCAAATTAACTGAAACTGAAAGCTGTAGAAGGAAAACTGTTGAAAGAATTTTATAAAAACCAATTAAAAAAATATATTTTTAGTCCAAAATGAGTAGACTGCAATAATTTAGAAAAAATGCTCCCAAAGCATCCATAGCCTTTAAATAAGTCCTATAAACCCCAAATCATCCTGCAAAAAACAAGCCCTGCTTTAGCTACATTGAAAGAAATATTATGAATATAAATCTTGAACATAAGCTAAAGGCAGTATTTTTAATACATCTGTTTCATTCATTTTTTTTCTCATCCACACAGGTCACTGATCAAGACACTGCTATGTGCATGGGCATATCTACTTGTGTAGAAGGCAATAACTGTGCTGTAACTTCACAGTGTATGTTAGTCCACCGTTGTGACATTGTAATACCCCAGAGTGGTATTACCATTTCTACACCGTACTACAGTCCCTCATGTTTAAAGGGGTTGTCCGAGTTATTTTTTTGTCCTTTGTATGTTTCTAACTAGTCAAATACAACAGCTTTTCGATACACTTTCTGCTTCAAAACTTGCTGGTTTATCAGATTTCACTCAGGGTCACATGACCTGTGATGTCAGCTTGCTGCAGGAAGTGTTTTGCCAGTCTTAGTGTATACTAGTGTTGGAATCAGACATGTCAAGATGTAGCAGCGAGGGGTAGACCCCCTCCTAGTGCAGTAGGATTCTCTCCAGAGGGAAGCAGCTCATAAAGCACACTGACTCCTTACAGATTTACAGATAGAATATCACGAGGAGGTCAACAGCCAAAGGCACCCAACTCCAAAGGTACCAGATTTACTGCAGAGTCCAGCTACCAGACTAAAGCTGAGCGTAGCACAACAGAGAAGGAGAAAGTAGAATATTCAAGTTTACATGCCAGTTATCCCAAAACATACTGGAACCAAGAGAAAGATCCCTTCTTGTAGGGATGCAAGCTGATTCAAGTAAAGCTGTTGAACTTTATAAAGTTCGGACTCAACTTATTCTCCATCTCCACCATTACTCTCCCCTTTATTGCTTCAAGGCCTAACCCTGGGAGCGATGGTATCCAGGTAGGAGCACCGTTACACACACAGAGACTATTAAGGCTGCACCACACCACTCGGCATTCCTAAAGACCTGGAACACGATTGGCCTGACACGTTGTAACACCACTGTGTGCATTATCCTTGTGCTGCTGCAGAAAAGCCAACATAAGCTTTTCATAGTCATGCTACTGAAGGTGGTCTGGTATGGGGCCCCATTAACAAAACATGGAACGTAGCCCCACACCACCATGACCACCTTCGGTAGCATGACTATGAGAAGCTTATATTATGTTGGTTTTTCTAAAGCACAGGGATAATGCACACAGTGATGTCACAACAGTGGGGCAACGTACACTGTGAAGTTGCAGCACAGAGGTCCTTTATAGCAGCGGTCCCCAACCACCGGGCCGCGGTCCAGTTCCGGGCCGTGGGCCAGCTGGTACTGGTCCGCAGGGAGAGCCGTTGTTGTGCGACGGGGACAGAAACTATTGGTTCCTGCGCCCAGCTGTTTAGCCTCATAGGCTGAAGCCCGATAGGCATGAGGCCTATGAGGCAGTGTTAACGTGCAGGAAGTCACAATGACATCATCGCGACCTCCTGCGATGGGTCACAGGCAGCGTGACAATGTCATGACGCCACCAGAGACCCGGCAGGAAGCTGGGAAAGAAGTAGCAGCAGGGGAAAAAAATAACGTGGACAGACAGCAGGAGTAAGGTGAGTATTTTGGTTTTTTTTTTTAATTTACTTTAGGGACACTACTGGGGCCACTACTGGGGAGGGGGCTACAATGAAAGCGATCACAACTGGGCAGGGGGGCAGCACTGTAATAAAAGAGACCACTAACTGGGGAGCATGATATTAAAAGAGACCAATACTGGGGGGGCATTATATTAAAAGAGACCACTACTGGGGAGCATGATATTAAAAGAGACCAATACTGGGGGGCATTATATTAAAAGAGACCACTATGGAGGGGCACTATATTAAAAGAGACCACTATGGAGGGGCACTATATTAAAAGAGACCACTATGGAGGGGCACTATATTAAAAGAGGCAACTACTGGGAGGTACTACATTAAAAAAGACCGATACTGGGGGGCATTATATGTAAAGAGGCAACTGCAGGGGGGCATTATATTAGAAGAGACCAATACTGGGGGCATTATATTAGAAGAGACCACTATTGGAGGGGCATTATATTAGAAGAGACCACTACTGGGGGGCATTATATTTAAAGAGACCACTATTAGAGGGGCACTATATTAAAAGAGGCAACTACTGGGAGGCATTATATTAAAAAAGACTAGAGATGAGCGAGCACTAAAATGCTCGGGTGCTCGTTATTCGAGTCGAACTTTTCCCGATGCTCGGGTGCTCGTTTCGAATAACGAACCCTATTGAAGTCAATGGGAGACTCGAGCATTTTTGCGGGGGACCAAGGCTCTGCCTAGGGAAGGCTGGGTGAAAACCTGGAAACCTCAGAAAATGATGGAAACACCACGGAAATGGACAGGAAACAGCTGGGGCAGCATGCATGGATGCCTCTGAGGCTGCCTAATCCCACCATTACCCCGAATTCTCAGGCAACAGCCTGGTGGTTGTACATCCGCACATTCTACTATCACATGGTGCAGGATGTTTGTATCTGTTTTCCGTAAATATTTTTTGTCTCTGGAAGGTGTAGCACCTTCTGGTGTGAATGCGCTCCTAAAACCAGGGGAGTAGCATTCATGTGCACTTTTGCCCCACCTATCTAAGAGGCGACCTTGATTAAGGTGGTACATATAGGTGTGTGTGCTCCTCCTCTCATTGGTTGCTGATGCACACAGAGGTAACTAGGAGCAGCACACTATATGTGCAGGGTCTGCGCACCTAAACATAGATGCACAACCGCATAGGAAGGTTTAGCGTAGGACCTGCCTGGACTGAGACCACCGTGGCGCTGGGTAGGTGGGCACAGATGTATTTTGATCAAAATGTATTGGCTAAGAGTCTCAGATTTTATCTATAGAGTGAGGGCTTAGTCCATATATTGTTTGCATCTACTGTTTTTAGTGCATTTTTTCAGTGAATCTCTAAATTTAGCCTTGTACATCCGCACATTCTACTATCACATGGTGCAGGATGTTTGTATCTGTTTTCCGTAAATATTTTTTGTCTCTGGAAGGTGTAGCACCTTCTGGTGTGAATGCGCTCCTAAAACCAGGGGAGTAGCATTCATGTGCACTTTTGCCCCACCTATCTAAGAGGCGACCTTGATTAAGGTGGTACATATAGGTGTGTGTGCTCCTCCTCTCATTGGTTGCTGATGCACACAGAGGTAACTAGGAGCAGCACACTATATGTGCAGGGTCTGCGCACCTAAACATAGATGCACAACCGCATAGGAAGGTTTAGCGTAGGACCTGCCTGGACTGAGACCACCGTGGCGCTGGGTAGGTGGGCACAGATGTATTTTGATCAAAATGTATTGGCTAAGAGTCTCAGATTTTATCTATAGAGTGAGGGCTTAGTCCATATATTGTTTGCATCTACTGTTTTAGTGCATTTTTTCAGTGAATCTCTAAATTTAGCCTTGTACATCCGCACATTCTACTATCACATGGTGCAGGATGTTTGTATCTGTTTTCCGTAAATATTTTTTGTCTCTGGAAGGTGTAGCACCTTCTGGTGTGAATGCGCTCCTAAAACCAGGGGAGTAGCATTCATGTGCACTTTTGCCCCACCTATCTAAGAGGCGACCTTGATTAAGGTGGTACATATAGGTGTGTGTGCTCCTCCTCTCATTGGTTGCTGATGCACACAGAGGTAACTAGGAGCAGCACACTATATGTGCAGGGTCTGCGCACCTAAACATAGATGCACAACCGCATAGGAAGGTTTAGCGTAGGACCTGCCTGGACTGAGACCACCGTGGCGCTGGGTAGGTGGGCACAGATGTATTTTGATCAAAATGTATTGGCTAAGAGTCTCAGATTTTATCTATAGAGTGAGGGCTTAGTCCATATATTGTTTGCATCTACTGTTTTAGTGCATTTTTTCAGTGAATCTCTAAACAGCCTGGTGGTTACCCTCATGGCAATTGTGCTCACCCAGACCAAGAAAGGCGAGGCAAATACCCGTCACATGTTAGGGAAGCACCCAACTAGGTGCAACGAAGGTCCATCACCGCCTGCAGGTGACACCACTGCTCATGCTGGCACTGCAGCTGAAATCTGTGCCTGCAGCTGAAATCTGTGCCTGCTGGTGGTATAGTGGTGAGCATAGCTACTTCCCAAGCAGTTGATTCGGGTTCGATTCCCGTCTATCGCAGGAGGCAATTCAAAATCAGTACAATATCTAATACGTCCCCCTACCCGGGAAAATTGTTTGGAGAGAGGGCCTGTAGGTGGGGGGGAAGGAGGTTTCGCTGGAAGAGCCAGAGGAGTGCCCCCTGGGCTAGCGTGTGTGGTGGTGACAACAGCCGGACTGGATTTGGGAAAACTGTTGATTTAACCCGTATGGTATCGATTCTTCTCAGTTTAATACCGTATACGTCCCCTATCTTGGGACCCTATATTTAATGGATTTTTCAAACACGGAAAACGCTGCAGCTAAGGGGACGTGTCCATGCTCTGCCTATCACAGGTCAGGAGGCAGATAAAAGAGGAACAAAAACAAACATGAGTGCAACTTCTGATACGTACCCTATCCGGCTAAATTGTTTGTAGAGTGGGCCTGTAGGTGGGGGGGGCAGGCTGGGGCAAGGAGGTTTCGCTGGAAGAGCCAGAGGAGTGCCCCCTGGGCTAGCATGTGTGGTGGTGACAACAGCCGGATTGGATTTGGAAAAACTGTTGCTTTAACCCGTATGGTATGGATTCTTCTCAGTTTAATACCGTATACGTCCCCTATCTTGGGACCCCTATATTTAATGGATTTTTCGAACACGGAAAACGGAAAAAGAGCTTGCTCTGGCCAGGGGAGTATTTTTCCCACTGCAGCTAAGGGGACGTGTCCATGCTCTGCCTATCACAGGTCAGGAGGCAGATAAAAGAAGAACAAAAACAAACATGAGTACAACTTCTGATACGTCCCCTATCCGGCTAAATTGTTTGTAGAGTGGGCCTGTAGGTGGGGGGGGGGGCAGGCTGGGGGGAAGGAGGTTTCGCTGGAAGAGCCAGAGGAGTGCCCCCTGGGCTAGCGTGTGTGGTGGTGACAACAGCCAGAATGGATTTTTGAAAACTGTTGCATCAACCGGTACAGTCGTAAATTATGAACTTGATCAAGTGTAGCATGTGTTCTCTGTATTCTTCTCAGTGTAATACCGTATATGGCAGCTATCCGGAAAAATAGTTTGGAGAGAGAGAAAGATAGGAAAAAGACGTCAATTGTTTGGAGAGAGGGCCTGTAGGTGGGGGGCAGGCTGGGGGGAAGGAGGTTTCGCTGGAAGAGCCAGAGGAGTGCCCCCTGGGCTAGCGTGTGTGGTGGTGACAACAGCCAGAATGGATTTTTGAAAACTGTTGCATCAACCGGTACAGTCGTAAATTATGAACTTGATCAAGTGTAGCATGTGTTCTCTGTATTCTTCTCAGTTTAATACCGTATATGGCAGCTATCCGGAAAAATAGTTTGGAGAGAGAGAAAGATAGTCAAAAGACGTCAATTGTTTGGAGAGAGGGCCTGTAGGTGGGGGGGCAGGCTGGGGGGAAAGAGGTTTCGCTGGAAGAGCCAGAGGAGTGCCCCCTGGGCTAGAGTATGTGGTGGTGACAACAGCCAGAATGGATTTTTGAAAACTGTTGCATCAACCGGTACAGTCGTAAATTATGAACTTGATCAAGTGTAGCATGTGTTCTCTGTATTCTTCTCAGTTTAATACCGTATATGGCAGCTATCCGGAAAAATAGTTTGGAGAGAGAGAAAGATAGGAAAAAGACGTCAATTGTTTGGAGAGAGGGCCTGTAGGTGGACCTCCGGAACAATTGTTTGGAGAGAGGGCCTGTAGGTGGACCTCCGGAAAAAATGTTTGGAGAGAGGGCCTGTAGGTGGACCTCCGTTAAAATTGTTTGGACAGAGGGCCTATAGGTGGACCTCTGGAAAAATTGTTTGAATAGAGGGCCTGTAGGGGGCCCTCCTGAAAAATTGCTTGAAGAGAGGGCCTGTAGGTGGACCTCTGGAAAAATTGTTTGAATAGAGGGCCTGTAGGTGGACCTCTTGAAAAATTGTTTGAATAGAGGGCCTGTAGGGGGCCCTCCTGAAAAATTGTTTGAAGAGAGGGCCTGTAGGGGGCCCTCCTGAAAAATTGTGCTAAAAGAGTGCCAGTTGGACCTCTAAAAAATGGCGTTTTTTGGGTCAGCGTTAGGCAAAGACGATATGGAGGAGGAGGAGGAGTAGAGAAGAGGAGTAGAGAAGAGGAATCGGATACATAAGTTATTTAAATCTTTAGCTGCTTTCCCCCGGAGGAGATTTGAATTCCGGTGAAATCCAGGCTTTGTTCATTTTAATAAGCGTCAGCCTGTCAGCGCTGTCAGTTGACAGGCGTGTACGCTTATCGGTGATGACGCCACCAGCTGCACTGAATACCCGCTCTGACAGCACGCTAGCGGCAGGGCAGGCCAGCACCTCCAAGGCGTACAGCGCCAGTTCAGGCCACGTGTCCAGCTTTGAAACCCAGTAGTTGTATGGAGCACAGTGATCGCTACGGACGTTGGTATGGTCAGCTAGGTACTCCCTCACCATCTTTCTGTACAGCTCCCCCTACTCTGCCTAGACTGGGGACAGGTGACAGTGTCTTGCTGGGGTGACATAAAACTGGCAAAGGCCTTGGAGAGCTTTCCCCTGCCAGTGCTGGACAAGCTGCCTGCTCGCCTCCTCTCCCCCGCTACTTGGCCCACAGAACCATGCCCTCTGCCGCTAGCGGCGTCAGATGGGAAGAATTGTTTCAGCTTGTGCACCAGGGCCTGTTGATACCTATTCACTCTCATACTCCTTTCCTCTGCAGGGATGAGAGTGGAAAGGTTCTGCTTGTACCGTGGGTCCAGGAGAGTGAACACCCAGTAATCGGTGTTGGAAAAAATTCTTCTAACGCGAGGGTCACGGGATAGGCAGCCTAACATGAAGTCTGCCATGTGCGCCAGAGTCCCAACACGCAAGAATTCCCTCTCCTCACTGACCTGACTCTCCATTTCCTCCTCCTCCTCCTCCTCCAAGTCCTCCTCTTCAGCCCATACACGCTCAAGAGTTAAGGACTGAGCACTGGTACCCTCTACTGTCTCGCCGACATTCTCCTCCTCTTCCTCCTCATCCTCATCCCCCTCCTCCGATAGGCGCTGAGAAACAGACCGGAGGGTGCTCTGGCTATCAAGCGACGTATCTTCCTCCACCGTCTCTTGTGACAACCGCAAAGCATCCAACTTGATGCTGAGCAGTGAGTTTTTCAACAGGCAAAGCAGCGGGATGGTGAGGCTGATAATGGCGGCATCGCCGCTGACCATCTGTGTTGACTCCTCAAAGTTGCTCAACACCTGGCAGATATCAGACATCCACGTCCACTCCTCATTGTAGACTTGAGGAATCTGACTGACCTGACTACCAGTTCTGGTGGAAGATGACATCTGGCAGTCTACAATAGCTCTGCGCTGCTGGTAAACTCTGGATAACATGTTTAATGTGGAATTCCATCTCGTGGGCACGTCGCACAACAGTCGGTGAGCGGGCAGTTGTAGGCGGCGCTGTGCTGCCCTGAGAGTGTCAGCATCTGTGCTCGACTTGCGGAAATGCGCACAGATGCGGCGCACCTTGGTGAGCAAATCAGACAGATTGGGGTATGTCTTGAGGAACCGCTGAACTATTAGATTGAACACGTGGGCCAGGCATGGCACATGTGTCAGTCTGCCGAGTTGCAGAGCCGCCACCAGGTTACGCCCGTTGTCACACACAACCATGCCTGGCTTGAGGTTCAGCGGTGCCAGCCACACATCGGTCTGCGCCGTGATGCCCTGTAACAGCTCTTGGGCGGTGTGCCTTTTGTCACCTAAGCTCAGCAGTTTGAGCACCGCCTGCTGGCGCTTACCCACGGCACTGCTGCTGCGCCTAGAGCTACCGACTGAAGGCGCCGTGCCCACGGATGGTAATTCGGTGGAGGAGGAGGGGTCGGAGGAGGAGGAGGAGGAGGCATAGTACGTCTGAGAGACCGTGACCGAGGTAGGCCCCGCAATCGTCGGTGTGGGCAGTACATGAGCGGCCCCAGGGTCATTCTCGGTCCCAGCCTCCACCAAGTTAACCCAATGTGCCGTCAGTGAGATATAGTGTCCCTGCCCGGCAGCACTTGTCCACGTGTCCGTGGTTAGGTGGACCTTCTCAGAAACAGCGTTGGTCAGGGCACGGATGATGTTCTCCGACACGTGCTGGTGTAGGGCTGGGACGGCACATCGGGAAAAATAGTGGCAGCTGGTGACGGAATACCGAGGGGCAGCCACTGCCATGAGATTGCGAAAGGCCTCGGTCTCTACCAGCCTATAGGGCAGCATCTCCAGGCTAAGCAATTTGGAGATGTGGACGTTGAGGGCTTGGGCATGTGGGTGGGTGGAACTGTATTTCCTCTTGCGCTCCAGCGTCTGCTGTAAAGACAGCTGAACGCTGCGCTGGGACACGTTGGTGGACACTGTGGAGGATCGTTGAGGCGAAGGTGTGGTTTTCCGGCGGGAGGCGCTCGTGCCGGGGTCCTGGGCAGGGGGTTGACTAGAATAAGCAGCGAGTGACGCAGGGGGTTGACTAGCAGAGGCAGCGAGTGACACAGGGGAAGGAGCAGTGGTGTGACCCGCAGGAGGTGGTGAACGGCCTTGGTTCCATTGAGTGGGGTGTTTAGCACTCATATGCCTGCGCATGCTGGTGGTGGTTAGGCTAGTAGTGGTGGCACCCCTGCTGATCCTGGTGTGGCACAGGTTGCACACCACAGTCCGTCGGTCATCCTCACTTTCTTTAAAGAACCTCCAGACTTGCGAACATCTAGGCCTCGCCACGGGAGCTTCACTACGTGAAACAGTTGCTGCTGATGCACCAGCTCTGGCCCTGCTTCTCCCTCTGGCCACACCACTGCCTCTTACAACCTGTTCTGGTGCAGCACTTGCATCCGCCTCAGAAGCACTGTCTTCACTCGGCATATCAACCCAGCTTGGGTCAGTCACCTCGTCATCCTCCGATTCCTCAGTCTGCTCCCCCCTCGGAATTCCTCCCCTAAAAACAACTTCACCACTGTCTGACAACCGTGTCTCCTCATCGTCTGACACCTCTTTACAAACTTCTTCCACTAACTCAACATTGTCATCATCATCACCCACAGACTGCGACAGTTGGAAAACTTGGGCATCGGGAACGAGGTCAGCAGCAACCTGAGAAGTGGTTTGTGACTCTGGGAAGGGTCCAGAAAACAGTTCCTGAGAGTATGCCGGATCACATTCCAAATTTTCCTGGAAGGGGGCAGACTGGGGGGAAGGAGGTTGAGGTGGAGGAGCCAGAGGAGTGCTCCCTTGGGTAACGTGGGTGGACTGCGTGGAAGACTGACTGGTGGACAAATTACTTGAAGCATTGTCCGCAATCCACGAGATCAGCTGTTCGCACTGTTGTGGTTTCAACAGTCCTCTACCACGTGTCCCTGTAAGTTGAGACATGAAGCTAGGGAGTGTAACTCTGCGGCGTTCCACAGCTCCCTCATCAGCAGGTACTGTCTTACCCTGCCCAGGACCACGGCCTCTGCCCCCTGCAGTAATTGAATGCCCACGCCCACGCCCTCGTCCTCGACCCTTAGCCCTGGGGTTCAACATTGTTTGTATATAAGTGTATGATATAAAAAAAAAAATTAAACGGGCCTGGTGTACTGAAACCCACAAACTTGTTCAGTCTGGTAGAATTAAGTGACGTACAGAAAGTGTCACCTAGACGGTATATACGGATGGGAGCGAATGTGCTGAACTGTGACACACAGAAAGGTTACTGTCACGCTCTGGTGTGGGGGGAAAGGCCACACCGAGCGTAAGAAGGATGGGAACAGACAAAACCAGGGAACTGGTCACCTCCTGCAGGGGACCCTAAGACTAGGCCCTAGCTGGCTACCAGTATGAGCTAACCCGGGTGGTAGGAAAGCCCATACGCAGGAACCTAATCTTGATAAACCCTAGATCACCCTGCAGTCTAGTGACACAAGAGAGTAACCCGTTCCTCCAAGCATAAGGAGGAACAAGAGACTCAAAACGGGAATAACCAAAGGAAGGGAAAACACTTAACTTTAAGTAGAACTCAGCAACTGGATCTCAGCCGAGATCCACACCACTCTCAATCAGGGATGTAGAAGATATAACCCGCAAGGGATACTGGGAGAGGAAGAGGTAAATAGCAGAAAGCTAATTGCCAAGCGGCAACAGCTGAGGGGAAGGGGTGTGGAGAACAGCACCCAAACCACAGGGAAGCCTGTCAAAACATGTCACTTAGAAAGCCGCGCAGAGCGTCTGATTCCAGGCGCAAGCCCACTCGTGACAGTTACACGCAGCTGAGTAAAATGGATTTGTATCACTGAGCTAAAACAACTGAAATAATATTTTTTTTTTTTTATATTTTGTTTTTTTGGGAACGTGACGTGCAGGAAATATGGTTGAACTGACTGACACCCTGTTAACGGTGGCTATTTAGTCTGCGACCCAGAGAAATGTCGCACAGAGAGTTTTCTGGATCAAGCGGTAGATGATATTGGTAGCAAATGACTTGGTTGTATTGTGTGACGTACAGAAAGTGTCACCTGGACAGTATATACCGTTTGGAGTGAGTATGCTGAACTGCGTCACACAGAAAGGTTACACGCAGCTGAGTAAAATGGATTTGTATCACTGAGCTAAAACAACTGAAAAAATATTTTTTTTTTTTATATTAGTTTTTTTATATTTTTTTACAATTTTGTTTTTTTGGGAACGTAACGTGCAGGAACTATGGTAGGACTGACTGACACCCTGTTAACGGTGGCTATTTAGTCTGCGACCCAGAGAAATGTCGCACAGAGTTTTCTGGATCAAGCGGTAGATGATATTGGTAGCAAATGACTTGGTTGTATTGTGTGACGTACAGAAAGTGTCACCTGGACAGTATATACGGATGGGAGCGAATGTGCTGAACTGTGACACACAGAAAGGTTACACAAAGCTGAGTAAAATGGATTTGTATCACTGAGCTATAACAACTAAAAAAATATATATTTTTTTTATATTTGTTTTTTTATATTTTTTTTTACAATTTTGTTTTTTTGGGAACGTAACGTGCAGGAACTATGGTAGGACTGACTGACACCCTGTTAACGGTGGCTATTTAGTCTGCGACCCAGAGAAATGTCGCACAGAGAGTTTTCTGGATCAAGCGGTAGATGATATTGGTAGCAAATGACTTGGTTGTATTGTGTGACGTACAGAAAGTGTCACCTGGACAGTATATACGGATGGGAGCGAATGTGCTGAACTGTGACACACAGAAAGGTTACACAAAGCTGAGTAAAATGGATTTGTATCACTGAGCTATAACAACTGAAAAAATATATATTTTTTTATTTGTTTTTTTATATTTTTTTTTACAATTTTGTTTTTTTGGGAACGTAACGTGCAGGAACTATGGTAGAACTGACTGACACCCTGTTAACGGTGGCTATTTAGTCTGAGACCCAGAGAAATGTCGCACAGAGAGTTTTCTGGATCAAGCGGTAGATGATATTGGTAGCAAATGACTTGGTTGTATTGTGTGATGTACAGACAGTGTCACCTGGACAGTATATACCGTTTGGAGTGAGTATGCTGAACTGCGTCACACAGAAAGGTTACACGCAGCTGAGTAAAATGGATTTGTATCACTGAGCTAAAACAACTGAAAAAATATTTTTTTTTTTTTATATTTGTTTTTTTATAAAAAATTTTTCCAATTTTGTTTTTTTGGGAACGTAACGTGCAGGAACTATGGTAGGACTGACTGACACCCTCTTAACGGTGGCTATTTAGTCTGCGACCCAGAGAAATGTCGCACAGAGAGTTTTCTGGATCAAGCGGTAGATGATATTGGTAGCAAATGACTTGGTTGTATTGTGTGACGTACAGAAAGTGTCACCTGGACAGTATATACGGATGGGAGCGAATGTGCTGAACTGTGACACACAGAAAGGTTACACGCAGCTGAGTAAAATGGATTTGTATCACTGAGCTAAAACAACTGAAATAATATTTTTTTTTTTTATATTTTGTTTTTTTGGGAACGTGACGTGCAGGAAATATGGTAGAACTGACTGACACCCTGTTAACGGTGGCTATTTAGTCTGTGACCCAGACAAATGTCACACAGAGAATTTTCTGGATCAAGCGGTAGATGATATTGGTAGCAAATGACTTGGTTGTATTGTGTGACGTACAGAAAGTGTCACCTGGACAGTATATATGGATTGGAGTGAGTCAGTGCTGAACTGTGACACACAGAAAGGTTCCACAGTGCTGTGTGCAATGGATTTGTATCACTGAGATAGAACAAAAAAAAAAAAAACAGGGTTAGATATGGCGATAGCTGCACTACTAGTGCCAGCCAGCCAAGTGATAAAAAAAAAAAAATAAAATGTCTTCTAGCCCTTAGAAGGGCTGTTAGGTTCTTTGTGGGTGATCCCTGCCTAACTGAGAACTAAATTCAGGCCCTAACACTGTCCCTGAAAGGCAGCAGCTCTATCCCTAACGATATCCAGACGGCATCTGAGACGAGCACCGCGGCCAGTCGGTAGTATATTCCAGGGTCACCTGATCAGGCCAGCCAACCCCTGCTATCGACATGTAAGGGCCCCACGTGATGCTGGGTGGTACGCAGAGTCTCCTGGCTTGTGATTGGCTGTGTTTTTAGGCGCCAAAAAAACACGATGCGGAAGTTGCCATTTCCTCGAGCATGGCGAGATACTCGTCCGAGCATCGAGCAGTTACGAGTACCCTAATGCTCGAACGAGCACCAAGCTCGGACGAGCATGTTCGCTCATCTCTAAAAAAGACCAATACTGGGGGGCATTATATGTAAAGAGGCAACTGCTGGGGGGCATTTTATTAGAAGAGACTAGTATTGGAGGGGTATTATATGTGCACAGATCACTACTGGGGGGCATTATATTAAAAGAGACCACTATTGGAGGGGCATTATATTAGAAGAGACCTCTACTGGGGGACATTATATTAAAAGAGGCAACTGCTGGGGGCATTATATTAAAAGAGACCACTATTGTTGGGGCACTATATTAAAAGAGGTAACTACTGGATGGCATTGTATGTAAAGAGGGCCGTACAGGGGGCTGTTTTATGTACATAGGGCACTACTAGGGTGCATTATATCTACTGGGACCTAAACTGGGATAATTACCACGTAGAGATGTAAAAGAAGGCATTAATACTAAATCGGTGTGTTCAATTATGCAGAAAGAAGTTGTAGTCAGGAGACGTCATCATGGTGATCTGTGCAGCACTGAGAAAAAAAAAGAAAGCGAATGACTGAAGCCAGAGGAGACATCACTTGTAAGTCACTGAGTGGGGCTTAAATGGGATTATCAATGACTGAGTCATGGTGTAGCGGTATTACTTGGCCTTATAATGTGTTATTATTGACTATGTTGGCCATGTATTCTGTAATATGTACTTTATTGTGTTTTATCATGTACAACATGATTAACCACCGGTCCTTGGAAAAAATATCTTGTATCAAACCGGTCCCTGGTATGAAAAAGGTTGGGGACCACTGCTTTATAGGTCTTACACCCCGGGCTATGTGTATGTAGATATCAGTAATTCTGGATAAAAAATGTCATACAATTAGTGCATACAGTACATCTTCGTGTGAAACCATCCACACCGGTGAATGTAACTTACTCAGTATAATTTATATGTCACGTTGCAGACATGTCTGAAGCCTTTATGGATGCTAAGCTAATTCCTTCATTGTATTCATCCCTAATTAGGTTTGGACGGTATAACTCAAGGTCTATCTTCAAATGTGTGAAACTACATAATCATCTAACAAAACCTTTTATGTCTTGCAGCAAAGCCAACCACCCCGGGGATAAAGCAGATATTTTTGTTTCTGAATCCAATCTGCTACGATCATTACAATTAGTGTCAGCCCCATTGAGAAGATTTTTTTTTCCCTCCAAAAAGAAAAGAACTGTCAATTTACGGTACGTGCAAAATCGGTGGAGAAAATAAGACTTGATGAAATGAGATTGCAAATTTTCCTGCTAGGAAATGAATTACCGGTAATCATCTGTAAATTACATTTATCATTCTAATTTAATATGTCTAAAAGACTCATTCCTGAATTATAATTTACTCATTTTCTAGTCGTGACTTCCTGAATGAAATACAGGTTGGGTGATCTGCCGTTAGATTTGAATTTAATTTCATTTCAATTCATCATTTGCTAATTATGTAAAAGTTAACCCTTCCAATGACATCCCGAATTTATGCTTATCAAATTAGGTCAAGTGGAATTGGATGCTCTTAGGCTACTTTCACATCTGCGTTTCTCCTTTCCAGTATTGAGATCCGTCACAGGATCTTAAAACCAGAGGAAAACGCTTCAGTTTTGTCCCCATTCATTGTCAATGGGGACAAAACTGAACGGAACGGAGTGCACCAGAATACATTCCGTTCCATTTGGTTGCGTTCCTATGCCGGAAACGAAAGCTCTGCAAGCAGCGTCTTTGAGTGCGTCCTGGCATACTGATCAAGATGGATCTGGCATGAAACACAATGTAAGTCAAAGGTGCTGGGTCCGTTTTCTCGGACACCAAAGAAAACGTCATTTTAGAGATAATACAATCGGATCCATTCATAACGGATGCAGCCGGTTGTATTATCATACTGGAAGCGTTTTTGCTGATCCCTGCCGGAAGGTAGCCGTAGATGACAACTTTAGTATAATTTTATTTTTATTTAACAATCCTTACTCTTTAGAAGGGCAACCTTGACATTAAGCTTAAAACAAAGGGGGAGATTTATCAAGCTCCTATGTGGAAAAGTCACACATTTTATCGCAAGTCCTGGTTTGTGACAAAATTTGCAACTTTTTATATTTTTCCAACCTCCTTAACACTTTTCCAAAAAGTGGGCGGGCCGTGACACAGAGGAGGCAGACTTGCACATGCGTGGTTCAACATGCGCCACAATTAGTCGGAGGCGTGTGCTAGCACAGGACAAATTAAGATCAGTGTACAGAATGCCGTTCTTAATGACCCAAAATGTTTCTCTAATACACAGTTTAAAAGTCATTCCCCACTTCTCAGGAAAGTCTGCTGCCACACATGCTTCCTGAGCTCTCACCATAATGATCAGGCAGAGTGGTTCTGAGTTGCTCTGCCCAGTCATGGACAGAACCATGCAGTCTGCGAGAGAGGTGGGGGCATAGTGAGCAGTTTTTTTTTAAAAAAAAGGGAGGCATGGAGAGTAGTCTATGTACAGAGGGTGCATGGGAAGAAGTCTGTGTGAGAGAGCAGGGCATGGGAAGTAGTCTGTATGAAAGAGTGGGGAATGGGGAGTAGTTTATGTAACAGAGAGTGAAAGGGGAGTAGTCTATGTGAATGGGGCATGGAGAAAAGTCTCTGAAAGAAAGGGGACCATAGGGAGCAGTCTGTGAGAGATAAGGGGATGTCTGTCTATTTTAGTGTCACACTTCATGCTACAGGGCTAGTGGAGCCTGGTGGAGTGAGTGACCCACAGGACGTTAGGTGTGCACAATTAGCTCTTTCTCTGCCCTAGACCACCAGGGATACTGATATTAACCCCTTCTCAGCCCTAGGTCACCAGAGATACTGACATTAACCCCTAAATGCCCTAACCCACCAGGGATGCAGACATAAACCCCTTCATGGCCCTAGACCACCAGGGTTGTAGATTAATTCCTTCTCTGCCCTACACCTCAGGGATGTTACCATAAAACTAATTAACAACCCTAGTTATTTATGGCAAATTATTTGGGTCTTGCACATGCAGATCTTGTCTGTAGCTCTGCTCTGCTAAGAGTCCACTAACCAGGGGGCAATCAAAGTCCATCTCCCTGGTAACCTAACCAAATCTGCCAGAAATAAGTGTTTAACAACAAATCACAACATTTAACTCAGCAGCATTAAATAAACCCTTTTTAGCAGTAATTAACCCTATGTAGTGGTCCTCTGGGGCAGTAACTGCTGACCATTTCATAGAGGTTTTTACCTTCCCAACACAGTAGGATTATAAGTAGGAAACGATGAACCAGTGTCTTTTTTTCAACCTCAGCTGGACTCCTCTCTTTCTAATAAACTAACAAAAATATGGTAGTAAAAAAAAATAGGTAAGGTATAGCAAAAGTTGTCCTTCTTCTCCTGTGCTGGTTTTTACCATCCCCAAAGCTTTTACCTCATCTTTGCTAAATCATCTTCCATTGCTTTTAGAAGTTGTTTGTTATACTCGGTTCACATGGACATTTAGTTTTCTGTTCTTATGATCCATCAGAAGAACAGAAAAACAAAAACGGATCCTGTACTTTTTAATGAAAATTTTTTTAAATTAAAATTTGAGGTAAAATACTTTTACTTTCAATTCATTTTATACAAAATACAGAGCTATAACATACCCCTGGGGGAAAAATATGTATATTATACATATATTTCTATATAACATTACATCATATATCTCTTAATAATATAAAAATGAGTTTCTGTCTGTCTGTCTGTCTGTCTGTCTGTTCTCTATGCGCGACCAAACTACTGGACCGATTTTCACCAAATTCGGCACACAGGTACATCAGGTGTCTGGGAAGGTTTTAGACCAGGTCTCATCTCTCTAGGATATACCGTTCCTGAGATATTCCCAAAATATGATCTCCATTAGCCAACATTACAACTGGGAACTTTGGTTTTAAACTCCAACTGCCATTCTCTGCAAAGCCACACAGGGAGGGCAGGTTTCCATAACAACCAGGTAATTATCAGCAGCTGAGGATCTCATCCATTTCTATTCACTACCACTGTTAAAGGTATTCCGGTTACCATAAATATAACTTATGTTTTTTTCTATTACTACAGTTCAGTAGTAATAAAAGATGTTTTCCTCCACTGCTGTCTATTGCGTGGGCTCATAAATAAGCATTGTATTGACCTTTAATTCAGGCCACCCTAAAAGCCCCAGGTCTCACTAAGCCACACCCCCGACTCCATCAGGCCACACCCCCTTTCACTCCGCAGCCAAAAGAGATTGAAAAAATAAAGGTAAAAATCAACTTCTGTCAGCTGCAGGGATGGGTGGGAGGTTGACTTTCTTTCTGCAACAACACACACAAACATTAAATAAAATAGATTAAATACACCCATGCAAAGCGTCTTGCTAATCCACGCCCCCGACTCTGTCAGGTCACGCCCCCTCCCACTCCGCAGCCAATGGGAATTGAAAAAATGAAGGTAAAAATAAACTTCTGTTTGCTGCAGGGGTGGGAGGGTGAATTTCTCTCTGCAACGACACACAAAAATTTTAAATGAAATAGACTAATTATAGACTACAACCGTTCGAAGCCTTTTGCTAAGCCACGCCCCGTCTCTGTCAGGCCACGCCCCCTCTCACTCCGCAGCCATTCTGCTACGACACACAGAAACATTAAATGAAATAGATTAAATGCACCTATGCAAAGCGCTTTGCTAAGCCACGCCCCGACTCTGTAAGGCCACGCCCCCTCCCACTCCGCAGCCAACAGGGATTGAAAAAATAAAGGTAAAAATCAACTTCTATCAGCTGCAGGGATGGGTGGGAGGTTGACTTTCTTTCTTCAACGACACACAGAAACATTAAATGATATAGATTAAATACACCCATGTGAAGCGTCTTGCTAATCCACGCCCCCGACTCTGTCAGGTTACGCCCCCTCCCACTCCGCAGCCAACGGGGATTGAAAAAATAAAGGTAAAAATAAACTTCTGTTTGCTGCAGGGGTGGGAGGGTGAATTTCTCTCTGCAACGACACACAAAAATTTTATATAAAATAGACTAATTATAGACTACAACTGTTCGAATCGTCTTGCTAAGTCACGCCCCCAACTCTGTCAGACCACGCCCCCTCCCACTCTGCAGCCATTCTGCAACGACACACAGAAACATTAAATGAAATAGATTAAATCACCTATGCGAAGCGCTTTGTTAAGCCACACCCCCAACTCTGTCAGGTCATGCCCCCTCCCACTCCGCAGCCAACAGGGATTGAAAGAATGAAGGGAAAAATAAACTTCTGTCAGCTGCAGGGGTGGGAGGGTGAATTTCTCTCTGCAATGACGCACAAAATTTTAGATGAAATAGACTAATTTCAGACTACAACCGTTCGAAGCATCTTGATAATCCACACCCCCAACTCTGCCAGGCCACGCCCCCTCCCACTCCGCAGGCAACTGGGATTGAAAAAAATCAGCTGCAGGGGTGGGAGGGTGAATTTCTCTCTGCAACGACACACAAAAATCGTAGATGAAATTGACTAATTTTAGACTACGACCATTCAGTACTAATAAAAGATGTTTTTTTCCACTGCTACCCATTGTGGGTCCCCATAAATTACCATGTCATCGACCTTTAATTCATGCCACTCTGACCCCCGCCCCAGATCTGTCGAAACCACGCTCCGACTCTGTCAGGCCACGCCCCCTCCCACTCCGCAGCCAACGGGGATTGAAAAAATGAAGGTAAAAATCAACTTCAGCTGCAGGGGTGGGAGGGAGGTTGGATTTCTTTCTGCAACAACATACAGAAACATTAAATGAAATAGATGAAATATACCTGTGCAAAGCAATGTTTTCTTCCACTGTTACCCATGGCGTGTCCTCATAAATTACCATGACATCGACCTGTAATTCTGGCCACCATCAAAAGAAGGACTTAAAACCCCGCCCCAGGTCTTGCAACGTCACGCCCCCGACTCAGTCAGGCCATGACCCCTCCCACTCCGCAGCCAATGGAGATTGAACAATTGAAGGTAAAAATCAACATCTGTCAGCTGCAGGGATGGGAGGGAGGATGACTTTCTCTCTGCAACGACACACAGAAACATTAAATGAAATAGATTAAATATACCCGCGCAAAGCAATGTTTTCTTCCACTGCCACCCATTGTGTTTCCTCAAATTACCATGGCATTAACCTATAATTCAGGCCACCCTGAAATTAAGGACTTAACCCCCCCCCGTGTTCCATTAAACCACACCCCCTCCCACTCCGCAGCCAATAGGGATTGAAAAAATGAAGGTAAAAATCACCTCCTGTCAGCTACATTGACTTTCTCTCTGGAACAACACACAGAAACATTAAATAAATAGATGAAATATACCCAGGCGAAGCCGGGTCTTTCTGCTAGTATATATATATATGCCAAAAATATAGAAATCAGAATTTCTAAAGGCACTGCACAGATTAGCTAGTATACATTTATGTACAGAAACTCCCCCACTTCAGCCTACGGGGGCAAATACATTAATAGCCACCTCAGCATCAACGCTAAATATGTAGAATAGGAGCATTATTAAAAATACTCTATAAAATGTCTAAAAGGAAAAAAAAAACACTTTAAATCAAACGCAATGCTGGAATTTAATATCCGGACAATCAACCAAGGGTTAGGAAATCACATCAAAAAAGCCTGTGTAGTTAAGAGTGGTGCCTCAAGATAGCGCCATGACGAAACAAGGCTGGCCGTTTTGCCGTACCATGCAAAAAGGCAGCCATTTTGTTTTAAAGGCGTATGTATTTTAAGCATCTTTTATGTTCAGTTATGCACATTTTGCATCTGTTTTAGCCATTTCCGCCTGAGGTCTGTTATTTTAGACAGAAACAAAAGTCCTGCATGATGTGAACTCAGCTTTAGGGTGCATTCACACAACCGTATAAATGGATCTGCATCCGTGCCGCAATTTTGCGGAACAGGTGCGGACCCATTTATTTCAATGGGGCCACAAAAGATGCGGACAGCACACCGTGTGCTGGCCGCATCCGTTGTTGCTTTCCATAGACAAGAATAGGTATTCTCTATATAGCGCTGGCCATGTGCGGTCCGCAAATTACGGAACGCATACGGCCGGTATCCGTGTTATGCGGATCCGCAATTTGCAGACCGCAAAACACTTACAGTCGTGTACATGTAGCCTTAAAATGCAGTTCTTGAGAAGAAGGTGAACCCGTGGCAATGGCACCTGGTTAACATCTACCTGACCCTTCAGGGAACCGGGCAGATTCAGCCAGTGGTTTCAAATTCTGGACCTAAGTCAAAGAGCAAATGAACTTCAGTAAATGAGGGGGTTGTCAATGTTGTAACAGGAAGGTCCTCAATCAAATGCACAATCTGTTAGAGCTCCCTATCTACCATGGGCAGTGTCTTCTTATGTTGCAGAAGGCACACTCCCCCTATAGTTATGACATTGAGGCAGGCATGGGATTCAGCCAATTCCCCCAGGTTCTCCAGATCCGGTTGTTAAAATTAGAGATCCAGTTGGCAGCTGGAGATAAGCCCTTTGATAGTTCCATAGTTTAGCTTCTTAGGCTTTTTAAAGTTGGGTGTGTAGTGTATATATGGTGTATTTATGTATGTGTACTATGTATATGGTTATTTATGTGTATGTGTGTTGCATATATGTGATGTATATGTAAACATGTGTCATGATGCCACAGAGAACCTGTTGTTAACCCTTACAGTACCGGCGCCGTACATGTACGGCGCTGGTACGATGCGGGCACATGGCGCCCGCTCGCGGGTGCGGCGGGCGTCATGGCCGGCAAGTCTCTGCTGTTTCTAACAGCAGAGACTTGCCGCTACCTACTGTATCGGCGGCGTCTTCCGGGGTGACTAGATGCCGTGATCACACGTGATCACGGCATCTAGTTGCGTCTAAACCCGGAAGCGTTCGCTTCCGGGTGGTGTACAGACACCCCGTGTGGCCAATCGGGGTGTCTGTACACCATATGAAAACTGTAATCCTCGCTGGTGAGGATTACAGTTTTCAAAGTGCAATTCTTATTCTGGCCACTAGATGGCAGGCCAGGATAAGAAATGAGCAATTGATGGATTTAACTGCCTCTAGTAAATCCATAATTGCTCATAAAGAAAATTAAAAAGCCACAATATATAAGCTCATATTTGAGCATTCAAATAGTTAAAAAAAAATTTAAAAAAAATGTTAAAAAATATATAAAAAATAAAAAAGATATAAAAGTTCAAATCACCCCCCTTTCCGTATAAGTAAAAAATAAATACCTAAATAACACTAAATATAGACATCATGGGTATCACCGTGACCGAAAACGCCCGTACTTTTAAAATATAAAAAAAAAAATCCAATACGGCGAATTGTGTGGCGGAAAAAAGCGTCCAAATGGCGATTTGCCGTTTTTTGTCGCTTTTTTTTTCTAAAAAAAATTAAATAAAAAGTGATCAAAAAGTCATACACACCCCAGAATGGTATTAATAAAATCTTCAGATTGTCCCGCAAAAAATGAGCCCCCATACAGCTCTGTACACATAAATACCAAAAAGTTATAGGGGTCAAGATATGACAAGGAAAAAAAAAAAAAAAAAAAAAAAGGGCAACTTTCTAATTTTTTTTCACTATCAAAACGCAGGAAAAACTATACATATTAGGTATTGCCGGATTCGTACTGACCAGTAGAATGAAAATAACGGGTCAGTTTTAATGCACATCGAACGCTGTAAATAAGAAACCCGTAGAACTGTAGCGGAATAGCGTTTTTTTTGCAATTTCACCTGATTTGGAATTTTTTTCCCGCTTCCCACTACACCATATGCAATATTAAATGGTGGCGTTGGAAAGTACAACTTGTCCCGCAAAAAACAAGCCCTCATACAGCTATGTGAACAGAAAAATAAAAGAGTTATGGCTGTTGGAAGGCAGGGAGCGCAAAACGAAAATGCATGACCGAAAAATCCTCCGGTACTGAAAGGGTTAAAAATTTGAATCCCACCCCTGCATTGGGGGCTGTGATGAAGAGATTTAAAACATTGAGACAACCCTATTTGCTCAGTTTGGATATGTAAGGATTTTACAAGGGACTATGTTACTTAGGACCCCTCTTCTACATTTCTTTAAGGCTATGGACACCTGTGAGTTAATTATTTTATGATTGCATTATACTCATTTTGGGCTAAAAATATTTTTTTCAATTGGTCTTTATTAAAAATGTTCAGCCGTTTTTGTCATACAGTGGTTAAAAAGCAGTCTGCATCAGCTGACGGCTCATGTGAAGCTTTATATTTGATCTCCTGACCTCATAAACATTCATTATTGCTAAACTTTTATTAAACTGATAAGAATATGGCTTAAAAGAATGTTATGAGGTCAAAAGATCAGCCTTACCTCTGATTTCTGCAAGCAGACTGATTTTTTTAACCCTTGCATCTCAAAAACAGCTGAAAATGTTGAATGAAGACCAATTGAAAAAATGAGTAAAATGCAATTGTAAAAAAAATTGCTCTGAAGATCTCCAGAGCCTTGGGTGTCCATTATTCTTAAAAGAGTTTTCCAAGACTTGGAAATTGATGACTTATTTTTTGGATAGGTCATCAATATCAGATCATGTCTGGGCCAGCACCCGGCATCCCAAACAATCAGCTACATATGGCAGCCACCAGTGCCATAAACTGTACAGTGGATGCAGCCAGGAGCAGAAGTCTCCATCCACTGAATGGATTCTGAACTACAGTATCTCAGCACGGTCACATTATACAGTAAACTGAACCTTCTGCTTCCAGCTCTATCCATTGTATAGCTTCTGGTGCCAGCGACAAAAGTGCTGGGTGTCATATCCCACAAATATGAGGAAGGAGCTGGACAACTTCTTTAATGAGCACCCAACATTGCATCATTTTTCCTCCATTCCAAGTCTATGGGAATGCTGGAAAGACCCAAGCGCTAAACTACTCAGTTATCTCTGGTGGCCTCGTAGAGATGAAGTGGAGTGGCAGTACGGCAGTATGCGTGTTCAACCTGCCACTCCAATCATATCCCCATTTTAATCATTGGTTGGAGGTCCCAGTTCATTGCTGGGACCCATGGCCCTAATAGACAGAGATCTAGATAAGGTGCTGGGTCTCATACCCCACCAACCTGAGGAAGGGTCATCAATATCTGTAGCCTGGACAACCTCTTTAATGAGCATCATTATTCCTCCATTCCAAATCTATGGGAGTGCTGGAAAGAGCCGGGCTCTTATCTCTTATCTCTGGTGGTCCCGGGTGTGGCAGTATGCGTGTCCAACTTGCCACTCCAGTCATACCCCCATTTTTATCATTAGTTGGGGGTCCCAGTCCATTGCTGGGACCCTTAGCCCGAATAGACAGATATCTAGAAAATAGAATTCCTTCTACAGGAAAATCAAAAATTAAAATCCTTAGCACTGCTCTATTCAAAGTCTAGCCAGAAACAGGCTGTCTTCAGCGTTCACCTGCCTTTCCATTCATACAGGGTCAAGAGAACCTCATTCTTGTGATCGTTGGAGGTCCCAGCAGTCAGACCCCCCACCGATTTAACAATTATCACCTATCCAATGAATAGGGAATGGCTTGTTCAAAGAGGAACACCCCTTTAAATATTAACCCCCAGGTGTAAATAGAGGATTATGAAATCTGAATGTGCTAACGTTATTTATACCTCCTGTAATATCCGAGACTTCCTTTATGGCTCGGCTTACAACTATGATCCACGGGTAAAGCAATGACATTTTGTTGATTCACACATGTCTTCCAGTAATGGGGATTTTGAACAGATTCTCCACTTTTCCATTTTCACGGCTGGAATCAATTTATCTGATCTGTGAGGTGTCAAAAACTAATAAGCTTTCGTCCAGGTTTAAAATACATTTTGCGTCACTGTATCCAATCTTTCCCACCTCTTGCTTGGGCGCAGGGTATGTTAGAAAAGACGATCAATTAACATTAGCGGGTAGATTAATATGAGCAGCTGCTACTTTTGTTGCACGTCCAATGCTATGGTAATCCAGACTCTCAGCGCTCATAGATAGCGACCTAGATAATGGAATTGCTTATACGGGAAAATCAAAAATTAAAATCCTTTTATCAGGTTTAGTACAGATTGGTCTAAAGTCCCCGTGTCTGACCCAGAGGATAAAAAATTCTGATTAAAGAGTCATTACACTGGGAATGTAATATTTTGTAATATATGAAAGAGCTTTTAATATCATGCGAGTCTGTGTGCAGCATTTTAGGAGCTTAGGACAAGATAATATAGCCGTTAAATGGGATGGCATTATTGCTGAACTGCAAGAAGGCATCTTTTATCTTCATCAGTCTGTACAGGGGCATACACTGAATTCATAGTTTGTATGATCCTTTACCATACTATGACTTTGTTCAGCAGATTTGTACCTATGACACTGGCTGACCTGTTACATGTGCACTTAGCAGCTGAAGACATCTGTGTTGGTCCCATGTTCATATGTGCAAATGAGCCTCTAGGAGCAACGAGGGCGTTGCCATTACAATTAGAGGCTCTGCTCTTTCTGCAACTTCTGCGCCCTCACCACTTTGATTGACAAGACCAGGCAGGTGTGATGACTTTTTGACTCCCTGGTCCTGTCAATCAAAGTGCAGAGGGTGGGGCAGTTGCAGAGAGAGCAGAGCCTCTAGGTCAGGGCTGGCCAACCTGCGGCTCTCCAGCTGTTGCAAAACTACAACTCCCAGCATGCCCAGTCTGCCTACAGCTATCATCCTACAGCAGGGCATGGTGGGAGTTGTAGTTTTACAACAGCTGGAGAGCCTCAGGTTGGCCAGCCCTGCTCTAGGTGTAATGGTAACACCCCCGTCGCTCCTATAGGCTCATTTGTATATATTAAAACTTTATTTTTCTCATATGCGGGCACATATGCAGGGGCGGATTGGCCATAAACCCTACAGGGAAATTTCGCAGTGGACCGATGTCCTGGCCCTCCTCACTGCTGCTGGCTGGGTACATAATCTAATGCTCTCAGCATCAATTAATGCTACGAGCGTCAGGTACTTATGCACCTGGCCAGCAGCCACAGGTGCCCTCTTGAATTCAGCTGTATTTCCACTGCACTACTTGTATTGCCTGCCTTCTGTCAATTTGGACTCACCTACAACATGGGGCCATTTTTTGTTTTTTTTCCAGGGCCACTTTAAGTACCCAGACCGCCCCTGTACATATGAACATAGGACCAACACAGATATGAATGATCACACTGTTGTGACATCACTGTGTGCATTATCCTTATTCATTAGGGAAACCAAAATAATCATGTGCTTTCCATATTCTGAACTTACTTTTGGAGGTCATCATAGCTTACTACAAATTTTGCTATGTGGTCCCATTATTACTAAGTACACCCTTGTGGACAGGGGCGGACTGGGAACTTAAATTGTCCCTGGGAAAAAATACTAAAATTGCCCCCATTTTGTAGTCGGGTCCAAATTGATGGAAGGCAGGGCCAGTAATACCATATTGTGGCACATTATACCACACCAACAGAGCCAAATACCACAGTCCAGTGGAGTAGATAGAGAAGTAAGGGCCCCATAGCAAGAATCAAACCAGGCCCCCCACACAGGACAGAAGGGTTTCCACCTAAACCCCTTTCAATGACCCTTGGGTTCTTGACCCTTGGGCATTTCCACTGCCTCATTTGCTTAAAGTTGTTCCTTTAGAGCAGTGGTTCTCAACTCCAGTCCTCGGGACCCACCTGCCAGTCAGGTTTTCAGGATTTCCTTAGTTTAGACCAGCTGATATAATTAGCGTCCATCCATCAGGACTTACCACAGGTATTCATTCTGTGGGATATTCCTAAATCCTGACTGGCAGGTGGGTCCCGAGGACTGGAGTTGAGAACCACTGCTTTAGAGGGTAGAGTCCTGACCAAGTTTTCATCCCCAGTAAAAGAGGGGATGATCCGAACTGGGCCCCCTCTTGCCCTGGGCCACATAGCAGTTGCATGGTCAGCCACAATGCTAGTTATGCCCCTGCCACAGTCCATCACAAAATACTGCCAGCAGCACAAAATACATCCCAAAAAACTTCCACTGGCCGGCCGTGAGGAGGGCCCAGAAGGCCCCTTGGTTATCAGCCCCACCGGGAAATTTTCCTGTAAGGTCTATGGCCAATCCGCCTCTGCTTGTGGAGCGGCAGTAAAATTGTGCTGTAGTGTTCCCATGTTCTTCACAGAAAATAATAGGGTTCACATAATTGCACAAAACTGACTGTAGTGTTCCTCAATGGTGGTGAAGGACAGGTAGTCAAGATGTTTCTCCACCATGATCTTTACATTTCCAGACATTTGCAGTTCTGAGAACTTCTAAAAACAATTACACAGCCACGTATGAATGAGCCAGGCATGAGCAGGCACGTTCCCTGCTGTCCTGACCTGGGACTAAGGTGGAGAAACAATCTTTATATATTTATACAGAAGAGTCCAGGGTTCTACTGTGAAATCATTCATACCGAAATGTGATTTATTGTATCATTACATCGTACGGATGAACGTTTTCCGCTAATAAAGAGAGATGACAGTAATAGCTGCCGAGATCATCGACACAGGACGTGAAAGAGCAGAAACTTCGAAATATTACAGACACTTCAATGAAAAATCCATTTCATAAGATGAGAAAATATAGAACTGAGAAATTGTGAAATCAATAGTGGAAGATATGAGAGGCTTCCACTACATATACATATAGATATATATTGCAGTCACACCAGGTAGGTATGATGGAAAAATCACTTAATGGTAATCCAGGGTATTACTCTTCAGGATGCACCAGCAACATTTAATTGGCGGGGGTCCAACTCTGATCGACTGCTGTGCAGTAGCACCAGAACTCCACAGCTCAGTCCATTGTGTAGTGGACATAGCTGGTAACTGCAGCACTGCTCCCGTTGAAGTGGATAGGAGCAGCACTGCAATAACCAGTTCTATCCACTGCACAATGTATGGATTTCAGTGGCTGTACCGCGATCCCAGTAGGGCCGAGGTATGTCCTGATATCAACTGTCTCTGCATCCTTAGGACACAGAGACAGTTGATTAGAATGGTGAGGCAGAGAGCTGTCTGCTCCCTGCTTCACCATTCAGCTGAGCTGCCGGCACTCCCCAGCAGGCACCATGAGGTCGCACATTGTGCAGCTGAGCTGTCTAGGAGGAACGTGCTTCTCCTACACAGCCTGGAAGCACAATGTCTGACTGCATCATACCTGCTGGGGCGTGCTGGAGGTGCTCAGATCATCAGGGGAACTTCCTAGGTGAGTATTTAGTTTTTTATTTTATCACCAAAGGTGGGAGTACTAAAAGTACTGAAATGGGGTAACAATGTGGGGATAACTACTGAAGGGGCACAATATGGTCATTACTCTGTGAGCAGACACAATGTGGATATTACTACTGTGAGGGAGGGCACAATGTGCGCATAACTACTGTGAGGAGGCACAATGTTGGCATAACTACTGTGTGGAGGCACAATGAGGACATTACCCTGTGAGCGGGCACAATGTGGGCATAACTACTGTGAGGGGGTACAATGTGGGCATTAGTCTGTGAGCAGGGACAATGTGGGCATAGCTACCGTGAGGGGGCACAATGTAGACGTAACTACTGTGAGGAGGCACAATGTGGGCATAACTACTGTGAGGAGGCACAATGTGGGCATAACTACTGTGAGGAGGCACAATGTTGGCATAACTACTGTGTGGAGGCACAATGAGGACATTACCCTGTGAGCGGGCACAATGTGGGCATAACTACTGTGAGGGGGTACAATGTGGGCATTAGTCTGTGAGCAGGGACAATGTGGGCATAGCTACCGTGAGGGGGCACAATGTAGACGTAACTACTGTGAGGAGGCACAATGTGGGCATAACTACTGTGAGGAGGCACAATGTGGGCATAACTACTGTGAGGAGGCACAATGTGGGCATAACTACTGTGAAGGGGCCACAATGTGGGTATAACTACCGTGAGGAAGCTCAATGTGGGTATTACTACTGTGAAGGGGCTACAATGTGGGCATAACTACCGTGAGGAGGCAAAATGTGGGCATTACTACTGTGAGGGGCAGAATCTGGGCATAACTACCGTACTATTAAGGGGCAACAATGGGGGCATTACTACTATGAGGGGGCACAATGTACATATAACTTCTTGGTGGGGCACAAAGGGGCCTGGGAGGGATTGGGCGTGTATATTGGGCATGTATAGATATGCATTGGGTGGGGTTAGAGGCGTGGCTTATAATGATAAAATTTGATCGCTGCTGCTATTGTCTGTGGTCATTTTCAAACATTGGGAGGTATGCATTTATATTAGTGGCACAACCCATTTAAGGGAAAAACATAGCATGTCCCATTTGGCTGTTTCCATAGTCCTAAACATCTCTTAACCATCATCCAGGCTGGACGTGGTGGGTAGGGGCACCTATTGAGATGGGAGGGGTGCTATTTTTGCAGTGGGACCCTTTATATCTCTGAATTTTGTAATACCAACCCGACTGGAGTTGAAAAAATGCAGGATACTATGTGAATGGATGCTACGGGCAATGAAGTAAAACATCTTCAATGTGTCATTTTTATGCAGCCTGAAATTGAATGAACAGCCAATACTACGAAATGTACAGCTCTGTTCATAACAGAGTTATTCTCGCAGAGACCAATAAAAAAGATGCGACGATTTGCATGTAAAATATGTTTGTTTTCCCGGGGATGCGGCCATGGCTTCCAGGCTGGCGGACTAAATCTAATAAGCAGGGAGGATTTGCATGGAATATATATAGTTGACTACAAACTTTATTCTCGATTGTGAGCAAACAGAAATTTGTGTAAATACAAGAAAAAAAACACCATAAATTTAAAATGGGAATTGTAAGATCTACACGTATGTAACATAAAGCCGGGAAAATTCAATTTACCCAATGTAACATCCCCGAGAAGAGTGTCAGAGACGTGTGAGGCTGAGCTGGAAGTATTGACCGTCACTTCTCAGGCGCGAGAAGCTAATCCCATCGACAGAAGACAATTTAAGCCAATTATATAACTGCTATTCCTAGGAGGTATGAAATATTGCCGCTCTGCTGCATGACTTAAAAGTTAAACATTGCTTCAGAGAATCAAAAGATCTGTAGAAAAATGTATACAGTATCTCGATCCGGACCCCTGCAGAACAGAAATTAGGAAATCGCTCCGAAATCGTAACGAGAAAAATATTAGCGATGACTACAAAGAACATCTCTCCCCCTGGAAGGACCCAGCACATGAGCAACTGAGCAACTTCCATGAATTACAGATAACACACGGATGGTAAAAAAGGAACACACGGAAATGTGAATGAGGCCTTAAAGGGAATGTGTCATCAGAAAATCACCTGCTGTTTAAATCACCTTTTTATGTTTAACATATTTCTAAATCATTTTTGATATTGTTGATATATTTGTTATTTTTAATTTTCCATCTCACTGTCTATATTTAAACAGAAAACAAAAATCCTGCAGTTTTCGCACTGGCCACTATGTCAAATAATTGGCGCCACTTCCTAGTCTGTACAGATCACTTTACTGCAGTTATCTGCTTAGCTGTCATTCTGATCCTGCCTGTAATGATATCACCTCTGTGTATACATAAGACAGGATCCACCATACACAATAGGTGATTGTCACAAATTATCTCTTCTTTCCTTGTACAATGACCTCTGCACAGGTCACAGAACATGCCTAGAAAACTCTCCCTTAGAAGTCAATGAGGTCCACTCCTGATTATTGTGTCTATGGCTCATGGAGCTGCCGTAAAGCAATTTTTAAAATTGTTTTTAGTGTAAATGTTGTTAAGAACAGATCAGGCAAGATGGCCGCCCCCATAATAATGTTCAGGAAATAAAATAAAAAAATCTACAACCAGAAAATAAAAACAGATTAGAAAAAAGGAGAGATAAAATTAGTGGTGACACATTCCCTTTAAGGAAAATCATAAATTGTCCAGATTACTATTCTTTAGCCCATATGACAAGAGGAAACCAGGGCTGATGTACTGCGAGTGCTGCTGACCCTCAATTTCACAACATCCAGTTCAATTTTCGCACATCGAAAAATCTATCTGTGTGACTCTTGGCTACTCAAACGGAACTTGGCAGGAAAAAACACTTTGTTATTCTAAGAATTACATAGAAAATCACGTATGCCAGCAATGTGGTGCGATGTCGGTTCTGTCTCAGAGCCACCGCCATCTAGTCTTCTCCATCACCAACAGCAGGCTACTTTAAAGAGAATGTCCACTTTCAAAAACATTTTTTTGCATCTAAAATAAAAAAATAAGCAATTTTGCAAGTAGTCTTCATTAAGAGCCTCCAATTGTTTTGTGTACACATCTCCCATGCAGACCGGTGTGTTGACTACATAGGGTTTGTTTGTAGTCTGTTACCATGGAGACACATAGGTGTAAACAGGAACTACAGGCACAAAATGATACAAAACATGAGCATCCAGATTCTGAGATGTGTTCACCATTAGAAGTGGTGATGTCCTACAGCCATGGATCCCAAAACTCTTTTTAGAGTAGGTTTTTATTGTGTGGACATGAAGATTGCTCCCACTCCACGGCTATTAAAATGCTATTTACAAGATATTTTTGTTGATATTATTTTATTTCTGTTCAGAACTTGCTCTGGCCCAGAGAACTAGAATATGGATATAGATGCTTCTACACAAGTAAAGTACATTTTGATCTCAAGTGCGTTGACACTGATGTCTCATGATCAAAGGTCCAGCAAAACAATTCATCTTCTTACAACACTATGTTCCTTCACGAGTCTTTGTAAGGTGAGGGCTATCGCTTTTGATCTACAATTTTGTTCATCTGCATAGATAAAAGTCACAGCCGTTTCTAGGATTTCCTTTGCAAACGTTCAGTTTGATGTCTTAACCTTGAATTACCCCGAGCAAGGAAAATTGACCCAAAACCTAAGCCTAAGACCTGCATGCCTCAACCACTTTTTTACCACACCTCCACAAAGTAGAAGTCAGGTTCCTATATATTTGGTTAATGTCTTACCTCAACCATTTCAACCAAATGAATTTCCACCTTTTAATACAATATTGGTTATTTACACCAATTTGCGCTGATTCACTCCATATATATTTTTATAGGGGCTAGAGTTCCATTTTTCTGAATTAGAGCCATAAATCGCCAATACAAACACGAAGTTAAATCATAAGAATCTACAGAGTCTGCAGCCACCACTAGAGGGAGCTTACTGTGTTATTAGGAGTTCAATGTATAAACTGTATTCAATAAGTTTCCAAGCTCCCCCTAGTGGTGGCTGCAGTCAAACACAATTTTAGAATTTAATTAAATTTCTATGCAGGAAATTTGGAGCTCTCGTGGGGGAATATGACATAATTGAGTGGATTTACACTGTTCCTTCAATGTCCAATGGCAATTATAACCAAGCTCAGAATGAATTTGAAGAATGATGTCATCAGAGATTGCACTTTTAGGCTAACAGCACACAGTGTCAGTCTGCAGGCCACATAGCTTTGTAACAGAGGAACGCTATTAAGAGTAACACTACTCTTCCATGTAATGCAATTTATTTCGGTAAGCTGTCACTTGGTTGTATTCTTGGAAATATCAAGCTAAATGTAGACAGTTGTGAGAATTATCCCGGTGGAGGAGATGTGAGACATTAAAATTAGAAGCCATTTGCAAGACGTGAGTCAGAAGTGTGACAAGTTTAAAGTTACGATGACAAATATAAGCTTTTTTTTTCAAATTAGGCTGTTACTCTCTGCGAGCCCCCGCATACATGTAGCTCAAGTCCTTGTCTTCATCTAACAGCAGGAACAAAGGGGGAAAATTGTCTTTTTACATATTCTTGGATGGAACAAAGTATAATAAAAAATGACCCCTCCAATGTCATCCGTTCATGGTCCTAACCACCATGGTGGCATGCATAGCAGCTTTTATGGGGCCCATAGTGGTTGATGTTAGTGGTTATTTTTGCATTTCTGTGCTGTGACATTACTGCATTATTTTTGTGCTGTGACATCATGTGTTCATTATGTTTGTATGGTGACACTGTTTTTCTTTGCTGTGCTGTGCTGTCACAATACACGGTGACCTCTTTTGTATTCATTATATCTGTGCTGTGATATGATATAGTCAAGATGGTCCATCACATGTGCAGGGGGAGGATTGGCCATAGACTCTACAGGGAAATCTCCCGGTGGGCCAATGCCCAGGGGGCCACCTGAGCTGTCCTCACAGCCGCCAGCCAGGTAAGTAATGATCTGTCACTCTCACAATTAATTAACGCTGGGGGCATCAAGTAGTTATGTACCTGGCCGGTGACCACAAGTGCACTCCTGATTCCTGAATTCAACTGTGTTGCCATCCTGAAGCAACTAGAGTAGATGGACAGAATGCGGCAGCTGAGCTGGCCACCACATAGGGGCAGCTTCTGGGAGGTATTTTGTTATACTAGGGCTTTATTTTGCGGTTTTTGATGCTGGTGAGGCAGTTTATTATTGCACTAAGGTATTTGGCTCTGCTGGGGTGGTATTTTGTGCCACAATATGGTATTGCTGGCCCTGCCTACTTGTGTTAGCCCTGACTTCTGTCATTACTGTGTGCAGGGGTGCACCTAAATTTTCTGCTGCCCGAGGTGAAAACTGAAACGGAGCCCCCCCCCCCCCCCCCCCCGTGCCAATTTCTTAACCTAACCCCTTTGCCACAATGAAAGCGCTCATTGCCCATTACTGTTCTGCTGCCCCTCTCTTGCCCCTACTTGGTGCTGCCTGAGGTGATCGCCTCATCTGGCCTCATTGGTGGTGCACCCCTGACTGTGTGCATTATCTCACCATTGTGACATCACTGTTTGCATTATCTCACTATTGCACCATCACTGTGTGCATTATCCCTGTACTGTGACATCACTGTGTGCATATCCCACTACGGAGACATCACTGGGTACATTATTCCACTACTGAGACATCACTTTGTACTTTATTCCAATACTGAGACATTACTGTGTGCATTATCCTTGTACTGTTACATCACTGTGTGCATTATCCCTGTACTATGACATCACTGTGTGCATATCCCACTACTGAGACATCACTGTGTGCATTATTCCACTACTGAGACATCACTCTGTACTTTATTCCAATACTGAGACATCACTGTGTGCACTATTCCACTACTGAGACATCACTTTGTACTTTATTCCAATAATGCACTAATGCACTATTCCACTATTGAGACATCACTTTGTACTTTATTCCAATACTGAGACATCACTGTGTGCATTATTGCCATGATGTGACATTAGAGTGTGAATTATCCCTGTACTGTGACATCACTGAGTATATTATCCCACTATTGTGACATCACTATGTGCATTATCAGAATAATCGCTGACATACGCCGTTAGCGTTTGAAGATGAGGTGTATGCAACTGCACATGTAAAGGTCCTGGCAGCAGAACAAGGTGGATGGGATAGCAAGTATGACTCTGTTACTCTCCTCATGCAGTGATACGCCCCCGTAACTCCACTAGCTACATTTTTATGACGTCAGGTACATTTTAAAACTTGATTTTTACATTTTTTTCACAAAAAAAATAACTCTGTGCTTAAAGAAAAGCAAATATGTAAATAGCTCAATAGCCCTGTTCTGGTGACAGGTTCCCTTTAAATGGCAACACACGTGATGTCAGTCTTTAGAACAGCAGATCTGCTGTTCTGCAGCTGAGGATGTTGGTGACATCATCGTGTCTTGTCTTGTGCATCAGATGTTTGTTGGCACTTGGTAACCAAGGTACTGTAGACCAGTGTTACATCGAGAAGCCAGCTGTACCCGTCCTTTCCATGGTAACCTACTGTCTTGGGTGCTTTCTTCAAGCTGGCAGTTGTGAAATTGCACAAGTCATGGTGACTTGGTATTTTCTTTTTCTCTGGAGCGTATTTAAAGCTGCTGTAAAAAAAAAAACAACAAATTAACGCTGGACCAGAAGTAATAATCAATAAAGGGAACACAAGAACCTGCATGTGGTTTATGATAAATAATGAACCACGTGGTTATGGATCTAAGATAGACAAGGAAATTGGTTAGCTGTGTCTTTTTGTCCTAAAGGGGTTTTCCAAGTGTTTTTTAATGATGACCTATCCTCAACAAGAAAGGAGACCTTTCGCAGAAGGCAAGTGGTAGAAAGGGTATCTTTCTCTGGAGGACCCAACGCAACAGTGTGCTCAAGTAACCATTGGTTTCATTGGGCACCATGTAATGCTTCCTCTCCCCTGTGGTGGCGCTGCAGAAGAATTAAACACAGTTGTGATCACTGATCGGCAAGATTACTTTGAGGCGCAAAGAGAATTCAAAACGGTTTCGTTTAAAGGGGTTTTCCAACTACTTTTTTTTTTACTGATGACCTATCCTCTGGATAGGCCATCAGTAGCTGATCGTTGAGGGTCCAACACCCGGGACTCCAGCTGATCAGCTGTTTGAGAAGGCAGTACTGCTGTGGCCTTCTCTTAGCTCATGAAGCATAGTGCTGTACATAGTATAGCAGTTTTGCTTGGTATCGCAGCTCAGCTCCATTGACTTCAATGAGGGTGAGCTGCTTCTAGGCCATGTGACCAATGAGCATGATGTCACACGGCCTAGGAAAAGCTGAAGACATACAGCGCTGTGCATGGTAAGCTGAGAGAAGGCCACGGCACTACTGTAAGCGCCGGTGCCTTCTCAAACAGCTGATCGGTGGGGGTCCCAGGTGTCGGCCCCACATTGATCAGATACTGACAACCTATCCAAAACAGTTGGAAAACTCCTTTAAACTATGTCGTTATAATATCCCCTCAAAGTAATCTTCAGGAGTCACAAAGTGCCAATCAGTGACCATCACTGGATGCAAGTGTTTAATTCCTCTGCAGCGCCACCACAGGGGAGAGGAAGCATTACATGGTGCCTAGTGAAATCAATGACTTGTGTAGCACACTGTAGTGTCCTCCAGAGAACGATACCTTTTCTACCACCTGCCTTCTGTAAAAGGTCTCCTTTCTCATTGATGCCTGCTTCATGGCTAAGGAATGTTAGAAGATAGTAAATTGTGTTATGGTCAAGTAATGGGGATGTGGAGCCGTAATCTATTCTGCACTGGTTAACCTGGGTTGAGGAATCTAAGGGATCTCCTGGTCTTCACCTATAACTCCCGCAAAGTGGTATGGACTTTTCTGCAGGAGAATCCCCAGATCGCACCCCCTAGAATAGTCATGGATTGGTAGCAGTACAGCAGATTCAGTAGAATATATTCAGGAACGGGGCTAAGAGTCGTCAGGATGCAACAGGTCAGAGGACACAACAAGAAAGTCAGAAACAGATGAGACATGAGAGTAGAACAGCAGGCACCTGACGAACAATCCATAGAATGAGGCAGAGGCAATATCTGGGAACAAGGCCAGGTCTTATCAGGGTCTATCAGGAGTCAAAACCTGGAACTATGCCACAAGTAAAAAGATCTAGGAATGGATAAGAACCTCAATCAATAGGCAAATGGCCTGAACCAGCAGGGCCACAGAGGAGAATAGAAGCTGGAACAGCGGTGGAGGAAGAGTTCAGTTGCCAAGGAACCAAATGTGATAGTCAGCAGTGTTGGCAGTCGTTTGGGTTGAAGTGCTGGAACCATTCCATTTTTGCATGTGAAATCTGACATAGATCTTCTGATTCATTTAAAATGGGGAGAAATTTAAAAAATTCTGTTAAAAATTGCATGTATTGTGACATCTTTGGTGCACATTTCAGCGTGGGTACATTTGGTCTTAATGGGGTATTCCCATGTTGAGGCATATCAACAGGACCTCAGCCAATCCTGACAATGAAGTATATGAGGTCTTGCTGGCATATCACCTACACAGCAGCACTCCCTGGGTGGTCAGGAACATTGTTGTGCAGAGAAAACTGTAAATGGGTCCACTGTGTTTAAAAGGGGTTTACAGTGCAGTGGCCAGGTTTGGGGTGGCCCCAACGCTATGCTGGGTCCCCCTGACACCATCGAGGTGTCACCACATGTTGCTTCTCTCTGGAAAGGATGGTAAGGCATGGTGCACCCTAATGGGAAATAAGTCCAGAGAGTTATGGTCTGCAGTAACCAGGTTGCTTCTTTACTGGAGGAATTCAGGTGCAAAACAATACAGGCAAGGCATAGGGATGGCTTCTCCAGTCTCCTCCTGGCAGAAGAAGGGTTTGATGCTGAGGAAAGGCCTGAGATAGCTGTCCCACTTTCTCTCAGAATGCTAGTACCCTGGCCAAATTCTGGTGATCCAGGGTCTGTGGTAGAGTATCCTTGTCTCAGCACCTTCTTCTAGTCACTCAATAGTCTGGTAGAGTCTTCTCTTCTAAGCACTGTTCCCAAACTGCAGAACTCCAGGGGCTCTGATTGTTCTCCTTATATATAGTTTCTAGCTGAACTAGAGCCTTCTGGTGGGAGGGGTGGAGTGGAGAAACGTGGCACAAATAAATACAATGTTACAACTCCTGTCTCACATAGACTTGCATTAGAGCTTCAGTGGTACCCAATGGAAATGACACAGCAGTTTTTCCAGATAAAACAAGTTTCCAGACATAACAACAAAGGTAAACCAGACATTCAAAACGTCAGTCTGTTTGGTTTTGATGGTAAACAATTCTGGCTTTTTCCCTCCAAAACCTTATGGTAACTGTGGAAAATTAGCAGTTTTTATTATTAGCTAGAAAGTCCCAAAAGTCTCTCAGTATTCATTAACCCTTTCCACAGTGCTGTGCAAACACCAGCGCAAATCCGTGCAAATGAATAGAATATATATCACAACATATAAAATACAGCTACACAGTATGTAAATGCAAGTTAACCCTTTAAAGTGAAATAAAGTGAGTAGTTGATGACTCACAAATATCCAAACTTCAAAGTACTCCAGCTCCAGGGCACTATACTAGGAATAAAATATTGATGACCTAGCCTGAGGATAGGTTATCAGTGTGGGTCAGACTTGAAGTGTAGCGAGCCCCCATGGGAGCTGGTGTAAAGGATGGGAATGGTAGTGGCCTTGATGTAGTGTTGTAGTGTCACAGTGTCCTAACTCAGACCGCCGCTCCCTGGCGTCCAATGCAGTGAAATTTGTAGTACTGAACAATGAGGCCAACGTTGAAAGTAACAGTCTTTTTTTACTAAGTGCAATGTAGAACTTCTAATACAAACTGTAGCAGCAGGCTTTAGTGCAATTCTTCTCTGGCACCAGCTGAGGAGGTATGGTGGCAGACTGGATGGCTGCTGTTCTGCACTTAGATGTTGCTGGCTTAGTGGTTGTTTGGTGGGGAGGGTGTCTTGCTGTCTGGGATATCAAGGCTTCACTTGAGTCCCTTCAGTTGTGGAGTGTGTGCTCTATGAGCTGCCTCCCAACTCTCTGGCAGGAGAGGGATGTCTGGATCCTGACTGTCAGATGCAGTTCCTCAGAGTGGGTGCTCTATGAGCTGCTTCCCAACTCCCCCACTATCAAATTAGTACACCTAGTGATATGCCATCACTTTCCATGGTGCTAAACAGGGACGGACAGGGAACTTAAAGTGGCCCTGGAAAAAATACTAAAAGTGGCCCTGTTTTGTAGCTGGGTCCAAATTGATGGAAGGCAGGACCAGCAATACTATATTGTGGCAGTATAGTATGCCACCCCAACAGAGCCAAATACCACAGTCCATCACAAAATACATCCCCAAAAACTTCTACTGGCTGGCCGTGAGGAGGGCCCAGGCGGCCCCCTAGGCATCGGCCCACCAGGAAATTTCCCTGTAAGGTTTATGGCCAGTCCTCCCCTGGTGCTAAAACACTTTAAAAAGAAATTATGGGCAAATAATATTATGTATGAGAGTATGAGGACTGCCTTTTTGACAGAACCAGTGCCTGATGCCTGTGATATTGTCATATGTCCAGCTATACACAAAAACAACCTCTCTACTTCCAGTCAATTTCCCCATAACAAAGCACTTTCAGAGCATGGGCCTTATTTAAAACAAATTGCACCCTAATATCAGTGGTCATTCTGTGGGGCAGGGATGGCCAACCTGCGGCTCTCCAGCTGTTACAAATCTACAACTCCCAGCAAGCACAGCCTGCCTACAGCTATCAGCCTACAGGAGGGCATGGTGGAAGTTGTAGTTTTACAACAGCTGGAGAGCCGCAGGTTGGCTGTCCCTGCTGTGGGGCTACAGCAGTAGGATCTGTATCAGTGACATCATACACTATTAGTATAGCTCTGTCCATTGATTTAACAGTGTTCAGATACTGCCATCTAGTGGACAATATTAGAACTGACATTACAATAATCAATGTTCATGAATGAATACACATTTGCTGATTGTACTTCTAGCCTCTAACAGGTTATTAAGAAGTGAAACTTGAAGCAAATCGATGCAAGGAAATTTTTATTGTCAGTGGATTTCTGATGCCTATAAGAGCTGTACCGTATCTCAAGACCAAGCGATTTTCTGTTTTTTGCTACCAGCCTTCCCAAAGCCATAACTTTTTTAGTTTTCTATTCACATAGACGTATGAGGGCTTGTTTTTTGCGGGACAAGTTGTACTTTCTAATGGCACAATTTACAATTGCATACAATGTAGCGGTAAGCGGGGAAAAAATTCCAAATGGGGTGGAATTATTTAAAAAAAAACACATTTCAGCCACAGTTTTATGGGTTTTGCTTTTACAGCATTTCCTATGCGGTAAAACTGATCTGTTCATTTCATTCTCCAGATCAGTACAATTACAATTAAAGATACCACATTTATACCGATTTTCCTGTGTTTTAATACTTAAAAACACATAACATTTTTATAGTTATATTTACAGAGTTGTGTGGGAGCTCATTATTTGCGGGGCGAACAAAAAATGGTGAATCGGCAATTTTGACTTTTTTCCATTTCCCATATGGGACAAATATTCTTATATTTTAATAGTATGGGCGTTTTTGCATACAGTGATGCCCATGATATGTATTTTTATTTTGGGGGGTGATTTGAATTTTTCTATATTTTTTTATTTTTCTATATTTTTACAAACATTTTTTTTCAAATTTTCATAGTCCCCATAGGGAACTATAATAAGCAATTATCAGATTGCTTCTGTTCTGCTAATGCATTGGAGTCTATGAGAAATATACTATGAGGGTCATTTACAAACATATATACGCTACATTTTGGTGTATATCTGCTGCAGATTCCGGTGCAAAGGTTATTTGAGCCACTATCTGCGACTTTTCCCAGCTCACTCCAGGTCTAAAAAAGGGGGCGTGGCATGGGCTGGGAAGGGGGCAGGACTGTCTTATTTATAATTTTCAATGCCTGTTTAAGGCGTAGAAAATGGTCTAAATCTACTCCAGCAAGGGAGCTGATGTAGATTTATACAAGCGGCATATACGCCGAAGTTATGTAGAGGCTGGCGCCTCTACATAAATTCGGCACATCCACCATAGCTAAAGGGGTATTAAGACCGGCATCTAAAACATCGTTCTTAAAAAATCAGCCCCCATGTTCTTATAGAGCACTGCCACAGTCAGAGGATCCATAGGAACTAATGTATGGCAGCCTCGTATCATTGTGTAATATAGAGGCTGCCGCACACACACACTCTGGCTCCCCGATCCTCGTCGAAGGGAGCCGGAACACACCTGGAAGCATGTGCTTCCGGGTTTTTGCGCCTCCAGATGCCATGGTCACGTTTGTCTGTGGCATCTAAAGGGTTAAAAGTGCGTGATCGACGTTATCTCCCATTGCATACATTAGTCCTGGGTGCCGTTTTTAAATACCCGGCCGCTGACGTAAAGTTACATGGGGCAGTCAGGAAGGGGCTATAGAGGTTCTGTGGTAATAAAGAAAATGAAATTACTGAAAATATGTAAATATTACGTTATTATAAATATATTCCCAAATACCATTAACTAGTTATAATTAGAAGAAACAAAATGGTCCTATTAGTACACACAAAACCTGTCCTAATAACACAGGAGGATAAGTTACTTCACAACTCTGAGGTAAAGAGCTGCTTCATCCTCCTCTCTGCTCTGCTTGTCAGGAATTATAATCTTGAATACAGCTGATAAGATCTTCCGCTGAATCTCTGTAGGAATGGAGTTCATGAGGAGACGACTGCATATTACTAATTTTGCTCTAAAAAATCATTTTTTCAACTCTTCTTTATCAAATTTTTTCAGCGTTTTTTCATACATGTCCCTCCTGAGTTCCATCAGCTGACAGCTCATGTGAAGTCTTACCCCTGAACTCCTGACTTCATAAACACTCATTTAAGCCATATTTTTATCAGTTCCATAAGAGTTTAGCCATAATGAGTGTTTATGAGCTCAGGAGATGAGAGGTAAGGCTTCACGTGAACCGTTGGCTGACATAACTCAGAAGGGACAGTCTGCAAACCGACTGATTTTGTATGTAATGTATAACAAAAACGGCTCACAAATTTTTTTTTAACAAAATGAGTAAAATGCAGTCATAAAAAATATTGCCCCAAAGTTGTCCATAATGTTTAAAAGAGTCTGTCACCAGGAAATTCCCTGATAAACTAGGTGCAACGAGGGTCATTTATTAGAGGGAATCTGTCACCAGACACATCATTATTAATCCAACTTACATGTGAGATGTGCGCTCGCCAGTACTTTGTAATGGTCTAGGTTCTATTTCAATATGTGGCCGCATTGTGTAGAAATCAGTGTTTACATTTTATGCTAATTAGCTCCTGAGTGCAACAAGAGTGGTACGGTTGCTCCTTGTTCACTGACAGGGCCAGGCAGTGAAGACGTACTCACACATGGACCTGAAGTTTCACGGCAGCGTGTTCAGCGCATATGCTGTACAGGCATGAAGACCGCCGGGCACTCCACCCCTGTACCGGGTATGTGCCAAACACCATGCTGCAAGACTGTAGGTCCAGGCATAAGTATATCTTCACTGCCTGGACCTGTCAGCCAAAGTGGTAGGGGTGCGGCAGGGAATGAAAAAGAGCGGAGAAAAGGGTTGAGGCTTGGTGGGAGGGACGGAACATATTGCAGCCCAATAGCGATCTGTCTTTTAATCTGTACTTTTAATCCATATGCAAATTAGCAGTTAAGTGCATCAAGGGCAGGCCCAAGCCACTATGTGCACACTTGCTCCTCCTGCTTTCTCTGCCAGCCCCTCTTTCCCCTTCTTGATTAATAGGGTCGTAAGAATTTCCGAATGTTAAAAGCCAGGGTCATTATTTTACTTCATTTTTTTTTAGAAACATAGCCAATGGCTATATGAGACTTGATAATGGGAGTCTAATGACTATATAATGAGGAGGGGAGGGGGTGTCTGTATGTTTTAATTTCGCATACTGTATTTCTTCACCATTTCAAAAAACTGTAGTGAGCAAAATGATTGTCTGTAGTGCCATCTAGTGGTCATCTACATAAATAGTATATCTAAGGCTTGGTTCACATATGCCACTAGAACTGTATTTCTGGACCTGTTTTATATCATTATTATCATCATTATTTTAGCGGTAAAGATATATAATGAAATATATTACACTCAGGAGATCTGTAAGATGCAATAAAGCTTAATCTCTTCATAAATGAAAAGTTTTACAACTTTTGCATTTACTTTGCTTTTTCCATTCTCACTATTTTCCAGATATTAGTTTGCAGCCGGTGAACAAGAACATTATTGTTTCCATTTAAAGAGGACCTGTCACCACTTCTTACATGTCTGTTTTAAGAGCTTCATGCATTCCCCGTGTAATAACAATTCTGGAACATCTATTCTTATGTCTCTATGTTGTACCATTCCTTTATTATTTCTACTAGAAGTTATGGATGAATTGCTAGCAGTCTGCAGTAAGGGTACCAAGGGGTGGTAACCATTTGGAGGTGTGTATCTGCACAGTCTGACAATGGCAGCACTGATTGGATAGAGTCAGACTGCGCAGGTACACACCCCCAACTTGTTACCTCCCCTCTGTACCCTTACTGCAGACTGCTAGCAATTCATTCATAACTTCTAGTAGATATAATAAAGGAATGGCACAACATAGACCAAGAAGAATAGATGCTCCAGAATTGTTATTATATGGGGAATGTATGAAGCTATTAAAACAGGCATGTCAGGAGTGGTGACAGGTCCTCTTTAAAGGCAACAACAGACCAAGACTTAAATGGTCACTGTACCTTCAACAAACTTTGCATAAATGAATAGTACAGGTGAATATAAGAAACTTTGTAATATATCTTATCACAGAAAATGTCTTTTCCGCCATATGGCGGTTCACTCCTCTTCACCCCTTCCCTCTCCATATACTTTTATGTGTAGCATGTCTGTGTGTCTCTCTCTATACTTCCTCCCTCTTCCTTACCCCTCCCCTCTCCATCCATAGACCATTTTGTAATCCGATCCTTCTGTATGCTGGCAGCAGGGGCGGACTGGCAATAGACCCTGCATGGAAATTTCCCAGTGGGCTGATGCCCAGAGGGCCAACTGAGCCCTCCTCATGGCCAGCAGCCAGGTACATGATGATCTGATGCTCTCAGCACTAATTTATGTAGGAGCTTCAGGTACTTTTGCACCTGGCTGGTGACCACAGGTGCCCTCCTGAATTCAAATGCATCGTCGTCCTAAGGACAGTGATACAATTGAATACTACGACAAGGCAGTGGTATTTTGTGCTGCACTGTGGTATTTGGTTCTGCTGAGGTGGTATTTTGTGCTGCACTATAGTATAGCCCCTACTACTTCCGTTATTCTTGCCTTCTTGCCTACTAGTGTTGTTCCTCCTTCTGTCAGTTTGGACCCACCAACAATTTGGGGCCACTTTTAGGTTTTCTTTCCAGGGCCACTTTGAGTTTCCTGTCTGGCTGGTAATAGCTAAGGCCTCTAAGGGCATGTACACATCAGGATTGGAAACTCAGTTTGGGGTCTCAATGCCAAAAACAGCAGACCAAAAAGTCCTGCATGCAGGACTGTTTTTTTTCCGCTAAAAAGAAGACACCTGAATGGGCACCTAATGGACTCCATTATAGTCAATGGAATCTTTTTGCCTCTGTTGGTTTCATGTGACCAAATCTGACACTTCCAGATTCAACTGATAAAACAGTGCAGATGTGAATGTGGCCTAAGATGGATTCAGCAGATAAGGCTAGATTGGGAAGGGGAGGCAGGTCGAAGCAACATTTTTTTCTGATACAATATATTACAAAGTTTCTTAAGGCCCTCTTACAGTACACCATATTCGGGGCAGGACAAGTGCCCCATTTTAGTCGTTCTTCCCCTATTATCAGCAGCACATCCCTGATTACACAGGGAGATGTGTTGCCAAAAAGGCCTCATGCACACTACCATATCCAATTTGCGGTCCGCAAAGCGTGGAACTGCAAAATAAAGATGCGATCCACGTGCCGCCCGCATTTTTTTTGGACCCATTGACTTCAACGGAAAGATAGAACATGTTCTATCTTTTGTGGAACAGATATCCAGAAGTGTCCGTAGCGACCGCTTTCTGCGTCCATATGTCCGTTCCGCATACGACAGAACATGTACTGTACTTGTCAGCAAAATGCGGACCCATTGAAGTGAATGGGTCTGCAAAAAAACTGAAGACAGCACATGGACCACATTGCACTGCGTATTGCAAAATGGATACGGTCGTGTGCATGAGGCCCAAATGTGCATCATTCATCCTGATGAAAGATGTCAATCAACCGACCAGCGAGCTTTTGCTCATTTGCTGGCTGCACATTGTATCGGCCAAATTTCGAGAACAAGCATTCCGATAAATGCTTGTTCCCGATAATGGGCTGCAATATCGTTAGGCCTAATAGGGCCTTTAGTTTCGCCCGTACTATTGATTTATGCAAAGTTTGCGTCCATCAGCTGAGATGTGGATACACTGTATCCAGTCATTTGAGATCTAGGCTCGAGTCTGATACATTGCAGCAAACTCAAACTAACAGCTTGAAACAATTACATCTGAATCTGATGTATACACTGCAGCTCACAGAGCACACCATGTAATCTTTCATTTCACCTGTGGTGGCGCTGCAGGGGAATGGAACTCTTGCTGCTGGGTTCCCCCACAAATTACAGCTGTGGATCCCAGCATCAGCTAAGCCTGTGACCAAGCTTATCATGGGGGAACCCCTCTATAAAAAGGTATTGTTCAAAGCAGAGAACCCCTTTAATGAGACCCCTTATTCATGTATTATGGTTCCCTTATCAGAATAAAATGGACAAAGTTCACACAGTGACACAGGGGCAGGGGGCAGGAGAATTTTTATTAGGCTTTGATACTGATCCTGTGTATATAGTATGATACTAATTACCGTACATGAAAGCAGATCCATCAGATAGTGAGTTTCCTTGTCAGATGTCTTCACATCGCATCGAGGTGGAGCCCCAGACTCTAAGACTGAATGTATTATTCACTCAGCAGTTATTCATTCATTTCTTTGTTTGTTCTCTCGCCTGGCAGGCAGCTCCGTATCTGGGCGTTCCCCTGCTCCCTATCTATTAATAGCAACAAATGCTCTGATGAGAACCCTCCAAGCTCTCATCCTTGTACGTAACAGCCCAGACCTCTGACACATGAGGCAACTGCTTTCATAGCAATTCCTGAATATATTTCTATTGGGCAGCTTAGGGGTTAGTACTGGTCCCTTGCAACGTTGGGGTCCTAGGTTTGGATCCAACTAAGCACAATGGGGCTCATTTACAAAGACACTTTTTTTTATGCATGCGCCTCATCATAAATTAGGTGCACCTGGAGGAAAAAGTAGACCAGCCCCTGACCGGAGTAGTTATTCACCAACATTTACACCTGTTTCCAATGTTGGTAAATTTGTCGGGGCCAACCCCGGCACGCCCCCTCCACACCCTCAACACTCCTAATCATAGTTCATACCATGTCGCCACTGTATAGATTCACGGGTGTCAGAAGGAAATTTGGTTTCCTAGTAGTAGCACTCCTCCATTATCACACCGATAAGAGGATATATGGCACATGAATAGACTGCATCACACGTGTCATCCTTTAAAGAAGAACTCCCGCAAAAAAATTTATTCTCTGACCTGTTAGAAAGGTGCATGATATAATCTGTAGTGATTGTCATTTTCTTATCAGAGGCTGAAATTGAGAGTTTCCACTCTCTTCTTATTGTAGCTGGGTCATGTGACCAGCTCCCTGACCTCCAACTGACCCAGGACAGCAAGCCAGTCACTGCTCTATTCATTCCTATGAGACTGAAAGTGAGGCTCCCATAGGAATGCATAGAAAGTTAGACTTCTTGTCCACATATAAGGTGCTGTGTGAGTTGGTGGGTCTAATTCCTAGTCACATGACACAGATAAGAAACTTCAGGATGATATAACTCAAAAATTCAGCTACTGATTAAAAAAATGACATTCACTACAGATTACATCGTGTACATTTCTAGCAGGACATGGAATAAAAAATTTTTGCAGGAGTTCTTCTTTAATTACATAATAATATCATGGCATGCTTCCATATTTCTTCTGTTTCTCCCATTCACAGAGACACACCGCACATGAACAGACACCAGGAGAAGGGCCGGGCTTCCCAGTTCTCAGGGTTGGACCCAAGTGCTTCCGAATTTTATAGCGTATCGTATGTTATAAATATCTATGGAAGCAAAACATCTATAATCCCTTAAAGAGACATTCCCATCACAGAAATATATGACGCATCCACAGGAGAGGCCCTAAATATATGATTGATGCAGGACTAGAGTTGCCAACTTTCCCAACAAAAAATACTGGCCAAGTTAAACCACACCCCAAAGGTGGGGGGTTTGGTTGTGGGGGTGTGGCTTAACACAGGGTGTTAAGTCGCTATGTCATAATGTGGCTTCCAGTAATATTAATGCCTCCATTAGTGCCCCCCAGTAATATTAATGCCTCCATTAGTGCTCCCAGAATTGATATTGTCCCCCGTTAGTTTCCCCAGTAATAGTAATGCCTCCATTAGTGCCCCCCAGAATTAATAATACCCCCATTAGTGCCCCCAGTAATAGTAATGCCCCCATTAGTGCCCCTCAGAATTAATAATGCCTCCATTAGTGCCCCCAGTAATAGTAATGCCTCCATTAGTGCCCCCAGAATTAATAATGCCTCCATTAGTGCCCCCCAGTAATATTAATGCCTCCACTAGTGCTCCCAGAATTGATAATGCCCCCATTAGTGCCCTCCGTAATAGTAATGCCTCCGTTAGTGCCCCCCAGAATTAATGCCTTCATTAGTGCCCCCAGTAATAGTAATGCCTCCATTAGTGCCCCCCCCCCAATATTAATAATGCCTCCATTAGTGCCCCCCAGTAATATTAATGCCTACACTAGTGCCCCCCAGAATTAATAATGCCTCCATTAGTGCCCCTCAGTAATATTAATGCCCCCATTAGCACCCCCCAGAATTAATTGTGCCCCCAGTAATAGTAATGCCCCAATTAGTGTCCCCCAGTAATATTAATGCCCCAATTTGCACCCCCCAGAATTAAGAGTGCCCCCATTAGAGCCCCAGTAATATTAATGCCCCCATTAGTGTCCCCCAGAATTACTAATGCCCCCATTAGTGCCCCCAATATAAATAATGCCCCCATTAGCACCCCACAGACTTAAATGTGCCCCCATTAGAGCCACCCTTCCCCCACTTAAAGGCTATACTAATGAGCGCTCCACAATGGAAATGCTCATTAGTAACAATCCATATAGGAATATCGGCAATTATTACTATTGCTGGTAGAAAAGAATTACCGGCACCACCACTAAATTACTGGCTTGGCCCTATGCAGCACCCACTTCTGGATCCCAACCCTATGTTAAAAATAGGAGTCCCCTAACCCCTCTGCCACCTGGTGAGGAGGCTACTGTAGAAGTGAATGGGAGCAGCTACTTTTCCATTCACCAGGCAGGACTGGGATCAGAGAACCCATTGTGGTCGACATAGGTGCAGGGCAGGTACATACGGTGGGACCCCACATCTGTCAGACATTTATGGTGTATCCTGTAGAGCTCATGAGCTAAACAAAAACTGAGAGACCCCCATTTTTTTTTTACAGGAGTTAAATAGAGACTAAAGAAGGCCATGCAATTTAGATAAATTTTGGCTGAACCAGCCAGTTTCATTGGTTACCGTTTGACCATTTATTGTGTATGGGGGGTGTCCCGACTCTATCCTAATAGCAAATGTCAGGGAGGGAGAAGAATTGGCAATTGCAACTGCCCAATCCTTTTCATTCCACGGAGATAGGCCAACCCCAGAGGTGGCTAGCAGCAGTTTCTCCCCTCTCCTCATTCAGGGCACATGCATGCTGAGCTGAGCAGGTGTATGAAATAGTCAGGTGAGAACACTCTCAAGTCTCGACTCTTCAGCTAACATTTACCTAATGCGTATGACCTATTTATTGTGAAATATTTCTCAAATGCTCCCCAAGGCTGCCATACTGTGCCTAAATACCATCCCCATAACGTGGCAAATACAAATAGGTACATAAATGGTACCATGCAGTGCCCAATAAATGGAGCTATATGATGTCTAAACAACACTACTGCCAGATATCCCCAGCAGGCTAAATAGTTAGTTTTTGCTGGGGGGGGGGGGCAATGCTTAAAGGGGTTGTGCCATGAAAAATATTCTGGACCTGTATCCTTTTGTAATTGAATGTCATTAAAAAATTTGCATAACCACTGTATCTATTCAATAAAATGTATCTGTATAGCGCCACCTGCCTTTTCCTTACTCCTTGTCCACCTCACTGAGGTGGTCGCACGTGCTCAGTTTAAATCTTCTCCACCAGCCATATCTTCTGATGTTTCAGGACCTAAGAGGGGTAAAGAGGTTTGAGTGCTGGGACTGATCCTGAGAACTAGGGGTCCTAGGTCTTGGTTCTCAGCAGAGAGCTGGCCAAGAGTTCAGAGATGCTGTCCATGGATGTTAAAGGGGTTGTCCTACCAAAAACAGTTTTCACACCAGCACCTGGATCTGAATACTTTTGTAATTGCATGTAATTAAAACATTTTTATAGCCACTGAGATATTCAATAAAATGTATCTGTATAGCGCCACCTGCTGTTTATTTCTTCTTATTTCTTTGTCCTGCTCACTGAGAAGGTCGCACATGCTCAGTTCCCTCCTTCAACTGCCTCCTGAGCTGTGATAGGGAGAGCTGAGACACGCCTCCTGAGCTGTGATAGGGAGAGCTAAGACACGCCTCCTGAGCTGCAGCAGAAAGGACATTCCCCTTGACCTGTCAGCTTGATATAAATCTAGCAGAGCAATGAATGGAGAGATCTCTGGATCCATGTGAGGTACAGGGCTGGTTCTAGCTTTGTTAGAAAAAAAATTGTCATGTCCTATATGATGTCTGATTTTCATTTTTTACATTAGTCATGGTATTATCCCATGAAAGGTCTTACCATGCAACAAATAGAGAATTATAAATGAAGCAGCATTGCAATATACATGACATAAAAATATAGTAAGGTTTTCATGTACATTACATTTTCCTCTCTGGTGGCGCCCCCTGCTGTTTATCCAGCAGGTCCACCTTCTGCATTCAGCAGTGGACTAACATGCTCAATAGCTCCGGCTCCCTTCCTCTCAATGCTGGAGTAATGATCTTCTAGTTAAGCAGGTGAAATGGTCCAGACACCTTTCATTCCTTCATCCTTACTTCTATATATTCGCTATATCTCTGTCTAGACAGTGGAGAAGGAAAGTGTGAGGACTTTACATACCATATGTATCTCCGGGGCTAATTTCTATGCAAAGGAGGAAGGGGGGGGGGGTTAGCAAAAGCTGATTGCTGCTTGATTTGCTGCTGCCCACCCACAGAAAGGGAAGAAGGTTCTCCAGATATTTGAGTACAAAACTTGTGGAATAACCCCTTTAATACCTATTAAAGGGGTTCTCCGGGAATTAAGAAATGAAATGAAAATACTTAAAAATTACTTTAATATTAAATATTACTCTAATAAATATATTTCCAAATACCTTTTATTAGTTATAATTGCTCGTTTTGTCTGGGGAGCAATCAATAAGAGAAACAAAATGGCCGCTGACTATTCGTACACACAAAACCTGTCCTAATCACACAGGAGGACAAGTTGCTTCACAACACTGAGGTAAAGAGCTGCCTCATCCTCCTCTCTGTCCTACTGGTCAGGGATTATGATCCTGAATACAGCTGATACGAACTTTAGCCTAATCTCTGGGGAATTTAGTACAGAGAGGATGAAGAGGACAGACTGTGGCTGTGGTAATGGAAACTGCATATAAATGCTGCTGCTGATTAGCCACACCCCACAATCCTCTCATGTCTCCTCATCTTCTCCATCCCCTCAGAGATTCACCTGTATTCAGGATCATAATCCCTGAAAAGTAGAGCAGAGAGGAGGATGAGGCAGCTCTATAGCTCAGTGCTGTGAAGTAACTTGTCCTGCTGTGTGATTAGGACAGGTTCTGTGTGTACTAATAGGACGACGGCCATTTTATTTCTCCTAATGATTGCTCCCCAGACAAAACAAGCCATTATAACTAATGAAAGGTAGTTGGGAATATATTTATCATAAAGTAATATTTAAGTATTTTCATTTTCTTAATTCCTGGAGAACCCCTTTAATATTGATACCACTGCACTGCAGCCATGGTATGCACCTCTGGCAATTATTTTTCGCCATTGTTTCCTGCTATTCACATTTCATCACTATCTGGTTTCAGGTTCCTGTAAACCAGAATATCTAGCACCGGAGATAACACCCCCCCCCCCCCCCCGACTATCAGCCCTGTTATCCGTACAGATTATCAGTAAATGACAGACTGTTCAATGACTCGGCTGTGATCACAGGTATGCAGTGACGTGAGGGTAGCTGCACATAACTGCAGGACTCTCGTTCTTCCCCCACCCTCCTACAGACGTCACGCTCCTTAAAGAACAAGTAACTCTTGTCTGGTGCGGCCTCCAGTTTCTATACATCCGCCTCCCTCTGTACTGACGTCTTTAGTAATTCCGATCCCCCATTAATAACTCTGATTCATTTCTATATAGATAATACAGTGGCTGGAAAATACTAAGCCATGACAGTGCGCGTAGAGAATCTTCCGCAGGAGAGCAGTGGGGTGCGATGGTAAAAGGGGAGCGACCAATCTGATTCCGTATCTCAGTCTCATTGATTGCTATGGGAAATCCTTCGACTTTAGGGCTCATGCACACGACCGTATTTTCTTTCCGTGTCCGTTCCAGGGTTTTTTTAAGACCATATACGGAACCATTCATTTCAATGGGTCGGCAAAAAAAAACCCAGAAGTTACTCCGTGTGCATTCCGTTTCCATATGTCCGTTCCGCAAAAAATTAGAACATGTCCTATTATAGTCTGCATTACGAACAAGGATAGGACTGTTCTATTAGGGGCCAGCTGTTCCGTTCCGCAAAATACGGAATGCACACCGACGTCATCTGTGTTTTTTGTGGATCCGTTTTTTATGGACCGCAAAATACATACAGTCGTGTGCATGAGCCCTAAAGGGGTGCGTCCCCCACACACTGTCTGATATAGCCTGATACTGATTGGACAATGTTAGACTGTGCAGAGACACACCCTCCAACTGGTAACACCCAGTCAAAGTAGGAATAACAGAGGAACAGCACAGTGCAGAGTTAGGGCTCCTGCAAACGACCGTATGTATTTTGCGGTCTGATGAAGTGATAGTAGTCGTGACGTCACTGGGCCTGAGGAAAACACGGAGAGGGCCGCGGCGCTCCTGGAGCGCCGCTGCCTTTCACAAACAGCTGACCGGCAGGGGTCCCGGGTGTCGGACCCCCGCCGATCAGATGCTGAACCCCTGCAGAACCCCTTTAATGCAGAGTTATAAGAAAAGGCGCTACCATTCTCCTTGTAAAGGGGTGTGCCCCCACTCTGTCTGATACAGTCAGCATTGATTGGACAATGTCAAATTTTGTAGGGGCACACACCCCAACTGGTAAGGCCTAGTCAGGGGCGTAGCTATAGGGGGTGCAGAGGTAGCAGTCGCTACTGGGCCCAGGAGCCTGAGGGGGCCCAAATACCTTTGTGCCACATAAGAAGACACTGGTATTATAGAAAGTACATGCTGGTCAAGTTACACCTCTGGCTGGAAGGAAGGGGTTAGGTCAAGAATTTGGCATGGGGGGGTGCCGTTTCAATTTTTGCCTCAGACAGCATGAAGGCTATGTCCTTCTCTGCCCCTGACCACAAAGCATTGAGGTAAGGGGGGCCCAAGCTGAACTCTTGCACCAGGGCCCATAAGCCTTTAGCTACGCCCCTGGGCCTAGTTGTCACTTTCTTTTTCTTTCTTAAAGCTATAGTAGGAATAACAGAGGTAGAGCACAACGCAGAGTTATAAAAAAAAAAAAAGATATCTAAACATTTTCAATCTGTTGTGTGCTGGGCAGATTTGATATTTCAGGAACCCATCTGGGGAGAGCCTGCAGCACTTCTAAGCTCCACCCCATTGCACTGATAAGCTCCACCCTGCTGTACAACTACATAGCCATTATGCCCCACCCTTTAGGAGTTTTTTTTAGTCAACCGCTTGTGACCAGCAGGGGGCAGACATTTTTTTTTCTGGATATCAGGATGTCATAGATTCTTGAAGAAGGCCTAGCGACCTCCTCAGTTTTCTGATCTCACCTTTGATCCCGTTCTAAAGTCTTCTCAAGTCTTTTATCCATTAAACAGATTCCACAAGATTCACCTTTGCTCCCAGCGGCAGAGATAAAGCTCAGCAGCCAAATACTCGAGGTTACACGACACCTATATCTTTAACTATATAAATTATATGTTGGCACCATATAGAGGAAGCTGAATCTTTACCTCTATTAAAGGGGTTGATCCATGAAAAACATTTATCATCTATCCATAGGACGGGAGATAAATCTATGATCGTGGGGGGTCAGACCGCGGGGGGCCTCACTGATCAGTACAAACAGGGTTCAGAGACTCCGTTCTGATCGTACTTCTCTATATACTGCTACTCCTGGAGACGTAAATGGATTAAAGGGGTTGTCCCATGAAAAATATTCTACAGATTTCAAACCAGCACCTGGATCCGAATACTTTTGTAATTGCATGTAATTAAAAATGTATCTTAGCTACTGAGTTATTCAGTGAAATCTATCTGTATAGCGCCACCTGCTGTTTGCTCTTTTTCTAATTTCTCTGTCCTGCTCACTGAGATGGCCGCACATGCTCAGTTCCATCCTTCGACTGAGACCAGCAGCAGGAAAAACACACCTCCTGAGAGGACACACACCCTAAGCTGACAGCTTGAAATAAATCTAGCAAAACAATTGGAACAATGAATGTGGAGATCTTTGGATCCATGTGAGGTAAATGGCTGGTTCTAGCTTTCTAAGGCTACATTCACACGTCCGTATTTGTGCTCATCCTGGAAAACGGTCAGTTTTTTGCGGATCCGTTGTTCCGCAAAAAAACTCAGTTTTTCAAGCATATCCGTTACGTTTTTACGTAAAAAACGGAAAGGATGTGTCCATATGTCATCCGTTTTTTGCAAATCCACAAAAAACGGAAGGATGAATAACATCTGTACCTTGTATTTTTTTTCGCCCCTCCTGGAACGGAATCCGCAAATGCGGATGACATGCGGATGCCTTTCCGCATTTTTGCGGATCCATAGACTTTCATTGGGCTACGGACCGCAAAATCGGAGGAAAAGTAGGACAGGAGGATTTCTGTTTGCGGATCAGAACAGAACGGAGAAACAGATGCGGACAACATACGGTGCAATGTCCGCATTTTTTCGGGACCCATTGAAATGAATGGATCCGCATACTATCCGCAAAAAACGTCCGAAATTGCGAAAAGGACGCGGATAGGATGCGGATGAAAAATCAGGACGTGTGAATGGGGCCTTAGAAAGAGGTTGTCATGTACTAGATTATGTAGAACTTTTCTTTTTTACGTTATTCATGGGATAATAAAATCTTGTCTTGACAGGAGTCTAGATCTCTTTGACCTTCAGTTATCCCTCCTAACCCCCACACATTCATGCATACTTGGCCAATCGCGCAAGTATTGGGGAAATGGGGGAGAGGATGCTTCTGGTGGTGTCCTATCTCACTGAGAACAAAAGGATCATGCGTTGAAATTCAACATGCCCAATCCTTTTCTCCACCCACATGATCTGTAGTCGGCCCACCCCCACATAAAAATAGTAGGCCAGTCTCCCCAAAATCCTCAGACTTTAGTCTTAAAGGGTTGTCTCACTTCAGCAAATGCCATTTATCTTGTAGAGAAAGTTAATACGAGGCACTTACTAATGTATTGTGATTGTCCATATTGGCTCCTTTGCTGGCTGGATTTATTTTTCCATCACATTGTACACTGCACGCTTCCAGGGGTTGCAACCATTTCTGCAACGCACATACAAGGTGGTCGGGATACGACCATTGCTGCAGCGCAGATACGAGGTGGTCACGTTACGACCATCCCTGCAGTGCAGATACGAGGTGGTCAGGTTACGACCATTGCTGCAGTGCAGATACACGGTGGTCAGGTTTACGACCATTGCTGCAGCGCAGATAAGAGGCGGTCGGGATACGACCATTGCTGCAGCGCAGATACGAGGTGGTCAGGTTTACGACCATTGCTGCAGCGCAGATAAGAGGCGGTCGGGATACGACCATTGCTGCAGTGCAGATACACGGTGGTCAGGTTTACGACCATTGCTGCAGCGCAGATACGAGGTGGTCGCGTTACGACCATTCCTGCAGTGCAGATACGAGGTGGTCGCATTACGACCATTCCTGCAGTGCAGATACAAGGTGGTCTCGTTACAACCATTCCTGCAATGCAGATACAAGGTGGTCAGGTTACGACCATTGCTGCAGTGCAGACACAAGGTGGTCAGGTTTATGACCATTGCTGCAGCGCAGATAAGAGGCGGTCAGAACGGGAGTTGCTGCACATGTGTGCCTATGTGAGCTCCCACGATCCCGGCCACCAGAGAGGCGGCATTTTTCCGCTGCTGCTGGATTGCAGGGTGGTTGTAAAAATGGAAACGAGCAGTGTATAATGTGATGGAAAATGAATCCCGTATCAGGAACCTCCTACTTGCCCTAGATGGGCCCTGATACAGACAAAACCACCACCACACCTTTCAATCACCCACCTGATACGGGATCGCCCCTGTCGGGGCGGCCATTCCGTTTTAGGCAGGGTATTCAGATAGGGCTAGTCAGGGACAGTACTTCTCTTTACCAACCAAACCCGACTATACTGCAAGATATCCCTGCTCATCACGGATAGGGCATCCATGTGTTATATATTTTTCTTTATAATTGTGTTTATACCAATTATCTATTTTTAATAGACTAATAATAAAGGCTATGTTTTAGGTGATACTTTTTCTGTGATTGGAAAATGAATCCAGCCAGCAAAGGAAGCAATATGGATAATCACAATACATTAGTAAGTGCCTTGCATTCACTTTCTTTACATGATAAATGCTATTTGCTGAAGTGAGAGAAAACCCTTTGAGCCTTATGTGGGTGAATCTTAGGATCCCTATAACAGCCACAAATCCTGGTCCAGATGTGAGTCTTATGATCAAACCTAGCATCATATGGATCTATGACACGGTACGTTTGGGTCATCAGACCGACAGTCGGGCCTGGATTTTCAGCTGTAATACGGACCCTAAGGCCTCGTTCACATTTCCGAATCTGTTTGGCGTCCGTGAAAAAAAATCCATCCATATTACATCCATGAAGCATCCATGTTTGGTCCGTGTGTCCGTTTTTTGCCCTCCATGGACACTGCTATAAATTAATTACCAGAAGATCTCCTACAAATGGTCCATGAAAAACAGACCAAACACGGATTTTGTGTCCGTGATTTTCATGGACCCATAGACTTCAAAGGACGTGTGTGGCCTGCATCACGGTAGTGCACGTTTCCATGACTTTTTTCACTTATCCACAGTCAGTAAAAAATAATGTTGTGTGAAGAAACATATTAAAATCAATGGGTACGTGTGCTGTGTGGAAAGCACATGTCAGTAAAAAAGGAAATGTGAACAAGGCCTAAAATATGACCATGTTATGGCCGCCTGAATGAGGCCTTGGGGGAGATTATCAAAACTGGTGTAAAGGGAAACTGGCTTAGTTGCCCATAGCAACCAATCCGATTCTGCCTTTCATTTTCCAAAGGAGCTCTGAAAAATGAAAGGTGGAATCTGATTGGTTGCTACAGGCAACTAAGCCATTTTCCCTTTACACCAGTTTTCATAAATCTCCCCATATTTGTGGGCACCTTATCAGATAACTGCAGAGTTTGCTTCCTCCTGTAAATTAATCATCAGATGGTGAAATAGTCCGGGTAATCTTATCAGTGACAAATGACTCTAGGGAATTGTTTATGTGGAATTAAGACGTTATTTCCTGGATCTTGTTGCCGTCTTAATAAACCTGGATGTGACATTGTCTAAAAGGACACATGGTAGTATTATACTGCTTTAGGCCACCTGTATTACAGTACCAGCAAAGTATTTTATTTTATTTTTTGCGATTTTTTTCTGTGCAGAAATTGCCCTACATTGCGGATTTCCAATTCTGCAGCATGTCAATTATTTTTGTGGCTTTAGCTGCAAAGTTCACCCTTTTCAAAGGAAGGGTGAGATCTGCGGCAAAACAGCATTAAATCCGCACCAAAAACCGTAACTATACATTGCAGATTTTGGCGTGAATCTGCTGCAGAAACGCACATAAAACTGCATGGAAATTTGTGCGGATCTTATGTGCGTTCAGCCGCAACCATGTGCAGGTGGCCTAAGGCTAGGTTCACACGTGACTGATTAGCTGCGGATTTTCTACAGCAGTAAATCTGTAGCATTTCTGCTAATCAGCAGGAAAAAAAAGACATTCAAACGCTGCGGATTTTGCTGCAGAAGACACTGCCGCCTGCATTGGCTATTGCTAGGATATGCCCCCAATGTCTGATAGGTGTGGGTCCAACCTCTGGGACCTTCCCCCTTATTCAGAGCTTGCAAAGTACCGGAGGGCACACTGCCCATGAGCGACCGCCCTCCATTCATTCCTATGAGAGCACTGAAAATAACCCCATAGAAGTAAACTGAGCATTGGCCGCACTTGTGCAGTGTGCTTCCCATTAATTTCTATGGGACTTCCAAAAATAGGTGAGCACACCGCTCGGCTGTTGTCGGCACTTCCATAGAAATAAATGAAGAGCGGCCACGCATGTGCAGTGTGTCCACCGGTACTTTGTGAGCTTCATTCTAGGGATAGGTGCGGGTCCCAGAGATGGGACTCACACTTATCAGACATTGGGGGCATATCCTAGCAATATGCCCCCAATGTGCAAGATGGGAATAACCCTTTAAAGGGCATCTGTCAGCAGATTTGTACCTATGACACTGGCTGACCTGTTACATGTTCACTTGGCAGCTGAAGTCATTTGTGTTGGTCCCATGTTCATATGTGCCCGCATTGCTGAGAAAAATGATGTTTAATTATATGCAAATAAAACTGTAGGAGCAACGGGGGCGTTGCCATTACACCCAGAGGTTCAGCTCTCTCTGTCATTTCTCCATTTTAATTGACAGATACCAGGTGTGATGGTGTTTTCACTGCCTGCCACTGTCAATCAAAGTGCAGAAGGTGCAGCAGTTACAGAGAGAGCCGAGCCTTTAGGTGTAATGGTAACGCCTCTGTTGCTCCTAGAGGCTCATTTGCATATATTAAAACCTTATTTTTCTCAGCAATGCGGGCACATATGAACATGGGACCAACACAGATGTCTTCAGCTGCCAAGCGCACATGTAACAGGTCAGCCTGTGTCATAGATACAAAACTGCTGACAGATGCCCTTTGATGGTAATTAAAGACAATGTGCGATGTGTGAATGTAGCCTTAGTGGATCCACCTCACCATGTGAGACTATATTAAACACTGTTATGGTACCATAGGCAGGACAGGTCAAGATATCATAAGCAGGAAGAGCAGGCTGTCAAAAAGACATCATGGGCTGGGCCTCTACATAAAAGAAACATACATGAAAAAACCTGATAATCCAGAATACGGAATATCAGAAATTCAGCATGCTACAAATATACTCCTATGTAAGATTACTTTATTGATGCAATCAAAGGACCTGCTTTTTAAGGCCACATGCACACAAATGTATTTTCTGTCCATGTCCATTCTGTTTTTATGAAGCCCGTATGCGAAACCATTCATTTAAATGGTGCCGCAAAAAAACCTCCAGAAATTACTGTGCAATCCGTATCCGTATGTCCGCAAGTCCCTTCTGCAAGAAAAAAGAACATGTCCTATTCTTGTCCGTTTTGCGGACAAGGACAGGCATTGTTACAATGGATCCGCAATAAACGGATGTAACACGGACATTACAAGGATGTCATCCATTTCTTTTGCGGACTGCAAAATACATACGGTCGTGTGCATGAGCTCTAAGGGCCCATTCAGACGGCCGTATGTTGTCCGCAAAAATGCGGATCCGTTTTTTTGCGGATTACATACTGACCCATTCACTTCTATGGGCCCTTTTTTTCCATTCCATGGCTCCGCAAAACAAATGAAACATGTCCTATACTTGTCAGTGAAAATCAGGACATAGCCCCATTGAAGTCTATGGGTCCGCAAAAAAAACGGAATGCTATCCGTTTTTTTTGCGGACATGTTAAACTGTCCGCAAAAAAACGGATCAGTATTTTTGCAGACATCATACGGCCGTCTGAATGAGCCCTAACTCTGAGGACTGTATTTACTAAGACTCTTTACGCTGCTCTTAGTTCTAACCCCCACCCTGTGCTGCTATTAGATTTGTTTAATTTATTTAAATGGGTTCTCCAAGTTATGAAAATATACACTCACCGGCCACTTTATTAGGTACACCTGTCCAACTGCTCGTTAACACTTAATTTCTAATCAGCCAATCACATGGCGGCAACTCAGTGCATTTAGGCATGTAGACATGGTCAAGACAATCTCCTGCAGTTCAAACCGAGCATCAGTATGCGGAAGAAAGGTGATTTGAGTGCCTTTGAACGTGGCATGGTTGTTGGTGCCAGAAGGGCTGGTCTGAGTATTTCAGAAACTGCTGATCTACTGGGATTTTCACGCACAACCATCTCTAGGGTTTACAGAGAATGGTCCGAAAAAGAAAAAACATCCAGTGAGCGGCAGTTCTGTGGGCGGAAATGCCTTGTTGATGCCAGAGGTCAGAGGAGAATGGGCAGACTGGTTCGAGCTGATAGAAAGGCAACAGTGACTCAAATTGCCACCCGTTACAACCAAGGTAGGCAGAAGAGCATCTCTGAACGCACAGTACGTCGAACTTTGAGGCAGATGGGCTACAGCAGCAGAAGACCACACCGGGTGCCACTCCTTTCAGCTAAGAACAGGAAAATGAGGCTACAATTTGCACAAGCTCATCGAAATTGGACAGTAGAAGATTGGAAAAACGTTGCCTGGTCTGATGAGTCTCGATTTCTGCTGCGACATTCGGATGGTAGGGTCAGAATTTGGCGTCAACAACATGAAAGCATGGATCCATCCTGCCTTGTATCAACGGTTCAAGCTGGTGGTGGTGGTGTCATGGTGTGGGGAATATTTTCTTGGCACTCTTTGGGCCCCTTGGTACCAATTGAGCATCGTTGCAACGCCACAGCCTACCTGAGTATTGTTGCTGACCATGTCCATCCCTTTATGACCACAATGTACCCAACATCTGATGGCTACTTTCAGCAGGATAATGCGCCATGTCATAAAGCTGGAATCATCTCAGACTGGTTTCTTGAACATGACAATGAGTTCACTGTACTCAAATGGCCTCCACAGTCACCAGATCTCAATCCAATAGAGCATCTTTGGGATGTGGTGGAACGGGAGATTCGCATCATGGATGTGCAGCCGACAAATCTGCGGCAACTGTGTGATGCCATCATGTCAATATGGACCAAAATCTCTGAGGAATGCTTCCAGCACCTTGTTGAATCTATGCCACGAAGAATTGAGGCAGTTCTGAAGGCAAAAGGGGGTCCAACCCATTACTAGCATGGTGTACCTAATAAAGTGGCCGGTGAGTGTATATATATAGTACTGTAAATCTGATGGGCAGCAATTTATAACCAAGTTAAGCAAGTTTTAGGCAACAAAAAAAATCTATATTTCCTCATTTCCCTGGTTCTCTTCTGGCTCTTTGTTTACCTGCAATAACAACAATCTCTGCCCCTCCCCCTGCTCTGCAAAGGGAGTGAGTACAAGTGCTGCCCTGAGTGACATGTCTGTCTGCTGGGATACTCAGCAGCATGTTGTATGTGTAGGACTACAAGTCTCAGCTGTACAATGACACTGCTGATACACACAGGATCTTCCTCTTACCTATTCTTGTGCAATACTCTACTCAGATCTTCTCTAGTCTGTCAGCTCCTGTGCCCAGCATTTGTCTCCTCACTGCCCGCAGCTACTCAATAAAGCCTTCAGCCCTCAGTCTGTGCTGGCTGAAGGGGCTAAAATTTTATCTGAAAGAATCCAGGGGGCGTGACCAGCACAGTGACGTCTCGTGTACAGACTCTTATCTGATCTCTCAGGCTTGTGCACGAAACATCAGCAGAGCAGGGAGAGAAGCTGACATCACAGGTCATGTGACCCTCAGTGAAATCTGAGAAAGGAGCCACTCAAGTTAAAGTAAATGCATTGAAAAACCATTACATTTGCCTAGTTAGAAACATACAAAGGACAAAAAAATAACTTGGACAGCCCCTTTAATAAATAAAATTAGATGCACCTATGGAAGTCCTTGCTCCTGGTCTATCTATCTAGCTATCCCCTCCATGCCATACCGCACTCAAATAAATTAAAGGAGTTATCCAAGATCTATAAGGCCTCCCATATGCCCGGACCCCTCACAGAGGTTGTACTTACCTCGATCCCTAGCACCTGTGTCGCTTCTGATGCCAGCACGACCACCGCTGCATCTCCCTGTCGCACGGATGAAAACATGCGGTGCCGGGGAGGGGCATCCAATAGCAGGCTGTGACAGGAACGAGCTACGGGCGGCGGCCATCAAAAGCGTCACGGGTGCCAGGGAGCGAGGTAAGTACTACTTCTGTGAGGGGCCCGGGCATATGGGGGGGGGGGCATTACAGGTCTTGGATAACCCCTTTAACTTTTCGAACTTTTCGATGAATTTATTGATTCGCTCCTGTACACTGCGGATTTCCCACTGCAGAATTTTGGCGAGAAAATCTATAGTATTTTACGGCATCAGGAAAGTGGATGAGATCTAAACAAATCCGCAGTCCATTTACACTGCGGATTTCCACCTCTGATTCCACCTTTTGCTATGGATACTATGAAAATATGCAAATCCGCAGCAAAATCCGCCACCACAGCATTATACGTCCAGTGTGGCTGTGCCTTACAGGAGTCCTACAAGCCTTTTGGCCTCCCACCGGGCTTTAATGGTCCACGAATATCTGGGTTTACATGCTCCTCATTTGTCAGGCCAATGGCGATGAAGACTTGGGGCCCACCGTGTTCCTCTCAATTTCACATCCACATCTACCTGAAGCCTGTCTCCTGACATGTAGAATACGTGAAGTGAAAGGGAAAGTACATGATTTCAGTTGTTTGCCACAAAAAAAAGTTCACGGTCACATTTTATAGTTTATGGCTTGATGCAATCTATATACAGTAAAAGTGGAGTAGTTATAAAAATACATCACTTTATGGGTCTTTTATGGCACCCTAATTTTAGCTTGTATTATACAATCGCCAAAGGCATACCTTCACTAACCATGCAACTGCTACGCGGCTCGGGGGGTCGGCACTGATCTTCTATCCTTCTTCAGTTCCAAGCCAAAAAGCCTGCATTTTTATGCAGCCGCCACTAGGGGGAGTTCAGCGTAAAGACAATATTATAGCTTCCGTTACACTATATAAACTCCTATGCACTGAGCTCCCCCTAGTGGTGGTTGCAGGCAGACAGCTTTCTAATATGTACAGTGAAGCAGGAGAATTTATCAACGTACGTATGCCAGTTGTCTGGTTTAAATGCATTGAGAAATTTGCTGTTGAGGACGAGGGCCATATTTTTGACCCAAGGGCGACTTTTTTATTATAATTTTTTTAAATTACATTTTCTTCGGCTTAATAAAAAAAAACGTAAATTTGTCAGAAATCTGGGTCGCTGCGCTGTGCATTCCGTGTTGCCTGGAAATGTTTGGCGCATATGTACTGGTAAATTAGTGGTGCAGAGGGGCCTACATGCTAACTTTTGCTATGGGGACCTAGGAGATCTTTTAAAAAGGATTTCTGAGACTTATCCTATCCTCAGGATAGGTTGTCAGTATCTGATCGGTGGGGGTCTGACACCCAGGACCCCCGCCAAACAGCAGTTTGAGAAAGCACCGGCTCTCCTGTGAGTGCCGCGGCCTTCTCGAAGCTTACCAAGCACAGCGCCGTACATTGTATAGTGGCTGTGCTTGGTATCGCGCTCAGCCCCATTCACTTCTATTGTGCTGAGCTGCGCCTAGGTCATGTGACCGATGAACGTGTCATCACTTGGACTAGGGATAACTGAGACAAGGCCGCGGCGCTACTGTGAGCGCTGTTGCCTTCTGAAGCAGCTGATCGGCGGGGGTCCTGGGTGCTGGCCCCCCACCAATCAGATGCTGATGACCTATCCAGCGGGTAGGTCATCAGTATTTAAGTCTCTGAAAATCGCTTTAAGCTCTTGGCAGTGATGAGAGGTGACCTGTGTGGGCACTGCCTGGTTCTTCTGAGGACATGTCCCTCAGGAGCCCAATCTGTCTTGTTTCCATAAGGAAGCATACCCTGGCAGAAAGTGTGAATCATAGCCCTGGAAGCTGAATTAGCCTAGAACAAGGCCTGACTATGTAGAGGAAAGGTAAGGCAAATAAATCAAAGTGCAGATATGGGGGGGGACGGGGACGTAAGCCCCGCGTTACCTGATGAGGATGGCCGCGCTATTATAGGCACCATTCACACTCCCTGAATCCTGCCATCCTGCATTCATGTAAAGCCCGGTCTCACGTTCTACATTGTGCACAGCCATACTGGGGCACACATAGAAATCTGGGGGATTTAATGTACCGCTATATACCTTTGAGTTTTTTCTTTCTTTCAGATCCATTCAGAAAATAAAATGCTGCCATCCTTCATCAGATGTCGTATCATAAAAGTACTATCCCCTACAGGGGTGCAGCACCAATGAGGCCACGTGAGGCGATCGCCTCAGGTAGCACCAGGAAGAGGCAAGAGGGGGGCAGTGGAAGGGCCATGGGCTGAAGGGAAGGGGTTAGGTTAAGAAATTTGCATTGGGAGGGGCACCGTTTCAGTTTTCGCCTCAGGCAGCAGAAAGGCTAGGTGCAGCCCTGATCCCATATACGCATTGCTTCTCTGGCATAAGGTGGCACACGGGGAAATGTATTGCATCCCACACCCCAGAATTCAGGCTTCAAAAATTTGGCATTTTTATCCCACTCACTCCACTTTTCAACCCTTCCTGACATGCCAATTTTTTTTTACTCCCTGCCTTCCCAGAGCCATAACTTTTTTAATTTTTCTTTTCTGTTCACACAGCCGTATGAGGCTACACAAGTTGTACTTTTGATGGCATACGATGCAGTGGGAGGCTGGAAAAACAATTCGAAATTGGGCGGAAAAAAAATACAATTCTGCCACAGTGTTGGCTGGGTTCACATCACGTTTTTGCCCTACGTTTAATATATAGGTTGGGGGAAAAAAAGGATGCAAAAGGTACCGTACACTTTTCCATCGTGCAGAGTCAAGCAAAAAAAACGTATATGGTGACAGATGCCACGGTAAACTTCCGGGCCTAAGGGCTCATGCACACGACCATTGTTTTTTGTCTGCATCCGATTTGCATTTTTTGTGGGTCGGATGCGGACCCATTCACTTCAATGGAGCCAAAAAATATGCGGCATCCGTATGTCCGTTCTGCGGCCCCGCAAAAAAATAGAACATGTCCTATTCTTGTCTGTGTTAGACACAGATAGGACAGTTCTATAGACGACAGGATGTTCCATTCCGCAAAATGAGGAATGCACACGGCCAGTACCGGTAGAACAGTGAAATCCGCAGCTAAACCCCCAAACATAACTGACCTACTACGGATTTGGAAATCCGCATGGCAGGTCAATTTCTGCACAGTGAACGTGGGATTTCTGTAATGCCATACACTTTGCTGGTACTGTAGTACACTGCGGTTTTTCCACACTGAAATCTGCGCTGAAAAACCGCGTGTCATCCGCAAAGTGTGTTGGTGGCCAGAGCGTGAGATCAGCGGCAAAACCAAAACAAAAAACTGCTGTGAGACATTGCGGATTTCTGTGCGGATATAATGCAGAAATGCACATAAATCCACCCAGAAATTCGTGTGGATCGTATGTGCGTTCACCTGCATGCCGTCGGAATCCGTTACGGTCATGTGCATACAGTGACTGATAAAAGTAAACTGATGTCGCTTCTGTTTATGAAAGCATTTTCACGTTGCAGCATTTTTTTTCCACGCCTGCCTAACATTTTTGCACAGTACCGTACACATATTGCAAAGGGGAAATCTGCGGCAGAAATCCGCAACCGCACACGACATGCATGTTATTATGGGCGGTTTTCTGATGGAAAATATCTGCGGCCTGAGGATGAGATTGGTAAAACGGTATAAACGCTGCGAAGGTTCCTCTGCGGAGAATCAACAGCACTTATGCCGCATTAATACGGTTTCCATAGACTGGATATGAGGTAAAAAAAAAAAAAAAGGTTTATAGGACCAATGTATCAGACACGGGAACAAAACGCGCTCCATCTTTCTTCTGTCGTCAGATCGACCCTGTTCATATTAGGCCTCTTTCACACGAGCAAGTTTTTTTCACGCATCATTTCTGCGTTCAGGAAAAATCGCAGTCTGTTCTATATTCTGTATTTTTCATGCAGCTTCAGTGAAAAACGGAAGGATCCAGATGCGTCTTTCACTGATGGTTTCTAGAAGATGTAGATTGTTATTCTTCAGGGTTTTTTTCACACGTGTGAAAAATGCATCGAAAACTGACAAAAAAACTGAAACACTGAATGCAATCGCTGACAAAACTGACTTAGGGCTCATGCACACGGCCATAGCCCGTATTGTGGCCCGCATACGGGGGGTCCGCAATATACGGACACCGGCCATGTGCACCCCGCATCTCAGACCCATTGGGTGCGAATGGGTCCGCAATCCCAGAGATGCGGAACGGAGGCACGGATCGGAACACCACGTAAGCACTACAGAGTGCTTCCGTGGCGTTTCTGGCCGTGCCTCCGCACAGCAAAAAAAAGTAGTGTATGAATTACTTTTTTTTGCGGTGCGGACCGTGGGATGCAGATCGCGGACCTCATTCAAGTGAATCGGTCTGCGATCCGAATGCGGCGGCCCCACACGTTCGTGTGCATGAGCCCTAAACCATCAGTTTTTCCCAGAACTGGCCCTGAGAGAATCTGTAAAGCATGTGTGAAAGAGACCTTAGGACGGCTTCAGTGAAACTTCACTTATGGACACCTTTAGAGCTGCCTAGGAAAAGGAAAAGCAAGAGACAAGATGTGAGATGAAGTAAAATAAAACATGAATGTCACAAAAGAGAGAGAAAGCTGTACAGCTGGTACGGCATGAAAATCGCACTATAATCGTACGATGTGGCGCAGACAGGAGCCGCTGATTCACCTCTCTCCCGGCTCCTCCCTTCCCTCCACGCAGGTGCGTCCCTCCCCGGCTGCCGCTGCTGACCTCACCGGCCCCACCTTCTGCTCTTCCCGCAGTTGTCGCTGGTGCCACAAGTTCTGCCAGTTGTCCGGTGACCGGGCGGAGAGACAGGGAGAGCGGGCGGCGGAGCGGGTATGTGAGGAGCGGCGGGGGCCAGGTGTACAGACAGCGACCGCAGCCATGTCCCGGGACCCGGAGGCCGTGGCCAGGATCACCGAGAGCACCTACAAGGTGAGGCGCCGGAGGACGGCTGCAGGAGAGGCTGGGGCTTGTAGTGCCTTCTGTTTCTACAACTTAGTGTCCCAAGCCACCCTGGGATATAGGCTAAACTGTTTAGTCAGGAGAGGCTGGGAGTTGTAGTTCCACCAGTTTCTAGAACTTGACGTTCTTGACGTTGAGGATATTCTTGACGTTGAGGATATAATTGTGGATTTGTGGTAGTCAGGAGGTGCTGGGAGTTGTAGTTCCCTTTGTTTATGCAACTTAGTGTCCCAAGCCATTCTCCGATATGCTAAACTGGGTAGTCAGGAGATGCTGGAGGTTGTAGTTCCCCCAGTGTCTAGAACTTGACCTTCCAAACCATTCTGTGATAGGATAATTGTGGTAGTCAGGAGATGCTGGTAGTTGTAGTTCCCTCTATTTGTAGAACTTGACGTCCCAAATCATTCTGGGATAGGATAATTCTGGTAGTCAGAGTATACAGAGTTGTAGTTTCATCTGTTTGTAGAACTTGACGTGTTAAACTGGGTAGTCAGGAGATGCTGGGAGTTGTAGTTCATCTTTAGTTAGGCATCGACTACCCAGACCTTCATAATGCGTTCTGTAATGGGCTGTACTAAGTTATCCGGAGATGCTGGGAGTTGTAGTTTCCTCTGTTTCTAGAACTTGACATCACACTCCATTCTGGTATATATTGAACTGGCTATTCGTGAGATGCTGGAGGTTGTAGTTCCCTCAGTTTCTAGAATTTGACATCGCAAACCATCCTGGGATATGATAATTTGGGTAGTCAGGAGATGCTGGGAGTTGTAGTTTCCTCTGTTTCAAGAATGTGACATTTTAAACCATTCCAGGATATGGTAAACTGCATAGTCAGGAGTTGTAGCTCCCAAACCATTCTGGGATATGCTAAACTGTATAGTCAGGAGATGCTGGAGGTTGTAGTTCCCCAGCGTCTAGAACTTGACATTCCAAACCATTCTGGGATATGATAATTGTGGTAGTCAGATGCTGGGAGTTGTAGTTCATCTGTAGTTAGGAATCGACTACTCAGACCTTGATCATGCATTCTGTAATGGGCTGTAATAAGTAGTCAGGAGATGCTGGGACTTGTAGTTTCAGGTGTCATTGCTCTGTCTAGCATGATGGGAGGAGTTGTCCTGTCTCTCTAGGACATCCTGGTGCTTACTGGATGTGTCGTCTTGTGTAGTCTGGACATGCTGGTGCTTGTAGTCCCCCTGCTATTGAGACTTGTGCGCCCGTGATCTGACCTCTCCGCTACCTGTATTCCCACGGTTGCTGGGACTTGTAGTCCTACACTCCCCTGCTGATGTTTTTTTTTAGTTCCGCTGCTGAGATCCACATTGCCGGATGCTGAAAGGACATGCTGGCGATCGTCAGGGTGTGCTGGTGCTTGTAGTTCCTCGGTATGGGGTGAATGCTATTCATTATATGTAGTTTATGGGGCTAAATGGTGAGATGCTGCCTGTCTAAGTGTCGGGATGTTGGGTGTTGTAGTTGTCTAGTAGCTGACGGGCAGGAGAGCCCTGGCATCCATCCCATCAGCGGGTGTACTGTGGATATAATGTGTGGGCGCAGCATGGTGCTTTAATGTGGAGTATCAGTAGGTGGCAGTAATGAGCGCTGGAATACGGTGGAGGGTGCACGAAATAAAAAGGAGAGTGCACTGTGTACAGATCTCTTAAAGGGGTCACTCCATCAGGACAACTCGCTTACTGACACCCCCCGCGAACAGGGATGGGTCCTCTCTGTATATTAAAGGGGTTGTCCTATTAAACTACTCCACAGGATAGGGGATAGGGGTCTAGATGGCGGGGGTCCTGACGATCACGTTCATCGATTGAATAGAGAGTCGGTGACACAGCTTGCACCCAGCTCTCCGTGGAGTTGAATGGAGAGTCGGACATCCGTGTGGGACCCCAGCGGTTGGGCCCCTGCCGACCAGACACTTAGGGCTGACCGCGCTTGGTCCGGGGACCCGGTCGTGTGTCGGCTGCATCTCCCGGACCAACTGGTCAGTTCCTATCTGATGGCGGCACGGTGTAATAGATCCACAATCAGATAGGAACTGGCTGCGTCATAAATCTCTACGAGCCACTGCTGACACCGGGGAATGTCTTACCGCTGGGACCTGCACCTATATCGAGAATGGAGCGTGGAGCGCATTTTTGGCCACCACCAGGCGCAGCTCCCTGCCGCTCCCATAGAAATTAATGGCAGCACACAGCGCAAGCGCGGCCACCGCTCCTATTCATTTGTGTTTCGCCGATGGTAATAGACGAGCCAGCGCTCAGCTATTTTCTGCAGCCCCATAGAGATGAATGGATGGCGGCTGCGCATGCGCAGTGTGCCCTCCGTTCGGTGCACATATCCTAGCAATATGCCCCCAGTGTCTGAGATGGGAATACCCCTTTAAGTGTGTATACAACCAAAGAGCATATCATATGGATTTTTATATAATTGTTCAAATTTGACCGATTTCCCCTCACATGTAATAGCGTGCGACAATTAAGGCTACTTTCACACTAGCGGCAGCACGGATCCGGCACCTAAAGGGTGCCGACGGATCCGTACTGCCGCTGATACATGTGTGGAGCCGGAGCAGCGCTCCGGCCCCACACATGTTAACACACACATGGGAACAAGACACAGACACACACAGACAGACACACAGACAGACACACTCCAGGGACGCCAGCAGAACGTCTTCACGCGCCTCCTGCGTGCAGTGATGACGATTCCCCACAGCGCCCTCTGCTGGGCGCAGTGGGGAAACGTCATAGCTGCGCGCAGGAGGCGCGTGAAGACATGCTGCCGGCGTCCCTGGAGTATGTGAGTATGTATGTATGTAGCCGGATCCGGAATGATCCCCCATTGCAAGTCAATGGAGGACAGATCCGGATTACTGGTGTGTCACACCAAACGGATCCGTCCCCATTGACTTGCATTAGGGGTCATTCCGGATCCGTCTTGGTGCGGATGCCTGGAGCATGCTGCGGTTTGTTCTCCGGTCTGGAGACGGAACGGAATGCTTTCAGGAGCATTCCATTGTCTTCAGTTCAGTTTTGTCCCCATTGACAATGAATGGGGACAAAACTGAAGCGTTTTATTCCGGTATTGAGCCCCTATGACGGAACTCAATGCCGGAATTTAAAAACGCTAGTGTAAAAGTAGCCTAAAAGAAGTAATCTATCAGCAGGGATCTTCCGTCCAGGATGACGGATTATCTTTAGTCCTCGTCACGTCCCCTTGTCTGATATCTGCCAGTCATTAGCAGCTTAATTGCTGTAAGGCCTAGTTCACACTTCAGTGATTTCCATCGGTGATTGTCAGGACCAGGAGTGGAGGCTGCACAGAGATAAGAGATAATGGAGGGATCTGCGCCTGGTTTGGATGGAAATCACTGAAGTGTGAACTAGGCCTTAGGCCCCTTTCATACGAGCTAGTTTTCCGCTCGCGTGTGATGCGTGACGTCAACGCGTAGCACCCGGACTGAATCCTACCCCATTCATTTCAATGGGTCTGTGTACATGAGCGTTTTTTTTTTCACGCATGCGTGAAAATCACCGCATGTTCTATATTCTGTGTTTTTCACGCAGCCCTGGCCCCATAGAAGTGAATGGGGCTTCAGAGAAAAACGCATTGCATCTGGATACGTTTTTCACTGACGGTTGCTAAGAGATGTTGTTTGTAAACCTTTTTTTTTTTTTTTTCCACGCACTTGAAAAACGCATCAAAACTGATTGCACCCGCGTGGGGAAAAAAACGGAAAAACTGAACGCAATCGCAGACAAAACTGACTGACTGAACTTGCTTGCGAAATGGTTGCGAGTTTCACTGAACGCACCCTGAGCCAATCCGTATCGCTTGTGTGAACTAGACCGAAGGACGCTGCCGCGTGTTTGGTGTTTTTTTGGTGCAGTTTTTGAAGCCAAAATCAGGAGACGGTCATAAAATGCGATGGTACAAAAAGCGCCGATTCTTCCTCTTTTTAAATTCACTTCTGGTTTTGGCTTCAGAAACTGCATCAAGAAACCTGAGCGTGTGGCCACCTCCTAAGGCCTCATACACACGACCGTATGTATTTTGCGGTCTGCAAAAGATACGGATGTCGTCCATGTGCATTCCGTATTTTGCGGAACAGAACAGCTGGCCCCTAATAGAACAGTCCTATCCTTGTCCGTAATGTGGACAATAATAGGACATGTTCTGTTTTTTGCAGAACAGAAATACGGACGTATGGAAACAGAATGCACACGAAGTATCTTCCGTTTTTTTTTTTTGCAGACCCATTGAAATGAATGGTTCTGCATACGGTCCACAAAAAAACCGGAACGGACACGGAAAGAAAAGACATTTGTGTTCATGAGCCCTAAGGGTACCCCCACTGAAATAACCGGAGCCGCCAGTCGCACATGCGCACGGCCGCTCCATTCATTTCTATTTCAGTTCCAAAGATAGTGGAGCGCTGTAGTCAGTTATCTTCGAAACCCCCCATAGAAATGAAAGGAGCGACCGGCTGCTCTGTTCATTTCAGGGGGTAAGGGGCCCCCACTGTCATGATCGGTGGGGATAATTTTCAAACTGAAGTACCCCTTTAAATTACGTTAAAGGGGTTGTACCATCTCAGACATTGGGGGCGTATGGCAGGTCCCAGACATATACTTAGAACAGAGCCGGCAAAGTCCCACAGGGCGCACCTCCATTCATTCCTATGGGTGTGCCGAAAAAAGCCGAGCGCTGGTTCAGCTATTTCCATCGACCCCATAGAAGTGAATGGGAGTGTTGGCTGGGACTAATGAAAATTTTCAGCGTTCCATAGAAATGAATGGAGGCCGGCCGTGCATGTGCAGTGCACCCTCCGGGACTTTGCCAGCTCACTTCTAAGTATAGGTGCGGGTCCCAGAGGAGGGTCGGATGCAAATTACTCGCTACCTCACCGCTTGCTGCTCGTTCATGAGAAATGTTCTGCCCGTCTAGCAGGACCCTTGGGCTACGTTCACATGGGCCGAAAACCGCATGGCATCGACGCTAAAAGCAACTACCTTTTTTTTTCAATGGGAGTCTGCATTTACCTCATCGCAAAGACCAAGACGGACCATGACAACGGACCGCACACCAAATGTCTAATGTAACGATCTGTATTAAACGCCACAAAGTTTAAAATACTGGGACACATTTACAAAGGCGAAGGTCTCCGCTTCCCCTTGCGCAGCGTGCGCTTCATCATAAATTTGGCAAATCTAAGGCAGCTTGGGACTGGAGTCGTTTTTCGACAATTGTTAGTAAATTTGCCAGGGCCAGGACACGCCCCGACACCACCCCTGTCCCACCCAACTTTCGAAAACCTTTCAACACCGGCCGTGCAACTTTATCAAGTGACATGTATCATGTAGGGAAACTAAATAGAAGGCACTTACTAATGTATTGTGATTCTCCATATTGCTTCCTTTGCTGGCTGGATTCATTTTTCCATCACATTATACACTGCTTGTTTCCATGGTTACAGACCGCCCTGCAGTCCATCAGTGGTGGTCGTGCTTGCGAGTTATAGGAAAAATCACTAGCCTATGAGTGTTCCCGTGGTCCCGGCCACTAGAAAGGCAGTGCTTTTTCCTATAGTGTGAAAGCACGTCCACCACTGATGGATTGCAGGGTGGTCTGTAACCATGGAAACGAGCAGTGTATAATGTGATGGAAAAATGAATCCAGCCAGCAAAGGAAGCAATATGGACAATCACAATACATTAGTAAGTGCCTTTTTCTCTACATAAGTGCCACTTACTGAAGTGAGAGAACCCCTTTAATATTGTCCATTCTTGGCATGGATTGTGCCCGGATACCACTGGAAACTGGCAGAAGTCTTCTGGCGGTTTAGCTCCATTCAACGCGGCTAAACCGCGAGTATGAATTTGAAAATTGAAGACAGACACCATGGCGGATTTTGACAGTGTCAAAAACCGCAGTATGAACTTAGCCTTAGGGCTCATGCACACGAACGTATTTTCTTTCCGTCCCCATTCCGTTTTTTTTTTTTTTTGCAGACCGCATGCGGAACCATCTATTTCAATGGGTCCGCAAAAAGACCCTGAAGTTACTCCATGTGCGTTCCATTTCTGTATGTCCGTATTTCCGTCCCGCAAAAAAATAGAACTTGTCCTATTATTGTCCGCGTTACGGTCAAGGATAGTGCTGTTCTATTGGGGACAGCTGTTGCGGAAAGCAAAGTACATATGGTCGTGTGCATGAGCCCTTAGACTAAAAATGCACCCGAGGTATCACAGTGGCTGCTGGACGGTAAGCCTGGCGCACATTTAGGCCCCATTCACACGTCCGTTTAAAACATCCGCAATCTATCCGCATCCATTCCACAATTGCGGACGGTTTTTGCGGATATTTTGCGGATCCATTCATTTCAATGGGTCCTGATAATCTGCGGACATTGCACCGTATGTTGTCCGCATCCGTTTCTCTGTTCCGTTCCGTTTTGCGGATCTGCAAACAGAAATCCTCCTGTCCTACTTTTCTCCCGAATTGCGGTCCGTAGCACAATGAAAGTCTATGCATCCGCAAAAAATGCGGAAGACATGCGGAAAGGCATCCATCCGCATGTCATCGGTATTTGCGGATTCCGTTCCAGGAGGGGTGGAAAAAAAAAGATGTTATTCATCCTTCCGTTTTTTACGGAAAGACGGAACGGATGTCCTGGAAAAGCTGAGTTTTTTGCGGAACAACGGATCCGCAAAAAACTGACCGTTTTCCAGGATGTGCACACATACGGACGTGTGAATGAAGCCTTAGGCCTCATGCACACGACCGTATGTATTTTGCGGTCCGCAAAAAACGGATCCTCAAAAAATACGGATGACATCCGTGTGCATTCCATATTTTGCGGAACAGAACAGCTGGCCCCTAATAGAACAGTATTATTCTTGTCCGTGATGTGGACAATAATAGGACATGTTCTATTTTTTTGCGGAACGGAAATACGGACATACGGAAACGGAATGCACATGGAGTACCTTCCGTTTTTTATGCGGACCCATTGAAATGAATGGTTCCGTATACGGTCCGCAAAAAAAACGGAACGGACACGGAAAGAAAATACGGTCGTGTGCATGAGGCCTTAGACTGTTGTTCAGTCTAGGGTTATACAACCTATTGCTTGGTTTATATTAAGTGAGAATTTTGCACCAAATTTTGCTGCCCATTGTTGCATTTTGAGCCCCCCCCCCCCTAAATTCTGGCGCCTTTTGAATTGTAAATCGTGGCTTATCGCTGCAGGGACAGGGACTCCCATCATCCACATAGTTGGAACTATTAGAAATGGATTATGGCATACATGACTGAAGTCAGAAAATCCCTTTAATTTTGAAGGATCTGACGCGGAGTAAACACCCTTGAAGTGTAAACGCTCTGTATTTTTCAGCTCAGTTTTTCTAAGAGGTTTTACTCGCCCTTTAACTTCTAAAGCCGGGAAAATATGCAGGATTATAGCGACGGCATGCTACGCCCGGAACAGTTCGCATTTAGAGAGTATCGGACGTACGGACAAACCAGGTCCCAGCGTCAGCTGAAGGTGGGGGTAATTGGCCACTATGAATTTCGAGGGATTGTCCACTATGGCAAATCCTTTGTGATATCACTTTACCTTGAAGGAGCCCATACACTTTACATGGTCATCTGATGTGTAGGGGGTGTCCTGACTCTGCCCACTGGAAGGATTAGGCATGTTGGATTTCAGCACACACATGCATGCTCAGCCAGAAGACATGAATAGCTGTTGACTGAACAAGCTTTTGACTGACAGCTAACCAAGGTATATGTTTTTTTTGGGAGTTCAGTACTGACGGCCTAGCCTCAGGATTGTGGGGATCTGCCACCCCGCAACTCCACTGATCAGCAGTTTGAAGGGGTTGCGGTGCTCTGTTGAGTGCTGCGACCTCCTCGCAGCAAACCGAGCACAGCGCCAAACATTGTATAGTGGCTGTGCTTGGTATTGCAGCCCAGGCCCATTCACTCGAATGGGACTGAGTCCATGTGACCGATGACTGTGACGTTGCTGGCCTAGGAAGAGCTCGGGGTGCTCACCTGAGCTGATCAGCGGAAGGTGCCGGGAGTCGGACCCACACTAACCTAAGGCTTCCTGTACACGACCGTATCCAGCAGATCCACAAAATGCAGGTACCGGCCGTGTGCATTCTGCAGTTTTCTCACTCCCAGAATGGAGAAGAGGACATGTTCTAGATTTTTGGATGACATCCATGTGCTGTCCGCGTTTTTGTGAACCCATAGAAATGGTCGGCGTGCGATCCGCAAAAATGCAGATTGGACACGGACCAAAACTGCAGTCATGTACGTATGAGGCCTAGTACCAGTGACCTATCCTGAAGGTAGGTGCATTGCAGCAGATGGGGCATGCTGCTGCGGTTGAAAAACCTACTACTTGCCTGGAATCCGCTGCAAATTTATTGCCCAGATTAATAAAATTGCCTGTAAATATTTTGAGTCACTGCGAAAAATGTGGGATTAGCGCAAATACCCTTGGGGCGTTGGTGTAAATGTAATTTCTAGAAATGGAGATTCACCTGTGGAAACCCTGAATGTGTGAAGCGCAGCGTATTCCGCTCACTTGTGGTGGGAAATCTCTTTTTGTCGGAGTGTCCCTTTAATGACACCAGTGCGGCTCTGAGTGATGTTAATGGGCTCACATGATGGATGAACTGCGGCTGTCCGTCTCCTCTTAGTTTCGGTGCTACCCCTGAAGCTTCTTTACATGCAGTTATTTAGGGCCAGGTCTTAATAAATGGTGATGGGGGCGTGGAAATGTTTGGAATGACGTTGGGCTTTCCTGTGTGTCGCTCCCATACTCTGCCTTTACTAGAGGAGTAGATGCTTCGTAGGGCATTCCCAGTATCAGGAGGCTCAGGACATGTCCTTGTTTTATTATAATTGTTATATATTTACATGGAAGTCTTAATTTGTGGTCTCCGCTAATAGAAGTGGCATCCAAGGGCAAAAAGTCACGCAGGTGCCCTCCTGAACTCTACTGTATCGCCATCCGCAGGACATTGATACAGTTGAATGCTGCAGTGAGGGCCGTTGTATTTTATGCCGCACTGCGGTATTTGGTTCTGCTAGGGTGGTGTATTGTACTGCACTGCAGTATGGCTGGCACCCACCTACTTGTGTTGCCCCACCTTCTGCTAAATTAGACTGGCATACAACAAGGTGCCACTTCCGCCCCTGGCTGTTTCTTAGGTCTGTGTGTTGTATGGGGTCGCCATTACAGCACAGTTGTTGCCACCCAGCTTTCCCAGAGTTCTGAATGACCAAGTGTCCTTGTCAGTATTGATCAAAGAGATTGGCCATTCAGGACTGCGGTGGTCGGCATTTCCCCATTAAAGGGGATATCCCATGACAAAATGAAAATCAGACATCATATAGTCCATGACAGTCTCTTTCTAACAAAGCTAGAACCAGCCCTGTACCTCACATGGATCCAGAGATCTCCACATTCATTGCTCTGCTAGATTTATATCAAGCTGACAGCTCAGGGGGAGTGTCTTTCTGCAGCAGCTCAGGGGGCGTGTCCATGCTCTCCCTATCATAGCTCAGGGGGCGTGTCCATGCTCTCCCTATCACAGCTCAGGAGGCAGTTGAAGGATGAAACTGAGCATGTGCGGCCATCTCAGTGAGCAGGTCAAAGAAATAAGAGAAAAAAAACAAACAGCAGGTGGCGCTATACAGATACATTTTATTGAATAACTCACTGGCTATGCTAAATGTTTAATTACATGCAATTACAAAAGTATTCAGATCCAGGTGCTGGTTTGAAAACTGTAGAATATTTTTAATGTGACAACCCCATGGACAGCATCTCCGAACTCCTGGCCATCTCAACACTGAGAACCAAGACCTAGGACCCCTGGTTCCTAGGATCAGTCCTGGCGCTCAGACCTCTTTACCCCTCTTAGGCCTTGAAGCCTAATCAGCAGGTAGCCCTCTTTAGCAACCTAAAGGGATTCTGTCACCAGGATTTGGCCTATAAAGGTAATCACACTATCGGATTCTGCTCAGTGTGTTGAATGCAAAAACGTTATTCTTATTCTTCCTAGGGATGAATTTCATCTTAAAAAACTTTTTTTAGGTTATGCAAATTACTTACATAAGGAGCCCAAGGGGATGTGCCCAGCGCCGTTGGAGCCCAGGACCGCCCACCTCATTATTATTCACTGCACAGCTTCATGCAGACTTGCTCCATCACATCGTAATCCCGCGCAGGCGCTGTACCTAAAGCGGTGTGCGCCCGTGAGGTCTACTGGCATCGGCCTCACCGAAGTTACTGCGCATGCGCCAGCTCTCTGCGCACTTTGCTCGACCCGGAAAGGAAGAGCGGAGTGGCGGGAGAGTTATCAGAGGCGCGCAGAGAGCCGGCGCATGCACAGTAACTTTGGTGAGGCCGATGCCAGTAGACCGCACGGGCGCACACCGCTTTAGGTACAGCGCCTGCGCGGGATTACGATGGTGACGGAGCGAGTCTGCATGAAGCTGTGCAGTGAATAATAATGAGGTGGGCGGTCCTGGGCTCCAACGGCGCTGGGCACATCCCCTTGGGCTCCTTATGTAAGCAATTTGCATAACCTAAAAAAAGGTTTTTTAACATGAAATTCATCCCTAGGAAGAATAAGAATAACGTTTTTGCATTCAACACACTGAGCAGAATCCGATAGTGTGATTACCTTTATAGGCCAAATCCTGGTGACAGAATCCCTTTAAAGGGGCTGTCCAGTTTTTGTACCCTTTTGGTCAGCCCCCCTCCTTGGCAGACCTGTAGAAGGAACCATACTAGCCTGCCCCTCATTGCTCAGTTCAGTTCTCCTTTAGTTTGCCATGCCCCGGTTTCCAATTAGTTAACTTCTGGCATGGAGGTTGGTCACCTGTGCCACTGCAGCCAATGACTGCCCGCAGCGGGAACATGTCCCCCTGAGCCACTTGGGGACGCATGACAACTGCAGTCGCAGGCGTGACCACTATCCACACTGGAAGTTGAGGAGCACAGAGAACTAAAGTAGCCAAATTGGAGAGGTGGAAAGTAGGTAAGTATACTTCACTCCACAGGTCCAGCAGGCAGGAGGGGCTGCCTTAAAGGGTGAAAGCTGGACAGCCCCTTTAACCCCCTAACTGTTTTGCCAGAGTGGAGCTCCAGCAGTGGGAAAGGTAGCTACCTGGAGGGGGGTGGGCTGCTTTAGATGCTGCTACCTCCTGAATGGTAGCAGCTAGAAACATGCAACTGATCTTTTTTGAAAGCAGACATTCCAAGCTTTCAGACAATACCAAGACAGCAATATGTTCAGGACAGAGAAAGATATCACTGATAGAAATCAGGATGCTTTGAATGCGTCTGAAAATGAAGTAAAAACAGGTTTTACCCACGATTATTCCTGACTTGATTTCTAACAGTGACTTCTCTGTTGCTTGGACTTTAGCAGTCACTTATATGAAAGCCTGGACTGTCAACGTTCAGACAAGACCTGTTGCATGTTTCTAGCTGCTACCATTGAGGAGATATCACCATCTAAAGCAGCCCTCCCCCTCCAGGTAGCTACTTTTCACACTGCCCGAGCTGGACTCGGGCAAAACAGTTAGGTGGTTAAGAGGACGACTGTAAGAGCCCATTTACAGGCCAGTGATATATGAATGTAAGGAATTGCCTGCTTGTGAGCGGTGGTTACATGCAGCAATCTTCTCTGCTATATGGGGATAAATGATTGTTACTATGATCATTCATTCTCCATACAGTTTCTCGGTAGCACATTCTTGGTTACACAGGACAATGTTATGCAAAGAAATCATTGTTTTGTGCCACATATATGATCAGATCCATCAACAAACAAAGCACAACGAGCGATTGTAGGAACTTTCACTCCCGATAATTGACCAGATCATCTTGCATGCAATTGAAAAACAGTTCCGTTCCTGTGACTGGGATTGTTCCTGCGGCAGGCACTTGGATTTCGGAGAGCCCTGTTCACATGGTTGGGACAGATCTCTTCTGTATTAGGAGGAGATGCCGACGCTGGCGGCTAGCACCTCACATGTGGGGTTTGCCGCCTTTAGGCAATGAGCTATCTTTAGGTTTCTTCTAATTAGGAGAAACTGTGACTCATGTGGCTTTCCTTTATGTGGCAGCGTGGTCAGCAGTCGGCTTGTGGCCTGGAAAGAGACGTGAAAAATCGTGTGTGTTCTGTAAAAGGCAGGAGGAAAGTGTTCGCACATAGTATGCGCCATATAGCGAGAAAATCCTGGTGAAACTGCACACGGCGGTAAAGTTTATGCGGATTTTATGCACGGATTTCGCTGTGTTTTGTTTCCAAAATCCACATGTAAGGTTAGTTTCACACTGCGGGCAGGGGTTTCGGCAGAGAACAGCCTGCCGCCGCTCTCTGGATCCGGCATTGCAGTGGTATTTGCTGGGAATCGGCCAGATCTCCACCGGACCCCAAACTCGGCCAAGTGTGCAGCTTACAGAGGAGCTGTCCCCTCTCCTGACATGTCTGTTTTCAGCCACTCCTCTATTATTCCTACTAGAAGGCTATGAATGAGTTGTCAGCAGTCTGTGGTAAAGGTCCAGTTGCTGGTGTCCCTGCATAGTCTTACACTATCCAATCAGTGCTTCCAGTGTCAGACTGTGCAGGGACACACCCCCAAACTTGTAACAACCAGCTGGACCTTTATTGCAGACTGCTGGCAATTCATTCATAACTTCTAGCAGGAATAATAGAGGACTGGCGCATCACAGAGTCATTACATGGGGGATACAAGTAGTTAATTAAACAAACATGTCAGGAGAGGTGATGGGTCCTTTTAAAGGGTTCAGCCGGTTTACTATATTGATATAGGTCATCAACCTCAGATTGGTGGGGATCCGACAACCGGCACCCCCGCTGATCAGCTGTTTGAAGAGAAAGCACTCCTCCGATCTGATATTGACGACCTACCCCCTCCGATCTGATATTGACGACCTACCCCCTCCGATCTGATATTGACGACCTACCCCCTCCGATCTGATATTGGTGACCTATCCTGAGGAATAGGTCATCAATAAAGCAAACCGGCTACCACCTTTAACTCCTGGGAGCAAAAGGATAGGGCATGTTGAGATCCAACTGCCCGATCCTTATCCTCCTGACGTCTGTTGTCGCATCCGGATACTCCCCCATACAAATTAGACGGTTGACATTCATCTAATGTGTGTGGCCCCTTAGCTGAGGGCACATAGGGTTAATCAGTGTTCATGAGACGTTCCTGAGAAGTGCAGGACCAGTTCTGATTCCTGTTTACCTATTGTTAGGTTTAGGCGTGTCCTCTGAAGTCGCAGGAAGGAGAACGCCTCCTGCCATAGACCTGACTTCTTCTCATTACGTAAAGACTCCAGGCCGTCTCAGAAGAGCCTGTGCCTTCATTGGCGGAGGTGTCAGTAGTTGTGACACATGGGTGAAATAATTTCTCCTCAGCGTCCATCCTGCGGCACACGTCTCCTCCCATCTCCTCTGCGACAGTTTCCTCGCCTTTCTTCTTTCTGTATTATCTCATTATGAGTCACCTGACTGCCCAAAGCCCTGTCCGTATACTTTACATTGATTGTGTAAACTTAAAGGGATTCTCCAACTTCTTCTTCTTCTTCTCCCGCCCACCCCGTGGGACCTGTCCCATGTTTGGTTTTGGCTCCGTGTGTCCACATTTGTCTTTGCTGCGTTTTGGTCCGTCATGGATGGGGTCATGTACGCCACAGCCGCCAATGGGTGACCACATTGGCGATCTGTCCCCAAGCGGGACTTGAAGACACGTCACCACTGCAGCCGATCATTGGCTGCAGCGGCGCACATGACTGCGAGGACAGGTCTGCAGTGCACCTATGGACCTTGAACCTGAAGGCACCATGTACTTGGATTAGTATACATAGTATATCACATGGTGTCTTCAGATGGTAGACAGAACCAGAAATGCTGGTAGTACTACCCGCCTTCCATTAGGTGTGACATCACTGTATATCTGCCGGAGTGCTGTGTTGTCACCCCCAGGCTACATTCATTGTTGCTAAGCAACAAGCCAAACCTTTATTTTTTTCCCCTCCTAGGAAGTAGCACCGTCACTGATTTATAAGCACTTTGACCTAAGCGTCGTCGGTGCCCATTGTGCCTTATTTTAGATTAATGGTGGGCAGGTGCCACTTTCATGGCACCTCTTTAGATAATTTTCATGAAAAGCGGCCACAAAGACTTTGGAGGACCCGACACGTCCATTGATTTCTCATGGAAATGTGTAATGCTTTATTTCCCCTGTGGAGGCGCTGCAGGGAAATTATACCCTTGCTGTCGGGTTTCTGCACAGATTATAGCTGGACCGAGCAAGTGGACGGCCTGTGATTTGTTTAGAAAAGGATTGTCCAAAGGGGACGAGGCCTATGAAGGCCAAAAAGGGGGCTGCTCTCTACCAAAAGTAGCGCCAAACCTGTCCATGGGTTGTGTCTGGTATTGCAGTGAAGTGAATAGGGCCCAGCTGTAATACCACACATGACCTGTTGAAAGGTGTGGTACTGTTTACAGAAGAGAGCAGCCATCTTTTTGTAGTCCTGGAGAACCCCCTTTAATTTTGCAGTGTGGAATGACGTCATAGAAGTTTGGAGATTCTGATCCCCCCAGGACAGTGATGACTAACCTCCGGTACTCCTGCTGTGGTAAAACTACAACTCCCAAGATGCACACTTGCTTGGCTGTTCTCAGAACTCCATAGAAATGAATGAAGCATGCTGGGAGTCGTAGTTTCACCACAGCTGGAGTGCCGGAGGTTAGTCATCACAGGCCTAGGGTGTGGGACTGCCGAGCTTCTTGAATAGTATCTGAAGTCTAAGGCCTATGAAACCAAACTTAGGACTTTCTAATGTTTGAAAGACTGGAAATTTACAGACTTGTCCCTCTGTGATTCATTCCAGGACACCCCCCCATCCCCCTCCTCTCCCTCGAGGGTCAGCGCCAAACGTCTTGAAACCAGATTCTGTAAAAGACATTTGCAGATTTTGTTGATCCTTCTGAGGTCATCTCGGAAATCTGGCAGGGCCCTTGAGACGAAGAACAAGTTGTGCTACCTGAGAGAGAGCTTTCGCAATGTAAAATTGCCATTCACTGGAGACTTCAGGGTTGATGGAATTTTTATTTTTTTTGTGTGTAATTAAAAAAATATAAAATGGAATTGTCTTAGTCAGCAGTCGCGGCACGTTCATGTCACGTGCTGACTGAAGGTAGTATTGTGCTGTTAAATTACCTGAACCTCCAGGTATCCGCCCAGGTAATAAAATGTGGGTCTAAAATTAAACAAAAGCCACTCACACCTTGCCTTGGAGAAATACCCGCCTGGATAAGAAAAGGTTTGTGCCAGACACTTATATATAATGATCCCCAGTCCCTTGCATAGACTTGGCATTGAATGATAGAATCCTGTCTGCCTGCAGTCACCACTAGGGGGAGCTAACTGCATATTGAGTATACATTGAACTCAATAATTAAAAACAGTATACAGTAAGCTCCTGTGCTCCCCCTAGTGGTGGCTGCAGGCGGACAGAATGCTGTCATTCTACACTCCTCAACATTAAAAATGCAACACAGAGAAGGGAAAGTTGTGGAATTATGATCATCACAGGATCAATCGACATGTTAATGATATGCAGAAATGAGTAAAAAATATTCAAAATAACTTAATTTATTCTGTATCGCGTATGAGTGCCATGTGCAGAGATGCACGTACTTGCACGCCTTGGCAGTGAGGTTTTTATTGGTTGGTTCTTCCACGGTGAATGCACTTGGGCACGCAAATCATCAAGATGGGAGACAAATCCAGAGACACTGGCGCAGCTCAGCCCCATTCGCTTTTATGTGGCTGAGCTGCACCCAAGCCACGTGTCATGGTCGTGACGTCACTGGCCTGTGGGAAGCAGCGAGAAGGCTGTAACACTACTGCGAGTGCAGCTGCCTTCTCTCCCGGGTGTCAGACCCCCCACCGATCAGATACTGCTGACCTATCCCAGGGGTGGGCAACCTGCTGCACTCCAGCTGTCGTGAAACTACAACTCCCAGCATGTATACTTGTAACAGCTGTAGTGCTGCATGTTTCCCACCCCTGACCTGAAAAAGGTGTGAAACCCCTTTAATTTCTCTGCAGCGCCAACCACGGGGAAAATGAAGTATTACACAGTGACCATTAAAATCAGTGGTGTGTCATCCAGGACAGGACAGGTCCTCCAGAGTGAGAGTCGCTCTTTGTAACCGCTCTCCACTCTGGCCAAGAGACGAGGATCCTGAACAGAGGACCCCCTTCTGTCAGTAAGGGCGCGTTCACACCACCATATGGATTTTGCGGACAAGAATGGGACATGATCTATCCTTCCTGCAAAACGGACATATGGATGCGGAGAGAGCCCAGCTCTGTTCTGTCCACATTTTTCACTGCCCCATTGAAATGAATGGGTCCGTGTGCAATTCCCAAAAACTGCAGATCGATGCACAGCAAAAATATGGTCGTGTGAATGAGACCTAAGGCTTGTTTAAATGGGTTTTCACTGGACAACCCTTGTAAAGAGATAGTATGACCAGGGCTGCTTTGTCTTTCCAGTAGCCGTGTTTGTCTGTGGGCTCTGTCTGGTATTGCAGCTCAGCCCCTTTAAGGGCTATGTCTTTCTCTATTACCTGTGTGTTTGGCTGAGCCCGGGCTGCAGGTCATTAGAGGGATCAGGACTGACAGGTAGACGAGACTTGTTTTTCCAGCAGCGATCAGATGTCTGTGGTCACTTACATAGAGCGTGCGCTTTTAAAGAAGCTGTAGAGCACATTTTGCCAATTTATTCCTTACAATTTAGGTGGAAATGGCAAATGTGTTGATTTACATCTTAGAACTAGAGTATATTTTTAAAGAGGACCTCTCCCCTCTCCTGATATGTCTGTTTTAATAGCTTCATGCATTCCCCGTATAATAACAATTCTGGAGCATCTATTCTTATGTCTCTATGTTGTGCTATTCCTTTATTATTCCTGCTAGAAGTTATGAATTAATTGCTAGCAGTCTGCCGTAAGGGTACAGAGGGGAGGTGACCAGTTGGGGGTGTGTCCCTGCACAGTCTCACTCTATCCAATCAGTGCTGCCATTGTCAGACTGTGCAGGTACACCCCCCCAACTGGTTACCTCCCCTCTGTACCCTTACTGCAGACTGCTAGCAATTCATTCATAACTTCTAGCAGGAATAATAAAAAGAATAGCACAACATACAGACATAAGAATAGATGCTCCAGAATTGTTATTATACGGGGAATGCATGAAGCTATTAAAACAGGCATGTCAGGAGAGGGGACAGGTCCTCTTTTTTTTTTTTTTTTTTTTAAAGCGGTTTTCCAGCTCCTGATGGTGATGACAAAACCTCAGGATAGTTTATCATTTTCCAACTGGGGTGTCGGACATCTCGCCACCCATGAGGTGCAGCCAGACATGGAGCCAGAGGAACAGCTCCGTTCATACTGTAGTGGTCATGATGGGTTACTGCAGCTCGGCTCCCATTTGCTTTACATTCATTTGAATTGGAGCTGAGCTGCAGTAACCCAGCACGCCCTCTACACTTTGAACGGCGCTGTGCTCCCTGCTGGTTCTGGCGGCTGCAGGGAACTGCTGATTGGTGGAGGTGTCAGACTCCCGCCTATCGGATATTGATGACCTATCCTGAGGAGCTCAGAAAACCCCTTAAAGGGATTCTGTCACCACCATTTTCCATATTAAAGGAAATCTGTCACATGATTTTAGTGTATGAAACTATAACTATAAGCATTCGTTGTTTCCTGCTGTGGTTTTTGTTTTATTCCACTTTTTATGATATGCAAATTTTCTATGAAGGAGCCCAGAGGGGCGTTAATATCGATATAGAGAGCCCAGTAACGCCCCCCTCCTGTGCCCAAACACGCCTCTTCAGGGCAGGAGTAACGGCCCACATTAGCATTGTTGGTAGCCGCCCACCCCCCCTCCGCTACATCACGGCAGCTCTTCAAACCACTCCCAGAGCTGCCGGCCTCTCTCAGCCAAAATCTCGCGCAGGCGCAGTACCGCTTTTGAAGCCGGTTGCCTTGAGAGTATTACTATCGCGCAGTCGCAGTACCGCTCGCTGCCTGCGCGATAGTAATACTCTCATCGGCTGAGAGCGGCAGGCAGCTCTGGGAGTGGTTTGAAGAGACGTGACGTAGCGGAGGGGGGGCGGCGGCCAACAATGCTAATGTGGGTCGTTACTCCTGCCCTGGGAGCAGTAAGAAGGCGGGCTGAGCACAGGAGGGGGGCGTTACTGGGCTCCCTATATCGATATTAACGCCCCTCTGGGCTCCTTCATAGAAGATTTGCATATCATAAAAAGTGGAATAAAACAAAAACCACAGCAGGAAACAACGAATGAAGACTACACCAGGACACAAGGTAGTTTATTGAACATGGCAATACTTATAGTTTCATACACTAAAATCATGTGACAGATTCCCTTTAAGTTATTTATACCACTGGATTTATCTCATCATAAGGATCTCCAAATGGTTATTGTTATAGGGCCCAGATGAAGATTTGTGGTGTAAAAATCGTTTTTTATCAACTGTCAATCACTTACATTAAGGGGCCCAAGGGGAGTTTTACCATGGTTGCTGGAGCCCGGGCTCGGCGATTCCTTTGGAGCCCCGGACCGCCCACCTAATTAATATTCACTTCACTGAGTGAAGCTCCGACGCGGCACTTGATGTACTGCGCCTGCGCAGCCCCGGACTGCACACCTAGTAACATAGTTTATATAAGGCCGAAAAAAGACATCTGTCCATCCAGTTCGGCCTGTTTTCCTACAAGTTGATCCAGAGGAAGGCAAAAAAACCCTGTGAGGTAGAAGCCAGTTTTCCCCACTAGGGAAAAAAATTCCTTCCCGACTCCAATCAGGCAATCAGAATTACTCCCTGGATCAACGACCCCTCTCTAGTAACTATAACCTGTAAGATTATTACCCTCCAAAAATACATCCAAGCCCCTCTTGAACTCTTTTAGTGAACTTACCATCACCACCTCCTCAGGCAGAGAGTTCCATAGTCTTACTGCTCTTACCGTAAAGAATCCTCCTCTTAATATTCACTTCACTGAGTGAAGCTCCGACGCAGCACTTGATGTACTGCGCCTGCGCGGGATTACAGCTGCCGTCGGAGCTTCACTGACTCACTCAGTGAAGTGAATATTAATTAGGTGGGCGGTCCGGGGCTCCAACGGAATCGCCGAGCCCGGGCTCCAGCAACCATGGTCAACTCCCCTTGGGCCCCTTAATGTAAGTGATTGACAGTTGATAAAAAACTATTTTTACACCACAAATCTTCATCTGGGCCCTATAACAATAACCATTTGGAGATCCTTATGATGAGATAAATCCAGTGGTATAAATAACTTAATATGGAAAATGGTGGTGACAGAATCCCTTTAAAAGCACTTCACAAAATGTTATCCCGGGGGCAAAGTTATTATTAGGGCTCCGTCCTTTTGTAAAATGTCCGTGGAGGTCTTTCTGAAATTTCTGCAGATATCGCAAGACTTACTTTGTCTCATCGCTATCCCCATGTGTCGGTTTCGTTTAGGCCCCATTCACACGTCCGCAAATGGTGTCCACATCCATTCCGCAATTTTGCGGAACGGGTGCGGACCCATTCACTTTCAAAAAGATGAGGACGGCACAGAAGTGTGCCGTCCGCATCCCCACTTCCGTTCCGCGGCTCCCAAAAAAAAAAAGAACATGTCCTATTCTTGTCTGAATACACGGACAAGAAAAGGCATTTCTATTATGTGCGATCCGAAAATTGCGGAACGCACATGGCTGGTGTGCTTGTTTTGCGGATCCGCAGAACACGGACACCGGACTCACGGACGTGTGAATGGAGCCTAATACGCACAAATTACTGTATCGAAATACTATGCTTAGTAAAGATCATGGGCACCGCTGCATCCTAAAGTGCTCGTAGTTTTAAAATACAAACGTATTCATCCCGTACGGTGACCACCATGGCGGAAAGAAAAATAAAATTGCGGGTTTTTTTTACTGCTTCACCTCCCACACATATTTGAATAAAAAGTTACCAAAGAGTCATTCACTCTCCAAAATTGTATCAATAAAGACTTCAGATTGCCCAGCAAATTGCGAGCTCTGTATACGGAGTCAGAATGTGGTAATTCAAAGAAAAAACAAGAAACTTTTTGTTTTGTTTTTTTTCAAAGTTTTACATCCGTTTTTCCGTATTAAAACACAGGAAAATCAGTATAAATGTGGTATTGCTGTAATCGTACTGACCTGAAAAATGACGGGAACAGGTCACTTTTACCACATAGGAAATGCCATAAAAACAAAACCCATAAAACTGTGGCAGAATAGGTTTTTTTTTCCAGTCCCACCACATTTGCAATTTTTTCCAGCTTCCTACTTCATCACATAAGAAAGTATAACGCAAAAAGAAGCCCTCATATGGCTACGTGAAAGGAAAAATAAAAAACAGTAATGCACATAATGCACACCAACTATATAAAATGCTGCTCTCCAGTGTCATTTTCAACTATATTCTATTTTTTTTTTAAAGGGGTTCCCCCGATGCCTAAATACCACATGTAAGAAGCTGCTGCCCACCCACAGAAAAGGAAGAAACAAGATGTCCAGATGAGAGTTAAAGGGGTTCCCCGGGCTTTTTCATATTGATGACTTATCCTCAGGATAGGTCATCCATATCAGGTCGGCGGGGGTCCGACAGTCGGCCCTCCACCGATCAGCTGTGTGAGGAGACGATACTGTGCGCACGTGCCATCTTCCTTCTCTACTGATGTGTTTCTATGGGACAGCAGCAGCAGACAGGAAGAAAGACGAGAGACGGCACGTGCACATCGTCTCCTCATACAGCTGATCGTCAGGGGTGCCGGGTGTCGGACCCCCGCCGATCTGATATTGATGACCTATCCTGAGGATCAGTCATCAATATGAAAAAGCCCGGAGAACCCCTTTAACTCTCATCTGGACATCTTGTTTCTTCCTTTTCTGTGGGTGTGCAGCAGCTTCTTACATGTGGTATTTGGGCATCCACGCCCCCCCCCCCAGAAGTGCACTCTTGTTAACCCCTAGCTCCCCTGTCTAGACTTTCACACACAGACCCAGTGATGCCACTAATAATTAACATTGCGGTTTACAGTGCCTCTCCACCCCCCGGTCTAGACAGAGATAGATATATTTTTTTTTATTAATTTACAAGTAGAGTTGAATGAATGAAAGGTGTCGTCACTAAGAGGAGGGGAGCAGGGAAGCTACTGATCATGTCAGTCCACCTCTGGATGCAGGCGAAGGTGGACCCGAAGAATAAACAGCAGGGGGCGCTACCAGAGAGGAAAGTGTAATGTATAATATTTTTACATTTGAACTGCCCCATTTGTTGCATGGTAATACTTTTTGCAGGATAACTCATTTAAAACGGTGCCCCCTTTGCCTCTGGAGGATACGCTTTGCCGATTCTCTTTTCTGTGCAGGTGAATAGACCTGATAAGACCCATTGACTTGCATTGGATGCAAAATGTCTGCAGATGTCTTAAAGGGTTTCTGTCACCAGTTTTTTCGGTATGAATCAGGCTGACATTAGAGATGTGCTAATGTCACCTGATTCCAAATATATATCTGTTTTATTTACTGGTGCCCCCATTTTTATATAAAATTAACTTTTTTTTATGCTAATAAGGCCTCTAGGTGCAAGGGGCGTTACCCCTGCTCCTAGAGGCTCTGTTGATTGACAGGACCAGGCAGAGAAGAAGCACTCCATTCACCATAACTTGCAAGGACCTTCAATGATGTCATGACCATGTGATCAGTCATATGGTTAGGATCACACAAACAGCCTGTCTCCTCCTAAACCATGTGACTGATCACATGGTCATGACATCATTGAAGGTCCTTGCAAGTTATGGTGAATGGAGTGTTTCTTCTCTGCCTGGTCCTGTCAATCAACAGAGCCTCTAGGAGCAGAGGTAACGCCCCTTGCACCTAGAGGCCTCATTAGCATAAAATAAAAGTTCATTTTATATAAAAATGGGGGCACCAGTAAATAAAACAGGTGACATATATTTATATATGTCATTTATATATGTCATTCATATATTATATATTTGGAATCAGGTGACATTAGCACATCTCTAATGTCAGCCTGATTCATACCGAAAAAACTGGTGACAGAAACCCTTTAAGGTTTTAGGTTTTGAAATCCAGGCCTAAATGCTTATCAAATCCTGAGCATGTGAACTTAGCCCTTACATAATTGTGTTATATCTACCAAGTGCCTGGGAGGTCGTGGCGCAGATGACTGGCACTGTGATTACGGACCTGCTGAGTAGTCATAAATGTCAGTGATGATAGGTGATACCTGGTGCCAAGACACCATGCAGTGCCGTCGTAAACTACTGATTTTGGTGGCCGCCCCCCTGGATGACCGATTATTCTCTGGTCTCGTCTCTTGTACTAATAAAAGTCGTCTCCTTTTACCTCTCGTCTTCATGTAGAGGAAGTTTGAAAGCCTCCATTTTACTACTTTGCAAATATGTTGCATTCAGGATTCACCTATTTGCATTCTGACAATCTGCTGGTCGCTTCTGGGGAAGTCTTACTGCAAAAATCTCAAGTTTCGTAATCTGTTTTTGTTTGTAATATTTCCTTGAGCTTGAAGTCGTAGTGTGATGTGTAAGGGTGTGACCCCCGCTGGCTGAATACGGCCAATCCACAACCACCCCCGTCCTCAGGACAGGTCATCAATATCAGATCGGTAGTGGTCCGACAAACGGGACCCCCGACGATCACCAGTTTCAAGAGGCCGCGGTGCTCCGGTGTATGCCGCCACCTCCTCTTCCTCCTAGTGAAAGGGCTGAGCTGCAATACCAAGCACTGCCACTATACAATGGACGTCGCATTGCTCACCAGAACGCCGTGGACTCTTCAAATGTCTGATCCACGGGCATGCCGTTAATTGGCCCCCCACTGATCAGATATTGATTACCTATCCTGAGGATAGGCAGTCAATATTTTACTTCCAGAAAACCCTTTGAAGACTTACATAATGCCCATTAAAAGCAAGGGGTCGTCTGTGTAATGCAGGGCAGCACAGGACCTCCGGAGGGAGACCCTGTTTTGGCCAAGACTTCTTGAGGAGTTGGGCAAAGTATTGCCCCAGGGAGTGTGGAAATGTGATACATTACTAAAAGGAGCATTACCCATTATTCCTGCAGTACTCTGACCCCACTGCCTTGGTCCTCCTCGCCACTCTCTGTTTACATGGCTGCAGTAGTGACCTACCCCTATAGCCACGTGTCCGCTGCACCACTATATGGCAGCAGACCACTAAAGCCAGTGATTGGCTGCAGCGGTTACTTGGGCATGTGGATACTTTACTTTTGTAGCCAAATAGAGACCGACAGAGGAATAAATGTACTTCATGCTATTTATGCTTAATTTATTATTTTAACACTTTTCTCATTTGAATTTTTTTTGGTCCAATTTGGAACCCCCCCCCCCTCTCCTTTAAGGCAAAAAGTAAACATTTTTTCTGCCTCTCCTTGTGTTTCCCGTAAGTCTGCAGTTTCGGGAACAGCGGCCCTGTACATAGCCGCGTGCAGCACCTGGCCGCAATGTTTGTCTTTCCTTCCGTGTGAATCGTCTGTTTCATGTAGAAATATCGGCGCAGTCCTGAGCTGTGCCCCGGTGACTCCCTGAACAGACCCGCGCCTGTGTTGTAAAGTGCACTTTACTCGCCCCCTCTGCCCTTCCTTTCACAATGATGCAGGGCATGTACAACCCCGTGGCCTCCAGCTCCTTCACGCCTACATAAACATCGGAGTAAAAGCACCTCTTGTGTCTGTCCCTTTAAATATGGGTGCTGGGAAAAAAACAGTCAGGTCATAGAGGCAAAAGGGCGTTACAAAAACTGGGAGCAAAAGTCAGTAAACCTAAAAATAACCAGCCAGTAGTTTAACGGGGTTGTCCAGTCTCGGAGCTGACAACCCGTTGGGTCCTGACCTATTCTTCTTGGGGCTCATTCAGACGGCTGCAAAAATACGGATCTGTTTTTTTTGCAGACAGTTCAGCATGTCCGCAAAAAAACGGATTACGTTCTGTATTTTTGCGGAACCATAGACTTCACTGTGTCCTCTGTCCTTTCACTGACAAGTATAGGGCATGTTTCATTGGGAATAACGTTAACCAACCGAAATACCCCTTTAACATAGAAAACCTCACTCACCTGTCCACTGTCCCACTGCTGCTCTCTAAGATGTGCCACCAATTTCGGAGAGGTGCAGGTCCCACCTCTGGGTCCCACTCCTAACTCTAGAAAGTGCTCTGCCAAAGTGAAGGAGAGCACACCGCGCAAGCGCGACCACCGTTCATTCACCGCTATGGGACTTCTATTTCCAGCAGTGCCAGACTGGTCAATGATAGGGTGCTGTGCATGTGGGGTGCGCTCTCCTTCTCTTTGGGGGGCCCTTCTGTTTCCCAGGACCCCCCACCTATCTGACATTAGTGGCTTTTCCTAGTGATAGACCACCAGTGTGTGAGATGAGACAACCCTTTAAGTAAAGACCATTTTTACTTGTCACCGAGCACAACCACTGGTATGTGAGAGGAGCATAAAGATACAGTACAAGGTATAGGAGGGCAGTAAAGTCTTGAGGAGTTTGTCTTCATGTTGTAAAAATGCCAAGTATGATAAGGTTGATGGCCGAAAGACGTAAGCAGTCTTTATGGTTCCCCTTTGCTCCCCTTACATGTGCTATATATATGCCGTCTTTAGAGAATTTTTAACTTGGTATGTATAGAGGCGAGAACCTTGGGCCACTTATGTAACCGTAGTGGCCATGTAGGCAGGTGTAAGCTCCTTAAAGAAGAACTCCTGACAAAAATTTTATTCCATGTCCTGCTAGAAATGTACATGATGTAATCTGTAGTGAATGTAATTTTCTTACCAGTGTCTGAATTTTTGACTTGTATCATCCTGAAGTTTCTTATCTGTGTCATGTGACCAGCAATTAGACCCACCAACTCACACAGAGACTTATGTGTGGACAGGAAGTCTAATTCTCTATGTATTCCTATGAGACTGAAAGTGAGGCTCCCATAGGAATGAATAGAGCAGTGACTGGCTTCCTGTCCTGGGTCAGTTGGAGGTCAGGGAGTTGGTCACATGACCCAGCTACAATAAGAAGAGAGGTTATTACTCACAATTACATTCTCTGATGAGAAAATGACAATCACTACAGATTATATCATGCACCTTTCTAACAGGTCAGAGAATAAAAATTTTTGCGGAAGTTCTTCTTTAAAGATAGGTAGGCCGTAAACGTGCCCGCACACCTTCAGCTATCGGTCTCAGCTCCCCATACAATCCTTATCTCCCCGACACCATTTGTAGGGGGCTTCCCATACACATTAGCGTACATGCAGATCCGCGGATACCAGCCGTGTGCATGTCGCCATTTTTTCTCACTTCTGTAGAAATGTCCTATCCTTGTCCACAAAATGGCCACGTATCACACGTGTTCTATCTTTTTTGTGGACATGCAGAACGGACATGCGGGCTGTCCGCATTTTTTAGGTGACCCCATTGAAATGATTTGTTCCCCATACAATGGGCAGATAGGATGCAGAAAAACACAGGGGGTCATTTAGTAAGAGAGGCGTTTTAGACGCTGGTCTTAAAGGGGTTGTCTCGCTAGAATATGCTCCTATTGTCTTATGTCCCTGCTGTAGGACCCGCACCTATATCAAGAATGGAGCCCCGCAAGGTGGGGTTGTCAGTTTTAGTAACTGCTTGCATTCCCCATGTAATAACAATTCTGGGACATCTATTCTTATGTCTTTATGATGTACCATTCCTTTATTATTCCTGCTAGAAGTTATGAATGAATTGCAGTCTTCGAAGGTTCTTATTAGTGTTACCAGTTGGGGGTGTGTCTGACACTGGCAGCACTGATTGGATAGTCTCCGACTGTGCAGGGACACCCCCCACTCCCCCCAACTGGTAACAGCCAGCTGGACCTTCATTGCAAACTGCTAGCAATTCATTTGTAACTCCTAACATAGTCCTAAGAATAGGTGCTCAGGAATTGGAGAATGAAAGCAGGTACTAACAGGGACATGTCAGGTGGGACAGGTCCTCCTTAAAGGGGTTGTCCAGGATAGGTCAGCAACATCAGATAGGCAGGGGTCTGACAGCCATCAATTGTGTAGTGCTCCATACTATAGTAGTATATATTGAGAGTAGTTGTTGCAGTCGTTGGACCTGACCAGGTGGGACGTCTCGGGGAGGGTATAGGCCACACATCGGTCAGTAATGAGGAAGCATGGAGCCACATTCCTTCACACCCATTCCAGGCATTGCTCACGTCTGTTGACATGTATACACCTTAGTGATCGCTTCCTTGCCATCTATGCATGTCAATGCCAGTTAGACTCCACGGGTAGCTTAAAGACACATGCAGGAGGTATGCAGGCATGGTATTTTTGACATAAATATGACTTGTAGAAGGCTCCGGTCCACCACCAATCTTAACCACTAATCGCTTCCTAATTTTGAATGCCGTCCAGAAGCATCCTCCCTATGTTAAAGGGGTTTTCCGGAGTAGAATATTGATGACCTATTCTCAGGATAGTTAACCCATTTCTTATCTGTCGCGGTCCCACTCCCGGCACCCCTGCCGATCAGCAATTTGAAGAGGCTGGATCGTCGCATCCTCCTTACATCAAGCACATCGCCGTACAGTGGATAGTGGCTGCGCTTGGTATTGCAGCCCAGGACCATTCACATAGACCATGTGACCGATGAACGGGAAATCACATGACCTAAGAAGAAGCCACAGCGCTCACTGAAGCTGTTTGGAGGGGGTGCTGGGAGCCGGACCCCAACAATCAGATATTGATCACCTGTCATTAGTGTCGTACTCCCGGAAAACCTTTTAGTAGTTGATAAATTTATCTTTTATAGTACGGGTGTACATTAAGGGGAATGTGTAAGCAGTTTTGACCATGCTAAACTGCTGACAGCACTAGGTAGGAGCTAGGGAGAGCCGTACAGATATACCTTTGGTGGAGATTTTATTATCAGGAGTAGTGTGAATATAAAGTTTTATTCTGCCAGATTCTGATTCTTAAATGTCCAGGAGGCGGAGCTTCAGTGATCAACTATCTACTTGTTCTGCTAGACTTGGTTTACACATTGGGGGAAAAAATCTTAATATCAATGGAACTAATTCTCGATTAATGAGTTTTGGGAGTCTTATCTTAAAGGGGTTGTCCCATGAAAAATATTCTACAGTTTTCAAACCAGTACCTGGATCTGAATACTTTCACAATTGCATGTAATTAAAAATTTAGCCTAGCCGCTGAGTTATTTAATAAAATATATCTGTATAGCGCCACCTGCTGTTTGTACTTTTTCTTATTTCTTTGTCCTGCTCACTGAGAAGGCCGCACACGCTCAGTTTCATCCTCCAACTGCTTCCTGAGCTGTGATAGTCAGAGCATGGACACGCCCCCGAGCTGTAGCAGAAAGGACACTCCCCTGAGCTGTCAGCTTGATATAAATCTAGCAGAGCAATGAATGAGGGGATCTCTGGATCCATGTGAGGTACAGGGCTGGTTCTAGCTTTGTTAGAAAGATTTTGTTATGTATTATATGAGGTCTGGCTTTCATTTTTTACATTAGTCATGGGATAACACCTTTAAAGGGGTTGTCTCAGATGAGAAAAATGCCTTAGAAATAGCGCCACCTCTGTCCATGGGCTGTGTCTGGTATTGCTCCTGAGCCGCATACTCGCCCCATTACATATACAATTCTGTGTGCACTATTGGGTCGCTTTTCTGCATGCTTGGTGGCTCATGTACGTCTCCTCTTTCATCTTTCAGAATGTTATGGACCAGTTCAACCCCGGGCTTAGAAATCTCGTTAATCTGGGGAAAAACTACGAAAAGGCAGTGTCCGGTAAGTCGCCTTTATGGCTATCAATGCTTTCTAATCAGATTATAGGCTGGGAAAAGCTGATTTACAGCAGCCTGCACGCCGGCAGGGCACGTTATCCAGCAGGCTGCACGCATCATTGGAGATGTTGGAATGAGTCGCCTTTTTCTGCTCGGGAAGATCTCCAACATCTGCATTAAAGGATATCATAAAAATCTATTTCCACGTGTTCCAGGCATCAGAAGCAGGCCGATATTCATCGCTTACTGCGATGAACTATTCGGTTAAAGAGGACCTGTCCCCTCTCCTGACATGTCTGTTTTAGTAACTACTTGCATCCCACTTGTAATATTAATTCTGGAGCATCTGTTCCTTTATTATTCCTGCTAGAAATTGTGAATGAATTACTAGCAGTTTGCAATACAGGTCCATTTACCAGTTGGGGGGTTGTCCCTGCACAGTGTGACACTGATTAGATAGAGTGAGACTATGCAGGACACCCCCTCTAGTGGTAACGCCCATCAGGACCTTCATTACGAACTCCTGGTAGTTCATACATAACTTCTAGTAGGAATAATAAAGGAATGGCACGTCATAGAGTCATAAGAATAGATGTACCAGGATTGTTGTTATATGGGGAATGCAAGTATTTACTGAAAGTGACATGTCAGGAGAGGGGACGGGTCCTCTGTAAGACCCTCATAGACTTAGGTTTTTGTCTATGGGTATTAAAGGTTCTCACTCGGGAGCCATTGGGTGAAATTAATGTTTATTTTTCGTATTGACGGCCTATCCTCTGGAGAGGTAATCAATGTGAGATTGGCAGGAGCCAGACTACCAAGTTCAACGCCGTCTGTTTGATAGCAGCTGTGGTTAGTATTGGCCTAGGACAGCTGATCGGCGGGGGTGCCAGGAGTCGGTACCTCGTCGGAGTGATATTGATGATCTATCCGGAGAACAGGCAATCAATACCAAGATCCTGAAAAACACCTTTGCATTGGTGGGATATCCTTAAACCATCAGTGAAGACCCCACCCCTGGGCCCCTCACCGAATGGGCAGAAGCACTGCAACCCTTTCACCACAGTATCCTGCACAGCGACATCACTGCAGTGTGGCCGCGCCTGGTACTACAGCTCAGCCCTTAAAGGGGCAGAGTGTAGTGGAGCTGCAGTACCACGCACCCTTACTGACGTCCTATTCCGGAAGGCCCCTTTAAGCTTTAATGGCACGGTTAAGCTCTGTCTTTCCTAAAGCTGCTCTGATCTGTGACTGAGACGCTTCCTCCGTGCTTTGCATATCTGTCATGTATTGCTGTATGATATTGTGTATCTGGATCTTCCTATTTTCATATTTTTTGTTTATGCTGTAGGCATTAACCCCTTCCCAGCCTTTCAGGAGTGGTTCCTTGTGCCATATATGCTGACTCGCCACATGTGAATCTATATATAAGGAAATGGCAGCGGGTTCTATACAGACGCTGTCCATTCATGTGCCCGAATGAACGTCCTGACTCCCCCCCCGCCCCCCCCACCGTCAGCTGAACGCTCGCTTGACAGACGGCTGTCTCTCCTGACCTCCGGTACACATGCTGGCCATAGCCGGAGAGTGCAAGCGCTTGTCTATCTCCGGCAGCCCCATATTGTTGCATAGAGCGGCAATGTGCATGCGCGTCCACCCCTCCAATCAAACGGGGAGCACGGACCCCCATTCTCGGCATCTGCAGTCGATCAGACCCCAATCCCCTATTCTGTGGAAAGACAGTTAGTTGTAATGGGACAACCCCTTTAAGTGAATGTGGCTGAGCTGCAGTGCCAGACACGACCCATAAACGACCGTGGCACTGTTTCTGACTGGAGCAAACCCTTCCTAATGTCATTGAGCCCCTTTAATTAACTTTAATTACAGTCACTGTCAACATGCAAGCTCGTGAGAAATGAAAAGAATGGGGAAGAAATAAAAATCTTGATCTACTAATTATCAGAATTACCCAATATGTAGATGAGTTACGAGCCTAATGCATGACATCGGCTTTTAATATGGATGATAGTGTATTAATATCCATCAGTGTCATGTGCAGTGATGGAAGGGTTGGGTCTAGACCAGGGATCAGCATCCTCTGGCACTCCAGCTGTTCTGAAACTACAACTCCCAGAATCCTCCTTTCACTTCTATAGGAGTTACAAGAACAGCCGAATAAGTGTGCATGCTGGGAGTTGTAGTCACAACAGCTGGAGTGCCGAAGGTTGCTGATCCTTGCTCTAGAATATAATCGGCTGTTAAACATGTTAATAATAGGACACTACTTAGCGGTTGGTGTGTTGTAAGCTGGCCGTATATATGGAGGGGAAAAACCACGAATCATGGCAGAACGGGGGTTAATATGGTTTTACGGGCACTTGATTTTGATGGCCTGTCCTCAGGATAGGTCATCAGTGTGGGTCCAAATCGTCTGCTTGAAGAAGCCGTGGTGCTCAGGTGTGTGCTGCAGCCTCTTCCAAGGCCAGTCATGTTCATAGGACACAACCCCTTTAACCCCCTAACTGTTTTGCCAGCAGTGGGAAAAAGAGCTAACTGGAGGGGGAGGGCTGCTTTAGATGCTTCTACCTCCTGAATGCAACTGATCTTGTTTGAAAGCAGACATTCCAAGCTTTCAGACAATGCCAAAATGACAGCAATATGTTCAGGACAGAGAAAGATATCACTGATAGAAATCGGGATGCTGTGAATGCAGCTGAAAATGAAAGTAAAAACAGGTTTCACTTGAGATTATTCCCGGCTTCTAACAGTGATTTCTCCTCTGTTGCTTGGCAGCTTTAGCTGTTATTTTGGTCTTGTATGAAAGCCTGAACTGTCAGCTTTCAGACAAGACCATGCATGTTTCTATCTGCTACCATTGAGGAGATATCGCCATCTAAAGCAGCCCTCCCCCTTCAGTTAGCTACTTTTCACACAGCCCGGGCTGGACTCTGGTAAACAGGTGGTTAAGTAGGTTGGGTTTTATATGGTCCATTTCTATTGTTTTTCTTGAGATAAGCAGTATCAGAGCCGTCTTGTAGCCACTTATCTCCCTCCATGTAGTATGTCACTGCGGTTAATCCCAAGTGAAGACAGCTACAGGACGACAGTCCTCTTATGGCCAGCTTTAGAAGACATGGAGGAAGTAGAGAAGAAGAAGGTGCCCCCTTTTTGTCCAAAAACTTGTACGCAAAACCTGAAGAGCTAACCGAAGCCGCTCTCCATAATTGATGGCGTCCTGTGCGGTCAGATACAGTAGGTAGCGGCATGAAACGCGATGTGCCGTATCGGGTTCCTCAGCCGTGTATTGTACATGGATTAAGTGTACTGAGCTCCTGGCCAGGACTTTCTAAAAGAACTTTCTACAGGTCCTCGCCGGCTGTCCGGAGGGATCCACAGAAGGATTTCACTTGTATGCTCCCCGGAGTATTAGGATATTTCTAGATTTTAGAATTATGAAATAATTCTCATTTTTACCGAAAATATTCTGAAACTCCAGAGTGACTCATTCCAAATTACTGGAAGAACTGGGCAGAGGTTTCCATTCCAGGGTCCAGCCACAGACGCAGCAGCCATCCTATTCACTTAATTTAAAAATATCATATTTTTTCCTACTTATTTTTTTATGCCAGATTGCACTGTATTTGGACGGGACCTAATTTAGTGTTCATCCTGGGCCTCCTGGTTCATGGATATATAAAAAGATGTTCCAGAATGCTGGAGTTGACTGGTGTTTGCCATGTCACTGGCAGGTCCTCTTTAATTCTGCGGAGGTGGAGGGGAGATGAGGGGCGGTCAGACTTTTTCAGTACCCTGTATCAGTAGGATTACACCTGAGAGTATGATCGGCGGGGGGGCTGCCAATCACGAAAACAGAGGCCACATATTCCCCTGTTTGAATGGAAGGGTGTTCACTAATGCACTCTTTGCTCCATTCAACTCTATGGGACTGCTGTGGTAAACTACAAGCGTTCAGTTTCCTTCTGCCGTCCCATAGTGATGATGGAGCAGCAGTGTGCACACCTTCTTCTCACTATCAGCAGGGACCCCAGCAGTCGGACCCCCATCATCAGACTCCTATCCCCTACCCTGTGAATAGATAAATAAATGTTTGTCACGGAACAACTCGGGTTGGCCTAGAATCGACGCCTATCACCTATCCACAGGAAAGTGTTACTGGGGGGTCCGATCACAATAGTGGGGGTCCAGTGGCCCTTGTTTGAATGGAGTTCAGTTAAGCTTGCATGCTGAAAGGTCGTCAGGCACAGTGCTTGGTGCATCCTCAGTCCAGTACGCTTTGTGCAGCATCCATGCTCCATTCAAACGGGGTACATGAAAAACCCATGTTTTCATGATCTGTAGGGGTCCCGGCACTCAGACCCCAAGCGAACAGCCATTCCCAGGTGTGTCACGAAATATGTTGTACATTTTTCAAGGCAACACTGGGTCTGAATACTTTTATAATTGCCTGTAATTAAAAATGTATCATAGCCAGTGAGCTATTCAATAAAATGTATCTGTATAGCGCCACCTGCTGTTTGTTCTTTCCTCATTTTTTTTGTCCATCTCACTGAGCTGGTCGCACGTGCTCAGTTTAAAAGGGTCTTCTGGGATTTTGATACTGACTATCTATAATCAGGATAGGTCATCAGTAGGTGATCGTCCAACACCCGGGACCCACACCGATCAGCTATTCGAGGAGGTACGGGCACTCCTGTGAGCGTGGCGCTATACATTGTATAGTGGTTGTGCTTGGTATTGCGCTCAGCCCCATTCACTTCAGCGCAATATTAAGCTATCCAATGTTTGGCGCTGTGCTTGTTAAGCTGAGAGAAGGCCGTGGCGCTTAAAGGAGGACAGTGCCTTCTCAAACAGCTGATCAGCGGAGGTCCCGGCTGTTGGGCCCCCACCGATCACATCCTGAGGATAGGTCATCAGTATTTAAAAATCCCTGAAAACCCCTTTAAATTTTCAACTGCCACCTTTTAGAAGCTGTGGGAATTACAGGGAGAGGAATGCAGCAGAAAGGACACGCCCATTACATATTGTGCACTCCCCCCTCATGCTTCGTCTTATGTAAATCTTGTATCGGTCTGTGCACTCAGACAGCTTTTATTTTATTTTTTACCTGAGATTCTGGATGTCATCCCAGAATTTGAGCATACAGGTGTATATTCTATGTGCCGGGCATGAATAATACCTGCATAGATTTTACATACAGTACGCACACAAATCTTTTGCAAAGCATATCAGATCGGCATTTTGGAAGATGGCTTGGTGGGTAAAATTTCACAGTATTAACTGCCCGGGTGATCAGAATTTCACCCTTAGTTAAAGGAGCACTCCAGGCCAAACTGATGCTCTGTGTTATGCCTAGTACAGGGTCAGAGGGGGCGGGGCATGACACAGGGACTCAAGGACTGCACGTGGAATTCCTGTATCCTGCTCCGCCCCCCTGAAACTCTACTCTAAGCATAACCCTGGGTATGTGTTGGACATGGAGTGCTCCTTTATACAGAAGATGTGATTTCGGTAAAAGTGGAATGGTTTTCCGTTTGCAATGCAGTTGTTTTTTTTGTATTTTATTATTTATTTATTTTTACAAGGGAAATACATTTTTTATTTTTTACTTGTGAGTGTTTTTTCTGCACAGTGCACTACCACCATGTGTGACCCCATCCGTATACTTGGATGAACTATTCACAAGGCATACGTGACACTCATGGCGAGCTGGCAGGCTGACTAAAGCGACAGCCCACAATGGCTGCCCGTAGACCGCAGCACATAGGGTGTGCCTGAGGCATTTAAAGAGGAAGCGCTTTCACTATCACCGGGCCTGCGGTTAGATTTGCATCTCCAGTCTTCTTTTTATTTCATTGCAATCACTTGTTAAATGGTTTACTACACCAGCACGGAGGGCAATATCCGCGGTAACCACCGTATGGTGGAGCTGGTGAATATTATGGAGACTGCTTTACCTTATGTAGTCCCCGCAGAGCTAGTGACATGCATTATGCAGCATCACCTATACCACTCCATGTTCTGCATTGTGTTTCCTTTGACCTTGGCCTGCGGCTTAGGCTGCGTTCACATCTCTCTTTTGGAGATCTGACTGAAATTGGCTGGATCACTGCTGGAACTCATTGCAATCAGTGGTGATCTGCTGGTGCAGTAGAGGATCTGGCAGGCTACGCTGTGCTGGAAAGGCCTGCCGGATCTCCTGAATAGTCTTCACTAAAATTCCCTACCATTTTGCTTCTGCAGAGTGTAAGTCCTTCACCTAGCTGGCAGTTGTGCTGCATTTGACATCAATCCATCAGAGCCCTGCATTTCTGACATCTTTCTGTTCACCCTTCTCTTCTGGGGCCAGTTCACAAAGAGTTTTGGCGTGTTATCTGTGTCGGAAAAAAATGCCGCCATGCAGCCTCCCAATTATTTCAGTGAGAAGCAGCAGCGCTGTGATCACCTTGGAAAAACGAAGCAATATGCCTCATCTTAGTGCAGAATACACACTGAATCTCCCTTTGAAAGAAATGGAAATCGACAAAAAAAAACATGCTGCACACTCTGTACTTATCTGCATGTTTTCTGCGTTTTTTTTTTTGTTTTTGGACAGACCAAAAAACGCAGGCACAAAATGCAGTTGTAACTTTAACTATACACTTCCCAAAAAAAAGTGCAAAAAAACCCCAAAAACATTCAGAACGAGGTTGTCAAAATCCATTGTGTTAACATGCCTGATAGAATCAAGGGGAGGAGGTTGTATATGGCAAATTAAAGCGTAGAGACAGGAAATCGGGGTAAGTTCACATCTGCGCCACCTGATCCGGTACTGTTTCAGCAGAGGAACAGACTACCAAATTTCACCGTTTCCGGCATAGGCGGATAATGCCGCCAGCATGAGTGTCGGCCAGCTTTCAGCTGGCCAAAAACTAGTGCATTGAGTGTTTTTTGTCCGGCTGAAACCATCCGGATCCCATTAAAGTCAATGGGGTCTGGCGGTGAGCAGCAGTATTCGGCTATGCCGAATATGGCTAAATCCGGTAGTCTGCTCCTCTACCAGATCTGGTAGGCCAGATGTGAACGTAGCATCACATAGGCTGTAGGGAAAACGGACAAGTCAGTTTGCAGGGAAGGAAGCAGCATCCTGGACACACAGATCCAGCTTGCATTACTGGGAGGGACACGCCCACATGAGAAAAGTCTGGAACTGGGAGCAAAGTGAATGTAAGGCCCCTTTCACACGAGCGGGAGACTCGCATGTCTCCCGCAACGCATCTACAGGGCTGGACTCGGCACTGACAGGGATCGCAGAGTCAGAAAATCAAGGAAGGAAGATTGCAGACTGATAATTAGTGGTCAGTAAAAATAAATGTACTAACACAGGCAGGGCTGTGGAGTCGGTAAGCCAAAGCCCCGACTCCAACTCCGACTCCGACTCCTCAATTTCCCCTCAGCCCGACTCCGACTCCCGACTCCGACTCCGACTCCCTCATACATGGAGCATGTTTAAGTGATAACTTTAAACAAATTTGCATAAAATCAATAGTACAGATAAGTCATGACAAAAACAGTTTGTAATCTATCAGGCTTCTCTGGGTACAGCTCACTAAGGGCCTGATCAGAGGTGTAGCTAGAGGTTCAGCACAGGGGGGGCGAAACATACTTGAGTGGGCCCCCCACTTATTGGCTTCCCAAACGCACGTTTCCAACTTCACAGGCACATACTACTAGTTGTGGTTATAATACTGTATTAGCAAGATGACTATATAAACTGCTAGATCCAGGGGCGTAGCTATAGGGGGTGCAGAGGTAGCAGTCGCTACCGGGCCCAGGAGCCTGAGGGGGCCCAAAGACCCTTGGACCACATAAGAAGACACACAGAGCACTGAGGGAAAGGGGGCCCAAGCTGAACTCTTGCACCAGGGCCCATGAGCCTTTAGCTACGCCCCTGGCTAGATCATCTATGCTGTTAAGTACAGTACAATAGACTTTCTACATACCCTACTCTAAATACTCTACCACATAATGCAGTAAAATATAGGAGTAAAAAACAAGGGGACTCCTATGTTAAAGGAAATCTGTCCCCAGCTTTTACATCACTAAACTAACAGTCCCTTGCCCCCATCAGACCACAGATCGGCTTAATGAGCCCCCATCAGACCTCAGATCGGCGTACTGTGCCCCATCAGACCTCAGATCAGCGTACTGTGCCCCCATCAGACCTCAGATCAGCAGAATGTGCCCCCATCAGACCTCAGATCAGCAGAATGTGCGCCCATCAGACCTCAGATTAGTGTATTGTGCCCCCATCAGACCTCAGATCAGCAGAATGTGCCCCCATCAGACCTCAGATCAGCAGAATGTGTCCCCATCAGACCTCAGATCAGCTGAATGTGCCCCCATCAGACCTCAGATCAGCAGAATGTACCCCCATCAGACCTCAGATCAATAGAATGTGCCCCCATCAGACCTCAGATCAGCAGAATGTTCCCGCATCAGACCTCAGATCGGCTTAATCTGCCCCCATCAGACCTCAGATAGGCTTAATGTGCCCCCATCAGACCTCAGATCAGCGTATTGTGCCCCCATCAGACCTCAGATCGGCTTAATGTGCCCCCATCAGACCTCAGATCGGCTTAATGTGCCCCCATCAGACCTCAGATCAGCAGAATGTGCCCCCATCAGACCTCAGATCAGCAGAATGTGCCCCCATCAGACCTCAGATCAGCAGAATGTGCCCCCATCAGACCTCAGATCAGCGTAATGTGCCCCCATCAGACCTCAGATCAGCAGAATGTACCCCCATCAGACCTCAGATCAGCAGAATGTACCCCCATCAGACCTCAGATCAGCAGAATGTGCCCCCATCAGACCTCAGATCGGCTTAATGTGCCCCCATCAGACTCCATAATGGAAGCGCTCACTTGTATTCGCCTGATTGTACTAAGGCCATCCCTGCTGGGCCCCCCCAGAAGTATTGGGCCCGGAGCATCGCCTCCCCTGACCCCCCCCCCCCAGTAGCTACGCCTCTGGGCCTGATGTATGAAAACTGTCTAGGTCTAAAACTTTTTTGTTGCCCATAGCAACCAATCAGAGCTCCCCTTTCATTTCTCCAGAGCACTATATGAAATGAAAGGGGAGCTCTGATTGGTTGCTATGGACAACAAAGAAACTTCTACACCTAGACAGTTTTCATACATAAGGCTCTAGGTGTTTTACATCAGCAGATAGAAGCCATGAGAGCAGCTAACCTCTCCAAACATGAGCTCAGAGGAAACATAAAGCAGAGAGAACATGCACTGGACATAAAGGGCAGTACACAGTCATCTCAAATAAAAGCCTAAATCCTTAGATCAGGAATAGAACAGACATTTATAGGACATTTCATCATTTCACAAATTCTTATAAAAATATATTCAGCACTGAACTAAATTCATTATATATTTTAGGAGTCGGAGTCGGTCCATTTTATACCGACTCCGACTCCACCAAAATGGTGACCGACTCCGACTCCACGACTCCGACTCCGACTCCACAGCCCTGAACACAGGGATGCCTGACCTGCGGCCCTCCAGCTGTTGTAAAACTACAACTCCCACCATGCCCTGCTTTAGTTTGTCTGGGCATGCTGGGAATTGTAGTTTTGCAACAGCTGGAGGGCATCCCTGCACTAACATATTGAACAATTATTTTTCCATATCCATCTCCATTCCAGGTTCTCTTTGAGCAGGAGAACATCATGTATCCTGGCATTGTATATCGGCACATGTACTGTCGTTCAGCTGACCTGTGTGTGCGGCGCTTGCTCAGGGCCAGACCCGAGATGTTCTGCCTCGCAGGGCAGTCCGCTTGGCTGATCTGCAGCCGCTCGCCTCTCCTTCATGCTTCACATGCAGTGGGCTGTATCTCATCATTTATAGGACTGCTGACCAGAGCAATCCCCGCCAGCCAGAAGAGAAAGCTTTACATTTCCTTCACATAGCTTGTTGAGATGTCGTGTCTCAAAGTCACGGAAATTCACTGTAGATGTCGGGGATGAGGAAAAGAAAGGGGTCTGCTTTATATTCCTTTCCACAAACAGCACCACCCTCGTCCATGGCTGCGTCCGGTATTGCAGCTCTGCCGTTATCACCAGTTTACATGTTAATAAATGTAATAAGTTTATTTTAAAAAAATTCTCAAGGAAAAATGAAAGGTATCTCGATCTCTTCATGCCCTGGATCGTCCGGTGTCCCACCGCCACCGATCAGACTTCTGTGCCATAACATTGTGAGAGGAGGAGACCCCTTTAAATCTAAGGTTCTGTTCACATCTGAGCATGAAGTGCTCCCCACATATACAGTACTTCCGACATAGGGCGATATCTATAGATATAGAGCTTCTAAGGCCATCCATAATACGGTGCGGTATACGGGGAAAGGTTGTATGGTGATCTGAATAGAAAAAAAGCCCTCAACTAAAAAATAAAAATTAAAAAAAAATGGAAAAAGGACACCCATTTGGCGTCTGTCAGGTGAATGAGGGCTTATGGCTTTCTTTGATGTATGTGCCAAGAGCTTTACTACCACTGTGTATGAACTAAGGGGGTCATTTATTAAGACCGGCCTTTTAGGCTCCTTTCACACTAGCGTTAATATTTTCCGGTATTGAGATCCGTCATACCGGAAAAAAACACTTCCGTTTTGTTCCCGTTTATTGTCAATGGGGACAAAACGTAACTGAACAGAACGGAAAGTGCTCCAAAATGAATTCTGTTCCGTTCTCATACCGTAGAGCAGCATGCTGCGGTTTTCTCTCCGTCCTGGGATGCAGAGCAAAACGGATCTGTCATGACCAATGCAAGTCAATGGGGACGGATCCGTTTTCGCTGACACAATAGAAAATGGATCTGTCCCCCATTGACTTTCAGTTCATGACGGATGCAGATGGTTGTATTATCAGTAACCCTGCCGGATCCAGCAAAAGCGCTAGTGTGAAAGTAGCCTTAGACGCCGTTTTTAGTACGTTCCAGCGCCGGTCTAACTGTAAGCCAGCTTCCTAGCTGTTTGACATTTAGACCATTTTCTTTTTTTTAGACCTGGCACGAGCGGGGAAAAGTTGCAGATTGCGGCGCAAATAACTTTTGCACAGCAATCTGTGTCAGAAATTCGCCTAATATATTTCTGATCATAAATGACCCCCAAGGTGTATATATCGCCACCATGCTCCTCCTAGCTCACCCACAGCATGATCTGGTCATGGAGGCCACATCCAATAGAAGGTCAGTGACCAAAGAGCCAAAGGAAATTCTGCTTTTGCTTGCAGCTTTGGCTGTGAATGGAGTAAAGGACATGTCGAGAGGATCATCGGCTCTGATAATTGCTGACCGCCTGATATTGACGGGTCGCCGTAGGCCTGGCCTCGTTATGAGACGTGGCTTGTTAATATGAGTACATTGGAAAATTTTCACGAATTAATATCCCGGGTTCTGTTTTATTAACTGCGTTTTTTTTGTTTTTTCTTTGCAGCAATGGTCCAGGCAGGGAAAGCGTATTATGACGGAGTAGCCAAGGTGGGAGAAATGACCAAGGTGTCTCCAGTCTCCAAGGAGCTAGGTAAGTCCTACGTGCGGCAGGCATATGTAGCGCTCTGATGTCCTTGGGCGTCACGGAAGCCGCGGCCGATTCCTTCTTCTTGCATAGCTGCTCTATGTATGTCCAAAGCTCATAGGTTACTGGGGGGCGTGCGAATAATTCTCTTCCTGTGCGGCCAAAGTCCTTAAAAGATCCACACGTAGACTGAATTTTGCTACCACATAAGTTCTTACATAGGAACCTTGTAACGGGATGGATTCTGCGGACCCGCACGCGGCTTAGCTCCGTTGGATGGAGGTAAACCACGAGCAGACACCCACCATGGCTTTCAAAGTCCTCTGTCCAGACACCGCGCCAAGAAGGGACGTGTCCCTTCTCGGCTTGGTCATAGCTTTAAACTCTTGACTTTTCAAGGCAGACACAATACGGCCACCAGTGGATTTGTGGCGCAGAGTCTGCCGTGTGAACGGGTCCTGAAGTGGGTTTCTGACCATAGACCTCTGTGATCTGTCAACCAGAAGAAGGCCCTGGGGTTTCGTCCCTGAAAGGTGACTCTACCCTCCTGGTCTTGTCCCCACTGGGAGTTACAGAAGCCAAAAAAAATGCACATGCCTAGGTTTTCTGTGTGGGTATTACATGTGTCCATTGAAATTTACGGTCAGTCCACCAAAGTGAGGGTCCCTGCCGCCATAGCTCTCATTGGGGCCCTGAGCGGACATTCGGGTGCACTAATAAGGGGTATAGGAAGAATGTATAGAAGTGCACTTCATCACACAGGACATCGGGACTTTCGTCACTTCTCCTCTGCCAGCTTAGGTGTGGCTGGGAACAAACAGAGGAGTGCAAACATGAGGAGGCTGTATATCTGTGTTTGCTGGATTCTTTCGGTCTGAAGGAGCAGGACGTTAATCAGATGGCAGAAAATACACTCCAAGGTTATATATATATTCATCGCGTCTGGCTGACCATCTAATATGTATGGGGTGTCCCAGCTCTTTCACAGTTGGTTTTCACCCAAGCCAAGTATGCATGTGCATAGAGAGGTTGTGAGAAGCAGCTGTCGGCCGAATGAGCTTTCAGCCGACAGCTCTCTAAGGTGTATGTCCTCCTTAAAGTGCATCTGTCAGCAGTTTTGTACCTATGACACTGGCTGACCTGTTACATGGGCACTTGGCATCTGAAGACATCTGTGTTGGTCCCATGTTCATATGTGTCCTCAGTGCTGAGAAAAATGATGTTTTATCATATGCAAATGAGCCTCTAGGAGCAACGGGGGCGTTACCATTACACCTAGAGGCTCTGCTCCCTCTGCATTTTGATTGACAGGGCCAGATGTGATGACGTTTACACTGCCTGGTCCTGTAAATCAAAGCGCAGAAGGCGCAGCAGTTGCAGAGAGATCTGAGCCTCTAGGTGTAATGGTAACGCCCCCGTTGCTCCTAGAGGCTCATTTGCATATACTAAAACATCATTTTTCTCAGCAATGCGGACACATATGAAGATGGGACCAACACAGATGTCTTCAGCTGCCAAGTGCACATGTAACAGGTCAGCCAGTGTCATAGGTACAAAGCTGCTGACAGATGCCCTTTAAATGGCTGGCTAGAAGTGGCTAACCATGAGGATAAGGGAACCTTGGGCTACAGCCGATCCCTCCTTACCATCCTGTAGATGAGAAGGAACGGTACAGAGCGCCAGTAAAGCGTGTGTTACCAGTCCGTACAACGCTATGGCAGATCTAGCAGTGAGGGCAGTTTTCATATGTCGGTTTTATGGAGCAGCAGCTGCAGCCTGGGCGTTATGGACGTCTGAAATAAAGTCGGTGGAGCTGAATAGAAGGATTAGTTCTACCTGTATGAAGTCTTTGTGTAAACCTCCATACACAGGCCGGGCCCGTGAGCTCAGCACCCATTTTATTATCCGCTTTTGTGTTTTTCTAAAGGGAAGGTATGACTTATGTTCTATAGAGAAATCAGTCATTCTGTAGGCCAGGCCCATATAGCCAGAGATGCCCCTGGTTTGGGTCAGAACACCAATCGCCTATTTCGGTCTTACATGGAAGCAGTCGGCATTGTGGGGATTTTCGCCAGCCCTAAATTCTGGTTTGCATTGTCTCTGATGGACTCTTAATACGGATGTAGCAGAGTTAACATTCACTAGATGTGATAACTTACCAAGTGTGTGTTAACTCTGCTACATCTGTATATGACTGTGATGACTTATACCCGATTAGATGCCTCAGTTTCATAAACGGTGGGGCAGATTTATCAGCGTGTAGATGGCGCATTGTGAAGCCAACTGGCACCATTTCTGCCTCCTCCGACTACGTGGGGCTTCACATTTGCAGCATGCGACTCATTTATTTACATTTGCATTAAAGGGGTTATCTGACCCCTGAAATACCCCCCCCCATATGCCTGGGCCCCTCACACACCATATACTTATCTTGCTCCCCGGCACCCGCGTCGCCCTTGGTCCCCACATGGCCGCCGCTGGTACGAGCCTCCCTAGCGTCACCCTACTGTGCACCAGTCTTCATGGAGCACCAGCTGTTGTATAGGCAGAGTCGCCTGGCGGATCTGATATGAGGCGTGGTGAGGCTCAACTGCATGCTGAGCGGAGTAGTCCATCACCCGGCAGGTATCGTGCACGACCTGCTGGGCATTGTGTGGCTGCCTTGCCAACTGTCCCCCAGCAAGCAGTTTTGTCTCTCCAGACCTGGTCCATAGGCCATTAAAGCATGCCTGGTCAACGCCTTTAAAGGGGTCGTCCCACAAAAAATATTCTACATTTTCCAAACCAGCACCTGGATCTGAATACTTTTGTAATTGTATGTCCTTATAAATTCAATAAAATGTATCTGTATAGCGCCACCTGCTCTTTCTTTTCCTTATTCCTCTGTCTACCTCGCTCAGGTGGTCGCACGTGCTCAGTTCCATCCTTCAACTGCAACCAGGTGTTTCCTCTGTGAAAAGCTGTGACCATTACATGGAGAGAGCTGTGGCTGAAAAGACAATCCCCCCTGAGCTGTGATGGGGAGAGGGCTACAGGAGAAAGCACACACCCCCAAGCTGTGATGACAACTGCAGCAGATAGGACACATCCCTGAGCTGTAATAAGCAGAGATCTGCAGCAGAAAGGGCATACCCATTGAGCATTGTGATAGAATGAAAGCTGCAGTGGAAGGGACACGGCCCTGAGCTGTGATAGAAAGAGAGCTGCAGTGGAAGGGACACGGCCCTGAGCTGTGATAGAAAGAGAGCTGCAGTGGAAGGGACACGGCCCTGAGCTGTGATAGAAAGAGAGCTGCAGTGGAAGGGACACGGCCCTGAGCTGTGATAGAAAGAGAGCTGCAGTGGAAGGGACACGGCCCTGAGCTGTGATAGAAAGAGAGCTGCAGTGGAAGGGACACGGCCCTGAGCTGTGATAGAAAGAGAGCTGCAGTGGAAGGGACACGGCCCTGAGCCGTGATAGAAAGAGAGCTGCAGTGGAAGGGACACGGCCCTGAGCCGTGATAGAAAGAGAGCTGCAGTGGAAGGGACACGGCCCTGAGCTGTGATAGAAAGAGAGCTGCAGTGGAAGGGACACGGCCCTGAGCTGTGATAGAAAGAGAGCTGCAGTGGAAGGGACACGGCCCTGAGCTGTGATAGAAAGAGAGCTGCAGTGGAAGGGACACGGCCCTGAGCTGTGATAGAAAGAGAGCTGCAGTGGAAGGGACACGGCCCTGAGCCGTGATAGAAAGAGAGCTGCAGTGGAAGGGACACGGCCCTGAGCCGTGATAGAAAGAGAGCTGCAGTGGAAGGGACACGGCCCTGAGCCGTGATAGAAAGAGAGCTGCAGTGGAAGGGACACGGCCCTGAGCCGTGATAGAAAGAGAGCTGCAGTGGAAGGGACACGGCCCTGAGCCGTGATAGAAAGAGAGCTGCAGTGGAAGGGACACGGCCCTGAGCCGTGATAGAAAGAGAGCTGCAGTGGAAGGGACACGGCCCTGAGCCGTGATAGAAAGAGAGCTGCAGTGGAAAGGGACACGGCCCTGAGCCGTGATAGAAAGAGAGCTGCAGTGGAAGGGACACGGCCCTGAGCCGTGATAGAAAGAGAGCTGCAGTGGAAGGGACACGGCCCTGAGCCGTGATAGAAAGAGAGCTGCAGTGGAAGGGACACGGCCCTGAGCCGTGATAGAAAGAGAGCTGCAGTGGAAGGGACACGGCCCTGAGCTGTGATAGAAAGAGAGCTGCAGTGGAAGGGACACGGCCCTGAGCTGTGATAGAAAGAGAGCTGCAGTGGAAGGGACACGGCCCTGAGCTGCAGTAGAAAGGAGCTGCCCCCTGAGCTGAGATAAGGAGATAGCTGAAGCAGAAAGGACACACCCCATGAGCTGTCAGCTTGCAGTAAATCTAGCAGAGCAATGAATGTGGAGATCTCTGGATCCATGTGAGGTACAGAGCTGGTTCTAGCTTTGTTAGAAAGAGGTTGTCCCTTACTATATGATATCTAATTAATTATGGGATAGCCCCTTTAATAAAGACATATTCCCAGTCCACAAAAAGGCTTTTCCCTGTAGGAAGTGTTGTTTTCTGTAGGGTTTGTATCTAAGCCTTGTGTTCCGTGGCCCTCAGAGCGTGGTCAGCACTCGGTGGCGTTCATAGAGAGAACTACTTCTCGTATTCACGGAACGGGTTCTCGTAGCGCGATCACTGAGGAAGAGGTTTGGTAATGCACCGATAAGTAAGGGATTGTCCCAGTGACCGTGGTTACAAGTGGACGAGTCCGTGGCTTAGGATTGATCCCTCAGGAGTGAAGCAGGAGAACCTTCCTGACGCTGGGTGATCAGACATTAAATTCTTAAATGGAGCAGAAGATGAGTTCTCAGGTGCAAAACCGGTATCTCTAGTGACCCGAGCCAAGATATGTGACTTGTAGCCTGCCAAGACTGTAAATTACACCCCTAATGCTCCGCACAATCGCCTGAGCCCAATATCGCAGATGCTTCGGCATGTTGGGTCATCTCCAAGAAGAACTGGCAGCCATTTTGTGGGTGGAGCTTCAGATATTAAACTAAAGAATAAAAAAAAAAAAACAAGTATAAACTCCACAGCTCTAATTACTTCTCACATAATACAGCCAAAAATAACTATCCGTAAAAGGGCCACGCCGTGACTGATGTAAAGAATGGAAATGAGACATCGTATAGGACATGATGATTTATTTCTAATAAAGCTAGATGAAGCCCTGTACCTCACATGGATCCACAGATCTCCAGGCTGGCAGCTCAGGGGACGTGTCCTTTCTGCTGCCGCTCTCCCTATAACAGCTTGGGTGTGTCTGTTCTGTCAGTGAAAACATCATTGTGTCTGGCCCTGTCAATCATAGTTAAGAGAGAGAGAGAGAGAGCAGAGCCTCTAGGTGTAATGGTAACGCCCCCGTTGCTCCTAGATGTTCATTTGCATATATTGAAACTTAATTTTTCTCAGCAATGCGGACACATATGAACATGAGACCAACACAGATGTCTTCAGATGCCAAGTGCACGTATGGCAGTGGGTACGAGACATAAACGTGGGGACAGTTTTCCAATGCTGATGAATATTGGGCACCCTTCCTGCGTCCAGGTAGCGGATTAGTTTAGTATTTTGACCTCCTCCTGTTCAGCCTCATACCATGGCCTGTTAATCATTACACCGTGAAGGTAACCCGAGGTGGCTCGTAATATCAACATCAGCATTTTTCTTATCACCCGCGCACGTTTTTTTACTCTGACATTCTTTGCAAGGAAGAAACTTTAGGGTCACTTTAGCTGGGCGCTTCTGTGTCGAAATTAGACATATGGGACGTGTGCTAAGTCATTAACCTGAAAACCGACTCCAAACCTAAAGCTTGACTTCCGACCTGTGATGTAAGAGGCCACCATTCATGACCCATTTGTCTCCAGTTCGCGGAAGGTCAGTTGACAGCGGTCCGAGCCTGCGGCGATGATGGCGGCATTCATTGACTGCTCATTAGAAGTGAAGACGGTGACTTTTAGGGTCACTACGATAAGATGAGGGTGCAGTGACCTGACGGTTTGTGATCACATTACTCACTTGGCTTAGATTTCAACATGCCCGATCCTCTGGCGGGAACTTATTCTCTTCACCCTATTGAGAAAACATGCATGCCCAGCCATGCCTATGTATAAGACCTATGGCAACCTCAAGAGTAGCGGAGGGAACGAAGAGGAAAAGATTTGATAACTGGAGGGCGACTAAATATTGATGAGCTATCAATATCAGATCCAGACGCCCCCCACGATCCGCTGTTGGAAGGTGCAAGCACTGCAACCTCTTCCCCAGCCTGTGACGTTACGTCGGCCGGTCACATGGCCGTTTTTGGAACTCTGTCTCATTCAAGTCAAAGGTATTGAGCTGCAATACCAACCTCAGCCACTATAGCAGGTACGGCGCTGTGGCGGGAGTCAGACCCTCAAATGTGAGAAGTTTCTCCAGCAGTAAAATACGTTTCCAGTTGCGCAACAGCTTTCCGATTTTCTTTCCAATCTCCCAATCTGCGAGAAGCTGATTACATCACACGAGCTCCTCTTGAGCAACTTCCCTGCCGCTTCTGCCACGCTTCAGCAGCTCCATGAGAACATAGACCTTTTTATGCAGGTTATCCATGTCATCGATCAGAAGATCAACCAGAAGGAAATCTCGGTCTTGCCAAACCTCGGCAAACGTCATTTTTCATAGATTTCGTGCAGGAAATTTAGTCATCGGGATTCTCTGAAAAATAACCTGCAATCACAGAACTTGTGATTGATGGAGGACAGAAGACAGGACGTTCTGGTCAAACTGTCCTCATGTGGTCAAAATCAGATCATCGCCTCCATCATTAGGACCACATTTTGAAGTTCTCAAAAACTTACATGGAAATATCATTCAGCTGTGATCTGCGTTTTAGTGGATAAGGAAGGGGCCAAGATGAGAAAAGAGAACATGGGCCTCTCAAAGCAGGTTCAGAAGAAAGGGGTCAACATTGTCAGATCACCTTAAAGGGGTTGTCAAACCCTTTACATCTGATGGCCTATAGCCAGAATAGGATATCCATATCTGATCACAGGGGTCCACCACCACCATGCGCCCCCGTAGATCAGCTGTTCTGATGTAGCTCCGGTTTTATATACATATACACAGTGGTCCCTCAAGATATAATGACCTCAGGATACAATATTTTCAACTTACAAAAGGGTTTTCCTAGATTAAATACTTGATGTCCTCAGGATAGTATCTGATAGGTGGGGGTCCTACACCCGGGACCCCCGCTGATCAGCTGTTTGAGAAGGCACCGGCGCTCCCGTGAGCACCACTGCCTTCTCGCAGCTTACCAAACACAGCGCCGTACATTGTATAGTGGCTGTGCTTGGTATTACGCTCAGCCTCATTAACTTTAATGGGGCTGAGCTGCACCTAGGTCATGTGACCAATGAACATGTCATCTCTTGGTTTTGGAAAAGCTGAGAGAAGGCTGATCTCTGTGGTCCAGGGTGTTGGACCTCCACCGATCAGATATTGATGACCTATCAGGATGAGCGGCTCCTTTGGATGTCATGTGAGGACGGCTCCATTTTATATTTCTGGTTCACTGTGTGCTATACAAGACCCCGAAGAACCTCCAGACCTCGTCTTAGATAGTGATTTACAGCTTCCACCATATATTCCTGACTGTTATATATGTAAAGGCTCCTTTATACTGCTCAATTGAGCAGGCGATTGTCAGAAGGAAGCGTTCCCTCCTAGCAATCGCCTGCCCGTCAGTGAAGGAGACCTTTATATGCAGCGATCTCCTCCATAGTATAGGGAGAAGTGATCTCTAATGCCATCACTTGTCCCCATTCGGACTCATTGTTTGCTGGCAGCAGAGTGCTGTTTAGTCACAGTGATCTGCTGCTGGCATATGATGATTTAGGTGACCGCACCAGCCATTCTATTAAAGAAGAACTCCCGCAAAAAATTTTTATTCTCTGACCTGTTAGAAAGGTGCATGATATATCTGTAGTGAATGTCATCTTCTTATCAGAGGCTGAAATTGAGAGTAATAACCTCTCTTCTTATTGTAGCTGGGTCATGTGACCAACTCCCTGACCTCCAACTGACCCAGGACAGAAAGCCAGTAACTGCTCTATTCATTCCTATGAGACTGAAAGTGAGGCTCCCATAGGAATGCATAGAAAATTAGACTTCCTGTCCACACATAAGGTGCTGTGTGAGTTGGTGGGTCTAATTCCTAGTCACATTACACAGATAAGAAACCTCAGGATGATATAACTCAAAAATTCAGCTACTGGTAAGAAAATGACATTCACTACAGATTACATCATGTACATTTCTAGCAGGACATGGAATAAAAATTTTTGCGGGAGTTCTTCTTTAACTGATGAACGAGCGTTTTGCTCATTTATTGGGGGAATTGGCACCTTTACACCGCCAGATAATCGCTAATGAGCGCTCTATAGCTATTGTCTGCCTAAACATTATTTTATCTGTCGTAGTTATCTGTCAATCAATAGCTGATGGGTGGGGTCCAGCTCCCGACATCAACACCGATCGGCTGTTTGAGGAGGTGCTGCAGCCTCTTGCAGCATTCCAAGCACAGCGCCATACATTGTATAGTGGCTGTCCTTGGTATTGCAGCTCAACTCCATTCACTTCAACAGGACTGAGCTACACATAGGTCATGTGACTGATGAATTTGACGGCACTGGCCTAGGAAGAGGCTGCGGCGCTCACCGGAGTGCAACAGCCGATCTGCAGGGTGCTGAGAGTCAGACCCCACCGATCAGATATTGAGGACCTGTCTTGAAGATAGCTCATTAATATTGATCTCCCAGAAAACCCCTTTAAGTGAAAAACATCCAAAAACATGTAGCATCATACACCTACAATAAAAAAAAAAGCCCTGCAACTTTCGATGAAAGACATGTATGGCGTGCAAAGCTTAGGGCGGACGCACGTATTTTCTAAATGTCATTTTGGCCCAGGAATCCCGTGCATATATCAGTTTAGCGCCAGTTCTCTCTCCGTTCTGTTCATTTCTATATGTGGGGCAATACCATATCTCGTTACGGAGAGCGCCTTAAACTGCGTAAGGAGTCTTACAGGCCCGGCACCGCTCCTTCGGAATTATATGCAGCTTATGCAGATTTCGCCACATTTCCACACCAAATCCACACGTCTCTTGTGGATTTTGATGCAGATTTGCCCCAGATCTCACCCCTTTGCATTGCAAATCTGCACAAATAATTGATAAATCCACACCGCAGGTCAATTTCGGGGTATTACAAAAATGCAAAAATTAGTTTCTGGGGAGGAGGGGGACCAAGAGCAGGGCATACGTATTCTCAGGACGTGTTACTACTGTAACTGTGTGACGAGTACTGAGCGCTGTATATGATGCGCGGTCCTACGTCCTATATACACTGCCAGAGCTTTATATAATATATGAATCACGTTTATTAGTCTGGTACTGACACCCATATGAATCACGACTGTCGGCCCGGGCTAGGCATCACACCTTGGCGAAAACATGTCTACTCTGTAATTGGGTCGGTTGTGTCCCGAGTGTTAACTGTTTCACTCCTGAAGTGGTTAAAGATTTTTTTGTTTTTTTCCTTCGTTTCAGATTCAGCGTCACTCTTGTCCATGGACTGAGACTGGAATTGCGTCTCAGCCCCATTCACTTGAATACCACCAAAGCAGGCTCTATACACATAAGGGCCCATTCACACGACCATATTTTTCTGTCTGCATCAGTTCTGCAATTTTGCGGATCGGATGCGGACCCATTTAATTCAAACCAAAAAATCCTGGGTTTAAAAAAAAAAAAAAAAAAAAAAAAAGATCCTGTGCGTCGGTTATGCAGATTTGGCATCCATTTGAGCCAAAAGACGGATAAGGCTAGGTTCACATCGCGTTTTTATAAAAAAAAAACAAAAACCCGTATATGCTAAGCGGATACAGTGGCATCTGTTCACCATAGAGTTCCACTGTAAAAAGGAAAAAAAAAACTTTTTTTTTTTTTTTTTTTTAACCAGACGGAGGTGTGCTGCGTTTTTGTATCCTTTTTTTTTTTTCTTCCTAACATATACGTGAAAAATGGAAGCATAAATCGTGATGTGAACCCACCCAAAGAAGAACGGATCTCAGACAGTAATGGCTCAAACGGATGCCAAATGTGCAACCAGATCTTTTTTTTTTTTCTTTTCTGTTTTTCTGATGGATCAGAAGAACGGAAGATGAAACGTAGATGTGAACTCGCCCTCAATTGCAGGTAAAACAAAGATGTGACCAGACAGTTGTGGATGCACGTCTGCTCCTCCGCCATTGCTACCCTCTTCTGAATGACATACTCGGCTCTGCTACATTTATACCAAACCGATTGGCCGATGTTGGCACATGCTCTGTTACTGCTCCTCTCATTTCTGTAGACATTTGTTTCTTGGTCAATCTGAAGCGCAGGCACAGCAGGAGCGCTGTAAAGTGCAGATTACATAGGTGGGAGGCAATAAAGTTCACCCAGGGTGTGTGTGTTGTGTGTCCATAGTTACCCAGTAACAATGTACTGTTAGGCAACTGGGAGCTAAGCTGAATCACAGCGCATAATGGTTTAAGGCAATCCCCTAACTTTCCGGCCTTTTATTGTGTCCCTTCAGAAATGGCCATTTGTTTGTCTACGTCTCTTGTCGGTGGAATAAATGAGGCCAAAACAAACACGGCCATTCATGCGTCTATAAAGGAGTAGAACCAGGCAGAGACCTGTGGAGGGTTACCTATGGAATCGTGTTCTAGTTTTCTTTGAATTGGTGCAGTACCTCTTCTGACCTGTAGGGATTGCTGTTGTCGCTGCTTCTGTAGAATTTTTGTCCTCCAGTGTACCTTGTTAAAGGGACGCTTCCATCAATTTTATTAAGTCACTGCCTAGAAAGGCCTAGATAAAGATGTCCACAGAAGAGCATTGCATTGATCAGTTTAATGTATGGTGCTCTAATTAAGTCACTCATCCTCTTCCCTCTCTGGTCAAAGTGAATGGTCTGACTGAGAGAGTTAATGGAGTGATTAGAAAGTGAGTAGTCCGGGTTGCCGTCCCATTGAAGTGAATGGAATGGCTGAGCTGTGTTCTCTTCAAACAGCTGAGTCCCACCACCGATCTGATATTGAGGACCTATCCTGAGGATAGGTCATCAATATAAAAAAGCAGACAACCCCTTTAAGTCTCTGTCAGACCATCCATTCAGGCCATAGAAGAAAGGAGATGAGTGACTCATTTAGAGCACTATACATTATACTGATCACTGCCACGCTGTGGGCATCTTTATCTAGTCCTATCAGGAGAACAATAGAGCTGTCATCCCAATTCAACACCTACTATCATAATGAGGATTACCCTTCAGAATGAATCTTCCTCTCACAGCAGCAGTACACTGACAGTGAACTCTCTAGCTGTATAGGAGTTTTATCTGTCTGTGCTGACTGCTCTGAACCGCAGTGTTTTGTATATAATTTTCAGTGGTATAGTGCTGCCGAAATGAAAAACTGATAGAAATTCTGATAAAATTTGCTTTCTGATGGAAGTCCTTTTTAAAGCATGTGAAACAGAATTTTGTTAGTTAACTTTTTGCATTTTTATATTTTGTTGCAGTCATTCACTTTGCATGGCTTTTGACTTTTAAAAATGCACATTCCTCCTAGTCTATATAATCTGCCTAGGTCTGTCTGTCTGGAGTCCTGCATAAGACTATTGTCCGTTAGTCCCTCAGTGCTGGTCTGAATACACACACTACAAACATACATACAGACCTAAAAATATACATACATAAATACATACATACACACATACATATATACACACATGCTACAAACATACTACACATACATACACACATACATATATACACACATACTACGCACACATACACACATACTACGCACATACAAATATACATACACTATACACACATGCTACAAACATGCAAATATACATACACACATACTACACATATATACACACGTACTACACGTGTGCAAATATACATACACTATACACACATACATAAATACACACATGCTACAAACATACTACACATACATATATACACACATGCTACAAACATACTACACATACATATATACACACATGCTACAAACATACTACACATACATATATACACACATGCTATGCACACATACACACATGCAAATATACATACACACTATACACACATACTATGCACACATACACACATACAAAATATACATACATGCTACACACATACAAATCTACATACACACACTATACACACATACTACACATACATATACACACACACTACACATACATACTTCAAATATACATAAACACACTATACTCATACTACACACATACAAATATACATACACACTCTACACATACATACACACCCATACTATATGCATAAAAATATACATACACATATACCACACACATATTCATGCACATGCTACATACATACACACATTAGATACATACACATACACTACAAATGTATCTCTGGCTGTTTTATGAAATGCTTTTATTCCCCATAAAATGACAAAAATGAAGCCTCTTTTCCTACAATTATGTGTAATGTTGTTCCTGTTATTCCTCCTAGAAATTTCTAAATATACTGACAAGCATTTGGGTCTTACCCATTCCTCGTTAAATACGTATTCCCATTTCATAAAGTGCTGGTGTATTGATAGGATAATTTATGATCAATGGGGTCCAACTTCTGGGAACCCCACAATTCTTATTTATTAGTCCCTGTGTCTTACGTCTTCCATGCCATGCGTTCACATACGGCGGTGAGCGCTGGCAGACATATGGTGCCCAGCTCTCTGTACTGTTAATGTGACATTGTGTAGGCCCAGAGTCAATATTTGCTCGGCGTAGCTGCACACACTGTATTTAGTTTTCACAAAAGGTCACGGGATCCAAGAGCTACAGTCACAATGTGACAGAGAATAAGCTACAGAGAGGGACGCGGAAGTGGGGTTAGGTTTTATTTTGTCACTCACCTCTGATATTTAAGGAGAATTTCACAAATTGCCACTTTTGCAGCAGTGATGAGAGATATTTAAAGGGATTTTCCTGAGATTCTCATTTTGATGACCTATCCTCAGGATAGCGGATGTCTGACTCCCAGGACCCCCACTGAACAGTTGTTTGAGGAGGTAGCACAGCGCCATACATGGTATAGTGGTTGTGCATGGTATTGCAGCTCAGTCCCATTCACTTGAATAGGACTGAACTGCGCCTAGGTCATGTGACCAATAAACGTAACATCATTGGCCTAGGCTCTCTGGAGCACCCTGGCCTCTTCATACAGCTGATAGTGGGGGTGCAGGGAGTCAGACCCTCACTGATTATATATTGATGAACTATCCTGAGGATAGGCCAGGGATGACCAACCTGCGGCTCTCCAGCTGCTGCAGAACTACAACTCCCAGCATGCCCAGACTACCTACAGCAGGGCATGGTGGGAGTTGTAGTTTTACAACAGCTGGAGAGGTTGCCCATCAATATCATAATCTGTAAAACCCCTTTTAAGGCACTGGCGCTCCCCTGAGCACCGCGGCCTTCTCTTAGCTTTTTCTAGGCCAGTGACGTCACGTTCATCGGTCACGTGCCCTAGGAGCGGCTCAGCCCCATTCAAGTGAATGGTGCTAAGCACGATACCAAGCACAACCACTATACAATGTACAGCGCTGTGCTTGGTAAGCTGCAACAAGGTAACGGCGCTCACCGGAGCACCAGTTCCTTCTCAAACATCTGATCGTCAGTGTCCCGGGTGTCAGACCTCTACCGATCAGATACTGATGACCGATCCTGAGAATAGGTCATCAGTAGTTAAAGGGGTTGTCTCACTTCTACCTCAATGTATCAGGTAGAGAAAGTTAATACAAGGCACTTACTAATGTATTGTTATTATCCATATTACTTCCTCTGCTGGTTGGATTCATTTTTTCATCACATTATACACTGCTCGTTTCCATGGTTACGACCACCCAGTAATCCATCAGTGGTGGTCGTGCTTGCACAATATAGGAAAAAGCACTGGCCTATGTGAGCTCCCACGGTCCCGGCCACCAGAGAGGCTGATGCTTTTTCCTATATTATGCAAGTACGACCACCACTGATGGATTGCAGGGTGGTCGTAACCATGGAAACGAGCAGTGTATAATGTGATGGAAAAATTAATCCAGCCAGCAAAGGAAGCAATATTGAGAATCACAATACATTAGTAAGTGCCTTGTATTAACTTTCTCTACATGATAAATGCCACTTACTGAAGTGAGACAACCCCTTTAACTCCTGGAAAACCCCTTTAAAGAATCATTTTTTGTTGAGACCAACCAGCTGGGGCTGGCCAGCATAGATAACATAAGGTTTGCCTGCTTGCCTTTAGGTAATGGGGCTGTATTTGCTTGCTTATGACCATTCCTAATGGATGTGATGAGTGCACTAAGCTCCATGTACACATTACTGCAGGATACTCCTAGGTAAACAAACCCTACCCCGGTCGTACTGCTTGCAGAAAATGAGACTCGTTTACAGCATGTTTTTGCTTAGGCGGTTTCCATGTCTTTAGTATTGATGATCCATACTAATAGTTCATCATTATCGGATCAGTAGGGGTGGCAGGGGTTTGAAGGGGCGGTGATGCTCCAGTGATTGCGCCTGTTTTTTTGTGGTTTATACGTGGCACAGCACTGTAGGTTCTCTAGTGGTTGTGCCTGGTATTGCACCTCAGTCTATTCAACTGAACAGGAGAGGGCTGCAGTACCTGTTATAACCACTAGAAAATGTATGGCGCTGTGCCTGGTAAACCGCGAAGAAGCGAAGCGATCACCAGAGCGGCGGACACGCATGCATGTCCGCCGCTCTATTCAACTCTACTGAGCTGCCAGAGATTGCCGAGTACAAGCGGTCTGCTGTTTCCAGCAGACCTGTAGGACCGAATGGAGCAGCAGTACGTATGCAGGAACCTCTGCCCCGTTCAAAGACGGGAACACAAGGCCTTCGTTCTCATGATCGGTCGGGGGCCCAACAGTTGGATCCCCACCGATCAGACATCCCTTATCTTGTGAGTACGGGATAAGTTGTCTTCATGGGACAACCCCTTTAATGAATTTTTGTACTTAAAAGGGTTGTCCCACGAAAAATATTCTACTGGTTTCAAACCAGCATCTGGATCTGAATTCTGTTGTAGTTGCATGTGATCAAAAATTTAGTATAGCCGCTGAGTTATTCAATAAAATGTTTCTGTATAGCGCCACCTGCTGTATGTTTTCTTATTTCTTTGACCTGCTCACACTGAGATGGCCGCACATGCTCAGTTTCATCCGTCAACTTCCTCCTGAGCTGTGATAGGGAGAGCCTGGACACGCCCCCTGAGCTGTGATAGGTAGAGCTGAGACACGCCCCCTGAGCTGCAGCAGAAAAGACACTCCCCTTGAGCTGTCAGCTTGATATAAATCTAGCAGAGCAATGAATGGGGAGATCTCTGGATCCATTTACATTAGTCATGGGGTAACTCTATTAAATAAACCAAGTGTAAAAGTTCTCCTTTGGTTCTGAAATGGTTAATAAGTTCACACGTATATCATGTCGGAGACTATTGGGCAGTGGAACATTTTTTACACCCTGCTCAAAATGTTAATCTGATGAAAGATTTTAATTCCCTTTCTGACTGCTTAATCTGATTATGATCTGGAGCCGGCCCCATTGTTATCCCCGGGTGAAGTATATACATTTCATAACTGTACAGCATCCCTAGTACTGCAGTATACGCCACTTTTTTTAAGGGGTTTGGGCGCCTTATCCTTGGCGTACAATGGTTGTCTCAGTAATATTCGCTTTGCCGTTTCTTTCGGAGGTCCAGACAGAGCGAGCGTCTCCCTCTCCATAAGGAGAACGCTGTGCGGCGAAGTATCGCATAGACTTGTGAGGAGCCGCATGTGGAAGATATTCAAGTTGACAAGAGGGGTTTCTCGGTTCCTCTGAGAACCATTGTGTGGCGACATCTTTGGTCAGGCTGGCAGATAAACAATGGTCAGTTCTGAAATCGAGATGTTTAATTGTACAGTTTAGGATGAAAGATTTAATTACCGTAGAATATGATGTTCAGGGATTAGAATAGAGATCGGGGTCTGTGGAGGCGTGAAAAATGATCCCCACTGGGCACGTTATTGGTCTTACAGGGGTACAAAAGTTGGGCTCTGTGGGCTTAAAAAATTAAAGCTTTATTCCCGTCATATAAAGTAATGGCATATAGGTTATGCTATCACCTTGTAATTGGTGGGGGTATGACCTTTGGAGAACCTCCACTGATCCCGGGAACAGAGCCTGAGATCAACAAAAGAAAAACAGCGTTTCCAACAGTTGGATAGGGGGGTCCCTGGTGACACACTTCTTTTTAAAGGGATTTTCCAAGACCCCGCAACCCACCTTAATTAATCATATCTTGTCTTCAAAAGAAAGTTTCCAGTGTACCTATCTTCTAAAAGTTGTGTAGATCTGCTGTTCTGGAACCCTGTCATGTAACACCCCTCTTCAAAATAAAAAAAATCCTGTGTTGTGTATGGGCCAGTATGTCACTTCTGCATCCCAGGGCATGGGGGGAAGAGGCGCTGCTGTGGACAGGACCAGAAGGCTTCCTCTCCCTGGCACATGCGCTGATAAGGTGGATTAGGAGTTTGCATATGCGTCATGGAGGCGAATAGTTCTGGCCCCATCCACAGCGGAATTGACGTCCCGTCCATAGCTCAGGCTGGAAACTTGGTAACGGTTAAGATGTAGGCGGAAGCTGGATTTTCCAAACGGGTGTTTTTTTTGTTTTTTTTGGGGGGGGGGGTGTTTTTTGTTTTTGTTGTTTTTTGCTGGTAAGATGTAGGTGGGTTGTTGGGTCCTGGAAAACCCCCTTTAATTACATAAAAGTGAAACAACCTTCAACACTTTAGATGAATATATTCTGCCGGGGTCCATGGACGCAATTATTTCGGCATCCTAAAACATTTCCTTGGACCCCTTATTACATCCTTCTCTGCTTTTTTACCACTTGTGGTCTCCATGTTCCTTCTTGTTTGAGGAATGCTCAGTACACAGTTGAGGAGCTGCCAGTCAGAACTTTCCACATCTACAACGGTACAATTCAACATTTACTTTTCTCCATTGGCACAAATATTTGCTACTGATCTCAGTTCAGGAATGCCGTGCCCGTTCTGTGGTTTGGAAACATATTGGCGGTTGTCCCGTTGCTGGGATCCCGAGTGGTCAAGTAGTCAAGTGTTCAGTTCCGCTGCAGTGCCTCTACAGGACAGCTGAGGCATTACAGCTGCTTGGGTCCTCCAGAGCGAGAGACATTCTTTATGGTCATGCCAAGTGATGACCTGCCACAATGTCAGTATTCCATCCACCCATCCTTAAAGCTCTCTCTGATACAGAGCTTGCTGAGACGTGTAGTATCTCAGCCACAGGGTTCCTCTACATGTTCTACTCTATTCTGGATTTTTTTTTTTTGTCAGTACCGTTGCATTGCTCGTATTCAGCAGCTGATGTGGCGAGAGGTTCAGAGTCCGATTGCCAGCAGGTTCTTGAATATTCATCCAGTGGTAATGGAAAATAACATAATAGGTTAAACAGTCCGAGAAGCGGCCGAGCCAGTATGAGCGGCTCGACTTCCTGGTTGTTTGGTTCATCGCGGTCACACCTTTCCCTTTTCTACAGAGGAGGTAAAAGAGCAAATAAAAATAAACTTCACTTGGCAGGTGAGGTTTGAGTCTCATCACATTCTTAAAGTGGAATCTAAGACCTCCGTCAGTGGATCTGACTGACCTTCAAGGTTCTGGACACCTCGCTGCTCCTGCCACGTGGAGAATAATATTAAGAAATGCACTAAAAATGCAGAAGTCAGCAATGGGCGCAAATAGTTTTTCTTGGATGGTGTCCAACTGTTAGCTGTTTTTTTTCCTTTCTATTGCTTTTATACACATAGGTCGCTTTCAGACGGCTACTTTTGTTACGTCCGTATTTTGGACGGACTCAACACCCAGAGCTTCATCAGAACCAGAGCTGGTGCACCATAGGCTTCTAACTCTATTTCTGTTGAACCACGGGAGGTCTTGGTGTTGCGTCCGTTATACGGGCTGAAAAGACCATACTTACACAGTCAGGTGTACATGGCCCTCTTACAATGGGAGGTGGACATCCCCTTGTGACCTGTTAAGTAGTTAGTGGAGCATGTAGCATGTCGATGAGGTTCTCCATGTTTATTTAGGCTCCTTCACGTATGTCCGGCGATCTAGAATCGCTCCAGTGGGGTGCAAAAAACGCCGGAGGAACAATGAAGCTAGAACTGATCCCATATATATTTATTTTTAATTTTAATCACTTGTATAGCGCTGACATATTGTGCAATTCTTGACCATTACTCGCTGTCCCCAGAGGAGCTCACAATCTAAGGTCCCTATCAGTATGTCTTTGGATTATGGGAGGAAACCCACGCAAAGAAGTGAAAAATAAACTCCATGCAGATGTTGTCCTTGGTCATATTTGAACCTAGGACGCCGTCGCAAGGCACCAGTGCTAACCACTGAGCCACCTTTCTGCCCAATTCAAAGGTATCTTGTGCATCAGTGGTTTATAGACACCGGACTGGTGCACATATACATTTATCAGTTGTGTCTGACTCCGAACACAACTTGTATATGTGTACCTAGCCTCACTTTGATAAAAATATGACTAATGCAGACTATAGTAGCTGGACTGGATGGTAACCAAGCCCCAGTAGATGCACCCCCTCCTATGATTATGCCCTGTCCGCACAGTTCCCAGTTCCATCCCAGTCTCTTGAGACAGACTGTTTGGTAGGTGGGCACTAAAACTGCACATTTTATATGGAGTGGAAACCTTTTTTTGCAAAAAATGTACATTAACAAGAAAAGTAGGGGGAAGATTTAAGGGAGTATATTTGCAGCTCAGACTACACAAGGATTGTTTGTAGTCTGTTACCGTGGAGACACAGGTCTATATAGGAGCTCTATGCACAAAGGTGTAGGATATTTTAAGCCAAGAGTTTAACCACCTAACTGTTCTGCCCAAGTCCAGCTCGGGCAGTGTGAAAAGTAGCTAACTGGAGGGGGAAGGGCTGCTTTAGCATGCAACTGGTCTTGTCTGAAAGCTGACAGTCCAGCCTTTAATCCAAGACCAAAATGACACTAAAGTCCAAGAAACAGAGGAGAAATCACTGTAAGAAATCAAGTCGGGAATAATCTGGAGTAAAACCTTTTTTTACTTTCCTTTTCAGTTGCATTCACAGCATCCCGATTTCAGTGATATCTTTCTATGTCCTGAACATATTGCTGACCTTTTTGTATTGACTGAAAGCTTTGAATGTCTACTTTCAAACAAGACCAGTTGCATGTTTCTAGCTGCTGCCATTCAGGAGGTAGCAGCATCTAAAGCAGCCCTCCCCCCTCCAGTTAGATACTTGCTCCACTCTGGCAAAACAGTTAGGGGGTTAAAGGGGTAATCCAATCCTGTAAACACCCCCCCCCCCCAATGCCCAGGTCCCTTATACAGTACATACTTCCCTGCGTCCCTCCGGATCACTGCGCATCTGCTGCTGTATCTCCCCATTGTGCAGATCACAACGAGGGGGTGCAGCCAGTAGCAGGCCACGACAGTGACTTGCTCCCCTAGTGGCACGGGTGATGTAAGGGGGCAGGTCATCGTCGTGGCCTGCTATTGGCTGCACACACACCCCCATCGCCAGATGTTGTGATCTGCACGAAGATGCAGCGACAGCCGTGTAGGGATCCGGAGGGACACAGGCATGGGGGACCAGGGTAAGTATGTTCTGTATGAAGCACCTAGGCATTTAGGGAGAAGGGGGAGGGGGGTGTTTATGGGATTGGATGACCCCTTTAAAAAAAAAAGTCTATGCACTTGCAGTGCAGGGTTGCGTTTTATGGTAGTAGAAGACTGGCGGATTGGCCATAGACCTTACAGGGAAATTTCCCGGTGGTCTGATGCTCAGTGGGCCATCTGGGCCCTCCTAATTGCCAGCAAGTGGAAGTTTGTGGGGATGTATTTTGTGCTGGCGGCAGTATTTTGTGATTGACTGTGGTATTTGGCTCTGTTGGGGCGATATAATGTGCCACAATATGGTATTACTGCCCCTGCCCTCCATCAATTTGGACCCAACTACAAAATGGGGCCACTTTTAGTATTTTTTCCAGGGCCACTTTAAGTTCCCAGTCCGCCCCAGAAGAGCAGTTCCACAACAAGATCCAGCGCTGTCCTGGAGATTAGTATCAGAAGCAGCGTGCTGATAACTGTGTGGAGTTTCCCTGGAAGCACTTGCAGAAAAACAAAAGAACATTTTGTCCAATTTGTTTAGTTTATTGTTCTTTGCTGATAAGCGAGAACTGTTGAAGCGCCTTGATGGCTATTGATCTTTTTTTCTACAGTTTGTGCTTTTTATTCACAGGTCAGGTCCTTCTGGACATCTCCAGTGTACACAAGAAGCTGAACGAAAACCTAGAAGAAAATGTACGTATCCGCTGCTTACTAGTTTGCCATATAGCTGCCTGTCTGCTTACTTAGTGAGTCCCTGTTACTAAACCAGTCCAGCGTGAGCTACAGTAAGTGCTTTGTATTTGTAGATATCAGAGCATGCTGGGAGTAGTAGTTTCACTGCTAACAATCAATTATAATCTGCTGAGGAACGAGGCAGAAGGTGGCGAATTTTCATGCAGCGCCTCAACAGGGGAAACTGAACATTACATGGTGCCCATTGAAATCCATGGACTCTGTATGTAATGTACACACATGTTGAATCCTTCAGAGACAGACACTCACTCAGGCTAACTATTGAAAGCACAGAATGAGAAATTCCAGCTCTACTAAAGGGGTTGTGCAGTTTAGAAAACCTATTTTCATATGCGCTGTTAGAGACACTCTTTCAACCACTCTCCACTCGAGAGATGAAGAGTGTCTCTCGCTCTGGAGGACCTGGTCTGTCCTGCATTTCTCAGACAACCCATTCATTTGAATGGAGGCATGTAATGCTTAATTTACCCTGTGGTGGCGCTGCAGGGAAACGAGGATCGGTTACTGGCAGATTTCTCCAAGCTGTGGAACACCTTGTGGTCTGGGTATTGTCCAGGGACCAATGAGGAGAGTTGTGTTTTCTAAACCAGATAACCCCCTTTAAAAAAAATGGGCTATTTTAATAATTGGGTTCTTAAAATCATGGCACCACAGCACTAGACCGAAGCCTCACTGATCCAGTGGTTAATTTTGGGAGAGATTTATCTTTCCCTCGATGCCTTAAGTGGCATTAAAAAGTTGCATCTCTCCTTTTCAGCCATCCTTGGCACTATTCTAAAGAGGGGTGTGGCAAGGGCGTTAAAGGGGGCGTGACCAGGCGCAGTCACAAATTTATCTTCATTTACACCAGTTTTCTGGCGTAAATGAAGACAGAAAGCTATGGCAGCTCTGAGCGCCAGTTCTGAATGTAAGCCAGCTTTCTTGCTGTCTTACATTTAGACCATTTTCTACTCCTAAACCAGGTGTAGAAAATAATGGGCCTGCTGGCTCGTCCCCATCCCGCCCACACCATGCCCACTTTTTTTAGACCTGGCATGAGCAGGGAGAAGTCGCAGATCGCAATCTGTGCCAGAAATATGCTTAATTTAGGTGTATTTTTGTTTTTTTAATCAAATACATTTATTTATTTATTTATTTTTTAAAATGACAAAAAAATGCATAACAAAACAATCCCTACCTCAGCCCCCCCACCTGTTCTGCTGTATGAGAGATCTCAAGTCCACAGAGATATCAAGTGTCCAAAGTGCCATAAAGTGATGACAACCATTAGTAATCTGGTGCGGGCTCCTGTCCATAACGTGAGGGGAACTGCATGTTCCCCAAACCTCAAATATCATCATAGGCATCTTAGAGGAACCACCAGCTCCTCCCCATCCAACACGGATTCTTCCTTGTGCACACATAAGGATCGTACCAAATATACAAGTAAAGAAGACAAGCGAACAAAAACTCAATCTAACTTGAAAGCGCCCTCGCCTGAACATCAGCCCCCGTTCTAGATGAATCTACTGTATGCAGTCTACCCAGCAGTAATGTTCAGGGGAATAGCTAGAATGATCTAAGCAATTGTTAGACATGCGATTCTCCAGTATAAAGCAGGTAAGATTTGTATGATCGCTGCACTTTCACTTACATCTTTATATCTGCGTTTACGATGTATGGAACTGATGGGGTCAAAGGAATAACGCTGAGAACTGATGTCTTCACAGTTTCGGAAGTTCCACAGAGAAATCATTGCAGAGTTAGAAAGGAAGACGGATCAAGATGTAAAATACATGAATGTAAGTACGCCTGTCCAGGGGGGTGGATTATATATTTCAGCCGTGCATTTTTGGGCTTTAAAATGTCTGTGTAATAAACCAGTCCGGCCGCCCGGGCCCCATAGTTAGCTGTACCTGAGAGTGGCACAAACCTGAAGGTGCTCATACATTTCATTATTGTATTGTGATCTGTGCAGTCACTGTATACAGCAGGGGTCAGCGACATCCAGCACTACAAACCCTCGTGAGACTACAACTCCTAGCATGCGCCTTTCATACCTGTGGGAGTTTGGGGAACAGCTGCGCAGTCGTGCATGCTGGGAGTTGTAGTCTCAAGACAGCAGGACTGCCACAGGTTTCTAACCATTGATGTACAGTATAAGGTGATTATCTTGAACAGGTAGGAGAGATTTATCAAATCTTGTGCCAAAAATAGTTGCTATGGGCAACTGCTCAATTTTTCCCTGGTTTTAGTTTTGATAAATTTCACAAGCCCGAATATATTTCTGTAGTGTGTCTTCTGTGCTGTGGTAGTGTTGGCAGTGAAGCAGTTTTATGTAGACTGGCAGCTTTTTTTTTTTTTTTTTGCTGCAGTTCTCTCCCTATCACAGCATAAAGGGGGTGTGTCCTTTCTACTTCAGTTCTCTCCTTGTAAGGCCTTTTTCACACAAACGATAGGGATTGTGTCAGGGTGCGTTCAGTGAAACTCGCATCATTTCACAAGCAAGTTCAGTCAGTTTTTCCCCTATTGCTTTCATTGTTTCAGTTTTTTCCGCGTGGGTGCAATCAGTTTTGATGCATTTACACATGTGAAATAAAACGGAAGATTTACAAACAACATCTCCTAGCAACCATCAGTGAAAAAACACGTTGCATCTGGAAGCAATGCGTTTTTCACGGGAGCCCCGTGCTATGGAGCCAGGGCTGCTTGAAAATTGGAGAATATAGAACACGCTGCGATCCTCACACAATGCAGAGATGATGCATGAAAAACAACGCTCATGTGCACAGACCCATAGAAATGAATGGGTCAGGATTCAGTGCCGGTACTATGCGTTCACTTCACGCATAGAACCCGCACAGAAAACTCGCTTGTGTGAAAGGGGCCTGACAATCATAGCTTCTAACAGTAGATGTAGCTGATGGCAGTTGAAGGATGGAACTGAGCATGTGCGACCACCTCAGCAAGGTGGACAGAGAAATAAGGAAAAGGGCAAACAGCAGGTGGCGCTATACTGATACTCACTGGCTATAATAAATTTTTAATTACATGCAGTTACAAAAGTATTCAGATCCAGGCGCTGTTGAATATTTTTAATGGGAATTGGAGTGTGAGATTCGCAGTCATGACCTCCATGTCTTTTCTCTGTTACTTCTGAACGGCTTGCTCTCCATATGAACGCATTAGTTGCAGGGCACTTGCTTGTGTGTGCTGGACTTTCTTTACCTTTCTTCCAGCTTCTCCATTTCCTCTTATTGATGTAATTTGTTCCCCCTCCCCCCAGGCCACTCTGAAGAGATACCAGACCGAACACAAACATAAAATGGACTCTCTGGAGAAATCTCAGGCAGAACTAAAGAAGCTCAGGAGGAAAAGTCAAGGAGTTAGAAACGCTACAAAATACGATATGAAAGAATCTGAGGTGTGTACCTTTTAAAGAGGTTGTCTGATGCCGGAAACCCATTTTCAAGTAGAGGAAGGTCCCCCTTTAAGGACCCTCTTCTGTTCACTAGAGTGTGGCTGCTAAGTGGGTCTCCTGCTCTTGAGGAGCCACCGGTTGATTTCAGTAGGCACCGTGTAATGCTTCATTTACCCGGGTAGTGGTAGAGCAGGGGAACTGACCGTATTACCATAGAGCAGGGATGCCCAACCTGCAGCCCTCCAGCTGTTACAAAACTACAACTCCCAGCATGCCTGGACAGCCTACAGCTATCAGCCTACAGCAGGGCATGATGGGAGCTGTAGTTTTCCAACAGCTGGAGGGCCGCAGGTTGAGCATCCCTGCCATAGAGTCTACATCTCTGTGACTACTCTGAACCCCCTTATTGTGTGTCCTAATAAAATTGTCACTACTACATTTTAGTATTAAAAGGGGTTCTGGGGACTACAGATATTGATGACCTATCCTCCAGGACAGGTTATCAGTATCAGTTCTTTGTGGGTCCGACACCCGGCACCCACACTAGATGGCTGTTTCAGAAACGTGCAACTGGTCTTGTCTGAAAGCAGACAGTCCAGGCTTGCATACAAGACCGCTAAAGTCCAAGCAACAGAGGATAAATCACTGTTAGAAATCAAGTCGGGAATAATGACGAGAAAAACCTGTTTTTACTTTCATTTTCAACAGCATTCACAGCTTCCCGATTTTTACCAATGATATCTTTCTCTGTCCTGAACATATTGCTGTCATTTTGGTATTGTCTGAAAGCTTGGAATGTCTTCTTTCAAACAAGATCAGTTGCATGTTTCTAGCTGCTACCATTCAGGAGGTAGCAGCATCTAAAGCAGCCCTTCCCCTCCAGTTAGCTACTTTTCCCGCTGCTGGAGCTTCACTCTGGCAAAACAGTTAGGGGGTTAATAGAGGGGTTGGCCACTTTATAGAAATTTTGCACTAAACCGCAGGACAATCGACTTACTCTTATGACACTATAATACTATCAGCGCTGATGTCCTGGTATCAGAAGCCCTGCCCTCTTGTTTCAGTACAGCCTCTTCACTGCCTGGGCTTCTATGTATATGGCTGCTGATGAAGGGCATCTGGACATCAGAGCAGATTCTATTATATTGTCAAAGGGGTTTCTGGGACTTAAAGGCTATGGACACCTTTGGGGGAATTTTTTTTTTTTTTTTATGATTGCATTTTACTCATTTGGGGCTAAAAATCATTTTTTGAATCGGTCTTTATTAAAAAAAAAATATTGAGCCATTCTGTCACAAAGGGTTAACTTTTTTTTCTTTTTTTCTTTTTTTTAAGCTGTGTTTCACTTTGTGTCATCTAATAACCCTTATCTCTAAATTACTGAGAGGTCATAAACACTTATTTAAGCCACATTCTTATCAGTAAGAACTGAGCTATAATGAGTGTTTATAAGGTCAGAGAGCAGAGATAAGGAGCCCGTCAGCTAGCTGTCTGACGGAGCAGAGAGAAAATTCAGATTCTGCTACTAGCCCTGTACAGAGAAAAGGACTCCATATTTCTAATAGAGACCTATTGAAAAAGTGATTTTTTTTTTTAAATTTTTTTAGCTCGTAATGACTACAATGCACTAATAAAACAATAAAAAAAAATTCCCCCAAAGGTGTACATAGCCTTTAAATACTGATGACCTATCCTCAGATTTCATAGCGACTTGAACGGGATTGAGACACCGAAAGGGCTTGTGACTAATGGACGTGACATCAAAGGCTGCAAGGCCCCTTCCAGCAGCTGATCGCCTTGGGTTCCAGGAGTTTTACCCCCACCAATCTGATCACAGGTCATCATCAAGGCTGGTTCACACGACCGTTATCGAAACACGGTCTGTGTGTGTCAGCTGCATCTCCCGGCCGAGTCCGGCTTCCCTGAACCCGAACTGAGTGCATCATAGTCATATATGATGCAGTAGGTTTGTATCTGAATGAATGTTTTGTACTGCGCTCACATGAAGTCCACGATCAGATATGAACGGCTATGATGCAGTCGGCTCAGAATAGAGGAGCTGCAGTCGATCAAATGCTGCTAACACATGAACCATGTTGCCCGGGCCAAACACAGTCGTGTGAATCCTCCCTAAGTCTCATTAATCACCTGAATTAAAGACCTCAGGCAGCTGATATATGTCCGTGTTTCCCCAACGTCTGTACATTTGTTTAATACTGACTGGAAACAGCATTTGCTCGAATGGCGCTTAGGCAAATTATTTGGTTTAGGCGGAACCCACTAGATATTTTTTATTGCATTATATCAGATATTCAGAGACCCTTTAAAGTTTTGAAGCTCAGTTTGACACCGGTGTTCTCCTGCTCGTGTTCTTCTGCTTGCATACAGTTCTTAAGGAAGGTTTTTGTCAGTTGTTTAGGGAAATATTTTTTTTTTATGGTCAATGTCCTTGGCAAGTTGTGCGCTGTTTACAGGGTGACTGATCAGACAAGGTCAGGACTGCTGCAGATCAAGGTTTCGTTTCCAGCGAAAACTAGGCTCGCATTTCCTTGAGAAAGGAGTCCTTTTTGGGCACTTTGTCATGAAAGCATCAGCCACGAGTTGTTATAATGTAGAAATTTTACTGTAACGGCACATAAGAGGAACAAAAAACCAGTACCACATAAGGATAAGGCCTCATGCGCATGCCCATTCTCGTATTGCAGTGTTTGGGCACCGGCCATGTGCTCACCGTAGGGTTTCTCTCCGTTTCTCCGCACCGCAAAATAATACATGTTCTATTTTTATGCTGTGCGGACGGATCACAGACCCATTCAAGCTGAATGGGTCTGGATCCATCTGCGGAATCCAGAAGTATGTTGCCTGTGCATTGGGGGACAGTAAATTGCTGTCCCGAATGCACGGAACAGCCAAACAACGGCCACGTGCATGAGTCCTAAGACTAGTTTCCAGTCTTAACCTACCCAAGATGGATCTCCATTTGGAAGGAATGCTCACAGATCACATCGCCTTTTATTAAAGGGGTTGTCCGGGTTCAGAGAAGAACCCGGACATACCTGCAATTTCACCCAGGCAGCCTGCCTGAAGAGGACATCGGAGCATCTCATGCTCCGATGCCCCCCCTTGCCCTGCGCTAGATCGCGCAGGGCAAGGTCTCTTTTGTTTATAAATACTCGCTGCCGGGCGGGTACTTCCGCCCGGCAGCGAGTTCGGTGACGTCACCGGCCTTAGTGGGCCGGCTTTAGCGCTGCCCTAGCCGTTTTACTGGCTAGGGCAGCGCTAAAGCCCGTCCATCAGCGCCGATGACGTCACCGGCTCACTGCCGGGCGGAAGCCTCTGCCCGGCAGGGACCGGTACGTCACCGGAACCTGGCTAAATTCCTTTGCCCTGCGCTAATTAGCGCAGGGCAAAGGAGGGCATCGGAGCATAGGATGCTCCGATGCCCTCTTCAGGCGGGCTGCCTGGGTGAAATTGCAGGTATGTCCGGGTTCTTCTCTGAACCCGGACAACCCCTTTAAGGTTTTATTCTGGGTTCTGGTCTCTTTGACGGCAGCTAATAGAGCTGCAAATGGCGCCATTCTTGCTGCCAAAAAGACTGAGACACCTGACGGGAGCGTTGAATTCTCTTGCTATCCTTGCCTATGAATGAATTGATAATTTTTTGCTTATATTCTTATCCTCTAGTATTTGGAGACAATCACTTCCCGTCAGAACGACATCCAGAAGTTTATAGCTGAAGGCTGCAGGGAAGCCTTGCTGGAGGAGAAGCGCCGTTTCTGCTTCCTGGTCGACAAGCATTGTAGTTTTTCTAATTACCTTAATTACTTCCACATACAGGTGAGACTGGTGATGGGGAATACATACGTCTCTCTTATGTAACCAGAGGTGAAGTTGTGTTGGCCCTGGTGCAAAATTTCCTCTAGCTGACTAAGGCATTGCGTTTCGGTTTGTTGTGTTCCTGTGCCGGAAAAAAAAAAATTTAAAAAAAGACTTTTTATTTTTTTACAGCATGGGAAACTGAAAATGCCAGATCCGGCACCAAAAACCATGTATGTCAATGGTTCTGGATCTTTTTTTTTTTTTGATATGAAAAAAAATGATCCGGCACTAAAACCATTGTAAGATAATGAGCGCCAGATTCGACATGTTCATTTTCAATATAGTACAATCGGATCTATTCTGAACGGATGCAGCCGGTTGTATTACTCAAGCAGATGTGTTTTTTGCTGTGGTTTTGAGATCCCATGCCTGATCTGAAAACCGGACCGCAAAAACGTACATGTAGAAGTAGCCTAATCAAACTGTATAGGAGCAGTAATGGATCTGTATACAGTAGACATGGTATAGCATTGTGCCTCCATACTGCCTGTATCTAGTGCTGCTGATCTCACATGTGGCTTATGAGCCCCAGCGCCTCCTCCTGAACTAGGGGTGGATCGCCATAAACTGTGACAAAAGGGTAAACCAGGCATCCCTCTCGAGATCCACACATTGGTCAACACACAGGGCAACGTTTCGGCTCTTTCGCATTGTCCTCTGTTTTATCAGAGAGGCTTTGTGAGGATGGTTCCCGCGGTGCAGTATCTAACGGCAAGTCTCCTTTTACTATGAAGTAGCCTGAGAAATACTATCAGAGACCGATGAGCCTGCTGTACATGTGCTGAAATCCTGAATCCAGGAGAAAAGCTTTATAAATCTAGTTCCACTGACCGTCATTTGGTAACCGAGGTGTATTTCCATTTTTTTTTCTTTAGTCTTCTGATTTGCTCACTTCCAAAATCCCCAAGTGGCAGGAAACCTGCAGCGATGTCTCGCACGTGCCGGACACCGTCATTAACAATATCAAAGAACTAAAGACTCCTGGATCCACTCCGATATCCGGTACCCCCGAACCTTCCCCACACATGGACAAGAAAGCACTGGTATGATGCCGAGTATGACGCCTCAGCCTTCTCTCTATACATCGCTATTTTCCACTAGATGTCTATAGTATAAAGCTACACTCCTTTTGTCTTTTAGATTAGTTTTTGTACTGTGCACAGATCTAGCTGAAAGGAAAACCAATGATGAGAGTTTGGTCGTGCAGTTTACATAGTGATAGCAGCGGTGAGCTTTTTCACAGATGATGTATCCAAGGTTCTGTTCACACTGCATACGTGAAAGGTGTATGTCAGGAAGAATTTGGATGGATACCTCCGATGCATGCCACTGTATAGCCACATGGTGGAATATGTGCCCACAGAGTATATCACTCTGTATGGGATGCCTCTGTATAGAATATTGCAGCAGACTGCAGAAAATAGCAATGCTGACATATACCAGCCTGATGGAAGCCAAAAGGATAGTCTTATGGTGTCGGGTGTATGGGGGTCTATAGATATGTTTGATGTCAGGAGCATTTTCACCACATACGGTAAATCTACAGAAAGTAAATACAAGCCACTTACTAATGTATTGTGATTGTCCATATTGCCTCCTTTGCTGGCTGGATTCATTTTTCCATCACATTATACACTGGTCATTTCCATGGATACGACCACCCTGCAATCCATCAGCGGTGGTCGTGCTTGAACATTAAAGAAAAAAGCACCAGCCTCTCTGATGGCCAGGACCATGGGAGCGCACACAGGCTAGTGCATTTTCCTATAGTGTGCAGGCACGACCACCACTAATGGATTGCAGGGTGGTCGTAACCATGGAAACGATCAATTTATAATGTGATGGGAAAAATGAATCCAGCCAGAAAAGTAGGCAATATGGACAATCACAATATATTAGTAAGTGCCTTGTATTAACTTCCTTTACATAATAAATGCTATTTGCTGAAGTGAGGCCACCTAAGCTGAGACTGATCTCTGCCTTTACAGATTTGGCACTATCTTATGTCTACTTCCATTTATTTTTGGATGTACTTTTTTGCCATTGTGTTGTAGATGGCCGGAGAATATGACACAATCTCTAGGAACACGCTCAGGATGCCTCCGGCACCACCGAGTCGGGCGCAGACTAGTCCCCTGGTTGATATGTTCAACAACCCGCCAGTCACTCCAAAGATGACTTATGACAGGCTGAAACCATCCCAAGGTGAGCAAGCTGTAGAAACACTAAGTGCATGCTAATATGGGTCACGGTCCATGCAACCCACCATTCAGGGCTCTGGATAAGCTTTACTTCAAACTCTGATTCTCTAATGATGGCTGTTTTTTAACTGGTGACCTGTCCTCTGGGTAGGTCATCAGTGTCTGATGGTTGGGGGTCCAACACCCAGGACCCCCACCAATCAGCTGTTTGAAAAGGTACAGATGCTCCTGGAAGCGGCGCAGGCTTCTCTCAGCTCACCAAGCACAGCGCTGTACATTGTATAGCGGAGTGATAGCAAGCGGAGATATTTAAAAAGATACAGAAAGTATAATAGAAATTGTATATATAACTTTTGCTTTATAGATCCTTTAAAGAAGAACTCCCGGAAAAATTTTATTCCATGTCCTGCTAGAAATGTACATGATGTAATCTGTAGTGAATGTCATTTTCTTACCAGTGTCTGTATTTTTGACTTATATCATCCTGAAGTTTCTTATCTGTGTCATGTGACTAGGAATTAGACCCACCAACTCACATAGAGACTTATGTGTGGACAGGAAGTCTAATTCTCTATGCATTCCTATGGGAGCCTCACTTTCAGTCTCATAGGAATGAATAGAGCAGTGACTGGCTTGCTGTCCTGGGTCAGTTGGAGGTCAGGGAGTTGGTCACATGACCCAGCTACAATAAGAAGAGAGGTTATTACTTACAATTACGTGCTCTGATAAGAAGATGACATTCACTACAGATTATATCATGCACAGGTGAGAGAATAAAAATTTTTGCGGGAGTTCTTCTTTAAGTCAGGGATGCTCAACATGCGTCCCTCCAGCTGTTGCAAAACTACAACTCCCAGCATTCCTGGACACCTTATAGCTATTAAGGCATGCTGGGAGTTGTAGTTTTGCAACAGCTAGAGGGCTGCAGGTTGAGCATCACTGCTTTAAGTGAATCTGGATTAAAGACATACGATCCATAAACCAAGAGCCAGGCGTGTCATCTTTTCCATTCTTTCTTGACAGCAGAGAGCCCAGACGATGCCGTCCTGCCCCGGTCCATGTCCGTTGCAACAGGATTGAATCTCATGAAAAAGCCAAAAGTCAGAACCATTTTCCCGCACACAGGAAATGGAAAGACTCTGCTCAGCTTTCAGCAGGGAGACATCATCACTCTTCTCGTACCCGAGGAGAAGGATGGCTGGCTGTATGGGGAGCACGACAATACCAAACTGTAAGCAATCACGTCCTGTCTCTGTATACACAGTCCATCACCTGAGCTCCTAGAAATCCTCAAAAGCCAGCATTGCAAAAAAATGAGCATAGTCCGACATTTAATGTATTTGGCAGAGGCAAGTTCTGCCGTGTGCGCCATCTTCAGTGCTGCAAAATGGGTGTGAAAGGCCCCTAAAAGCAGATATTACTGATGGAACTTATAGAGATTGCTGTGCGCCATTTTAAAGTTGTTTAGTATGAAAAAAATTGCTTTTTTCAAAAATAGTGCACCACAGGTGGTGTGTGGTACTGCGACTCGGCCACATTCACTTTCACGGAGCTGTGCTCCATGGTCAGGAGTAGAACAATGCAGCCATTGTTTTCTAATCTTAGACAACCCCCTTAAATATCGGAAATTAAAAGGCCTATGTTTGATTGGTGGGGGTCCATCTGTTTAAAGGGGTTGGCCAGTTTATATTAGTAGCTGCACATGTGCCGGTAACAGGTAGGAGCACAGGCATGCAGCTAGTAATAAGCGTTATTAAATTATTTCCACTGATGTCTGAATAATTCCTGTGTTCAGGCAGGTCCCCTGACCTGTAGAAGGGACTGCACTGGGAATATGGCCTCTATTCACATACACTGGGGACAGACAGGTGAACTAGCGCATGCGCATTCCATCCCCAGTATAAGTGAATGGAGGCCACCGATGGACTGGACCCGTCATCAGCGGCCATGTTCCCAGCGCAGTGCCTGCTCCAGGTCGGGGGACCTGCCTGTAAACAGGAATTATTCATATTAAAATATTGCGTATTACTAGCTGCATACCTGTAACCAGCACATATGCATCTGCTAATATAATCGACCAACCCCTTTAACCACCTAACTGTTTTGCCCTAGTCTAGCTCAGGCAGTGTGAAAAGTAGCTAACTGGAGGGTGGTGGGCTGCTTTAGAAGGTGATATCTCCAGAATGGTAGCAGCTAGAAACATGCAACTGGTCTGGTCTGAAGTCTGACAGTCCTGGCTTTCATACAAGACGAAAGTGACAGCTAAAGTCCAAGCAACAGAGGAGAAATCACTGTTAGAAATCAAGTCAGGTATCTCAAGTAAAACCTGTTTTTACTTTCATTTTCAGCTGCATTCACAGCATCCCGATTTCTATCACTGATATCTTTCTCTGTCCTGAACATATTGCTGTCATTTTGGTATTGTCTGAAAGCTTGGAATGTCTGCTTTCAAACAAGATCAGTTGCCCTCCCCCAACAGTTTCTACTTTCCCCACTGCTGGAGCTCCTCTCTGGCAAAACAGTTAGGGGGTTAACAAAATGAAGAGGCCGTGGCCCCTCTGTGATTACCAGGCACCGCAGACCAACATTACACGCAGCTATTTTCGGTACTACAGCTCTGGTGCTGTATTCAAGTGAATGGGGTCAAGTTGCAATACCAGGCGTAATTGCATGTACCCATCATTCTGCTAAGTGGTGGGGGTACAGGAGATCAGCCCCCCACTGATTAGATATTGATGTCCTATGTTAAGGACAGGCTTGTAATGTTGTGTTAAATAATTTTTTTCTTACTATTTCCAGCAAAGGGTGGTTCCCTTCATCATATACCAGGCCGATAGACGAGAATGGAGATGACTCTGCACAAGTGCCAAGGTGGGGATGAAAATATGTCTGCTGTAATGCCTCCTTGGGCCCTACGTACACCTTCTACACCAGGAAAGCTCCCGACGTACACACTAAACATGTCTGTGGGGCTCCATTAGTCAAACAGAAGCCTACATAATGCCCACATTTTTTAATATGGTAGTGTATGGGAGACTCATGCCACAGTATGGCATCTGTGAGTGACGTTATAGCCCACCGGTGAAGGGTGGATTCATCAGTCACCCATAGGCTATAACGGTATCTGTTTCATGGGTACATCACGAAAAGCTATTGAAAAGTTCCTGACGTATCCATTAAATAAATGTCATTATAGCCTATGGGTTACAGATGCTACTGTTAGGCGTTTGTCACGGCCTCAGTTTAATATATAAATCGGAAGGTTTTCCTGGCATATAAATTTAGACCACAAGCGCAATGTGAACGTAGCCTTCTGCTTAACTCACTGAGGCTTTAGAATAATATACGCGGCCTTGTTTTACACAACCACAAGCATGGCGCAAAACATTCAAAGTGGGTATTCATGCAACATTGAATAATACACAGGCGACGTATCCAACCACGTGGACACACCTAGAACATGCAAACCTGGAGGGTATGGCCATTAGCCAGGTTTTGTGTTGGTTTGAATAGAAGCATAGCAGCAGCAGCTGGCACAGCGGTGAGATAATGGCTGTGCAGCACTGGCAACTCTTGGTACTTTATGCAATGTGTCAAGCACAAACACTGCCTAATGGGAGGGTGAAAGTGTCAGACGCCGTCGCACACAATGGCGGTGTTATACTAACATGACTGTTCTCCCGTAGTGTGACTCCCAGCCCCGCTCCAGTGAGAAGTCTCAGCACAGCCAACTTACTCGACAAACGTGACATGGTCCTTCCAGAACCCGATTACTTAGAGCCCTCTTCATTTAGGGACTCTCCTGTCCGGGAACAACCTACCTTCACCCCATATATTGCCAAAGAACCTGCGTCTGCAGCAAGTAACGGGTCACCAGTAAGTAGATTCTGCAACCACTGCAAAATATCGTCTTCTGGATTTGATTGCACTTCTATAATAATTCATTTAAAGAAATGTTTGGGACTTTCACACCACAGCCTGGCTTCTACAGGGGGAGAGGGGATCCCAAGCAGGGCGCCCCATCTATGATGTCCTAATAGAGCATATGAGAAGGGGCTTGGGAAATTCCTTGAGCAAGAGGTTAAGTTTGAGGCTGGCATGTGCTCACTGTGGCAAGTCATTGTTATACTGTTACCTGACTGCATATAGAGCACGGATCGGCAACCTCTGGCACTCCACCTGTTCTGTGACTACAATTCCCAGAATCCTTCTTCCATTTCTACAAGAGTTACAAGAACAGCGAAGAAAGTGTGCATGCTGGGTATTGTAGTTTCACAGCAGCTGGAGTGGTGAACGTTGCTGATCCCTGGTATAGAGGGTCAATTCTTAGTGGCCTTTTTCTCTTAAAGAGCCCACCACCTTACATTTAGGCCTCATGCACACAACTGTATCCATATTTTGGTCCGCATACCATGGATTTGCGGAATGTAACAAAAAGAGGACACATTCTATCGTTTGCAGATCGGCCATGTGGATCTGTAAAAAGTACGGCTGTGTGCATGGTCTCCTAGAAATGGAAAGGTCTGTATGCTACCCACGAAAAATGCAGATAACGCATGGATGAAACATATGAGGCCTAAGGTATGCAGCAGCTTCGGTCCTGACCTCCCAGCACTGACGGGTCACATAGCATTATATTGATTTTTGATGCTATGTAACACTAACATAATGCTGTCAGTCTTGTCCGAAACATTCCAGAACTGTAAGGGTTACATGACATGATAAATCAATATAATGCTCTGTGACCCCGGTGGTGCTGGAAGGTCAGGACGGGTGCTCTCCCTGACACACGCTGCGAGTCCAAAGCCAGGGACTCGCTCGTGTGAAAGGGGCCTAATAATGACATGTCTGTGGGAGCTGCAACTGGCTTCTACTGCCTTTGGGTGCAAGTGCCCTCTACTGTTCATTCTTGTAATTACAAGCTACATCTCGCTGATTTGTCACCCACATCCTCTGCACGCTGTTTAGAGTGATGAGACAAACAAGTTCAAATACCTTACATACCGGCTTCAAAATATGTGAATTATTCACCTGAACACATATTCAGTCGCCAAGCAGCTTTTTTTTTTTTCTTTGCTTCAAGATTTATTATTCTATAATAGAAATACTTTCACTCTGTGTGAGCAGTTAATGCTGTACAGATTTCATTCTGCTCTTGGGCATTTGGAGGAGGCCAGAATCAGGATAAAAAAGTTGCTATTAAATCTGGTTCCTATACACAGGGGTGGGCCATAAAAACCAGGCCCCTGTTTCCCTTGTGTGGTGTGTACAGGATAATGCTTATCGAGCCTCATTCATCAGAACTGTCCTACAGCAACCAAACAGAGCTCCGGAGCATGTAAGGAATGAATGAGGCCCATCGCACCCTTCCCTCCTGCGGAGTGGTACTCTTTGCGGAAGGCAGTGGTGTGAACCGTACTTGATTCAACAGTAAATTGTTATGGTGGAGCCTGACGTACGCCCAGCTTCATTCACAGGTCTGATTTGCTGGTCAATTTCTGGACCTTTCCCTTCCAGCAAAAAGCAGTATATGTGGATTGGTGTGGAAGTGACATAACACCAGATCCGTGGCGGATGCAAAAAAAAAAAAAATAGACAACCACGTTTTCAGACCTCAGTCATCAATCATCTCACGCATCCAGGAGAAGATTATGACGAACCCGAGAAAGTAAAAAATGACCCTAGCAGGCCTAAAGGGATTATCCAATACTATAAAAAAATGTCCCCCATATGCCAGACCCTTCACAGTGAATATACTTACCCTGCTCCCAATGGCAGGCGGGGACGCGGATGAGCCTCCCTAGCATCGCGGGTGACGCTAGGGAGGCTCGTCTCCGTCTGCCATTGGCTGCTCCCCCCCAACACCGGATGTTTTCATCCGCGCATAGGGAGAAGCAGTGGTACGGGGATCAGGAGCAGAGCGGGGTAGGTATATTCACTGTGAGGGTCCCGGCACATGGGGGACATTTTTATAGTATTGGATAAGCCCTTTAAACGTCAGCAGATCAACATGTCGGCGCTTACTGAAATCAGTTCACCAAAGCCACGTCCGATGAAGGTGGTGCCATCTAGCCGGGAGTGTATATTCACAGAACAGTAGGTCCAGAGACACCGAAAAATCGCACGAGCTGCACCAGCATCCACTTCATGAACCAAAAACTGGCATATAGTGCATGGGTATGGGTATGTGGATTGTAGGTCCAATATTCTTTGATGCAAATGTGAACACGTACATAGATTTCATGGGGTGGTTCTGTGTACAGGTAACGAATCACAGTAGTGAGTATTGATTCTTGTACAAACCACGCAAGGAAACGTGAATCCAATATGGCTGCACGTTTCCTTATGGAGCTGTCAGACCCTTCCTTTGAGTTTTGGGGAGCGCGGTTGCTGAAGTATTGCATTAATACATGTAGACATAGAAATTTTCCGCCCTTGAGATCTCTGTAAAGGACTGCAGCATTGTTCTTGTGTGTTATCCGTGCTGGGAGAGGTCAGCTTGGCCTTGATTGTCAATATCAGGAGCACTCCGACACGCAGGGCTAGTGAAGAGGAACGCCGCAGATGGCAATATATCTTTATCTGTAGCTAGCACATTAAAGGAGAGACACAATAAAAGGAACGCTGCATAAACTTAGGCGGCCTTCACCAGATTTCTCACACAGGCTCAGAGTATATGATAAGCTTGGTGCATGGCTAGACACTATTGTCTGACTCCATACCCTGCTTACTTTAGTGCAATTGTGTCGCATCTTAAGCCACGCCCCTTCATGCATCTAGACACACCCCCCCCCCCGAAACGGTAGGCGTAATGGACAGGTGTTCTAGAGGCAGAATGCTGGATAAGGGTCCCATTTCGGATTTGACATGGATCTTAGCATGGATTCCCACACCTAAATCCAATGACGGTCTGCATCCCATGTATGTAAATAGGAGTTTCCACAACCCCATTCATGTTACAGAAAATTGCTGTATAGATTTTTGGCCGCACTAGTAATAAACTGAAATAAAGTAGCATATGCATGTAGAAGCCTCCAAGCTGCCCCATGGGTATGTAAACCCAACAGATCGCTGCATCCATAGCTTCTAAGATGGTGTCAGTCACGCGGTTTAGCCCCTGATGTGTCCTCAGGCACCATTTCCCCCCCATATCTGTGCTCAAGAGTCAAGACGTTCAGTGCCTGTGCAGAAGAGAATAAAGAAGTCACTTAAAGGAAATCTGTCACCAGGATAATCGCTATTGAAGTAAAGCCTTAGCCTAATAGCACTTAGTACCTTATTTCCAGATGTGCCTTTGTTTCAGCAATAGATGTTTTCTATCTTCTTAAAATCCAGTTTATGTTGTATGCAAATGAGCCAATAAGGTGCCAGAGGGGCGTCACTCTTGCAGGAAGGAGCCCAGGCACGCCTCCTACTAGTGCCCAAGCCGCCCTCATGCTGGGAGCAGGGAAAAGAGGGGCAGAGTTATGGCTGGAGTGTGATGTAGGAGGTGTGCCTGGGCTCCTTCCTGCAAGTGACGTCCCTCTGGGCACCTTACTGGCTCATTTGCATACTAAATAAACAGGATTTTCAGAAGATAGAAAGTATATATTGCTGAAACAAAGGCACATCTGGAAATAAGGTACTAAGTGCTATTAGACCATGGCTTTACTTCAATAGTGATAATTCCCTTTAAGTAAATCATGTGAATGTCGCCATCTTAGAAGCTGTGGGCACAGAGGTCTGTCAAGAGGCAATTTGCTATGGCAGGCCTGGCAGTCTTCACAAGGGCCTCAGGCTGCCATAGCAATCTGATCGGAGCCCCCACGGAGAAATCGCTGGGCTCTGAATGAGGACAAAGGGAGCCCCCTCCCCCTGTCTAACCTCTCAGGGGGGTCCCAGTCATGAGCCCACTCTATACATCCCCTTAATTTAAATGACGTACATATACGTGATTTTGTACCTATGACACTGGCTGACCTGTTACATGTGCACTTGGCAGCTGAAGACATCTGTGTTGGTCCCATGTTCATATGTGTCCTCGTTACTGAGAAAAATTGAGTTTTAATATATGCAAATGAGCCTCTAGGAGCAACGGGGGCGTTACCATTACACCTAGAGGCTCTGCAACTGCTGCGTCCTCTCCACTTTGACAATGGCAGGTGTGATGACATTTTTACTGCCTGGCCCTGTCAATCAAAATGTAGAGGGCTCAGCAGTTGCAGAGAGAGCAGAGCCTCTAGGTGTAACGGTAACGCCCCCGTAGCTCCTAGAGCCTCATTTGCATATAATAAAACATCATTTTTCTCAGCAATGAGGACACATATGAAGATGGGACCAACACAGATGTCTTCAGCTGCCAAGTGCACATGTAACAGGTCAGCCAGTGTCATAGGTACAAATCTGCTGACAGATTCCCTTTAAGGTAGTAATGCTCAGTAAATGACATCTATGGAAAACTGATACCTAGTGCACAGTGAAGACTGTCATATCCTGGCAGTCTTCTTATGGAGGACAGGCCACAGAGGTGCTCATGTTTTCTCCTGCTCATATAGAGGTCAATGACCACCCAGAACACAGCTTTTCAGGACTGAAACATGGCACACAGGGCACTGGCTTTACAGTTAGGGACATCGGCTGCCAGAATGCCAGGACTGTGGTAACTACTATATCATGTCTGTAGTAGTAGGAGAGGTACAGCTTTCAGTATACCCGCTGCCATTGCCCTCTGTGTTCGCACTCGGACCATCTCCTGGTGGGCGCAGTCTTCCTGTGCAATGCTGAACAAGTCTCACTGATTATGTCTCTTGTACTATGACCTACAGACCAGTTTCTAAAACCCACCTTTGGCCTTAGATAAGAGAGGCCGAAGATTGTTCATTACCTAATATAACTGTGTGTCTCTGCATGAAGGAAAAAGCTACATTCAACTAATTTGTATGATCGGTAATCAAAGCAAGCCCCAATCACTTATATTGACTTGGCGCTTTATCAGATGGCCCGTCACCGTCCATACTTTTATTGGTTTTAAAGTCAGATGGAATGCAAGAAACATTTCTGTATGCTGCTATGTTAGGAAGGCTGCCACAACAGGAGCGGTGCACTGCTGACATCTAGTGGCCCTTTCTGTGTACTGCAGTACTGAGGGTTTTGTAGTAAATGGGATTACACCAGATATCCATGGATTATTTTATGTTTTCTATGTACAGAATGTGGTCAGTTATATTTTATATACATTGTATAATTGATTTTCTAACTTTTTTTTTTTTTTTTAATCTAAGCAGAAACCAACACCTAATGGACTTATGAAACATCCATTCTTAAGGTATGATATTAATTATTGGTTGTTTCTAGGGCAGTATAACAGTTTTGTTTGTATACACATCTATAAAATATGAGAAGCTGGAGGCTACACCTTCTGTAACGTATGGCTTTAAATGTGTCTCTGCTCTAACAAAATGAAGCAGAACGTTAGGGTCCACCTCTCACAACATATACGCACACAACTAAAGGCATTGGCTGCTTTAGATTTAAAGGAGTTGTCCAACTGTATTCATTTTTGTTATATATGGCTCACAGTGGGTTAAAAATTAAAAAAAAATAAAAATAAAAAATGATACCCTCTTCAGTCTACCACTACTCCAGTGCTGCTATCCATTTTTTGGTCCAGGCCTGAATTGTCAGGAAAGGTCCATTCTGTACTTAAGTAAATCTGGCCTCCATCTTCATATTATTTATATAATTTATCTTGTTTTTTTCACATGATTTTTTTTTTCTTCTATTACAGTGGAGAAAACCCATTTGCTACCGTCAAGCTGCGCCCAACCGTAACAAACGACCGATCGGCACCAATTATTCGATGAGCTGAATCCATTAATTTAATGTTTGTTTTTTTTCTATATCTTCTGTCATGTAAAATAATCTCCCATTTTTTCCCCCCTTTTTGTTTCGATTTTTGAAATGATTTTCGCTCAGAAAGAAGTCGAATTCTGCAAATAACGATCAGATCTCCAGAAGCCACATGTGATTTAGTGACTCTTGTAATGATTGCCAATGTCTTTGAGCAGGAATAAGTTACTGTGGTAAAATAGGTTTATGCACAAACGCTTTTTTCACCAAATATGTTCTTCATCGTCCACGCTTTGAACGCTCCCGTGTCATGACCTCACACCTTAAGTAATAAAGAGCTCATACAGGGACCTGATCTTCAAGTGTAGATTTGCTTTTGGAATACATTCATAGTTTATGTCTGTTGCAAGTATCTTGCTTTAATTTTATCACGTTTTATTCACATTCAAAGATGCATTCAGCATTTGCACTGGCTGTTAGCCCTGACTTCACTTCTAGCAGTAAATGCCTGCTGGTTCAGGGTACTGACAGAACATATGAAATCTTTGGATCAAACACTTAAAGGGATTATCCCATGACTAAAGTAAAACAGAAGAATCAGACATCATATAGTACATAACAGTCTCTTTCTAACAAAGCTAGAACCAGCCCTGTACCTCACATGGATCCAGAGATCTCCACATTCATTGCTCTGCTAGATTTATATCAAGCTGACAGCTCAGGGGAGTGTCTTCTCTGCTGCTGCTAAGGGGGCGTGTCCATGCTCTGTGCGGCCATCTCATTGAGTGGGACAAAGAAATAAGGGGAAAAAACAAACAGCAGGTGGTGCTATACAGACACATTTTATTGAATAACTCAGTGGCTGTGCTATATTTTTAATTGTATGCATTTACTAAAATATTCAGATCCAGGTACTGTTTTTGTTATGTGTTCACTGTATGAGAGGCAGCAATACTAAATATGCAGAGAGGATTTTATTTTTGGATTTTTTTTTCCATTGAAAACCTTTTATTTCCATTGGATAAAAGGTATTTTACTTTCATTTTTTTAAACAAAACTTTAACTTTTTTTTAACCATTTACTAGCCCCACAAGGGGACTTTAACAGGCAATCTTTTGATCACTTCTATAATGTTCTGTACTGCTTGTGCAGTACAGTGTATTATATTGTCAGTGTAAAAACTGTAAAGCACCAGCAGGACACACCAGAGAGGCTCAGTCTGACGTGCATACACTGCCTTCATTAAGCCCAAGGCAGACATGCAAAGACGTGGGTTGCCGATGGGAGACAGAGGTAACCCCTCCCTCTAAACTGCTGCATCTAAGGAGTTAAACGGCCCAGATCCGCACCCTAGCCGAAGACCTGTAAAAAGGCTAGGGTAAAAAGGGTTTTCCCAGTTCCTATGGGTACTGAAAACCCACCTTTATTAGACAACTCACCTGTAGGAGAAAGTTGGTAACCCAGACACGTAATACTCCTTATCTGAAAATCCTGCTTCGGCTGACATCACCTCCTTTACCAGGTTTCCAGCCTGGGATCTGGGTGGGACGTCACTTCCACTGTGGAATGGGGCAGAACTATTCCTCTCCTTGGAGTGTACATGAACTCTTGAATCCACCTCATCTACACATGCACCAGGGAGAGGACTAGTTCTAGCCCAGTCCTGAAACCTGGTAAAGGACACCATGTCACTGGAAGCTGGATTTTCAGAAGAAGAGCATCGCATGTCTGAGTTCCCAAGAGTCCGATCGACTGAAGAACAGTAAATAAATTTGTGTGACCCACTGGGTCCCGGGTTCCATATTGTAAATTGTGAAAATATAGAGCTATTGGGGTCATGTTACATACAAGGGACTTTAATTATTTCATTTTGATGATTCAGATGCAAGTTTCCACTGTGTTCTGATGCTATATAGACCCTGACACCAAAGGAAATACCTTCTTGTGCATGGTACTGGGCCGTACAGGAAAAAAAAGCAAAAGCACGTTGGATGAATTTACAGTATATGTACTTCTTGTCCTGCCCACCCCTATATGCACGTAATGACGGTAATATTGAAGATGGTTCTTCCTGCATTTAAACCAGGTAGTAGGATAAAGTACCTGAAAGTTGCAGAGAGCTCTTAGTACTACCAGTATTATGTGCATTCAGGGGCAGGTAGAACAGGAAGTCAGTGTGGTGCAACTTCAGCCAATAGCTGCAGAGCAGGAAGTGATGTCAGAGAGGGAGGTGTTTTAGCAATTTCTGCAAGGTCCAAAGCACATTGAAAACATTAGGGACCAGAGTGAACTAATTAACCCAATCAGTTACATGACCCTTTAACTTCGAAAGCAGAAAATAAAATCTCACAGAATGCATTTACCTAAGGGCTATGTTTGATTTCAAGTAGCAGCCAGCAGAATTATGAATGCAGCTCTGAATGTAACTAAACTCTTCAACATGATGTAACTCAGGAACCGTATGATAGAAGCATATTATAGGCAAACCTACTCAACTTTACATATCCATGATATCAAGCTGTAAACTAGAAAATGGTGTTTAAGGATGAACTTATGCACAGTGCACTTACCTGCACTTATCATAGACCATAGTGTCATGTGTCTTCCAGTTGTCCTGAGTCATTCAGTTACTGTTTGTATTGAGCGTGAAGACTTCAGTCAATCAGTCATTTGTCCAGGCACCAAAAACCAAATACACGTGTGTGTGTGTATGTATGTATGTATGTATATATATATATATATATATATATATATATATATACATACACACACACTGCAAGATATGTATATCTGTATCTGCCGAGTGCACTTTCTCTTCTGTATGTATTCATCTTCTCCGTTATGACAATATCTGCATACAAGACTGTTGCTTTCAACCTTGGCTTGCGCCTCTCCAGCTGTTGTTTAAGACTGTCAGGGCATGCTGGGAGTTGTAGTCTCACAGCAGCGGGAGGGCCACAGGCCAGAGGCTACTTGTATACTCAGTGTTTTGATGCTTCCTCAGTTGGCAATGAATTGGTTAAGTTATTTTGATTGTTATGTTACTGATGACAGTGAATACCTTTATATAAAAGATATATATATATATATATATGTATATGCATAAAACTGTGACTTCATAAAAGGAATAGATATTTCTTTGAATGAAATCAGAAAAAAAAACTTGGTTGTAAGATCTGTAAGAAAAATAAATATTCTCGTATAAAAGTGACTTCATGGATGTCAGTATCTTCTGGTGTCATCTCATGTGGTCTCATGCACCCCATCTGCAAATGCAGGAGGGTGAGGAACAGTTCTGGCCCCGTCCACAGCCCAGACTGGAAACCTGGTAAAGAGGAGTGTCACATGACCTGGTTCCCAAGAGGCCGATCCACACAACAACGGAACAGTAAGTATATTACAGGTATGTCATGTGCACTGAGGGTGGATTTGCAGGATCCCCCTTCAACAGCTCGGACAGTGTGAAAAGTAGTTAACTGGAGGGGGGGGGCTGCTTTAGATGTGATATTGCCTCAATGGCAGCAGCTAGAAACATGCAACTGGTTTTGTCTGAAAGCTGACAGTCCAGGCTTTCACACAAGACGGCTAAAGTCAAAGTAACAGAGGAGAAAGCACTGTTAGAAATCAAGTCGGGAATAATAGTGAGTAAAACCTGTTTTTACTTTCATTTTCAGCTGCATTCACAGCATCCCGATTTCTATCAGTGATATCTTTCTCTGTCCTGAATATATTGCTGTCATTTTAGTATTGTCTGAAAGCTTGGAATTCTGCTTTCAAACAAGATCAGTTGCATGTTTCTAGCTGCTACCATTCAGGAGGTAGCAGCATCTAAAGCAGCCCTCCCCCCTCCAGGTAGCTACTTTTCCCACTGCTGGAGCTCCACACTGGCAAAACAGTTTAGGGGGTTAAAGGGGTAGTTTCACTTTAACAAATGGCATTTATCATGTAGATAGTTAGTACTGATGTATTGTGATTGTCCATATTGTCTCCTTTGCTGGCTTGATTCATTTTTCCATCACATTATACACTGCTAATATCCATGGGTTATGACTAGAGATGAGCGAACGTGCTCATAACGAGCACTGTACCGCTCGGCTCCCCTGCGGTCGCATGGGCGCAGGCAGCCGCTTCCGTCGGGTGAGGAGGACGGAAGCGGCTGCCTGCGCCCAATGCGAGCGCAGGGGAGCCGAGCGGTACAGTGCTCGTTACGAGCACGTTCGCTCATCTCTAGTTATGACCACCCAGCAATCCAGCAGCAGTGGTCGTGCTTGCACACTAGGAAAAAGTACCAGCCTATGCGCTTTTTCCTATAGTGTGTAAGCACGACCACTGCTGCTGGATTGCAGGGTGGTCATAACCCCTGGATATGAGCAGTGTATAATGCAATGTAAAAATGAATGAAGCCAGCAAAGGAAGCAATATAGACAATCACAATACATTAGTAAGTGCCTTGTATTAACTTTCTCTACATGAAAAATGCCATTTGCTGAAGTGAGACAACCACTTTAAGTAAGATGGGGGAGACCGAGCATATAACTTGCTGATGCTTCAAAACTGACAACTTTATAGGAGGCTATCATTATATCTGTAGTTGTCAAGGACCAGAAAAAAAAAAAGAAATCTGCTCTTACTTCCAGAAACAGCACCACGCAATGTCTGGTATTACAGTATAGGGAATGGAGCTGGTCTGCAATGCCAGACAGCCTATGGACAGCACAAGAATCCATATAGTTATAGTCCCTAAGATCTGCTCTCAAGGACCAAGTTACTGCACAGTACAGTATATAATCCTGGGTCATCCCACAAATTTAAAACACTCGTTTTACTCACGTATCTGGAGGTCTTTCTTCCCTCTCTGTGCGTGAGCAGCAGCTCCTAAAACAATAAAGCACCTGCATATTCCAGGATGCATTGCACTTAGCTCTTGCTAATCCATTCCTGCTCTTCATAGAATATAGCCCCTCACATATAACCCCAGAGATACATATGATCTGGTATTCAATGTCTCCACAATTTGTTTTCTCCAATGGATAGAGAGAGATATAGCTATGTACTAATATGAAATTAGACGTAGGGCTGAAAGAGGGGGGGAACAAAAAAAAGAGTGCAGGAGAAGATGGACCAGAAGGATAAACAGCAGGGGGCGCTAACAGAAAGGAAAGTGTAATGTACATAAAAAACTACCAATATTTTTACTGCATGGGTATTGCAATAATATTTTATTTGAAATGCTTTATTCAGCGCAATTCCGACATTGTTTTATGGGTTTCATTTTCACAGCGTTCCCTAAGCATAAAAATGACCCATTACCTTCACTCTGCAGATCACTAAGATTACAGTGATACCACATTTTTATAGTTTTTCTTGTGCTATACTTTTTAAAAAATAAAATCTGAAAAATATGTATTTGTTCTTTATATCGCATATTCCACCCCCATAACTTTATATATTTACAATCTACAGAGCTGTGTGAGGGCTCATTTTTCAGCGATGATCTGTAGTTTTTGACACCATTTTGGGGTGTGTATGACTTATCTATCACTTTTTATCCAATTTTTTGCATGGTGAAAGACCAAAAAACTGTGAACTGGACATTTTTATTTTTTTTTCCCTTTACGTCGTCTACCATAAGGGATAAATAATTTTTTTATTTTGAAAGTTCATGCATCATGGGACACAGAGCTAGTAATGATCTTTATTTATGTATATTTTATTACTTTTTTAATTTTTAAAATGGGGAAAGCGGGAGTCATTTCAATTATCTTTTTATTTTTTGTTATAATTTTGAAGAACTTTTTTACGTTTATTTTTAGTCCCCATAGAGGACTTTAACATGCGATCGTCTGATCACTTATCTCCTTGACTGCAATGATTTACAATTGCAGTCTATGGGAGAATGACGAAGTTCCTTACTAACCAGGGCTTGATAGGAATTTCATTATGCCAGGCTTCAGAGCCTTGAGAAGGCCCAAAGCTGCCATAGTAACTGAACGGCTCCCGCGATGGAGCCATTCGATCACCGGGAGTTCTGATCTCACAGTGATTTGCTGCCGTGGTCAATTGTGATGGGTTAAGCCTGTAATCGGCGTCATCACTGATCATGGACTTGCCCCACACTGAGCTGCCAGAAATTACCTACTAATTTAACTATAGGAGATTTTTTTTTAAACACTGAGCCAGCAGGGACTATGAAAAAATCGTCCCACTTACTACCAGGAATCAGGCTGTTGGGTTCACCATCCACAATCAATTACAAAATGCTCGCTTAGGGTGTGTTTGGTCCTCATGGTTCTTGTTTTTGTTCTACTAACCCGTGAAAAACACAGATGTGTGAGTAAACATATTAAAATCAATGGATGTGTGGATAAGCACCATTTGGGACAAGATGAATACCACTGACCATGAAGTATTGGTTCCTGACTGTACAGCAGGGATCAGCAACCTTCGGCACTCCAGCTGCTATGAAACTACAACTCCCATCATGCAAAGATGCTTGGATACTCTTGTAACTTCCATAGAAGTGAATGAAGCATTCTGGAAGTTGTAGTTTCTGAACAGCTGGGGTGCCGGAGGTTGCTGATCCCTGCTGCACAGGAATGAAAAAAGTTCAGACCAACTAGCACAGCTGCCTCAGTGCAGGTATGGTGCAGCAGGTGCTTACCTCGCTCTCTGGAAGCACAATTAGACAAGAAAGATCTACCTCAGAAGGTAACCACCAGCCCCTGTAGCACACCAGCAAGAAGGGCAAGCTGAAACAGTCCCTTTTTTTTATTTTTTAGATTGCCATTTTCACTGTCTGCAGCTGGGTCAGTGTCCCTCAATAAATATTCTTACAGTCTGTACTGGCTTGTCCCATCACTGCTTGCCCCTCCACTTTTTGGACTCTGCGCTTAGGAAAAGGCTATTGTAGGCCTCACCACTGTTGTCAATCAACAATGAAGTTGTGGGCTGTGTCTCCACTAGCTGCTCATCAGGGGTCCACTGGCTGTTTACACTGGGTTGTGGGATATGGCCTCAGCGTTGCCCTTACTATGGCATGGTTGGTGCATTACCTTGTACTTCCTGAGCATGACCATCCACCACTCCTGTAAGGCCCAAAACTGTAGTTCTTGGGTTCTTGTCCATTTCCCAGTGTCCTGCCAGCATAGACCATTACTTCCTGCCATCCTGAACTTGAATCAGGAATGCCTCCATTCCCTTCAAGCTTGCCTCGGTATACAGGGCAAAAAGCTTGGTGTAGACAGCATAAGCTAGAACAAGGCATAGGTCAACAATTTCTTCAGCTTTTGGAAGGCCTGACCAGCTTCATCCTGCCACATAATAGTCCTTTTATTTGTTGCCCAGGGTATGGCCCCATTCCACAGAGCATTCCACCGTGTGGCCAGGTTTTTTTTTTATGAACCACTGTCTAGTCCCATGAAAGTATTGGTTAGTACAGGCTTTGACTTTCAAATCCATAAGTGGACTCCTTCCCTGGACACCATTTGGCCTAGGTAATCATTACTTCTGAGCAGAGGACGTTTTATAGGTTTTGGCTTCAGCCCATGCTGCTTCAGCAGGGACAACTTCGAGTCCAATCTCTCCAGGTGTTCAGTGAAGGTGGCTGAGAAGATGACAATGTCATCTAGGTACCATAAATTAGTAGGCTCTCAAAGTTAAGTTACCCCAGACACAGGTCCTTCAGTCTCTGGAAGGTTGTCAGAGGTCTTGTAAGTCACTGCACCATCCTGCAGAGTGGTGCCATGGGGCACACCCATACATTTCTGACCCTCTTACAGACAGCCTATATATGAGTCTGGAGATCCGTAACATTTGTCAGCTACAAATGCCCCCAGTGAGTACGAGCTGATATCTTAAGTAAATTTGGCAATGCTTTCTTGGCAATATTTTAATCAGTTAACGTGACGTGTGAAACTGCCACTTGCTCGGCTGGTAACAGAAATATAACAGACGGCTAGAGGAACTTATAGATTTGAGTTCTTCTCCTCCTCCCAGCATGAACATCCTGCTCCTTACGATATCTGTCTTCTCCATCCTGGCTCTTGGTATTGCCCAAGAAGAAAAATCAGGGATTGGACCTAAAGCAAAGAAACACAAAGCCCCGAAAATCAAGGAGGATCAGCACGTCCTTGTCCTCACAAGTTCCAACTTTGCTCGTGCCCTGAAGGAACATAAATATTTATTGGTGAAGTTCTGTAAGTACAATGGTATCATTCTGTAGATCTGTATATTCAGGGGAAGCTTGGGGTTGGAGACATTTTAATCATAATATCAAAGGCGTTGTGCAGGATTTTGATATTGATGGCCTAGCCTCAGAATAGGTCTTCAATATCAGATTAGCAGGGATATGACACCCTGCACCCCCGCCGATCAGCTGTTCCTTTGTAGCTCTCACTCTGAAACTACACAGGTCCATCCATTGTGTAGAGCAGTGTTCCCCAACTCCGGTCCTCAGAGCCCACCAGTCCTCAGGTTCCTTGGTATTGAGCAAGTGATATAATTAGTGTCAATGCATCAGGACTGACCACAGGTATTCATTCTGTGGGATATTCTCAAATCATGAGTGGTAGGTGGCCCTGAGGACTGGACTGGTGGACGTTGCTGCTTACTGCAACACTGCTCCGATCGAAGTGAATGGGAGCAGCTGTGCAATTACCAGGTCTTCCCACTACACAATGAACAGACCTGTGTAGTTCTGACGCCTATAGTAGTTCCAGCTACTGCAGAACATCTGTTCAGCAGGGGTGCCGAACCCCCACCAATTTGATATTGATTGCCTATCCTAAGAATAGGCCATCAATATCAAAATCCTGGACAACCCCTTTTAAGGAATTGCACTGTAAAGAATTCCCTATTATAACGTTGCGAGGATTCTTGTGGCTGTCTAGCAATAGACAGAATACAGACTAACCGTACCCTACCGATGATGTCTGCAGGGTAGCCAGTGGATCACATCTGCCAGTTATGGTAAAGAAGTGGTATAAGACTAGGAAAAGGGTCTGCTTTATGTATAGAAACAGCGCCTCTCTTCTTTCCCAGGTAGTGTCTGGTACTGCAGCTCTGTTCTAATGAATGAGGGTGAGCTGCAGTTCCTGACACAAGCTATGGACAGAGGGTGGTGCAGAGTCTGGGCAAAATGCAATCCCTTATAATTATAGGACAATTACTCATAAGGCAATTCCTTTGACTGAAGAGAAGCTTAAAAAGATTTATGCCCCTTTCACATGAGCGTTACTGATTCTCTTAGGATGCGTTTAGTGAAAGTTGCACAATTTCGCAAGCAAGTTCAGTCGGTTTTGTCTGCAGTTGTGTTCAGTGTTTCGTTTTGTTCTGAGTGGATGCAATGAGTTTTGCTACGTTTTTCACACTCGTGATAAAAAAACTGAAGGTTTACAAACGTCTCCTAGCAATAATTAGTGGAAAACACATTGCATCCGGATTAAGGCTCATGCACACAAACGTGTTTGCGTTCAGTGCCTGTGCTGTGGACCTTAATTTGCGGTCCACAACGCACGGGCACTGACAGTGGGGCCACCGCATTCAGATCACGGACCCATTCACTTGAATGGGGTCCGCAATCTGAATCCGACGATCCGCACCTCAAAATATAGTGCATGCGCTACTTTTTTGCGGTGCGGAGGCACACCGTAGTGCTTCCGTGGTGTTCCAATCCGTGTTTCCGTTCCGCATCTCCGTGATTGTAGACCCATTAAAGTGAATGGGTCCGCGATCCGTGATACGGGCTGCACACGGCCGGTGGCCGTGTATTGCGGACCCGGCGTATGCGGGCCGCAATACGGGCATGGGCCGGCAGCGGTCGTGTGCATGAGCCCTTACAATGCAGTTTTCTCTGAAGCCCCATTCACTTCTATGGGGCCAGGGCTGCGTGAAAAATACAGAATATAGAACATGCTGCGATTCTCATGCAACGCAGAACTGATGTGTGAAAAAAAATGACGCATTGAAATGAATGGGTCAGGATTCAGTGCGTTCACATCGTGCATCGCACCCGGATGGAAAACTCGCTCGTGTGAAAGGGGCCTTAAAAAAAAGAATTTTTTAAAGTTGTGTTTTCTTGAGTCTGCTTTGTCGTAATTCGTGCTAAATTTATCAAAATGTTGCATGGATATCATGAATGTGCCTCATCTATAAATATATCTGGAGATGTCGCTCTTTTTTTTATGTTATCCTGTTACTGGAGTGAAAATGCTTCATATTATGTGAGGTTTTGAAAAGCCACAATTTAGTAAATCTGGTGTCCATTTGCTCACTATGACTACTTTCATAAGCATTTTTCAAAAGTAAAGTAAAAAATTCTTGCTCAAAAATGTCATGCCCCTCTGTATGACCCCCTGATGGAAAAGGTTTAAGTGTCAGAAAGTTCTGTAATTCACAGATTTTACATGATCCCTTGCAGGGGCGTAGCTTAAGGCTCATGGGCCCTGGTACAAGAGTTCAACTTGGGACCCCCTTCCCTCAGTTCTTTGTGGCCTGTGGCAGGGGAGCACATAGCCTTCATGCTGCCTGAGGCAAAAATTGAAAGGGCACCCCCCTTCCATGCCAAATTCTCGACCTAACCCCTTTCCTCCAGACAGAGATTAAACTTGACCTGCGCACTTTCTATAAAAATGGTGTCTTCTTATTCGGAACAAGGGTCTTTGGGCCCCCTTCTGGGCCCGGTAGCGATTGCTACCTCTGCACCCCTATAACTACGCCCCTGATCCCTTGGATTTGTATATTCATTCATCATGAACAAATCGTATTGTTCCACATGTAGCTTCAAAAGCTTATCATACAAATGTTTGTCCAGGTCTTTCGTTTTATTACTTAGTTGTGAGATAAGATTTCCGTCAGTAATAATGTTATAACGCTTTGATGTTTTCTCCTTGTCTGTCCTTAACTTTGTGTCTGCTCATCGACTTCAGGCTAGGTTCACACCTGCGTCCCATATTATGGCAAAATAAACAATTAAAAAAAAGGATGGAAGTACAGTTGCACGCAGCGGTATTTTTTTTTCGGCATAGTAATTATGTTCTCGTTATATCCTGCTCCTATGCTGAAATAGAATTCTGGAATCCTAGTGCAGATCTGCACTAAGGATGCATTCACACCACCACAGTTCTGGGTCCGCATCCGTTCCGCAATTTTGGGACACACACATACACGTAGAACGGAACGGGGAAAGTAGTGGAGGGTGCAATGCGCATGTGCAGCCACACTCCATTAATTTCTATGGGGCCGCCGAAAATAGCCAAGCACTGGCTCGGCTATTTCCATCGGCCCCTTAGAAATTAATGGGAGCAGCGGGGAGCAGCACTTGGTGATGGCCGGACCCCGAGAAACCCAGGATCCTCCAGCCACAACTCTCCCCGTTCTGTTCTCCTTGTAGGTGCGGGTCCCAGCGGTGGGAACCACATCTATCAGACAATAGGGCATATCCTAGTGATATTTCCCCATAGTCTGTGATGGGAATACCCCTTTAAATGTTACTACTTTTTAAAGAATCACATTTATTGCATTGTAGTGTGTTATGAGAGTGATCTAAAGATTGCATGGTCAAGTCTCTTTAGAAAAAAAAAATAATAAAGTGTATCAATAGCAGACCATGATAGGGATGAGGCTTTCCCATCGTGGGCTGCTATTGGCTATGAACCCCCCCATCGCCGGATGTTTTGATCCGCGCGATGGGGAGATGCGGTCGTGCGGGAATCAGGAACGATTCAGGTGTCGGGGAGCAGGTTAAGTATAACCTATATGAGGTGCCCAGGCATTGGGGGGGGTCGTTATAGGGTTGGATAACCCCTTTAAATATTAGTAATGTTTTTTGTCTTGTATACTAGACATTGCGCTATCTGCACCTTCACAGACAGTAAAGGAAGAGTTCTCTGTAGCTGCAGCATATCTCAAGGAAGAAACCACAGATGTCCGATTTGGTCAAGTCGACATCACTCAGGAAAAGGATCTTGGGAAAGAATTTAACATTAAGGAATTTCCAACTTTTAAACTTTTTGTGAATGGTGATCGGAAGAACCCAACCGACTGCAAAGGTATGTCAGTAACTATGTGTGCCGACCAAGACAATCCTACGGGGAAGGTGTGTAGTTTAAAGGGGTTATCCCATGATTTATGTAAAAAATGAAAATCAGACATCATATAGTACATGACAGTCTCCTTCTAACAAAGCTAGAACCAGCCCTGTACCTCACATGGATCCAGAGATCTCCCCATTCATTGCTCTGCTAGATTTATATCAAGCTGATAGCTCAGGGGAGTGTCTTTTCTGCTGCAGCTCAGGGGGCGTGTCCATGCTCTCCCTATCACAGCTCAGGAGGCAGTTGAAGGATGAAACTGAGCATGTGCGGCCTTCTCAGTAAGCAGGACAAAGAAATAAGAAGCAAAACAAACAGCAGGTGGCCCCATACAGATACATTTTATTGAATAACTCGTGGCTATGGTAAATTTTTAATTACATGCAATTACAAAAGTATTCGGATCCAGGTGCTGGTTTGAAAACTGTAAAATATTTTTCATGGGACAGCCCCTTTAAGGTTAGGAGGTGGTCTATGTATAGTAAAGCAAACAGTAGCGCATCTGTACAGAGGACTGGATACTTAGAGTTCATTTTCTGATGATGATGATGTTTTCTTTCTGATCACAGGTGTTAGAACAGCCTCTGCCTTTGTGACGTGGATAACCAGACAGAAGGGGCCCAGTTCCACATTAATAAACACCACAGACCACTATGAGTCCTTCATCAAGTCAGATAAAGTCTCTGTGGTTGGGTTTTTGAAGGTAAGGAACATACGTTTTTTTGGGGAAGAGAAAAAGACTACAAAAGCAAGTTGTGCACAGAGATCAATCCAGACTGACCATGTTAGATAGCAGTCAGCCAATCTTGGCCACGCGGCTGACCACTTTTTCTTCCGATTCCCCCATAAACATGCATACTCAGTTCCTCTTAGCATCCATGTGCAATGTTCACCGGACACAACTGGCAGCAGCCAAAGGCTTTGGGAATATTGAGAAAAAGCTGGCTTCTACAACTACCCAGGGGTGCACCACCAATGAGGCAGCACCAGGTAGGGGGGGCAGCAGAAGGGCCATGGGCTGAAGGGAAGGGGTTTGGTTAAGAAATTGGCGAAATTGGCAATGGAAGGGGGGGGTGCTGTTTCATTTTTCGCCTCAGGCAGCAGAAAGGCTAGGTGCACCCCTGCAACTACCTGATCTGTATCTCCCCCAAATCTGTCAGTGGGAGGGAGTCATGAGACCCTCACATATATTGGATGGTTGGCCAGTTCCAAGTGGATTCAGCCAACATTATCTATAATGTACGGCTCCATTCACACGTCCTGTTTTTCTTTCCTGATTCGATCCTGATCCTGATCTGGATCCATTCATTTCAATGGGTCCTGAAAAAATCAGGATCGAATCAGGAAAGAAAAACAGGACGTGTGAATGGAGCCTTAAAGGGAGTCCAATATTTATGACCTCAGGCTAGGTGATCAATATCTGATCGGTGGTGGGTATGACACACCTCCAACACCTCCACCAATCAGCTGTGTTAAGAGGCTTCCTCACAGCTTACCATGCACAGCGCCATACATTATATAGTCGCTGTGCTTGGTATTGCAACCCAGACCCATTCACTCGTCGTTTACAGTTTAGTTAGTTCTTTTTATCATTTCCATCCATTTAAAAGAAATTGGAAACCTAACAGCTTCATCATAAGTCAGAATGGGTTGTAACGTTACGTCCCTCATGGTTCCTGAAATGCTGCGACACTATTGTGAACAGAGTTTCCTCTGATAACACGGATGAGACCTGCTTAGTGGATGATTATAAAATCTTCTATTTCTATCCTCATGAAACCTACAGGATCCAGGCAGTAGTTTTACCGAACACTTCTCAGAAGCGGCAAAGGATGTTCCCGAGTTCCCGTTCGGTCTTGTAACCAATGAAGAAGTTCTGGCACACGTTGGGATAACCCAAAATATGGTTGCAGTATACAAAAAGGTAAGAAGAAGCTTGGCTTGTCCCTTTAAATGTCCCTCTTTATTTAAAGAAAATCTGACATCAAATCCATCCTATTAAAGTCAGCTTACATGCGGCAGAGTGATCGCAACTGGTGAGCCTCAAGCCTGTACTGCACGTGCGTCAAACGCTGTGGTAATTGCACTGCTGCGAGACTTCTAAGTGAGGTGTGAATAAGTCTACACACATGGTGCTGCCATTCCAAGAGGTGGGGGAGCAGCATGTAGAGAGTGAGCGGTGCAACGGCATTGCCCTTGTTGCACCCAGGGACTAATTCAGGTGCTTTGTAACCAAATCAAACTGCACATATGGCAAAGTTGATCTTGGGTTAGCCTAAAGTAAATGTGCACCCTTGGACACCCATGTTTTTTAAATGTTGTTCAGAAATCTAGCTGCTCAATTTGTTTCTAACAACTAGATCTCAGTTTTTCTGAAAAATAGCTTCAAGTCGGCTGTATAATGCTGTTAAATTATCACATTCTGGTTGTCTTAGCCGCCACTAGGGGGATCTTACTGCATACTCTTAATCCAGTGAACTGAATGATAAAACACTATCTAGTGAGCTCCCTCTAGTGGCAGTTGCAGGCAGCAAGAATTTTAACTAAGTGCACAGGATTTGGAGCTCCAACCACTATATAGCTATTATAAGAAATGAATCAGCACAAATTGTGGGACCTGACAATGACATATTGTTCATAGCTGGACATAAAGGTTGGCAGCACTGCAATATTTTTGTTTATTTCTGTTAAAGGATAAATCCGTCCATTATTTGATATCTGAAGAAGAAATTGGAAGCAAAATGGATTTAGTTCGACTGATACGGACTTACGTCATGGATGTGGTTATAGAGTATAATCTCGAGGTGAGTCTGGAAATTAAATTCATAATATTTATTATTTTAAATACTGTATTCATATAGAATTAACCGATTTGTCATTTATTTTCCAGACGTCTGTGAGTATATTTGATGTGCCCATTGACCATCACATACTTCTGTTTGCATCAAAAACATCAGAGCAGTTTAGCTTGATGTATGAAAGTTACGAATCTGCTGCTCTGGAGTTTAGAGGAAAGGTTTGTATTATTATACTGCTTTGTATAGATAAAAGTGTGATTATATATATATATATATATATATATATATATATATAATATATATATAGCCACAAGGTGGCAGCAGAACGTTTGTGCAGTAGTTTTTCTAGCCTGCGCTAGGATTGGATCCATAGATCTTATAGGGCCCCATAGCAAAACTTAGGGCGCCCCTGCCTCACCCAATTTCCCAGTACATCAATCGAGAAGAGAAAGGAGGAGTTCAGCATAGCACAGAAATTGAAGAACCTTTTGAAAGGAACACAAAACCTAGAAAAGAGGGACTTATGTATTAGCAAATTTCCCCCCAAAAAAGCTGAACCCGGACATATCCCCTTCTTTACCCAGGCAGCCCTCTGAATGGAGTATAGGAGCATTTCATGGCAAGCAATGTTTTGTTTATATTATTACACTGCTAGGCAGAGGCTTCCACCTAGCAGTGTTGCCGGTGATGTCACTGCAGGGATGGGCGGGCTTTAGCTCCCATTAGTTCCAGTGACGTCACCGGGCTTACTGTAGGTGGAAGCCTGCGCCTAGCAATCCCATAGTGAGACCTGGCACTTCACCAGATCTGATGAAAAAGCCCTTGCCCTGTGCGATTAAGCGAAGGGGAAGGGAGAGCATTGGAGCATGAAATGAGGGGCTGTCTGGGTGAAGATGGGGATGTGTCCAGGTTCAGCTCTAAACCCAGACAACCCCTTTAACGGAAATAAGTTGGGTTGGGCTAGTTTCAGACGAGCGCTAGAGATCCAGAAGGCTGTGCCAGCAGGGAATAGGAACCAGCAGAGATCTGGCAGCACTCAGGCACATATGCGAGAAAGAAGAAAAACACTGCGCTTACAAGCTTCCTGCAATGCCGTAATGCAAGAGATCTGGCAGACTGTTCCCTTTTTTTTTTTTTTAGGCCTGGTCATGAAAGGGTTAATTATCCATCCATACCTCAGGAGATCAGTTTTCTGGGCTAGGAATAGGCCAGACTGTGCAAATAATTAGATGTTGTCCTGGCCACTTATATGTAAGTCTTCTTCATCCACTAGATTGTTTTTGTGCTGGTTGACACAGATGAAACTCGTAATGGACGGATATTTGAATATTTCCGAATCACAGAGGTGGATACCCCAGCAATTCGCATTCTAAACCTAACAAGTGATGTGAAATACAGAATGCCTGCCGATGACGTCACATTTGAAAATGTCAGAAGCTTCTGCCAGAATTACTTGGATGGAAAAGCTAAGGTAATGCCTATACCTAACAGTTAAAGGGGTGGTCATCTGAAAAGTTTTCTACATTTTTCAAACCAACACCTGGATCTGAATATTTGCATGTAATTAAATATTTAGCCTAGCCACAGAATTATTCAATAAAATAGATCTGTATAGCGCCACTTGATGTTTGTTTTTTTCCCTAAATTCTCTGTCCTCCTTGCTGAGGTAGTCGCACATGCTCAGTTACATCTTTTAACTGCCACCAGCCATATCAACTGTTAGAAGCTGTGACAGTTATAGGGAGAGAGCTGCCTCATATAGTACAACCCCCCTGAGCTGTAATAGGGAGAGATATGTAGGTGAAACGATACGTCCCCTGAGCTGTAATAGAAAGCGATCTTTAGCAGAAAGGACACACCCCTTTGAGCTGTAATAGGTAGAAAGCTGCAGAAGAAAGGAGAAGCCACCTGAGCTGTGATAGGGAGAGGGCTGCAGCAGAAAGGACATGTTTACTGATAGGATCTGCCCCTGAGCTGGCTGTTGGAGCAATAAATGTCGAGATCTCTGGATCCATGTGAGGTACAGGGCTGGTTCTAGCTTTATTAGAAAGAGGTTGTCATGGCCTATACGATGTCTGATTTTCATTTGTTACCACTGTGACCACCACTAATCATGAGAAGCAGGTTCTTGAGTGAATGGAGAGACGGCCACCAATGTGCGCTGCCACTCCATTGATCTCTATGGGATTGCTGGAGATAGCCGAGCGCTATACTTGGGTTCTCTTCATCAGTCCCATAGAGTTAAATGGAGCGGCAGCGTGTATGCTTGACTATTATAAACCATTCACTGGGGAGACTCAGTGACCCAAATTCTTGTGATGGTTGAGGGTCCCATTGGTCTGACCCCTACCGATCGCATAATATCTTCTGTGGATAGATGATAACTTGTTATGATGGTTAACTGTTATCAGGAACCTCCGATCTTGTGATTGTTAGGACCCCCACGATTGTTAGGAAACTCATCTAATGAAAACATTTTTTATTAAAACTTTATTATTATTATTATTTTTATTTTTATTTTTTTTTAATTGCTACATATAGTGGTCACTGATTTTATTGTATTTTTTTTATAATTTTATTCTTGAATTCAGCCCCAGAGAGATAGTGAAGATATCCCGAAGGACTGGGATAAACATCCGGTAAAAGTGCTGGTTGGGAAAAATTTTAATAAAGTTGCCTTCAATAAATCGAGCAATGTATTTGTCATGTTCTGTAAGTATGAAATGATCTCCTTTATTACATTACTCACCTTCTACAGTAAGAACCTCTGACACCAGTCACTGACCTCGAACCTTAATGTAAACTGTGTCCAGATACACTAAGAGAGTGAAGTGTCCTAAACGTCTCCCTGGACCACCTCCTATTAGTGAATACAGAAGAGGTTGGTTGTCTTAAAGGAACAACCCCTTTAACTGGGTTTTTGTTTTTAACTTAAAGGGATCTGTCACCAGGAAGTCACTGTTAAACTTGGCACAGTGCCTTGTAGTCTAGCTCAGCTGAATGTAATGATACCTTTCACTTAGTGATCTGTTGCTTCATTCTAGAGAAAAATATTAATCCATATGCAAATGAGCAGTTAAGTGCACTGAGGGTGGGTCTAAGCCACTCAATGCATTCTTGCTCCTCCTGCTTCCTATCCCAGCCCCTCCCTCTCCCTGATTGAAAGGGCCAGGTGAGACGACTATGTAGGAACCTGGTTCTGTCAATCAAGAAGAATATGGTAGGTGCTGGAAAAGGAAACAGGAAGAGCAAGGGTGCACAGAGTGGCTTGTGCCCACCTTCTGTGCACATAACTGCTCATTTGCATATGGATTAAAAGTACTTTATTTGCTAAGTGAAAGGTATCATTACATTCAGCTGAGCTAGCCCTTGGGCACGTCTTCAGCACAGCATTTTGTTTTAATTACTATTCCTTGATGACAATGAGAAACTCCAGTGATTGCATTTTATTTTCCCAGATGCTCCTTGGTCCAAACCGTGCAAAGAACTTTTTCCTGTCTGGGAAGAACTAGGGAAAAGATACCTAAATAACTCTAATGTGACCATTGCCAAAATTGACTGCACAGCCAATGATATTCAACTGATGGTGCTGGATCGCTACCCTTATTTTCGGTTCTTCCCTGCTGGATCAGATACGAAGGTATTCAGCTACTTGCCCACAAGAAACAAAAAGACATTTTAAACATTTTCATACCATATTTTAGCTCCAGCCTTCACCAAGCCAATTTGTTTTATTTAGGACACATGGCTTAAAGCCATGGCAACTACTTGCATCCCCCATGTAATAACCATACTGGAGCATCTATTCTTATGTCTCTATGTTGTGCTATTCCTTTATTATTCCTGCTAGAAGTTATGAATGAATTGCAAGCAGGCTTCAGTAAAGGTCCAGATGAGTGTTACCAGTTGGGGGGGGGGGGGGGGGTTCCTGCAGTCTGACTCTATCCAATCAGTGCTGCCAGTGTCAGACTGTGCAAGGACACACACCCAACTGATAACGCCCATCTGGACCTTCATAGCAAAATGCTAGAAATTCATTCATAGCTTTAATAATAAAGGAATAGCACAACACAGAGTCATAAGAAAAGATGCTCCAGAATTGTTATTCCATGGGGAATGTAAGTAGTCACTAAATCAGACATGTCAGGAGAGGAGATGGGTCCTCTTACAACTGGCAGAATTTTATTATATTAATCATCTAGTATTGTTGAGATGATCAGAGTCATAGCAGAGCACTGTAGTTCACTTCTTCTTGTGCATCCCAGGCCCACTCCTCCACTAGATTCACCCCTATAGATATTCCATACACAGTGACATACCTTCAACAAAAACAGACCACGGGACTGCTACGTGGCCCAGGGGAGGTGGAGCTGGCCCTGAACTCCTTTCGTCCCGAGATGAAAACCCTGCATTTTCCTGCAGCCTCCACTAGAGGGAGTTTAGTGCAAAGACATTATTATAGCTTCCATTGCACTGTGTAAACTCGTATGCATTGAGCTCCCCCTAGTGGTGGCTGCAGGCAGACAGCTTTGTAATGTGTGAAGTAGGAGAATTTATCTATGTATTTATGCCACTTGTCTGCTGTAAATACATTGACAAATGTGGTATTGAAAATGAGCGCCATATACTTGAAGCACCTGTCCCACTTTTTCCAATAAAGTGGATGGGGCCAATTTTTTTATAATTAAAATTTCTTCTGCTTAAAAAAAAAAAAATCATAAACTTGTCAAAAATTCAGAGCATTCTGCTTTGCGTCCTGCATTGCTTGGGTGTGTTTAATGCACATGTTCTGGGAAATTGGTAGTGCCAGGGGTCCCATATTAAGCTTTGTTATGGGGCCCCATTAGATCTGTGTATGCCCCTGCCTGCACACACACTCATTTTCAGATTACTCTAGCATGTCCATGGATGTTACTCTTTTATAGTAGTGACTGTACATTAATGACATCTTTCTTCTGAAGTCTGTTAGATATACCGGGAAGAAGACTCTTGACGCATTTACAGAATTCCTGGAACATGAGCTGACATTTTCAAATATGGAAGAAGAGGTAAAACATACATTTCTTCAGTCCTTATATGAATGTAACCAAAACTTTTTCACTGGGCATTGATAACTGACTCAGTCAACAACCAGAAAATCTATAATGCAATATCCATTATTTTTTCCATTTCTTTGTATTTTTTAGGACACGTCTTCATCAAGCGAGTCATCAAATCAAGACAGTGAACGCCAAATGAAAGAAGAACTGTAAGAGCCGACACTATACCTCTCCATAGCACCACACATTTCAAGAAATCTCTATAATACTTGGCTTCTGTATTACTAAATAAATTCTTTGTCCAACAACCAAAATTCCTAATCTATTGTCTGTGAGTCTCTTCATTGGAATACTTCATTGGTTGTATCCAGCACAGGTTACTCTCCCACAACACATTTCATTACAGGGGTTATCCCATGATGTAAAAAAATAAAATCAGACATCATATAGGACATGACATCTCTTTCTAACAAAGCTAGAACCAGCCCTGTACCTCACATGGATCCAGAGATCACCACATTCATTGCTCCAATTGTTCTGCTAGATTATCTTCAGCCTGGCAGCTTAGGGGGTGTGTCCTTTCTGCTGTAGCTCTTTCCCTGTAACTGTCACAGCTTCTAACAGAAGATATGGTTGGTGACAGTTGAAAATTTAAATTGAGCGTGACAACCTCAGTGAGGTGAACAAGAAATAAGGAAAAGAACAAACAGCAGGTGGCGCTATACAGATACATTTTATTGAATACCTCAGTGGGTATACAAAATTTTTAATTACATGCGACAAAAGTATTCAGACCCAAGTACTGGTTTGAAAAATGTAGAATGTGTTTTATGTCACACCCCCTTCTAAGGATACACAACCATTTAAAATATTTATAAACCCAGAATACAGAACAGCCTTGGACAGGCCCGTCACTTAGCTGGTTAAGGTCTAGGCGGGCAAACAAACTACAGTTTGTTTCCATACCATGTTACACCTCCCTGCCCTAGACCACCAGTGAATATATAATTGGTCCCTTTACCACCTAAGACCACCAGTCTTTGGCTGATATTTCTGATAAGGTTTCCATAGGAAACGATGAAAACAGTGGAAGACACTGGATTAGAGATGAGCGAGCATGCTCGGCCGAGCATGCTCGAGTGCCATTTTTGTGTATGCATTTTAAAATTCGTACGCTAATCATACGCATATTTTAATCTATACGCAAATGCGTACAAATAGCGTACAAATTCAATTTGTACGCTATTCGTACGCATTTGCGTATAGATTAAAATATGCGTATGATTAGCATACGAATTTTAAAATGCATACGCAAAAATGGCACTCGAGCATGCTCGCTCATCTCTACACTGGATCCATGGTGTGGCACAGGAACTGGTATGAGGGGCACCATACATGGTATGATCAATGTGATCTGTCTCAGTTGAATGACAAGACCTTTAGTAGTGTACAGTAGTGACTTACAATGGTTTTACGAGATTCTGATATTGATAACCTATCCTAAGGAAATGTCATCAATATCAGATCTGTGGGGGTCCGACATCTGGGATCCTCACTGATCAGCTGTTTGAGGGCCTCCTCTCACTCGCACAGCTCCGTCCACTGGATGATGGCTGTGCTTGGCCTTTGGATGGGGCTGAACTGCACCTAGGCCACGTGACCGATAATAGTGACATCACTGGCCTAAGGAAGAGGCCGCGGCCTCTTTAAAGACTTGATCCAGGGTGTCAGACCCTGGCCGATCTTATATTGATCAGCTATCCTGAGCATACAGTAGGCCATATGTAATGATCAGAGGGTGCGAACCCACTGTCCCATGTGACCAACCTCCGCAGAGGGCGATGTCTAAGTGCACCCCTCGTTCTTCATGATACCTCTGATGGTGAGGCTAGACTTTTCCAAGGGGTTACACCAGGTGCTACCAGGAGGGCTGGAACACTAGGGAACGGAACCTTAGTGTAGACCTCCAGATGGTACAGTACACCCAGAGGGCACTGGGAGGCCAGAGGCTGATCAGGTGGTGGCACGGCCCGATCAGAGTACAAGGTCCGAGGTCAAGGTTGGCAGCAGTATGGTGTGGTCCGTAAACGATGTACAAGGTCAGGAGCAGACAGGCATAGTCTGTTAAACAAGATGCAATGTCCGCTACACAGTAATGGTGAGAATCACAGAAACGCCTTCGCTAAACAGGAACTAGAATAGGCTGGGAACCAAAGTTGCTCAGGCGCATTCCAGTAGAAGGAGGTCCCTTTAAATACATCCTGCAGAACAGCCATAGGCTGGGGAAGATAGGGGTGTGCACGTGCTGTCTCACATAAGGAGGAGAGATGCGCCCGCTCACACCCTATATGCACACAAGGAACTCTGAGCAAGAGCGCAAGCTGCTCAGAGGCAGGAGGGGGATGCAGGTCAAAATGCCCCCCGATGTACTACCTACTGTGTCTCCCAGTGCTGTGTAGTCACTGAAATGTGGCAAACTTTCTTCTCCTTCGCTAATCTCTAAGTTTTCGGTGAAATGGATTGAAAGGGGAAATGGAGGGGCTGCTGTCAGCCCCCTCTCCTCTATGATATCTTTTTTTTTTTTTTGCTCTAATAATGCTAATCATTTCAAACAGTACAATTCTTTTATTTGGAAGCAGCCGGATTATCAAATACTACATTATAGGGAGTACTCCGTTCTGTTCACAAATATTACCCCCGCTGTGTGCATAGCAGCCCAAGAAGGTTAAGAATCCATGAATGGATAAGAACGTCAGCACAACAGAGATCCAAATATGAAATCTTCAGCTTTACTCAATGATCCATATTATGTACAGAATCCTAATAAAAGCCGCTTACGTGTTTCGAGTGACTGAGACCTAATAGGGCAGTATTGAGCGCTGGGTCTTCTGAGGTACTACATGTGCAGTGAGCCCCTGAGGAGCCAGAGCAGAGGAAGGGAGTGGTAGTGGCCCTGATTAAGTGTTGTGTCACGTTGTACTTCCCTCACAGAGGGAAGGCTGTCAATCACTGATAGGACCGTCTCCTCATAGAGGGAAGGTTGTCAATCACTAATAGGACCTCCTCCTCATAGAGGGAAGACTGTCAATCACTGATAGGTCCATCTCCTCATAGAGGGAGGGCTGTCAGTCACTGATAGGGAAGGATGTCAATCACTGGTAGGACCACCTCCTCATAGAGGGAAGCACGTTGCTAGGGTCTCAAAAGATCCGGGGCCCAAGCCCCAATAAATATGGCCCAATTCTCTATGTCAACCCTCGCCCCAACCCTGCTATATAACAGCACATACCTCTCACATCCAGGGCCTACCAGGTGACTTCTCCTCTGATGTAGATCTTCTCTGTCATCTTCTCCACTTGGTCCAGACAACTTCTCTCAGCCGCTCCTCGTCTCTGCAGAGTGTGACACACAGACATCTTAGCTTCCTCACATTTCAATCATCACCCCCCAACCTGGAGTCCCCCATAGTCTTATCCTGCTGCTCGCTGTGCCCCCCCCAATACCCCCAAATACTATACAGAAGAAATAATACTACCCCCATAGTAATAATCCTACCAGTAGTAATTCCATCATTAGTAACACTGCACCCTACAGTGACCCCAGTACTGATAATGCTCCCCAAGAGTGCCTCCATTAGTAGAGGAGTCCTCCAGTATTAATTATGCCCTCACAGAGCCTACAGTAGTAATAAGGCTCCCTATTGTTCCCCCATTGGTAATAAAGCTCTGTACAAACCCCTCAGCAGTATTAAGGCCCCCCCCCATAGTGCTCTTAGTAAAAATAAGGCGGATCTATAAGTCCCTCCTATAAACTCCCAGTAGTAATAAGAAATCCTAATGTCCCCTGGATTTAGAATACCTCTACAGTGCCCCCAGTATTTATATCGCTCCCCCTACTGTTATAATGCTCACCCTGAAGTGCCCAGTGTTATATTCCTCCCTTTAGTGTCCTCAGAAATTATAATTCCTCAGCCCCTCCGCCATACAGTCCCATGTAAATAAAGCTATTTCTCTCCTGTGTAAATAACATCACACAATCTCTCCAGCCCCCTCCAATATACAGTCCCATGTAAATAACATCATTCCCCCAGCTGTCATCAACATACAGTCCTATGTAAATATCACCCCCTCCGAAAGCCGCCTTCAACATACAGTCCCATGTAAATAACGTCACTTCCTTCCCACATCCACCTCCAACATGCTGTCCCGTGTAAATAACATCACTCCACCCCACAGTCCCATGTAAATAACATAAACCTGCCCTTAGCCACCTCCAACATGCAGTCCCTTGTAAATAACATCACTCCACACCACAGTCCAAAGTAAATAAGGCTACTTTCACACCAGCGTTTTTGCTGGATCCGTCATGGATCAGCAAAAACACTTCCATCATCATAATACAACCGTCTGCATCAGTTCTGAACGGATCCGGTTGTATTATCTTTTAAATGGCCAGTTTGGATCAGTTTCTTCATGTGGACACCAAAACTCAGCAAGCAGCGTTTTAGTGTCCGCCTCCAAAACGGAATGGAGACTGAACTGAAGCAAAACTGATGCATTCTGAACGGATCCTTTTCCATTCAGAATGCATTAGGACAAAACTGATCAGTTTTGGACCGTTTCTGAGAGCCTGTGACGGATCTCACAAACGGATCCTTACAACGCAAGTGTGAAAGTAGCCTAAGGCTAGTTTCACACATGCGGCAGGGGACTACGGCAGGCTGTTCCGTGGGTAAACAGCCCGCCAGATCCATGCTGCAGCAGGTGCACGTGTGGGGCCAGAACTACACTCCTGCCCCATTCACGGTAATGGGGGCAGGCCATGGATCCAGCCACAGCATGGCAAACCCTGCTGAGAGGCGGCCGGAACAAAAGTACAATATGCTGTACTTTTGTTCTGGCCGCCTTGCAGCAGGAGTTGCCGTGCTGCAGCCATATCCATGGCCCACCCCCATTACAGGGAATGGGGCAGGAGCGTAGTTCCCTAACAGAACCCTGCCCAAGTCACCTCCAACGCACAGTCCCATGATAACATCCCTCCCTTCTTCCCTAACATACAGTCCCAGTTAAATAACCACAACTCCCAGCATCCCTCTGCTTCTCCCTTCACTTACTTCTTCTGATGTAGCAGAGCTCACTGCAGCTTCTTCCCCACAATTCTCCTCTTCAGTTTAGAAGACAGGGGAAAGGACCTGTGATGATGTCACAGTCATGTGACCAGTGCAGGATTGGACAGCACTGATCACATGTCCTGTGATGTCATCCTAGGTCCTACATATCTTGCATTCTGTTAGATACAATTGTACTGCCGTCCTGAGGACGGCAATACAATTGTATTTGTCTAACAGGCAGGACATTCGGGGCCTGGGAGAAAACATCAGGGGCCCAGGCCCCGAATGTTTTAGCCTAGCAACGCCCCTGGAGGGAAGGCTGTCAGTCACTGATAGGACCTCCTCCTCATACCGAGAAGGGTTTCAGTCACTGATAGGACCTCCTCCTCATAGAGGGAAGGCTGTCAGTCACTGATAGGACCGCCTCCTCATAGAGGGAAGGCTGTCAATCACTGATAGGACCGCCTCCTCATAGAGAGAAGGGTTTCAGTCACTGATAGGACCTCCTCCTCATAGAGGGAAGGCTGTCAGTCACTGATAGGACCTCCTCCTCATAGAGGGAAGGCTGTCAATCACTGATAGGACCGCCTCCTCATAGAGAGAAGGGTTTCAGTCACTGATAGGACCTCCTCCTCATAGAGGGAAGGCTGTCAATCACTGATAGGACCTCCTCCTCATAGAGGGAAGGCTGTCAATCACTGATAGGAACACCTCCTCATAGAGGAAAGGCTGTCAGTCACTGATAGGACCGCCTCCTCAACTTTGCAGAATGGGTGCGGACACATTCATTTCAATGGGACTGCAAAAGATGGGGACAGCACACCAGGCCTGGATGTATTTCTGGAGTGTAATAATATTACAGGTTATAGTTACTAGATTTTTGGAGAAAGGTCATTAATTCAGGGAGTTATTCGGATTGCCTGATTGGAGTCGTTAAGGAATTTTGTGCCCTAAAATGAGGAAGATTGGCTTCTACCTCACAAGGGTAACAAACTATGTTACTGTATGTACTAACAGCCCTGGCACCACAGACTTCAGCACCTCTCTCATATGTACCTTTTTTTTTTTTTTTTTTTAGCATTTGTATACTTAAAGGGTTTGTCCCATCATAGACAATGGCGGCTGATCACTAGGATATGCCATTGTCTAATAGGTGCGGGTCCCACCTCTGGAACCCGCACCTATATCGAGAATGGAGCGGGTAAAGTCAAGGAGGGCACACTGCGCATGCGCAGCTGCCCTCCATTCATTTCTACGGGGCCACCAAAAATAGTTGAGCGCTGGCTCGGCTATTTCCATTGTCTCCATAGAAATTAATGGGAGTGGTTGCCACGCATGCGCGGTGCACTCCCATTTATTTCTATTGGTGCTCAAGAAATCCAACATAGCATCGCCCCTAGTGGGATCTTCTAGGAACTGGCCCATAAAGGAATCTTCTCCCCTTTGCAGTTGAGGTAGAACCATGACCCCAGACAATATCTGGGAAGTTAAAATCTCCCATTATGACCACTGCACCAGCAAGTGAAGCCCATCCTATTTGGTAATACAGCTGAACTTCTATCTCCTCTGTGATGTTAGAGGCTCTTCAGATTACGCCAAGTATTTTTTTTTTCCAGAGTTTATTTCCCTTTTTGATTCCACCCATAAGGTTTCAACATCCTCACCCACCATTGCCTCTTTTACATTCACCTTCATATAACTCCTCACATACAGGAGCACACCACTGCCTTTTCTATTGGCCCTGTCTTTACTAAAGAGTGTAAAACCCTGAAGATTAACAGCCCAGCCATGTCTCAGCCACATCAACTACATCTAAACGTTCATAGAAATGAATGGCGCATACTAGGAGTTGTAGCTTCACCATAGCTGGAGTGACTGAGGTTAGCCATCGCTGCTCTAGTACCATAGACTCCAGCTCCCCCATTTTCCTTGCTAGACTTCTGCCATTTGTGAACATATATTTATTTTTCCACATTCAGTTCCCAGAATGTGAATTCTTTAGATTTTGTGGGTAGCTTGGTTTTTAACATGTTGTTGGTTTGTAACTAGAGATAAGCGAGCATGCTCGGGTACAATTTTCGAGTAGTAGCGTATGCATTATAAAATCTGTACTCTTCAAATTTGTACGCATTAGTGTACAGATTATAAGATGCATACGCTACTACTCGAAAATTGCACCCGAGCATGCTCGCTCATCTCTATTTGTAACCTATTTTATCAGCAGCTCTAATTTTCATGGGTGTACAGTTCCTAGTCCCCTCCCCAATGTCCCCTCCTATACCCACACTCTCCTCAGATCCAAGTTTAAAAAAAAAAAAAAGCTCCTCCAGGCATCTAATCATTCTTTCCCCCCAACAGAGATACACCCTTCCTACTAAGTTTCAGTCTGTTCTTGCTGTACAGCCTGTAGCCGACAGAGAAGTCAGTTCTCCATGAGCTCAAACCCTTTGTTCCTGCACCAGCTTTCTCTAGTGTTGAACGAGTCTACGCTCAGGTCCGGCCAAACACCGAGTGTACTCGAGCGCAATGCTCGAGTCTCTTCCCCGCACTGTAATGTACACTAATACGTACAAATTTGTATGCTAATGGGTACGCATTGTGCGCTAATGCGTACAAATTCAGTCAATTAGCATACTTTTACGAGTGAAAGGAGTAAAAGAAGTCGCGATTCTGACCTTTTTCTATTAACCAGACACCCTCCCCTTTTCCGAGCGGGGGGTGCCTGGTTTAGTCCCATTGACTAACATTATGCTCGGGTGCTCGGCCCGAGCACAGAGGTGCTCGCTCAACACTAGTTTTCTCACCTCAGACTTTGGGGTCATATCACTAGGATATGCCCCCAATGTCTCATAGATGCAGGTCCCGCCTCTGGGACCCACACCCATCTTTAGGGAACGCCGAAAACAGCTGTGCAGCGTGCTCAGCTATTTTCAGCAGTCCCATTGAAATAAATGGGAAGCGCACTGAGCAAGAGCAGCTACTGGCAGCCGCGTTTGTGCTGTGCGTTCTAAAGATGAGCGGGACCCGCACCTATCAGCATTGGGGGGCATATCCTAGCGATATGACCCCAATGTCTGAGGTGAGACAACCCCTTTAACTCCCTAAGCTCCCACTGTCTTTCTAGTAACGCTTGCGGCACTGCTAGTATTTCTGAAAACACTACCTTGGAAGCCGTGGAATTGAACTTCTAGTTCCCTTAAATCATTTTTAAGGACCTTCCATTTCCACCAGTCTTTGGCACTGGAACCAATGTGTACCATGACCGTCGGGTCTTTCCCAGCACCACCCAGCAATCTGTCTATGCGATCCGCAATATGCCAAACCCAAGCACCCGATAGCAACTCTGTTTGGCATTCACGGTTTCGGCTGTCGGTCCACCTGATAACAGATTCTCCTACCACTAGAATCTGCCTGACCAGTATGCGCTGCTGCAGCCAATGGCTGGTCTCAGTGGTGATGTGTCCCATCATTAAAAGGGTTCTCCGGGAATTAAGAAAATGAAAATACTTAAATATTACTTCATTATAGATATATTCCCAAATACCTTTCATTAGTTATAATGGCTTGTTTTGTCTGGGGAGCAATGATTAGGAGAAACAAAATGGCCGCCGTCCTATCAGTCCACACAAAACCTGTCCTAATCACACAGGAGGACAAGTTACCTTACAACACTGAGGTAAAAGAGCTGCCTCATCCTCCTCTCCTACTTGTCAGAGATAAGAACTTCAGCTGAATCTCTGTAGTTATGGAGTTCATGAGCAGATGTGGCTAATGAGCAGCAGCTCTTGTATGCAGTCTCCATTACCACAGTGTGTCCTGTCCGCCCTCTCTGTACTTCATGTCTCTTGATTAACTCCATTCCCACAAAGGTTCAGCTAAATATCAAATTAAACTGTAGTCAGGATCATAATCCCGGACAAGCAGAGCAGAGAGGAGGATGAGTTAGCTCTTTACCTCAGTGTTGTGAAGTAACTTGTCCTCCTGTGTGATTAGGACAGGTTTTGTGTGGACTGATAGGACGGCGGCCATTTTGTTTCTCCTAATCATTGCTCCCTAGACAAAACGAGCCATTATAACTAATGAAAAGTATTTGGGAATATATTTATAATGAAGTAATATTTAAGTATTTTCATTTTCTTAATTCCCAGAGAACCCCTTTAACATGGCGCTTGGAGACACTTCACCACTGTAGCCAGTTATTGGATGACGTAGCACACATGATGACCCCATCCGTGCAGGAAGTTGAAGGAGGGGGAGTGGAAGTGAAGACAGCGTGGGAGCTGGAACCAAGAGGCACAGGAGGCGTTTGCTGGGGTAATTAAAGGAGTGATCCAGAGACAGGAGGAAAAGAAAAAAAAAATAGCCAAGAGCCCAAAACAGACATTGTAGAACCACATTGTGGGAGCGTCCCATCACATTGTTTATAGTGGGAAAATGATGCAAGTGTATACAAATTATAAAGTATTTAAATAGATCATAGATTGAGCATTTCACAGCAAGGATACAAGTAACGATAATCCTGATAATGTATGGGCAAGCGGATAAATACCTAGTATACTGATCTGTAAATGGCCATATAGTCTAAGTGAACCAAGGCCATTCATTTAATGGTGACTGCAGAAGACTGTGGGTTCCGCTTTCCAATTCGTGCCAAGACTGATGTGAATGAACACACTGTAGCTCTGAGTTCCTCAGGTCCATGGGAATAAATAATAAAAAGTTTCTATAGTAGGACATACATAAACATGGAGGATGATTTACACAATTAGTATCTAAAATACAGTACGTGATTATCATACATACAAGAGCATCTCAAGTGAGAGACAAAATGCAAGGTCTTTTGCTGTAGATTTTCTTTTTCTTTTAATCGTATATTTACATGAAAGACTCCTTAATTCCTCAAGCTTCGGTCTCGGTGTCACATGTGGGGAAACAAACATGCTGAGAAACACACATAATCCTGAGTCTTTAAGAAAAGCAGCATTTGAGAGCACATGTTCCAGGGCATTTCCCGTTTCCGCTTGAGATCAGACGCCACGTAATGATCAGCAGGTGAAAAGTTCAGTAGGATGAAACGTGTATAAAAAAAAAAAAAAAAAAATTAAAAACACTTGAAAAATACTTGTGTGGTAAAGTTCTGTACAGTATTGTCAAACAGCACCAACTCTGTTCGGTTTTTACACGACAGGTAGAACGGGCGAGTGAACTGGTCTTTATCCATTCGGCCAGGGGAGTCTGGTAGCGCATGGACAGAAGACAAAAAGCATTGACTCCAATATCGAACGCTGCATCTAAACTAGTGCCAATGATAAAAAGGGCAATTAAAATTAAAAAAATGTAAAAAAAAAAAAATTAAAATAAGGAAGACATGCATGGCTCATAACCAGCTGTACACGGCATGAATACCATCAGCAGGTTTGGGTTCACTAAACCACCAGCATGTCCTAATACAGATGAGGTTTAGCCTATGTCCCTGTCACAATCGGCCATTTTGGAAATATGCAGTAAAAGAAGTCTATCACACAATGAGGCGTCAGAGAGAGTACAGCGGCTTCTTGCGCAGACGGTGCTTACGACAGGGCTTAACCAATGGCATTTTGCACTGGACACTCCTCAGGTAATATTTTTTTTTTTACTGCATAATTCCAAAATGTCCGGTTCTGACGGGGGCATCTTTAAGACAGATAAAGACCCGCTGCACATGCTGGTGGTTTAGTGGCCTCACATTTCGAGCTAGGTTCCCTTTAAAGGGCAAGAGGGTTGCATTTCATGTTTAAAGGAATGCTATAAACATGGCCTCTACTAAACCATCCTAGAATACGACTAGGATGGGTTGTCTACTTGTACAGCTGCTTGGGGGGGGGGGGGGGGGGGGGGGGGGGGGGCACCTCGTTACACTGCTTATCGGCGGAACATTCACTTCGCTGTCAGGATTGATCTATTAGACTGTGTGTGATCTGCTCTCATGGCTGAGCTGCCTAACAGGAACGCAGAGCAGGATTGAATCCCTCCTCCCCAGTATATCTTATAATTACCATCTATTGCAGAGCAGAGTTCTTGCTCTACAGTAGATGGTAATGGAGCGATCGTACATTAGATATGATATTAGGCTGCTCAGCCATGAGCATATCGCATCATTATCATCTATTGCAGAGCAGAGTTCTTGCTCTACAGTAGATAGTAATGGAGAGATCGTACATTAGATATGCTGTTAGGCTGCTCAGCAGCGTGAAGTGAATGCAGCACAGGCGTGAAGTCTTACAAGGACCCAACACTCCCTCCTAAGCAGCTGTACAAGTGGAGGCAACCTGTTCTAGTCACATTACAGGATGGGATGGGATGCTGGACATGTTTATACACTTCCCAAAAATAACTAAACTATAAGCACACTATGGTCTTCCAGATACCGGTGATGTAACCCTGATTAGCGGTGAAAGAGTTGGAGAACTTGTCCAAAATAAAACAATTGAAGAAATTCCTTAAAAACATAAAACTAAGAAAAAGTCCGGTAGTAAAAATGTGAAATAAAAAATGGAGGATGTCTGCGGTAGTTTAAATGCAGCATTTCAAGGTGTTTCAGTGGAGTCGATTCCATGCAGGAGATGCTACGTCTTTACGGTTCTAAAGAGAAAAAAAAAAAGGAAAAATTATGTTACAAAGAAAGTAATATAATTGTCATTCACAGAAAATGATTCACATTATTCATTATATACAAGATGTACAAAGTTATTGGAGAGGCAAAGAGGGACCCTGGGGTTCAGGAACGAAAACAAAATGTGGCATGGCTAGGCAGCTGTATTACTACCACATAATCCAGTTATGCCACATGGTAAAACAGGCTCAGACTTTTCCAAGACCACCTCCAGCAAACGCATGAAATGTAAAAAGAACGCAAGTAAAAGAGTGTAAAGAGGAAATGGGGACTAGTCAGCAAGTGAAGAAACTGAGGACCAGGATTATTTTATGCCAGTTTGGGAAACCTCCATTCTGCCTGATGTGGACAAATAATGGGGTGAGATAATGGCTGCATTCACACCATTAGGTTACATTCACACAACCGTATGTATTTTGCGGTCTGTAAAATACGGATCAGCATAACATACAGATGACATCAGCTTGGCAACCGTTTTTTTAGTGGATCCATTGTAAGTGGTAGTGGTGGTACAGTGGTCATACCCCCAGTGATCGTAAATGTGTCACCTATAGCTATGACCACCTTAAGAATGAATTTAGAGAACTTTGCAAACATTACATTTTTTCTACAACTCCTATACAGGCCTGTCTCCATGGTAACAGACAACAAACAAATCCCGTGTAGTCTGATCCTGCAGTCACATTCTCTTGCTTTTGGCTTTTACCTTATGCTAGTGTATCTTTGGAATGGACACAGAAGAAAACAGCAATGACTACAGGACTGGACTGTGCAGGGATTGACTGTATAGGACAGGGATCAGCAACCTTCGGCTCTCCAGCTGCTGTGAAATTACAACTTCCAGCATGCAAACATGTTTGGCTGTTCTTCTAATTCCCACGGAAGTGAATGGAGCACTCTGGGAATTGTAGTTTCAGAACAGCTGGAGCGCCAGAGGTTGCTGATCCCTGGCATAGGAGCTTTAGGCTCCTTGCAGACGAGTGTGTGTCACGCACCGGGTCCGCAACGCAGATCCTGGCACTGATAGGATCACATAGCATTATACTGATTTATGATGCTGTGTAACCCTTACAGTTCTGGAATGTATTGGATAACACTAAAAGCATTATGTCAGTGTCATCTAATACATTCCAGAACTGTAAGGGTTACACAGCATCATAAATCAATATAATGATATGTGACGCCGTCAGTGCCGGGAGCTGCGTTGCGGACTCGGTTCGTGACACACACTCATCTGCAAGGGGCCTTATACACAAAACGATAGGAACATTTTTTTCATGAATGGCAAAGCTGTTGAATTTTTCATTTCAGAGGCACTAAGGGAGAAAAAAACATTTCAAAGGTGGCAACATAATCCTTAACTATGTAGACAGTAGATTTGACAGGGTGAAACTTACATTTTTCTTTCTTCCATTCGGAACATTTGTTTTTCCATAGAGTTCACTCTTCTCTTGCAGTCGGGCTCGTAATAATCCTCCCCCATGCTGCTACTGTACTCTGGCTTTCGTTTCTTACTGTTTTCATAGTGTTGGTGGTTAAACCTTCCATGGTGATGATGAGAGTCAGAGTGCCTTGAGAAAGAAGAGTAGTGAGAGTGCTTGCTGCTGTAGCCATGATCACGCCTGTCTCTAGAGTGATAGTACCAGTCATTCCTATGGTACTTGGAATCCCTGTAGTGATATTCTCGGTTGTCGTATGAGACTCTGTCCCGATCATCTCTATAAGAGGAATGAAAATGATCCCATCGCTGATGTCTGCTGTAATGGTTCCTCTCTCGGCTGTGTGAACGATCCCGTCTGGACAGATAACGATACTGATCGTCCATTCTTCCCCTGCTCCTTGACCGATGTCTCCCATGGCTCCTGTGACTTTCACTCCCTCGAGAGAAATTATTCCTGTGTCTGTAGTCGTCACTGTGATAGTATTTATGCCGATCATACTTGGAGCTGTCTCTGCTCCGCGAATACAGTTCTCTCTTCCGGGAGTCTCTCTCGTGCACGGATCGAGATCTCTCGCTGCGGACATGTTTCCTGTCACTATGTCCATTGTGGTATGTATCATCATTTCCACTCTTCACATCTTGAGGTGTAGTGCTAGCTTCCCTTTGGTGCTCCACGGGTACAGAAGATGGCGACGATCCATTCTGAGGCTCCTCAGAGTCGCCTACGTTGTTTTCTGGAAGACCTCCCGGATCAACGGCCAGGTTTAGGTTTTCTGTATTCTGCAAACTAAAAGAAAAAAAGATAAAGACAATTCTACTACTTATAAAGGGAAAGCTTTAGATGTAATAAAATCCATCTAGGAGCAATCTACTTACAGTTCTTCTACTTCTGTCCTTTCACTCTCCGGATGAGGAGATATGGCCGCTGCTGTTTCTTCCTTGGTCACAGTTTGGAGGTCAACCTGAGAATAGAAATATAATAAAACTATAGCCTTATGATATGAAATAAATGCTATATGACATAAAGCAAGTCAGCTAAAAAGGCCGCTGCGCATCGGTGCTCTTCAAACTGCTAATCAGTGGCGTTATAGGAGTCGGACCCCCTACCGATCAGATAGATATTGTCCTCACGAGGACAGGTCATCAATATCAGGACATGGCTCCTTCAAAGGGTTCTGCCAATTAACAACACAGAATGGATGATAAATGTATGATTGATTGCGGGGGGAACGGTTTGGACATAAAAGGATCACAAGACCAGGGGTCCGTGAATGGACAGGTTCACGGATCAATTTCCAACATAGATGGTTTATAAGGCAAATTTTAAAATGTGCTGTATAATTACCAAAATAAAAGAGTACATTAAGGCTTCATTCACACGACCGTATTTTGTTTCCGTGTCCGTTCCGTTTTTTTTGCGGACCGTATGCGGAACCATTCATTTCAATGGGTCCGCAAAAAGAAAAGGAAGGTACTCCGTGTGCATTCCGTATGTCCGTATTTCCATTCTGCAAAAAAGATAGAACACGCCCTATTCTTGTCCGTTTTGCTGACAAGGATAGGCATTGTTACAATGGATCCGCAAAAAAAAAACGGAAACATGGATGCCATACGGAACGTCATCCGTTTTTTTTTGCATACCGCAAAACACATACGGTCGTGTGAATGAAGCCTAAGGGAGTCAAGAAACCAGAGCTGTAATGTGTAAAAGAGGACCTGTCACCGCTCCTGACATGCCTGTTTTAATAACTTCATGCATTCCCCATGTAATAACAATTCTTATGTCCGTATGTTGTACCATTCCTTTATTATTTCTACTAGAAGTTATGAATGAATTGCTAGCAGTCTGCAGTAAGGGTACAGAGGGGAGGTAACCAGTTGGGGGTGTGTACCTGCACTCTATCCAACCAGTGCTGCCATTTTCAGACTGTGCAGGGACACATTCTCAACTGGTTACCTCTCCTCTGTACCCTTACTGAAGGGCTAATAGCTATAACGTCTAGTAGAAATAATAAAGTCCCGCACCTATATCGAGAACGGAGCCCCGCAAGGTGATGGCTAGAGGACTCTGGTCCGGGCCACCACCAAGCCAGCTCCCTATAAGAGTGAATGGGAGCATACCGTGCATGCGTGGCCCCCACTGCCATTCATTTCTATGGAGCCGATGGAAATAGCCGAGCAGGCCCCATAGAAAATGAATGGAGAGTGGCTGCCCATGCACAGTGCACCCTCCTTCACTTTCGGGGGCTCCATTCTCGATATAGGTGCTGGTCCCAGTGGTGGGACCCGCACCTATAAGACAATGGGGGCACATCCTATCAATATGCCCCCACTGTTCATGATGAGACAACCCCTTTAAAATACTGCTCAAAAACACTAAGAGGAGTATTTTTAATCTTCCGGAAAATAAATTGAGCGCGACCTTGGATAGCAGTCAGCCAAACTATCCCTCCTGACCCTCCCATGCACCTGCATGTTCGGTTTGGTTGAGTATGCATGTCTCAATAGGAAGTGAGGAATAAGCAGGTGTCAGACCCCCTCCTGTGAGAACAAAAGATCGGTAGAAACGATGAAGAAAGCCAACATGCCCAATCCTAGTTGGGATACCCCTTCATGGTCAGTCCATGACAAAGAAAGACCTTAAAAATATAAATGTCAAAATCTGTTCAAATGGACGTTTTCCTTAACATTTCACTCTATACCCATAGCCCTGAACCAGATCATTCACACAGGTAGGTCTAACCTACAAAGTCAGTCTCGTGTGAAGGTGCACTATATTTTAGGGCAGATAGAAATCCAGGGGGGTCATTTATCAAACTGGTGTAAAAGTAGAACTGGCTTAGTTGCCCATTAGGGCTGAAACGATTCATCGAGTACATCGATGAATTCGACACAGAAAAATCCTCGATGCAAATTTTCTGCATCGAGGATTCGTTTGTGTCACGTGACCGCAGAGCGGGAGTAAAATTACTTCCGCTCTGTGGTCTCCGCCGGCCGCAGCAGTTAACAGATAAGACTTACATCTCCTGTAGAAGCGCCTCCGTACACGGCCCGGCTCTTTCATGGTCCCGCGCTGCACTTTGACCCGACGTCACACTGCGTCATGACGCAGTGTGTACGTCAGAAAGACTGTGCAGCGCGGGACCATGAAAGAGCCAGGCCGTGTACGGAGGCGCTTCTACAGGAGATGTAAGTAGTATTACATGTTAACTGCTGCAGGAGGGAACTGAACCGGGGTGGGAGAGGGGTGGCAAGCTGTGGCACTGAGGGGGGGGGGGGGGGGGCAAAGCTTGTGCACTGAGGGGGGGGGGGCAAAGCTGGTGGCACTGAGGGGGGGGGGGCAAAGCTGGTGGCACTGAGGGGGGGGGGGGGCAAAGCTGGTGGCACTGAGGGGGGGGGGGGGGGGGCAAAGCTGGTGGCACTGAGGGGGGGGGCAAAGCTGGTGGCACTGAGGGGGAGGGGCAAAGCTGGTGGCACTGAGGGGGAGGGCAAAGCTGGTGGCACTGAGGGGGAGGGGCAAAGCTGGTGGCACTGAGGGGGAGGGGCAAAGCTGGTGGCACTGAGGGGGAGGGGCAAAGCTGGTGGCACTGGGGGGGGCAAAGCTGGTGGCACTGGGGGAGGGCAAGCTGGTGGCACTGGGGGGGGCAAAGCTGGTGGCACTGGGGGGGGCAAAGCTGGTGGCACTGAGGAGGGGGGCAAAGCTGGTGGCACTGAGGAGGGGGGCAAAGCTGGTGGCACTGAGGAGGGGGGCAAAGCTGGTGGCACTGAGGAGGGGGGCAAAGCTGGTGGCACTGAGGAGGGGGGCAAAGCTGGTGGCACTGAGGAGGGGGGCAAAGCTGGTGGCACTGAGGAGGGGGGCAAAGCTGGTGGCACTGAGGAGGGGGGCAAAGCTGGTGGCACTGAGGAGGGGGCAAAGCTGGTGGCACTGGGAGGGGGCAAAGCTGGTGGCACTGAGGGGGGGCAAAGCTGGTGGCACTGAGGGGGGGCAAAGCTGGAGGCACTGGGGGGGGGGGCAAGCTGGAGGCACTGGGGGGGGCAAGCTGGAGGCACTGGGGGTCAGGCTGGAGGCACTGGGGGTAGGCTGGAGATACTGGGGGGCAAGCTGGAGGCCCTGGGAGGCACCTGGTGGCGCAAGCTGGAGGCCCTAGGAGGCAAATTGGTGGCACTGGGGGCGCAAGCTGGAGGCACTGGGAGGCGCACTGGGGAGCAAGCTGGAGGCCCTGGGGGGCAAACTGGAAGCACCTGGTGGCCCTGGGAGGCAAGATGGTGGAACTGGGGGGCACTTGATGGCACTGGAGGGCAAGCTGGTGGTATCTTATGGCAATGGGGGGCACCTGAAGGCACTTGGGAGCAAGCTGGTGGCACTGGGAGGCAAGCAGGAGGCACCTGGTGGCACTGGGGGGCAAACTGGAGGCAAAGGGGCCTGATGGCACAGGGGAGCTGATGGCATTGGGGGTAACTAATGACATATAGGACTGATGGCACGGGCGGGGGGGAGGTCTGCTGACTTAGAAAGGTATACGTTCTTTTAATTAGCTATTTCTTATTAGAGTACTCGATTAATCGTTGGATTAATCGGTAGATTACTTGATTACTAAAATAATCGTTTACTGCAGCCCTATTGCCCATAGCAACCAATCAGATTCCACCTTTCATTTTCCAAAGGAGCTGTCCAAAATGCAAGGAGGAATCTGATTGGTTGCTATGGGCAACTAAGCCTTTTCCATTTTATACCAGTTTGATAAATGACCCACTCCATTTATTACTAGGTTGACATGGAAATATCCCCCAGGAAACACAACATGCATCTCTTCACGGACTCCAACCCCATTAAAATGTAATGCAGTGAAATACCAGATCTAGGGTAGGCAAGGCTAAAATATCAGGCTGTTTCATCTTTCAGTCGACCCCCGAGGAAGACTTATTAAAACTGGAGCAATATGGAAAAGTGAAACAGTTGCCCATAGCATCAGATTGCAGCTCTCATTTTCCAAAGCTTCTGTATAGAAAGATGAGTAACACACAAAACTTACTTCCACAGAGCCGTTGTGTTTAATGGGGCTCGCACCGTCGGTGGACTCATGCACTTCTTGGTCAGTTTGATTTGATTTAGGCGCCGGCTCTTCCTCTTTCAGAACAGAGTTCTCATTCAAGTCAATGGTAGCATGTCCATTAGTGATAACAGATCCGTTCACCAAGTCAGCACTAAATCTTCCTTTCCGTCCACCTTTACTCTCCTCTTCAGATTCCTCTTCCGATTCTGCCCCATAAGGAACCAGCACGGTGGAAGATACTACCGGACCGGCACTGGCCAGCGGTCCACGGTTCAACTTATATGGGAGGTCAGTGGTGGATGGGGCTGCAGAGGTAGACTGGGAGGGGCCGTCCTGTTTAGCTTCAGAGGAGAGGTCTTGGGCAGGAAGGGGTTTATTAATGTTCACTATGATTTTTTGTTTTTTGCCATTCATAGTCATTTGTCTGTTCATGGGCAACGGGCCGATGCATCTTTTAAGAATGTTGCCATTTATTCCGGTACCATTTAGAGAGGTTTTGGGTGATCTACTCCCATTCATGTTCTTTGCATTCTACAAAAAATAAGAAAAATAAAAAATATTGTAGTTGCAACTGATACACTGTTCATATGATCTACACATTTTATGCTTTCAATAAGAAGAGAATTGGCTCTCCGGACAACAAAGGATTGAGGATGTGGAAATCCAGCCAGCTGGATCACACCACTGCAATGGGGGGGTTGGGGTGACAGTCGGGCCACAATGCCGCCACGGCTGTGTGCATGAGGCCCAATAGTAAGATTGAACTAATATTTCCTACTTTACAGAAAAAAAAGTAGAGGGACACTACCATTGATTTTAAGGGTTTGGCCGATTTCCTATATTGATAAGCTACATCAGATCAGCGGGGGTCTGACTCCCGACACACCACTACGACCAACTGTTTGAAGAGAACGATCGCTGCATTCTCTTCATTGTTTAACCACTCACTGTCGGCATCGCAGCAACCAGCAGGGGCAATTGCAGCTCCTCCGTCCCATTCACTTTAATAGGAAACATCAGACGGAGTGTAACTGTAGCTGCGGTCTCTTCAAACAGCTGATTACCGGGGGTGCCGGCAGTCGGACCCCTGCCGATCTTATACTGAGGACCTTTCCTGTGGAGAGGCCATCAATAGAAGAAACCGGACAACCCCTTAAAAGGGAGTCGCCCCCGGATTAGAAGACCATTCCTGCCGTCTTCCTAAAACAGCACCACACTTGTCCATGGGTTGTGTCTAGTGTTGCGGTTCAGCCTCACTGAAATGAGATGAGCCGCAATGCCAGACAACCCATGGACAGTGTAATGCTGTTTTTGGAAGTAGCCATGATTTTCCTAATCCTGGACAAAGCCTTTAACATGCCCATTGACTTGAATGGGTTTGTCCAGACATGCATTCCCACCCGATCTAACATTGGGTTAAGGAAGATGCAACTGCAAGCTGTCTGTGTGTCCCATTTTAATTAGCGGGACCTGTGCACAATACTCTCTGGGCATCAGATGGTTCCATCACCAAGAGTCTATCCAGCACGTAGTAGGTCTCTCCACACCTGATGTTAGATTAGAAGAGTATATGTGCATACCCTCTTGAAATGTTATTTTCTGATCATAAATGGCAAATCAACCTCATAGAAAACAGAAGAAAACAAAATACTGTCCAAATATAGGACACAGTGCAGTCTTACTTTGATGATCTGCTGGGGTCCTATGAAATCAGACTTTGTGCCTCCAACTTGATGGCTGCTGCTGGGCTGAGGAGAGTTGGGGCTGGCAGACTGATGGGAGTAAGGAGAGTCTCCGCACTGTACATTCTGCGATCTTGGGGAAAGAAAGAGAAATTAAACCTCTAAAGAAAATACAAAAAGAGCTTTATTTTGTTATAAGATAAGTAAAGCCAAATGTAAAATATATACCGGATATAAAACAGAAGGTATGCCTGCTGGTTGAGCACGGTCCGAATGTCTGCACTGGACACGATGGAGTCGTTCATCAAGTACCATTGGTCATTACTGGCCTGAAATAGATCAGAATTTACAGTAACGATTACTGAATAAGAACGTGAAGTTACAGTAAATGGTCTGCACTTGTACTGATTGCCGGTTGTAATTCTCATGCTATTGGTATGATCTGTACTTGACACCCGAAAGGTTATCACTGCTCACACCTGATAACTTTTAATGGAAACAATGTTAAAGGTGTTGTCACATCTGAGACAATGGAGGTATATCGCTAGGATACGCCCCTATTGTCTGATAGCGGTGGGATCCGCACCTATATAGAGAACGGAGCGGGCCATTCTCCCCATAGAAGTGAATGGGTGACCGGCCGTCGCTCCCATCCACTTCTATGGGCCCGACGGAAATAGACAAGCCGTTCCCTGGCTATTTGCGGTAGCCCCAAAGAAATTAATGGAGGGCGGCTGCACATGCGCAGTGCGACCTCCACCACTTTCAGGGCTCTGTTTAGGAGATAGGTGCAGGTCCCACACCTATAAGACAATGGGGGCATATCCTTGCAATATGCCCCCATTTTCTCAGATGAGACAAACCCTTTACGGACTATTAAGAAGCTCTGGAGACAACCTTGTTTTTATACGAGAAGAAACCAGCGGACTCTAGTTACTGGACTTTGTAGTAATATATGGTGCGTTTTCTAGAATTCTCTCACCTTTACATAGCAGAAGTAGTGCCCGGTGTGACAACTTAGGCCTGTATGCACAAGAACAGCGTATAAAGAGTACATGATTGGTTCTCCATGGGGGTTGGATGTGAATGGACGGATGTTGAGGTATTCTGGGTACTTTATTTCCTGAATACAAGGGAGAAACGAGAAACAAAAAAAATCCAAGAATTAGGAGCCCATAAGAAAAGGTAAGGGTAAGGTCAAGGTCCATCCATCCGTCACATAACTGAGCTGAGATTCACAAAGTATAAACTGCTGGTGGTGCTTGGTCAATGATCACACCACCTTTTATTTTAGGTTCTGCAGCAGGGTATATGTTGGGACAGGGTCACATTAATACTGGGTGGCATCTCCCCTTGCTGCGATACAGGGGGCCACTCTGGCATGGTGTCATACAGATGCTGGATACCCTCCCGTCATAACAAGCTCTTTTAACTTGGACCCATAGTTTAGCCAAGGTGGGTGCTGGCTGCTGTGCATAGGAGATCTGTCACCCCATCCAGTCCCAGACTTTCTCGATGGAGGAGAGATCTGGCGATGAACCTGGCCAGTGGAGCTTCTGGACACCCCGAATAACACTTTGCGTAAAGCAAGCAATGTGTGGGCAAAAGCGTTATCTTGTTGATACACAACATTTAATTGCATTAAGAAAAGCAGTAAGAAAGGTTCCATGATGTCCTGGACACAGCAAAAGGCTGGTCAATGTTCCCTCCACAAATACCAGATGGGAATCACCAAACTACACCAAACCTGGTGGTTAAACCACGACCAATATCAGCATCACCATGACAAGTAGAGAACCCCCCAACTTGGTTGTTCAAATCATCAGTTTTAAGAGGATCGGCAGTAATAGGAAGGAAAAGTGGGTATATCCATGAAATAAAGAGCAGTATACATGCAGGGCGATTTATGGATATCAAGTCACAACATCATATGTGCCAAAACAGACAAGTGACAAAGGAACAAAGAAGACGATTTACCTTTGAAAGTTTCCCACCACTGAAGCTTGCAAACCTCTTCAAGGACAAAGTCAGCACATTGGATATTCGATGTACTGTGAATCTTTTTGTTGCAGTAACCAATTGTTTACACCTAATAAAACGTGAGAGATCGGCAAATTAATGTTATAAGGGTGGGCACTATATGCTACCTTCTACAAATGTAATAGGCTGTAATAACAGCATGATCTGCACTGACATCCCCATTGTGCCGACAGCCATCTCTCATTTATACATAAATCCATACTAATTCTATTACGTGTAAACTGGCCTTATACAAGGGTCCATTTTACAGACATAGTTATAGGAGATGAAATTAAAAACTAGAAACTACAAAGTGACAGCAGATTTCAGCCAGTATCAACTACAGACCTCTATGTCATAGACTGGAAACTTAGAAAAGGATAAGACTGAATGTTCAGCGACAGGAACCCTGTAAGAAAATCAGTCTGGATCTGACCACTGGGAACCCCCCTCAATGATCATTAGACCAGAGGTCCCTGATGTGACCACAAGGGGTGAGCGAATCGAGCTTCGGATCCAAGATCCAAAGTCGATTTTGTTGCCAAACTTTGCTTTACTGCTCCATACAGCACTAAAATATATATGTTACGTGGAGGCAAAATTAGTTAAGTCCAAAGTCATGCGAGACTTCGGTGAACACCACAGGACTCTGATTCTATGACTTTAAAAACAGGAATCCGAAGTCGGCTGGTACCTCGATACCAAAGCGGACATCGGATTCCTGTTATAAAATGTGGTCACCCCTAGCTAACCACTACCACCAGGGATCAGACACTTATGCCCTATCCTGTGGACAGAGGACAGGTGTTCTTTATGGGAAAACCTCTTTAATAGTTAAATTCCCAATAAAGAAAAAAAAAAATATTTGAGCATTATTTCTTGGAACTCTGCATTACATCTTTCCTGTGTTATTCAGACTATAAAGATAGGAATACATTGACAACTGGCTGTTATCATTCACCTTGTGAAAGGGCTGTGTACCTGCACTGACAGCGCTCCGAGTGGACAGTCCCGGGCAGTCAAGTAGAATACTGACACCCAGTTGTGTTTGGTAGTAAACTAATTTATGTAGGGTTGTCAACATGCAAAATGCCATCAAATACACACAAAAAAAAAAAAATTATGTAGTCATACTCACTTGCTGCAATTATATGCGTTTTCCCCTTCAAGCTGTTCTGCTTTCACAAACTGTTCCAGGGCTTTAGTTACACTATGGGAAGTCTAATGACAAATAAAAGGATTTTCATTACCAAACAGAAGCCCATTCATCAATGCAAATCATTTATACATTTACTATGAGATCTGCTCTGATTCAAGAAATGAAGCTTTGGATGTTCTGCAATGAGGGGTCCAGGTGCTGATCAGATTGCTGAAAAGAAGGGCAGTAGAGTTGAGCCCCTTACACCTTACGCTGCGGCAGGCTTTGTGATTGATCGTGTACGAGTTGGGCTCATAAATATACGGGGGAAACTTACCATGCTCCAAAAAAAAAAAAAGTAGCAGAAAACAAGGCGGGCTTAGCAAAAGAGAAGTGGGCCCTCCATATTTTGACATAATTTTCACCAGAAAACTGGTGTATAGCTCAGTTTCGGACATAACAGCCCCAAGATGACCCAAATTTACTAAGGCGGCCTACATCACTTAAAGGGGTTTTTCCATCACAGATAATGGGGACATATCGCTAGGATATGCCCCCATTGTCTGATAGGTGCGGGTCCCACCGCTGGGACCCGCACCTACAACGAGAACAGAGAAATTAATGGAGGTCACACTGCGCACGCCCAGCCGCCCTCCATTCATTTTAATGGGGCCGCCGAAAATAGCCGAGTGCTGGCTCGGCTATTTCCGTCTGCTGCATAGAAATGAATGGGAGCAGGGGCTGCACATTCACTTCTATGGGAGCAGTGCTTGGTGGTGGACGGACCCCAGGACATCCGGGGTCCTCCAGCCACAGCTCTCCCCACTCCGTTCTCCTTGTAGGTGGGGGCTTATCCTAGCAATATGCCCCCATTGTATGTGATGGGACTATCCCTTTAATGAATTTAGCACATCTTAATCCAGCTGACTTTTTATTAAGACTGGTGTATGAAACGCCAGTCTTAGTAATGCTGCCCCTATGAGTCCATACACCACTAACCTAACCTCTCCAAGGAGAGCTGAACGGCAAAAGGATCCTTGCACCAAAAAGGGATTGCCCAGCATGGACAAACCACATAATGACTGACACATTAATAAAAAGGACATGTATGTTTTACCTTTATCTCCAGAGGGATATCGAGATATTCATCATAGGTGTCAGAAACGGATTTACAATTTAGACATTTCACTGTAAAACAAATATAAAAAGAAGGGATATGATGTGAGTTATGGTATACTTTATTTTTTCTACACGAGTAGGAGGAAGGACTCCATGCATATAAATGCTGTGAACACCACATCTTACCTCGAGAACGTAGACAACCACCAAATATCTGATGTACAAAAGTTGTTGTTTGTGTATGCCTGTCCAAGCTGAAAGAGAAAGAAAAGCAGCGACTGAGCATCTGAGAATAAAATCCACATTGATGTGTACAGTGATAAACTAAACAACACAGTCCCATCTTTATATATAGGCAGCGAGTGAAATATAGCCAGTAGGTAGCTGTGTGCTAGGAGTTCACTCTCAAAACTTGTACTCTTTTTTCAGGAGGAATACCAGGCATGTAAAGTGCAACAGGTTATAAAGGAAGAACCTTATGCACTAGTAATCGCTATAAGCTTTAAAGGGCCGGGCAAATAAACAATTATCCACAGGTTATATGAAAACTATAGCAATGCTGATGCTCTAACCACTGGGACCCCAACAAAGACAAAACCAGTGCTCCTGAGCCTCCATTTGACTGGAGTGGTGGATGCATGTGCACTTCATAGACTATGGGCTGACAGAGATAGCTGAGCACTGTACATGGCCATCTCTGTCGGTGCAATGAATCACTGCTTCATGCAAATGGGGAATATGGGACCCTCGTTCTTGTAATTGGTGGGGGGGGGGGGACCAGCAGTTGGACCCCCAGCAATCATAATTTATCATTTGTCCTGTGGATAGGTGAGAAATGCTAATGTGTTGCTGGAGCTCAGGAAGAGAAAGAATCAGGGCCCAGTAACTGAACTACTGTACACTGCAAAGTTACAGCTTATTGTACTGTGAGCGCTGTATCATATGATTTTTCTCTTATAACTGGCAGTACAGCGAATATTTTTTCTCCAAAGTTGCATAGAGATTGTAGATACTTAGGTCCTGGGTTTAAGACTGCCAAGTTGGGACAGGAGGGAGCGGTACGGGATGGGCAGCCCATGATAGAAATGCCCATTCTTGTCCGCAATGACAAAGCTGCGGAACAATGGATGTGGACAGCATGCGGTGTGCTGCACACATCTTTTGTGGCCTCATTGAAATGAAAGGGTCCGCACCCGTTCCACAAAATTGGGGAACAGATGAGGACTCATTCATACGGTCGTGTGAATAAGCCCTTATGGTCAAGCAGGCAGAAGCTGTTGAATGAGAACACCACTGCCTTTCCAAGAAAAAAAAAAAATGGTATGAGGATATGAAGCTATTTCATGGGGGTAAAGAGGCAGGCAAGGAAAGTTCAACCCAAAACCAGTAAACTGTGGTAGAAAAGTATAGTGAGAAAGTTATCTTAAACAAGATAAGCCGGGTTGCTAGAGCAATTTCATTCAATTTCAATCAGTGCCCATAGTAATAGGGAAATATATATATATACACACACACATATACATACACACACATATATATATATATTGGAAAAAAAGAAAGAAGCAGCACTTACTAAGCGGGTGCAATATCCCCCAAGGTACCTGAAGCCAAGATCCATTAGACAGAACAAGAAGAAAACGGAGGCAGCACTCCCAAAAATCGTGAAAAAAGTAGTGGTTTTAATCACCCATCAGCAGCAACGTTTCAACTGCACAATGCAGTCTTTGTCAAGCTGCATGACAAAGACTGCATTGTGCGGTTGAAACGTTGCTGCTGATGGGTGATTAAAACCACTACTTTTTTCATGATTTTTGGGAGTGCTGCCTCCGTTTTCTTCTTGATATATGAATATATATACACACACAAAAAATAAACAAGCTCCTCCAAAATAAATGAATAGGATGAGGACAGGAGCAGGCTACTAGATATACAATACAAAAAAGTAGCAGCACTCTGTATGCGCTAAGATACAGATACGGTGAATGTGTGAAAAAAGTAAAATGCATGACTGCTATACTTACTATGAGATAAAGTAGAAGCTCTTAGCGCAGTCATGCGTTTTACTTTTTTCACACATTCACCGTATCTGTATCTTAGCGCATACAGAGTGCTGCTACTTTTTTGTTTATATAGAGATAGATAGATAGATAGATAGATAGATAGATAGATAGATAGATATTACATACATGGATATAGATAGATAGATAGATAGATAGATAGATAGATAGATAGATAGATAGATAGATAGATATTACATACATGGATATAGATAGATAGATAGATAGATAGATAGATAGATAGATAGATATTACATACATGGATATAGATAGATAGATAGATAGATAGATAGATAGATAGATAGATAGATAGATAGATAGATAGATAGATAGATATTACATACATGGATATAGATAGATAGATAGATAGATAGATAGATAGAGGAAAAAAAAATTTTTTTGCGGACCCAATTAAATCAATGGGTCCTCGTCTAATCTGCAAAAAAAAAAAAAAAAAAAACAGAACAGGCACAGAAACAAAATACTTTCGTGTGTATGTAGCCCAAGGATAAAACATTTAATAAGATATCAGCCTGGACCACAGAACTGCATTGCCACTGGTAAATCTCACTTACTTAGAGCAACCTTTAAGACAGGATTTCTGCATTTCCTCTACCGTATATCTAAGAAACTCATGGGCATCCTCCTGGCTTCCATAACGAAAGTGCTTTGCAATACCTAAAACAGAAGGATAAATAAGTAAGTGATAATTAACGGACTACTGAGCAGCTAAAATTGAAACAAGCACTGGTCTATACAATAGATGAGATATGGTACAAAAATGAAATCAGAAACCTTTTGCAAAGCACGTTCGTTCTTAAAGAAGAACTCCCGCAAAATTTTTTATTCTCGGACCTGTTAGAAAGGTGCATGATATAATCTGTAGTGATTGTCATTTTCTTATCAGAGAATGTAATTGTGAGTAAAAACCTCTCTTCTTATTGTAGCTGGGTCATGTGACCAACTCCCTGACCTCCAACTGACCCAGGACAGGAAGCCAGTCACTTCTCTATTCATTCCTATGAGACTGAAAGTGAGGCTCCTATAGGAATACATAGAAAATTAGACTTCCTGTCCACACAAGATGCTGTGTGAGTTGGTGGGTCTAATTCCTAGTCACATGACACAGATAAGAAACTTCAGGATGATATAACTCAAATTCAGCTACTGGTAAGAAAATGACATTCACTACACATTACATCATGTACATTTCTAGCAGGACGTGGAATAAAAATTTTTGCGGGAGTTCTTTAATTATTACAAAGCGTTTCTGAGCACTGATTTTCATTACTGGACATGGCTTAGATGTTTTTGTGAATACCCATTACAATGGAAAAATGACTTCTGCTTATGATTGCCAGTCTGAAGGATGGACAATATTACATTTCACATATCCTGCCACTGTTAAACAGCACATGTCAGCAGGGTCGGACTGGCCCACCACAGTATCAGAGGTTCCTCTGGTGGGCCCAAGCTCTGACAATAATGGACTCTAATAAAACATGGCCCTTGAGGTCCTATGTGCAAGACAGAATCATTTCCTCTGAAGGGCCCAAGGATTGCCAGTACTAGGGATTAGAACAAAGTTTTATGTGAATTGACTTCGGATATTTCATCTGAAGTCAATTCGCTCATCCCTAGTCAGTATGATGCTGTCTGCACAATCAACCCTATTAAACCAGTCATGATACCTGGTAGGGTTAGAATGATACCTGTCTGTTGTGGCACTCCCAAAAAATAAATAAATAATTTATGCAAATGAAGGCTTTACTGGACCAAAGACATTGAAGCCACTAAAAAAACTGAAGTGCAGCAAGGGGCTCGACGACGCCCCTCTGTGCGCTTAAAGGGGTTGTCTCATTCCAGTAAGTGGCATTTATCCTGTAGTGAAAGTTAATACAAGACATTTACTAATGTATTGTGATTGTCCATATTGCCTCCTTTGCTGGTTGGATTCATTTTTCCATCACATTATACATTGCTCGTTTCCATGGTTACAGACCACCCTGCAATCCAGCAGTGGTGGTCGTGCTTGCACACTATAGGAAAAAGCACTGGCCTATCTGTGTTCCCATGGTCCCGGCCACCAGAGTGGCCGACGCTTTTTCCTATAGTGTGCAAGCACGACCACCACTGATGGATTGCAGGGTGGTTGTAACCATGGAAACGAGCAGTGTATAATGTGATCAAAAAATTAACCCAGCCAGCAGAGGAGTTAATATGGACAATTACAATACATTAGTAAGTGGCTTGTATTAACTTTCTCCAGGGTTGTGGAGTTGGAGTCATGGAGTCGGTGTCCATTTTGGTGGAGTCAGAGTTGGTTTAAAATGGACCGACTCCGACAATATATAATAAATTGGTACAGTTAGTTCAATGCAGTATGTGCTGAATATATTTTCATAAGAATTTGGGAAAATGATGAAAAATCCTACAAAAGTCCACTCTATTCCTGATCTAAGCATCTAGGCTTTTAGTTGAGATGACGGTGTGCTGCCCTTTATGTAGATGCTCAGAAGTGAAGCTCCTCTGCTACAGATCAGAGGAAAAAGGCACTGGGAAGGAATGGCTGCACTCATCTCAGATCTACTAGAGAAAACAGGATTAAAGGGGTATTCTCATCTTGGACAATGGGGGCATATCGCTAGGATATGCCCCCATTGTCCTATAGGTGCGGGTCCCGCACCTATATCGAGAACGGGGCCCCCAAAGTGAATAAGTGCGTGGCCCGCTCTCCATTCACTTCTATGGGGCCGCCGCAAATAGCCGAGCGCTGGCTCGGCTATCTTCGTCGGCTCCATAGAAATGAATGGGAGCTTTGGCCGTGCATGCGCAGTGCGCTCCCATTCATTTCTATGGAGCCGACGGAGATAGCAGAGCCAGCGCTCGGCTATTTGCGGCGGCCCCATAGAAGTGAATGGAGAGCGGGCCGCGCACTTCTTCACTTTGGGGGCCCCGTTCTCGATATAGGTGCGGGTCCCAGCGGCGGGACCCGCACCTATAGGACAATGGGGGCATATCCTAGCGATATGCCCCCATTGTCCAAGATGAGAATACCCCTTTAAAGGGTTTTCTCACTAGTTACAAAGATTAGCTTTCTACATAAAGGGACAGTTAAAAGAAGACATTTTCTAAATACAGTGGTCAGTATATTTTACTTTTGTCATGAAGTATTGACAGTTCAACAGGTCTCTCACTGTACACAGGTTTCTATGGTAACCTGCAGACCAGAAAGACTGTTATCTGATTGGCTGAGAGCAGGAGTGACCTCAGTAAGCAACATTTGCTGAGGACTGAGAAGTATGGCTTTACCTGTAATTGTGTTAGAGATCACAACCTCCTGCTCTGTCAGTTAATATATGCTAATAACTGCTGGAGACCCCCCACGGCCTGAGGAGACACAGTACGTGCAAACTGCCTGTCAGCCAGTGAATCAATGTGCTGAGAAAACCCCTTTAAGGAAAGTACTTCTTAGTATATCTAAATTTTCAATAAAATGTGCATAAATCCATTGTCCAGTGCATGTTCTCTCTGTATGCTTTATGCTTTAGTTTGCTTTTCTTCTGATGTAAAACACCTAGGGTCTTATGTATGAAAACTGTCTAGGTGTAGAAGTTTCTTTGTTGCCCATAGAAACCAATCAGAGCTCCCCTTTCATTTCATATATTGCTTTGGAGAAATGAAAGGGGAGCTCTGATTGGTTGCTATGGGCAACAAAGAAAGTCTTAGACCTAGACAGTTTTCATACATCAGGCCCTTAGTGAGCTGTACCCTGAGATGCCTGATACTTAAATTTCAGAGTAAAGATATCTAGTAAAACAAATTTTTTTTTTTGTCATGACATGTCTGTACTATTGATTTATGCAAAGTTTGTTTAAAGTTATCACTTAACATGCGCTGTGTATGAGGGACTCGGAGTTAGGAAATTGAGGAGTCGTTGGAGTCGGGGCTTTGGCTTACTGACTTTACTCTACATGATACATACCACTTACTGAAGTGAGACGACCCCCTTTAAGGCCTAATTTGCATAAATAATGATATTTCCTTCTTAGGAACACCACAACCAATTTTCACAAGAAATGCATCATTGAGTGAGCACTTTATATCCCTACATAATCTATAATACAGCAATTAGAAATCTGGCCTCTACTCTTTCTACTCTTCTGCACAGTCCTACATTTGCATATAGCGTTTTTCTGTTAGTTTTTTTAAGCCAAAGCCAAAAGTGGATTAAATAAAGAATGGTCTCTATAAAGGAAGAACTTCTCCTTCTCCACTTCTTTCTTCGGCTCAAAAACTGCAGTGGCCTTTCTCCAGAAAATGTTGTGCGCCTTCCATTCTCCTGTAGCTTGTCCTGGTGAGCGCTTGTCAGGGGTGTCAAACTTCTAAAATGTGCTCATTAGACATATGAGGCCTATGATGCTTTATGGTTAGTTCAGTCTGTCTAACTGGACAGGAAGATTTTGTTTTTTTAGGCAGAAACTTACGTCTAAGATCATTGATAACACTGGTAGGCTTGATGACTCCTCCGGAGTTACACAGGGCCTGGGCCACGTGAGCTTGCATCACACACATCATACAGAAGTCTTGTTCACGACCTGAAAGCAAATGGACGGAAGAAGAGACGTTAACAGGTGGAAAGAAAGGACTGCTAACTATGAAGCCATTTCTGTGTGGACTCAATTATTCATATTGGGGAAAGTCAGAGTCCACGACCTGCAGCTCTCCAGATAGTCAGGCTTCTAGGACTAGTAGTTTTACATCAGCTAAGACACCTTAAGCCTTCTCACCCAGGTAATACTTTGTGGCAAACAATACTTAAAACGTGGAATCGTCTACTTTCAGTATTCAAAGGTGGACCCAGTCCTGTTTCTAGAGGACGGCTTCTCTCTGCTGACATCTCTATTTTAGTAATCTATTTATGAAGGGGAGTCTTTCACCTGTTTTTCACCAATATAACTAAGAGCACTGCCCCACAGAAGATTACAGAAACATCCCAGACATACCTGTGTGCACTGTGTGTGTATTACATGTCACATCCCAGACATACCTGTGTGCACTGTGTCTGTATTACATGTCACATCCCAGACATACCTGTGTGCACTGTGTGTCTGTATTACATGTCACATCCCAGACATACCTGTGTGCACTGTGTGTGTGTATTACATGTCACATCCCAGACATATCTGTGTGCACTGTGTGTCTGTATTACATGTCACATCCCAGACATATCTGTGTGCACTGTGTGTGTATTACATGTCACATCCCAGACATACCTGTGTGCACTGTGTGTCTGTATTACATGTCACATCCCAGACATACCTGTGTGCACTGTGTGTCTGTATTACATGTCACATCCCAGACATACCTGTGTGCCACTGTGTGTCTGTATTACATGTCACATCCCAGACATACCTGTGTGCACTGTGTGTCTGTATTACATGTCACATCCCAGACATACCTGTGTGCACTGTGTGTCTGTATTACATGTCACATCCCAGACATACCTGTGTGCACTGTGTGTCTGTATTACATGTCACATCCCAGACATACCTGTGTGCACTGTGTGTGTGTATTACATGTCACATCCCAGACATACCTGTGTGCACTGTGTGTCTGTATTACATGTCACATCCCAGACATACCTGTGTGCACTGTGTGTCTGTATTACATGTCACATCCCAGACATACCTGTGTGCACTGTGTGTCTGTATTACATGTCATATCCCAGACATACCTGTGTGCACTGTGTGTCTGTATTACATGTCACATCCCAGACATACCATGTAATACAGACACACAGTGCACACAGGTATGTCTGGGATGTGACATGTAATACACACACACAGTGCACACAGGTATGTCTGGGATGTGACATGTAATACACACACACAGTGCACACAGGTATGTCTGGGATGTGACATGTAATACAGACACACAGTGCACACAGGTATGTCTGGGATGTGACATGTAATACAGACACACAGTGCACACAGGTATGTCTGGGATGTGACATGTAATACACACACACAGTGCACACAGGTATGTCTGGGATGTGTCTGCAATCTTCTGTCGGGCAGTGCTCTTAGTTATATTGGTGAAAAACAGGTGAAAGACTCCCTTGAAGCACAAGGGTATCAATTCATCAATACAATTCCAGAAGGAATTACAGAGGAAAAACACAAAGCAGCATTCCTTTTTAACAGTAATTACTAAAACAGACATGCCATAAGAGCGGACAGCTCCTCTAAGCGGGAACACTTTGCAGAGAATACCTTCGGATGTCACAAGCCTACAGCGATACAATCTGGTTTGACAAGATGTGCTGTGCAGTTAGTCGACACCCCTAACAGCTCAGCTCTACAAGTTAGTGCATTTTAACAATTCTCTGCTCTCCCTTCCTCACCTGCATTTGGATATTACATAGTGCAGGGATGGTCAACCTGTGGCTCTCCAGGTGTTGTAAAACTACAACTCCCATCATGCCCTACTGTAAGCAGTGTGGGCATGCTGGGAGTTGTAGTTTTGCAACAGCTGGAGAGCCTTAGGACGGCCATCCCTGACATATTGGACTAGTTAAAGGGTTTTTCCAGGATTACTATATTGATGGCCTATCTTTAGGAGAGGTCAACAATATCAGATTGGTGGGGGGTCCAACTCCAGCACTCCAGCTGATCAGTTTGATCCGGCTGCGGGGTGAGTGCTGTTGCTGTCGCACACCTGAACGCCATACAATTAGTCACTACAGTGCTGAGTATTACAGCTTTGCCTCATTCAAGTGAATTGGACAAAACTGCAATACCCTGCACCGCTGTAACGAAAAGTACATGGGTCAATGTAAGCAATGAAGAGGCCGTAGCTCCAACCTGAGCACTGCGTGCCCATCGGCAGAGGTGGCGAGTGTCGGACCATCACCGATCCATAAGATATGCCCAACCTGCGGCCCTCCAGCTGTTGCAAAGCTACAACTCCCAGTATGCCAGAACAGCCTACAGCTATTATGGCACGCTGGGAATTGTAGTTTTGCAACAGTTGGAGGGCTGCAGGTTGAGCATCCCTGGGATGTTAATATTGCAATCATGGAAAATCCCTTTAAGAAGTGCTTTATCTATAATGATCACCACTGCATAGGTCATAGCAAAAAAAAAAAATTGAAAAAAAGGAAACACAGAGGGGGCACGCTTAAAAATAACTATAGTAATATCTATAAATTGCACTTTAAAGCGCAAGAATCAGGTACAAAGGGTTCAACAGGAGGGCTGCTGTGTTATCAATGGCTATAAACAACTCATGGAGGTATACAGGTATGGGGTCTCTTAGCCGATGATAGCTATATACAGACGGCTCAGAAAAGCAAAGGCTGAAAAAAAAAAAAAAAAAGTGCAAGGAGGGGCAGCATCAGGGAAACGTATTAAACATAGGAGGAGTGCCTCACAGTACAGAAAAAACAAGCATTCAGAATAGATCCCATACCTGTATTTCATCTCAGGATTTGGGCTGTATTGGGAATTGCATGTGCACAATTTACTAGACTCCAGTAACTAAGCCCAGTATAGAGCAGGAGGACGGGTCTCCTCTATATAGAGAGTATAGGCGGGCACTGGGGGCATACAGGAGGACTCAATTTGAACTATTCCACCATATCGAAACACACCCATATAGATTATTCAAATCGAGGTGGTAGTCGTTGGACATTGATGTGCAGAAAATATATACCTGCCCAAAATGGTGGCTGTATCATCCAAATCCTGGGCTGCTCCTTGAGTCCAGGGCCAAAAAACCTCCAAAAGAGCTTGCAGTTGTTGAAGAGCAAGAAAACGTGAGCATTTGCTCTCCTGAGCCTTTGCTCTAGGAAGGACTTAAGTGTCACTGCACAGCGGGGCAAAGTTTGCGGACACTGGCAAGGATTATAGTGGACAAGTTTAGCAATAGGTTGCAATCTTGCTTGAAGCCAGTGCTGCTTAGCATCAAGAACTTACAGCTGGAAACATTAAAGGAAACGGGAGATCAGAGTAGAAATTGAATTGGAAAAAAAAGCAACCCACTTTCCTCCAATTTCCCTCGCTGCAGGTTTTCCGCTTCCCCCTGGGGTACATTTACACTGGATGTATACAGGACTAGTTTCGTCAGGAGATGGGCCTGTAGGACGCCATACCCCATACTATTATTTCCTATACACAGGTGCAACCATCTGATCACTGGCTGTTACTGCACTACAACACCCAGCATGCTATCGCTCAAGGTGCTGTGAATAACATGCCACGAGTAGTCTTGCAGCAATAAAAGCTGAACGGGAGGTTGCCCTTTAAAGGGGTATTATGGTTGTTTGAAGTTATCCCTTATCCACAGGACAGGTGGTAACTATTAAATCGGTGGGGGTACTAGTGCTGGAACCCCCACCGGTCACGAGAATGGTCACCTCTGCTGCCCCTCTGAAACGAATGGAGCGTTCGGTCGCACAAGCGCGTGGCAGTTCCATTCATTTCTATGGGAGTTCCCGGAGATATCCGAGTACAGCGCTCGGCTATCTCCAGAATTCCCATAGAAATGAACGGAGTAGCTGCACGCACGCACGCACGCCCGACTGGCCGCTCTGTTCATTTCCGGGAGGGAGGCTGCAAGGAGTACAGACACCCCGTCCTCATGATCGGTGGGGGTCCAAGTGCTAGGAGTCCACCCGATCTAATAGTTATCACCTATCCTGTGGGTAGGGGATAACTTCAAACAACTGGAATGCCCCTTTAAGGACCTCACTAACCAACTGAGCAAGCTGAAAAGTATAAGAAAAGTCGTACTCACAGGTCTTGGAGTGCTCTCGAGTGAGCATGTAGTTCGCAAGAGGTGCCGTGTATGTTAAACACTGCAGAACAGAGTTCACAAAGCAAGTATTGCCAAGGTTTTGGAGACCAGCGCCAACCTTTTGTATACGTTGCCATTTCAGTCTCAGCTTTTCGGCCGGGAAAAGGATCTTTTGTGGTGGATTGATGCCATCTCCAGGAACGGCCAGTGCTGAAAAACACAAAGATGGTGATATTCGTGAGGTTCGCTCCAAAAGGTAAATCTCATGCAAAATAAATAACCTGTCCCGCTGGGTCCAAACAGATCAAGTACAACAGCAAGTGCATCACACAGAGCAGGGCAACACCTTACATTAGTACCTTAAATTGGGTGTCCAGATAGAAGTTTTATAAACGCCTCCACATTGCAATGCATCCATGACCACTCTTCAAGGACTAGTTCATGAGCTGCTGGTTCTCACTATACCTCAATGATGTGGACTTTTCTTACATCGCTATAAAGTTACATTTTTTTGGAAAGTATGGTAAAGTATCACTTGAGACAGCCATATCTGACGGGCCTCCAGACTTGTAAGCAAAAAGTGTACAGTTTTGTGATAACGTGGCATCTTTAAGGTAACTAACTTGAAGGCCGGCCAAACCGAAATTCCGCCGAATTCGTCCTTTCTTCCCCCCCTACAGCTCAATGTCTGTGCCACAATTCCGCTGTAAAACCTGCCTGTGAACGTCCCCTCAGAAATCCAGCCGAGAACATGGGGGTTAAGAACCTGCTGACCTCTTACATTTTTGTCTGGGACTGGGGGGTGCATCTTAATCTTTTCCTCCTAATGCAGACAGCACGGTCAGCAGCTAGAAGGGCCGGGGGTGACTCAGTAAAGTCCTGGCAGGTTGTCACAGCCATGATAACTGCAGTGCATCCCACAGCTGCTGGAGGAGGATCCATAGATTAACACAATGATTGAGGTGGTCCCACAGATAATCAATTGTGTTCAAGTCTGGGGAATTAGGGGGCCAGGGTAGTACTTGCAAGTCTTGGTCATGTTCTTCCAACCAACGTCGGACGTTGTCCCATCCGCCCCAGGGAAGACAATCAGCATGTACAGGTGTATGTGATCTGCAAGGGTGGATTCATACCCAAATCTATTGAGCGTGCCTTCCACATGGATGAGTGGCCCAGAGATTGCCACGAAAACATTCCCCAGGCCATGACTCCACGCCACCAACAGCTTGTGTTCTTCCAGAAATGGTTGCAGGGTTTGATCTTGGATGTTTCTTGTCTGACACGCCAATGGTGTGTCTGTCTGATGAGGCAGAAAACAGGATTCATCTGAGCAGGCGACCCTGTGCCGAGGTCCAGTTCCGATACTTCCAGTTTCAAACCAATGCAACTTTGTTAGCAGAGGTGCAGTGACCATCCGTCTTTTCCGGAGCCCCATACACAGTAGGGTTCTCTATTGTAATAAACACACGTCTGGAACTCTCCTGGTTCATTTTGGTGGTGAGCTGTTCCACTGTAGCGTGTTGGTCCACCCTCGAGCACCTTCATTCACCTCTCATATCAAAGGCACGTGGTTCGCCACAGTTTCCACATGACTTATTCACAATGGTGCCGTTTGTCCACTCACCGTACACTTTCACCACAAGAACAGTTCACACTGCGCAGTTTCGGAAACACAGCCACCCTTGGCCCGAAAACCACCAATAATTAGCCCTTTCTGCAATTCGTGGCTGTCAGGGAGATGTGTGTGCAGACAGCCACAGCACACACCTTATATACCCACTATGCCAATTCACGACACGTGATTTCCTCCGAGTGCTACACGCTGCCGATGTAGGAAGCGGTCATAATAATGTGACTTGACTGTGCATTTCTCAATTTTAATGGTAAGATTTGGCCCATGGAATATCGCGCCAAAATTCCGGCGGCGGCCGTGTGTTTTCTGCCTCCTAACTTTTTCAATGAGAGGCGGCACTAAAGTTCTCAGCCTGGCGGTTTAAAGCCTGCACCATTCTTGCCACAGTGTGCTGCAATGGACCGGTGAGCAGGAAGGCGATGGTTTCTGCTGCGATATACCCTGTGGATATGACGGTGGCAAAATCTGCCATGTGAAGACCCCTTAGTGTTCTCTCAAATCCTATACTGGTGGCCCTCTCAGAAATCCCTGCAGTCACATGGAACCGGGAGGCCCAAATATGAGAAACAACAGGGACATATTATAGGCTCTCAAGTTCCAAACATATCTTTTTTTTTGCAAGTAATGCCAATCAAGGTTGCAGTTCTCCTGTTTCAGATACAGTAGAGGACTCTAGAGCAGTGCTCAGCAACCTCAGGCACTTCAGCTGTTGAGAAACGACAATACCCAGCATGCTCCATTCACTTATATGGGAGTACTGAGAACAGCTAAGCAAAGGTGCTTGCTGGGAGTTGTAGTTTTACAAGAGATTTAGTGCCGGTGGTTGCTGACACAGTAGACTCTTCACCCCCTTTAGGTACATTTGGCACGAGCTCCTTATCTCAGCTCCTATACAGGTAGTAACATACTGTAGAGAGGAGATAAGGCTGTGGTACCAGGTTTCTGTAATGCTAAGACACCCTTGGGATCAGCTTAAGTATCTGGGCCCGAGAGCCGTGAGTGCGGTTTCCCCGATAATGATGTAAACTGTACTGGGTCTGCAGGTTGACTGAACCATTTTACCCAAACCCTCTGTAACGAGCAGCACTGTGCACCGAGAATTCACATTATGCTCTTGAATATGGATTCGTCATCAGGATATGCAGCCTTCTTAAAAGGCAGCATACTACTGGCATAGGCACAAATATATGTGTATATGGCCGTCGTGCCCATGTTGCGGACCACAAATAGTGGTCTGCAAAACACGTGAAGCGGCCGCGTGAGCTCCACATCTTGGACCCATTCACTTGAATGGGTCTGTGATCCACAAGATATGTTAACATATCAGAGACACGGATCGGAATCCAATGAAAACACTCGGATGCCCTTCCGTGGGCCTTCGTGTCAGAGCTTCTGCACCGCAAAAGATAGGACATGTCTTATTTTTTTTTTTTTCTGTATCTTCCGGATCACGGACCCCGGACCTATTCAAGTCAAGGGGTCTGAACCTCAGCACAGAGTTAACACAGCTGGTGCCAGTGTTTTGCGGACTACTGTTTGCAGCTCGCAACGCTGGCATGGCCATCATATGGTCATGTGAATGATTGCTTAGTAAGAAGGGGCAAAAAATAAAATAAAAAATAGAGCAGACTCCTATTAATTCGTTTCAGTGTATTCACGAGGCGAGTGCTCGTCCTGCCCCTCCCTGCCCATTAAGCAATGACTGAACGGATGCTGAGCATCTGCACGTACATCCATACATAAAGCCCATCAATCACTGCTCGCAGTCGATGGGGAGACAATCCTTTCATAAATGCAGCGAGCTCATAACCGAGTCCGTTGCATTGTTGATTGCTCCCGATAACCAAAAGGCACAACTTTTCTTTATGCCATTTTTGGCTAATTAGAGAATATTATGCAGACTTTAAAGGGGTTGTCTCAATTTAGCAAACGGAATTTATCATGTCGAGAAAGTGAATACAAGGCACTTAATAATGTATTGTGATTGTCCATATTTCCTGCTTTGCTGGCTGGATTCATTTTTCCCATCACATTATACACTGCTCGTTTCCATGGTTATGACCACCCTACAATCCAGTAGCCGTGCTCGTGCTTGCATACTATAGGAAAAAGCACAGGCCTGAACCCTGGGAGTGCACATAGGCACGCATGTACAGCAGTCCCTGCCCCGGTTAACTTGTATCTGCGGCACAGCGATGGTCGTAGCCCCTGGATATGAGCCGTGTATAATGTGATGGAAAAATGAATCCAGTCAGCAAAGGGAGCAATATGGATAATAACAATATATTAGTAAGTGCCTTCTATTAACTATCTACATGATAAATGCCATTTGCTGAGGTGAGACAACACCTTTAAAGGGGTTGTCCAGAAATAGAAACACGTGGCTGCTCAATCTCAAGAACAGCGCCATACCTGTCTATAGGTTACATCTGGTATTGCAGCTACACTAATGTAAATGGAACTACAACACCACAGGCTGGAGACAGGAGTGGCACTCCCCCCCCCCCCAATAAATCAGCCATGTTTCTCTAGTACTGGACAACCCCTCCAAACAGGGTAGCATAGTCTGATGACAGATCTGGGTTATGGATTAAAGTGAGAAACCGATCATATTCACAGATACAAATGCATTCACCTTATTCAGCATTTGTTGGCCTGTAAAGGACTAGTAATACCCAAAGTCTGCCAACCAGATAAAGCACAAAATGCCATAGTAATATGAGGTATTCTGGAGCTAATGCTATGCTTGTTTAGTAAATTAGAGATTCTTGGCAAATATATTTTGTACAAAATTATCTGGGCCCGTCCACCAAATCGTCAAGGTGATCTCTGTAGGACGGGAACCTAACACTATTTCCTACCTGTTATGTGCCAACCTTGGCTTCCGTATAATCAGGGGGTGTTGGTTCCACATGCATGCTGGATCCACTCTGCCTTTTGCCATTTCTGGTGCTTCATTTGGTCATGCACTCCTGACTAGCCCGTGTGCCCCATAGGCTGATTTTAATTAGTGTAACTATAAAGCCGAGTGGACTCGGCATGCATGCTGGTACCTGCATCCCTGTATTACTGGAGGGCTTTAAAGCACCAGAAATGGCAAAAGGCAGAAGGGATCCAGCATGCATGTGGAACCAACACCCCCTGATTATACGGAAGCCAAGGTTGGCACATAACAGGTAGGAAATAGTGTTAGGTCCCCGTCCTACAGAGATCACCTTGACGATTTGGTGGACGGGCCCAGATAATTTTGTACAAAATATATTTGCCATGAATCTCTAATTTACTAAACACGCATAGCATTAGCTTCAGAATACCTCATATCTCTACGGCATTGTGCGCTTTATCTGGTTGGCAGTGTGCCGTTGCATTGTATGTATTTTCTTTTCCTTGTGCATTTAGCCATAGCAACGTGCACCTGCTCACTGGGATGTGCTGACTGAAATTCCCTTTTTTACTTTGTAATGCCCAAAGTCTGCCATCAGATAACCGTAAAAATAACCGCTCTCATGCTTACATAGCTCCCTATACTTCTGCTATAAAGCATTGCATATTCATGGTTTACCATCACCATAGACACTGGAAGTGGGCAGGAATCTACATGGTACCAGGCAGCTTTACAGCACGGCTACAAGGATGGAAGAAAAAGGCATGATAAGAAATCTGGACGTGAGCCGGGTCTTACGTGGATCATTCTGCTCTGAAGGCACGGGCTTCTCAGGAACATATGAGCTGGAATAGACGGCAGCACCAGGTACTGGTCCAAGAGAGGTTTTAGCTGGAGAGGATACCATGCTCCAGATTGGCGAACCTGTGTCTTTGTCTCCAGTTGACGGTGCCATTGGCTTGTAAAGCTGGTTCCGGCATGCTGCAGTCACGGAAGACACTTTATCGATTATGGTCATGGTTTGACACTGGGGAAAAAAAGAAATAAGATGAAAAGAAGAGATTAGTAAGGAAAGAAATGATGGTGAATTTCATTTACAGCACAGACTGAACACGTTTAGCGCAGGCAGCCTAAGCGACCATTCACACTACCGTATTATTCTGCCCGCATCATTCCCACAATATTGCAGATCGAATGTCAACCCATTCATTTCAATGGGGCCGCAAAAAATGGGGACAGGACACCGTGGGCTATCCGCATCTATATATCCGTTCCATGGCCCCGCAAAAGAGAGAGAACCTGTCCTGTTCTTGTCCATTTTACAGACAATATACAGAAGTGTTACAATCAGGGCTGTGGAGTCGGAGACCATTTTGGTGGAGTCGGTAGAAATGGACGGACTGACTGACCCCAACAATATATAATAAATTGATACATTTAGTTCAGTGCAGTATGTGCTGTATATATTTTCATAAGAATTTGGGAACATGATGAAATGTCCTATAAATGTCTGTTCTATTCCTGATCTAAAGGTCTAGGCTTTCAGTTGAGATGACTGTGTGCTGCCCTTTATGTAGATGCTCAGAAGTGAAGCTCCTCCGCTACAGATCAGAGGAAAAGGCACTGGGAAGGAATGGCTGCACTCATCTCAGATCTACTAGAGAAAACAGGATTAAAGAGGTTTTCTCACTAGTTACAAAGATTAGCTTTCAACATAAAGGGGCAGTTAAAAGAAGACATTTTTTAAAGAGGACCTTTCACCACTCCTGACATGCCTGTTTTAATAGCTCCTTGCATTCCCCATGTAATAACAATTCTGGAACATCTATTCTTATGTCTGTATGTTGTGCCATTCCTTTATTATTTGCACTAGAAGTTATGAATGAATTGCTATTTGTCTTCAGTAAAGGAACAGAGGGGAGGTGACCAGTTGGGGGTGTGTCCCTGCACAGACTGACTCTAGCCAATCAGTGCTGCCATGTTCAGACTGTGCAGGGACACACCCCCAACTTGTTACCTCCCCTCTGTACCCTTACTGAAGACAAATAGCAATTCATTCATAACTTCTAGAGCAAATAATAAAGGAATGACAACATACAGACATAAGAATAGATGCTCCAGAATTGTTATTACGTGGGGAAAGCATGAAGCTATTAAAACCGGCATGTCAGGAGTGGTGAAAGGTCCTCTTTAAGTACAGTGGTCAATAGATTTTACTTTAGTCATGAACTATAGACAGTTCAGCAGGTCTCTCACTGTACGCAGGTTTCTACGGTAACCTGCAGACCAGAAAAACTGTTATCTGATTGGCTGAGAGAAGTGAAGAATGATGGGACTGAGTGATTACCTGCAGTAAACAAAAGGTACAAGTGTTGTGAGGACTGAGAAGCTTTACCTGTAATTGTGTTAGAGATCACAACCTCCTGCTCTGTCAGAGTAAGTTAATATATGGTAATAACTGCTGAAGACCGACCCACAGCCTGAGGAGACAGAGTGAGTGCAAACTGCCTGTCAGCCAGTGAATCAATGTGCTGAGAAAATCCCTACTTCTTAGTATATCTAAACTTTCAATAAACTGTGCATAAATCAATTGTCCAGTCCATGTTCTCTCTGATGCTTTATGTTTTAGTTTGCTTTTCCTCTGATGTAAAACACCTCGGGCCTTATGTATGAAAACTGTCTAGGTTTAAGAATTTCTTTGTTGCCCATAGAAACCAATCAGAGCTCCCCTTTCATTTTATATAGTGCTCTGGAGAAATGAAAGGGGAGCTCTGATTGGTTGCTATGGGCAACAAAGAGAGTCTTAGACCTAGACAGTTTTCATACATCAGGCCCTTAGTGATCTGTACCCAGAGAAAAGTCTGATACTGAAAGTTCTCAGTTCATATCTCCAGACTGCAGCCTCGCTTCAGGTAAAGCCTAATGCCCGCACCATGATAGGGCGGTATGGTGGCACACCGGTCCTGTGGTATAGAATCTGCCACATGTACGGAGCTATAGCCCCAAGAGGCAATGTGGTTCTGTAGAACAGTAAAAACACTAGAATGCCACCAAAGTGTCCTCAATTATTCATATTAGTCATCCCAGTCCAGTGCTTTATATGAAATGCCATTTCTCTGCCACACATGAAAAAAGTGGTTCTATACATAGTGACATCTCTAAGATGCCAAAGGACAAGTCCACGCACTACATTGCTGCACAGTTTGACTAGCTGCATACGGCCGAGCCACACTTACCCACGGCAGCCAATGGCCACAGGATATTTTGTGTGAGCTGAGTGTATCACACACGTGTACCACCAGCGCTGGAAGACCCCCACTGACAGGGTATGCGTTCTTTTTTTCTTCACAAAATGGGCCAAAAACATCTTCCTGATCTGCTCTCGCCCCAGTCCTCCCTTCTCATCACTTCCTGGTCCCAATTCATCACACAGAAATGCAAGGAAAGGCCTGCTTAGCCGATCACCGATTTTACAGGTGAAACGCCTTAGTGACTGAGACCTTACCTGCCATTTATGGACTGCTGAGCTGCATCAGGATGCAAGTGGATCGGGGAGTGTGAATATGAACCTATTGGAACAAATAAATTTGCCAGATCGCTTTAAGGACAGACGAGCGCGTGTCAGTGTGAGGTCCCGTTCTGAACTCCGCTCCTCTGGCAGGATCGCATGGTATTATGATGATTTATAATGCTGGGATCCTGAGAGTCCTGGAATCAACGGAATTACACTGACAGCATTAGGTCAGTGTAATTCAACGGTTTCCAGGACTCAGTTCAGAATGGGACCTGAGTTTCTTGCACTGAACTCACTCGTCTGTGTCGGTCCTTTAAAGAACTTTCCAAGACTTTACTGATGACGACCTATCCGCAGTATCTGATCAGTGGGGGATCCGACACCCGGGACCCCCGCCGATCAGCTGTATGAGAAGGTACCGACACTCCTGTGAGCTCCGTGGTCTTCTGCCTGCTCACCAAGCACAGCACCATCCATTATATAGTGGTTGTGCTTGGTATTGCAGCTCAGCCCCATTCATTTCAATAGGTGAGGCAATGTCACGGGAAGCGCTGCTGCCTTTTCAAACAGCTAATTGGTGGGGGTCCTGGGTGCCGGATCCCCACCGATCACATAATATAACCCCACCTATCCAAAGGATAGGTCATCAGTAGTAAAGTCTTGGAAAAGCCCCTTTAATGGAGTCCTGATGTGGAATCCGGCTGAAGGAATGGGGCTACATGAAGCGCTATTTTTCCTATCAAATATCTGTCAAAATCTGAAACAGAGGATTCAACGCAGATGTGAACAAAGTCTTAATCCTCATTCACACGTCAGTGTTCCACATACGTGTTAAGTACGTGTTCTCCGTGGACAGCACGTTTCCATTCATTTTAACGTGTGTATTCACAGATCAGTGTTTTTAGCACAGATGCATATGGGTCCGTGAAAACTACGGATGCAACACAGATGCCATCCGTATTTCAGGGATCATTAGCTACAGATGCTTTGAAAATTAGTTTTTTTTCAACTGTGCAGGGTCAGTAAAACAGACAGGAAAAAAACGGACACACAGACCACACACGGGTCTATCACTGACCACCTTCTCACAGATTGGAGCGCGGACACAGACGTGTGAATAAGGAGCTGTCCCCGCTCCTGACACGTCTGTCCATCTGCTTTCCCAATGTAATGACTATTCTACAGCATCTTTCCATATATTTATGTTGTGCTGTTCCTCTATTATTCCTACTGTAAACGTATGAATAAACTGGGTGACACCATTACTCTTGTCAAAGGGACTTGTCTCTTCACAGTCTGACTCTGACACAGAGGTGCGCGTTTTCATACAGATTTCCCTGCGGATCCTAAACGAAATCCACAAGTAAACGATTTTGTCTTGCAGATTTCAGAACTCCATTGACTCCAATGGAAAAAAAAACCTGCAGCAAAGCTGGAAGATAAGGGTGTGTTCACATATGACGGACACGCCACAGATTTTTCATGCTGCAAGCATCGTACAGTATCGGGAAAGTAGACAGGGATTTAAGAAACGCCATCCACACTCTGCCTAAAAAACCTGAGGTGTAAATTGACCTTTGACATCTGCAGCGTACCAGTTTAAGCCTTGTTCACACTTGTGGTTTTTTGACGGACGCGCTCTATCCGCATTTTCTGCGGACAGCACAGGTACCCATTGATTTCAATGTGTCTGTACACAGATAGGTATTTTTTTTAATAACCGTGGGCCAGTGAAATCATGGACACACTCACTACTTAGGTCCGTCATGTGGACTCAACATGGCCATTGGTCAATGAAAAAACACGGACACAACACTGATGGGATCCGCGTTACGTCCGTTTTCCACTTACCATTAGTAGGAGATGCTCTGGAAATTAATTTTCAGCCTAGCAGCGTCCATGGCATACAGATGTCACATGGACAGTAAAAAACAGACATGGACCAAACACGGATACAGGCTGATTTTTTTTCACGGATGTCAAAGGAACACGGAAATGTGAACAAGGGCTTATCCTGCGGATCTCACCTTTCCCAACGAGGAGGGTGCAATCCACCGCCATCTCTACGTCACAAAAAAGCATGTAGCGAGTCCACAGTTAAACCCACAACTGACTCTTCTGCTGCATTTTCTGTCACATGTGAACACAACCTAAGATGCATGCTGCAGATTTCAAAATGGAATTGGCGCTAAAATAAACTGCAGCAGTGCAAACATCCACAGTGAATTCTGCACAGTGTGAACTCAGCCTTAACCATGCACATGACAATATACCAATATACACACACTGTGCAGATCACAGGGCAGTGCACTGCTGTCACATAACCTATGTACACACATATATGGCCCTGTAAGCCTAGATATACTGGCTAGAGAGCCAGAATAAAATTAAAAAAAAAAAAAAAAACGCACAGCCCCTAAGGCAGTCACTGACACAAAGCCGCAGCATGCTGTAGCCGGAGCTGCCAGCAGCACTGTGGAGCGGACATATCGGCACATGCTTCCTGCTGCCCGCGCTCCTCAGGCCCTCCAGTCCCACCATGTGCACGAGGCACAAGAGGCTGCTGACAGCTCCGCCGACATGCAGCGAACAGCCGGCACAATAGGCAGAGCACCAGCAGGAGCAGGGGGAGGAGGGCCTACAGAGCCGGCGCAGGCCTCACAATGGAGACCGCCTCAGCGCCGCGCTCAGGCCCCGCTTTCCTCCAGGTGCCGGCCCACCTCCGCCCCCTTTTCACGCTGTATCCACCTTTTACCTTGGTTGCTGTAACGGAATTAAATTCGCCGAACGTCCCCGGCCGCCTCCATGGCCTCCTCTCTCTCTGCCGGGGGAAGTGCCCGAACAATGACGTTCTTCTCACACCGCCTACATCCGGGTAACCACGGAAACGGGGGGTAACGCTCGAAAGGGCGGAGCTAAGGCGGAACGTCAAATGTCTGCCCAGATGTCCAATCACAGCCGTTCACTTTCTATACGCCTGTGAGGGAAAACAAAGGTAGCGCGGACAGCCTATACTGGAACGGAACATTGGTGACGTCACAGCCATGTGAGCAAGCCTCTCCCTTTCTTGTCTCCTCACCTTAGCGAACCACGTGATTTCCCGTCCGCTCGCATTGTGAGAATAGGCGGGAGAATGCAGACGTTTATGACAAAGTAGAATACAGTACACGTGACATTACACTATTACAGAAATGATATCATTCTACTGTGCACGTCAATAAATACAGATTTACAAATATATGAGGGGAGAGCGCCCCCTACTGGAAATGATGAGATTTTCGGTAGTCAGTAGTCACAGTCCATATAAAAGAACAAACGCCCAAAATTATTACAATATAGTATATATACTATATTAGGGCTCATGCAGATGAAGGTGATCGGCCCGGGAATCACTGTCCTTGTGTCGGCTGCATCTCCCGGTCTGACTGTATTATAAATTACTACAATAGTCTCGATCTGATCGCGGACCTATCCTATTGCAGTGTATTTGCACCAGGGATCAGCAACCTACAGCGCTGTTCTGAAACTACAACTCCTAGAATCCTCCTTTCACTTCTATAGGAGTTACAAGAATAGCCGAGTAAATGTGCATGGTGGGAGTTGTAGTTTCACAGCAGCTAGAGTGCCAAAGGTTGCCGATTCCTGATATATACAATAGCCCTGTGTGATCAGATACAAACTGCCTATATAATAAATCATGGTCAGGTATAAGCTGCAGTCGGCCCTGGAGATGCAGCCGAAACACGGACCCTTACAACGAGTACTCCAGCGTTTAAGAGGACCTGTCCCCTCTCCTGACATGTCCGTTTTAATAGCTTCATATATTCCCCATGTAATAACAATTCTGGAGCCTCTATTCTTATGGCTGTGATGTGCCAGTCCTTTATTATTCCTGCTAGAGCTTACTAATGAATTGCTAGTAGGCTTTAATGAAGATCCAGACAGATGTTACCAGTTTGGGCGGTGTCCCTGCCTTCTGACACTATCCAATCACTGCTGCCAGTGTCAGACTGTGCAGACACCCCCAGCTGGTAACACCCATCAGTACCTTTATCTGTAAACTTCTAGCAAGAATAATAGAGGACTGGCACGACATAGAGCCATAAGAATAGATGCACTGGAATTGTTATTACATGGGGAAAGCAAGTAGTTACTAAAACAGACATGTCAGGAGAGGGGACAGGTCTTCTTTAACTAAATTCTATGTTCTGGAAAGAAGGGAGTTTCGGCAGTACCATTCTGTCGTCCCGCCGATTCCACAGTCTCATGGACTGGCCGTGGGGTCTTCATGTGAGCTGGATGTACTGTTGTTTCTTCCTGTTCAGCTGCATAATGTACATCAAAGAGGACCTTTCACCTCTCCTGACATGCCTGTTTTAATAGCCCCATGCATTCCCCACATACTAACAATTCTGGATCATCTATTCTTATGTCTGTATGTTGTGCCATTCCTTTATTATTTGCACTAGAAGTTATGAATGAATTGCTATTTGTCTTCAGTAAGGGAACAGAGGGGAGGTGACCAGTTGGGGGTGTGTACCTGTACAGTCTGACTCTATCCAATCAGTGCTGCCATGTTCAGACTGTGCAGGGACACCCCCCCAACTGGTTACCTCCCCTCTGTTCCCTTACTGAAGACAAATAGCAATTCATTCATAACTTCTAGTGCAAATAATAAAGGAATGGCACAACATAGAGACATAAGAATTGATGTTCCAGAATTGTTAGTACGTGGGGAATGCATGGAGCTATTAAAACAGGCATGTCAGGAGTGGTGAAAGGTCCTCTTCAAACAGCAGGAACACATCTGGTCAAGACCTCAGTGGGAGAACCCCTTTAAAGTGGAGCTGTCCCCTCTCCTTACATGTCAGTTTGAGTAATTACTTGCATTCCCCACATAATAACAATCCCGGAGCTTCTATTCTTATGACTCAATGATGTGCCATTCCTTTCTTATTCCTGCTAGAAGTTATGAATTACTAACAGTTGAGCTCGGTGTTACCAGGTGGGGGCGTGTCCCTGCCCAGTCTGACAGTGGCAGCACTGATTGGATAATATCAGACTCAACCGGCTATACACTTCCCTTGCTGGAACAACCCCTTTAATAGTTTACAGCACAGAGAAGTCTATGTAAAAACACAAATATTCAGTAGTGCTTCAGAATTCTCTGTTAGCTTGCAGCAAACATCTTTCCCCGGCTTTTGGTGCCGCCCAAAAAAAAAAAGAAAAAAACCAGAAAAAATACTGCAAAAAAAAATGTTTAAAAAACAAAAACGGACAGGGGCAGATTTATCACTGGTTTTATGCTGCAAAACGTATCACATTATGGTGCACAAATATATTATAATTTTTTTCCTGCAATTTCTAAAATGGGCAGGGGCCCTGCTGATTACGAGAACGGCGGCCCAGTCTTCATCATTTGAATTGAGTGGCGGTCATACATGCGTGCAGCCGCTTTATTGGGCTCTCTGGGGTACTCGTCTACTTCAGGCAGTCTCACTTGAAAGGAATGGTGTCTGCAGCTCCATTCAAATGGGGTGAGCATGGGCCCCTATTCTCGTGATCGGCGGAGGCTCCAGTGGTCAGACCCCCGCTGATCAGACACTTATACCCCAGATGGCGCTACTGTATTAGTGGGACAACCCCTTTACACTAAAAACAGCCGTAAACTGTAGTCCAAATTTGCGCCAGCTCAGATGGACTGCCGGAAAATGTGCCAAATTCATTACATCTGGGACACTGACGGCTTATTGCTAGGGTAGGCCATTTATGTCATACAGGTGTGGGTCTCACATCAGAGACCTGTTTCTATCTCCACAACGGGATCCCCTAAAGTGAGAAGAGAAGCCAGCCTCCCTTCACTGCTACGGGAGTTCCAAAAATAGCAGAACTCTGGCTTGGTTATTTCTGGCAGTCCGCGAATGGAGGAGGAGGCCGTGCTTACCCGGCGCCCCCTCTTGTCACAGTATTATTGGCCAAGGCTTTGGAACTCCCATGGCGATGAATGGAGAGCATACCCGCTATGCTTACCTTCACTTCAGGACCCCTTTTCTCTAGATAGAAAAAGGTCCCAGAGGTGGGACCTGCACCTATCTGACATTGATGTCCTATCCTAGCAATATGCCACCAATGTCCCAAATGAGCCGACCCTTTAAGAAGTCAGTATGAAACGCCAGCCTACAGCTCAGTGGAGCAGGGAAGACAGGATTTGTGCCTCCTCTGCTTTTCCCCCATGTAAAGATTACAGGTGGCGGTGATCTAATGGCAGCTACAGAAATCTGTATGTAATACAGGGGAGGCACATCATTTGTCACTCTTGCACCCTCTTGCTCCACTGACACAAAGAATCCTTCACTGTTAGAACTTGGGCAGGTGCCGACATTTCCCCGTCGGTCCCCTAACACCAAGCTCCGACCCATAAGATGGTGGCAGACATTAATACATATTCTATTGTACACCAGAGATGAAAGTGTAACATGCACAGAGCCAATACACAAAACACAAGAAAGACACGTAACAGATGAAGACATAGACAAATGTGTATAAAAAGAAAAGATTTATTCCTAGATACAAAATAAAACCTGAACCTCGAGCCGCGTAAAAGGGTCTTCTATTACGTAAAATGCCTTCTGTCGTGAGATAAAACAATTTCTTGTGCTGCTGCGGTAATGTAGAACCATAAAACCATATTGTGCCCGCACCACTCAGAAGTCAATCATATCCAGGCTCGCGAGGTGCCTCATGGTCGGCCTCCCATGGGGACAGTTCCACGGCTGCTCGATTTCTCCCATGTGTGCCACCAGTTTCCTCATTTCATGACTGTTTAAGGCTGTTCCAATCATCACCTGGCAGTAAAAAGACACCATTAAATCTTGGAATGCAACAATGCGACTGGTCGTCAGCTCTAACGCAGCGGCAGGGGAGGAAAAAAAACAACAACCTCTGAATCCATATGCAAATGAGCAGTTAAGTGCACTGAGGGCGGGCCCAAGCCACTCTGTGCACTGTTGCTGCTCCTGCTTCCTCTCCCAGCCCCTCCGTCTCCTTCTTGATGGACAGGGCCAGGGGAGAGGACTATGCAGAAACCTGGTTCTGTCAATCAAGGAAAAAAACGAGGCCGCAAGAGGAGCAAGGATGTCCAGAGTGGCTTAGGCCCGCCCTCAGTGCACTTAAATGCTCATTTGCATATGGATTAAAAGTACTTTTTCTCCAGATTGAAGCAAAAGATTGCAACGAATCAGCTGAGCTAGCCCTAAAAGGTCCTGGCTTAACAATGAATTTCCTGATGATGGACTCTCTATAAGGTCCCTATCACACAAGCGAGTTTTCCGCGCGGTTGCAATGCGTGACGTGAACCCATAGCACCAGCACTGAATCCTGACCCATTCATTTCAATGGGTCTGTGCACATAAGTGTTTTTTTTTTCACGCATCAGTTCTGCTTTCTGTGAAAAATGCAGCATCTTCTATATTTTGCGTTTTTCACGCAGCCCTGGCCCCATAGAAGTGAATGGGGCTTCAGTGAAAAACGTATTGCATCCTGAAGCAAGTGCGGATGTAATGTGTTTTTCACTGATGGTTGCTAAGAAAAATTTTTTTTGTAAACATTCAGTTTTTTATCACGTGCGTGAAAAACGCATCAAAACGCATTTCACCCGCGCGGAAAAAACTGAACAACTGAACGCAATCACAGACAAAACTTGCTTGTAAAATGGTGTGAGTTTTCCTGAACGCATCCGGACCTAGACCATTACGCTTGTGTGAAGGGGCCTAAAGGGAATCTGTCATCTCAATCTACGACTATTATTTGCAGTAATATATGAGTCCAAATCACTACTTTTTATTTTCCTACTGTCAGCGCTCAGAGCTGCACTGAAATATCATGTCAGGACTGCTGTGCATGCGCACATGAGTCTTCTCCATTATGTTAGACAGCACAGCAGTCCAGACGGAAAAAAAAACGGATCCGGCACTGAAAACAATGTAAGTCAATGGTGACGGATCCAGAGCCTAAAAAACCGTCACAATGTATTTAGTGACAAATCCGTTTTCTTTCAGTTTTGATTTCACACAACCGCATCCTAATGGAGCGGATGCATCCTGATGTGCAAAATCAAAACGGATCAGTTTAATTCTGATATTGAGATTCTCTGCCGAATCTGAATACCGGAATTAACAATGCAAGTGTGAAAGTAGCCTGATACATAACAGTCCTAGATCCGGGTGATAGATTCCCTTTAAGTAACGCGCACGTCATTTCTTGCTGTTTGCACCGCAAAGTTACTGGATACCCGGCCTGCTTCACTTACAGATCTTCTGCATGCTCTTGAGGCAAACATCTGCCTTACTCGAGACGGCCTGCACATAACTCCTGGAGAGTCACTAAGCATAAAGATCAATTCCTCGATGTCCTGCTGGCCAAAGGTCCAGTTTTTGCTAGTTGGTAAAGAAACCAACTTCACTCTTTCCATGATGGGCGCTGTTAACAAATAAAGGCTATTAGTGACAATGATTAGGATAATGACAATGCTTTCCTCGCAGTTTTTTTATTTTAATTTTTTTTTTTAACCCGGATTACCCCTACCATACCAAGCATATAGCCTGGTAGGGTTGATGACGCTGAGAAAATCGATATCTTTCTTTCTGCTGTCGGTGGCAGAGGAAAAATGAACTTTTAAAAATATGCAAATGAAGTATTCGAGCACCAGGAGGCGGGCTTATGCGGTTCGAGCACAGCTCCAGTGACACCCCTGGTGCTCCATAATGACGCACCCTCTGCTGTAGTTCATGTCCCCTGCCTTTAGATTAACAGCACTAGAATTTCTTATCTAGGGCTGAGATCCCGTGCCCAGACCGTGCCGTCACGTGTGGGTGCGCAGACGCGGGATCACAGCGCTAGACCGAAGGGTCTATCGCCACCAATCTAAAGGCAGGAGATATAAATTACAGCAGAGGTGCGTCATTATGGAGCACCAGGGGCGTCGCTGGAGAGGTGCTCGAACCGCATAAGCCCGCCTCCTGGTGCTCAAAATCTTCATTTGCATATTTTTAAACGTTCATTTTTCTCCACTACCGACAGCAGAAAGAAAGCTATCGTTTTTCTCAGCATCATCAACACTACAATTGTTTTTTTTTTATATTTTTTCAGCTCCTATTGCGATGGTAAAAACACCAGAAAAATACTTCGCCTGTAGGGCATTTCATAAGGTGCAATAGACTTTAAATAGCATCTGGAACAGCCTCGGGAGTTCTTTAAGCCAAAAAAAAAAAAAAAACCTATGCCAGCAAGGATCTGACATAGATTTTAGGTGTAAAATGGATGAACCAGAAACCTGGTGTGGGCCACCCGCTCTTCGTAAAAGTGGTGAGGGTGACAGGAAAGTGGCAAAAAGTTGCAAATTTTGGAGGACTACAGGACATTCCCCTTACTGCGGAGACATTTGAACTCGACATATCTGAGGCTCCTAAACTGCATTAATTAGTATTAAGTACAAACATGAAGAAAAAGAAAAGAAGAATTAGGTCCATTTACTATAGGCGTTGGGGAAAACTCCTGGTGTTCAACATACTCATTAGCCCCATTAGCCCATGGAGGCAAAAAGTGTGTCCTCTTGGCCTCCATCAGGCTGCTATAGCTCAGTTTTTTTGTTTTTTTCTACTAGACGGAATTGCACAGTATACTGTCTTAGGCTACTTTCACATTAGCGGCAGCACGGATCCGGCTGGTGAAGGGTGCTGCCGGATCCGTGCTGCCGCAGGTGAGCCGGCCCCACACGTGTCACATACACATACACACAGACATACTTACATGCTCCCAGCAGCAAAGCACAGGAGGAGGAAGACGGCGCACACATAGGAACAAAGATTCCCCACAGCGCCCTCTGCTGGAGAGAGAATCTAGTATGTGCGCGCAGTCCTCCTCCTCCTGTAATGTGCGGAGCTGCTGGGAGCATGTAAGTATGTATGTGTGTGTATGTCTGTGTGTGTATGTGCCTGTCATGTGGTGTGCTGTGGATGGATCCGTCATGAACTCCATTGAAAGTCAATGGAGGACGTATCCATTTACTGAGTGTGTCACACTGAACGGATCCGTCCCCATTGACTTGCATTGGGGGTCATTCTGGATCCGTCTTGGTGCGGATGCCTGGACCAGAGAGAAAACCGCAGCATGCCGTTGTCTTCAGTTCAGTTTTGTTCCCATTGACAATGAATGGGGACAAAACTGAAGCGTTTTATTCCGGTATTGAGCCCCTATGACGGAACTCAATACCGGAATTATAAAACGCTAGTGTGAGAGTAGCCTTATTCTATAATGAGACATCCCACAAAATGGTACACAGTGCAACTTTTTAACATGGGAGCCTATGGACATTGTATGCAACTGTATTGCTATGAAGTGGTAAACGCTGGGAAATCTCTACTGATACATGTTTTTGGCATACACTGCAAATGCACTGAGTAGACCCCGAGGCATCAATGAAACCCTGTAAGATAAACCAAGGGACAAAGAGAAGAAATGTTTCTGGCACATACCGTCTTCATCAAAGATGAAATCAAAACCATTTTTCTTGAATATTTCTATGTTGTCCATCAGAACCGTCTCATTCACAGCTGTTAAATTTAGTTTCTGTGGCCTGAAAAGACAAACGTAAAGATATAATAATACTATAGTATATTTTTTTTTTAAGTGATATATATAAATATATAATAAAGATGATACGTTATTGACATTTCTCAAGCTGTAAGCATAATGCCTATATTATAACAAAGGTCTGCGACTATTTTACAGTAATCGATGTGCAATTAATTTATTTTCCAGAAACAGCGCCTCTCTAGTTCTCTGGTGGTTTCAGGTATTGCAGCTCAGTCCCATCCACTTGAAAGGGTCTGAGCAGCAATACTAGCCACAGCGGTTTCTGACTTCTCTAAAGTCAGACACCTCCTTTAATGTGATTTGCAGCAAACATGATTTCTGGATGTTGCCTTATGAAAACAACCACTTTCCACGAGGCTCTAAAGGTCCCCATAGACCAGTGATGGCTAACCTCTGGCACTCCAGCTGTGGTGAAACTACAAATCCCAGCATGCTCCATTCATTTCTATGGAGTTCTGAGAACAGCCAAGGAAGTGTACATCTTGGTAGTTGTAGTTTTACCACAGCTGGAGTGCCGAAGGTTAGCCATCACAGCCATAGACACTAGTGTGTTGTCAGCTGAACACACCAAGAACCAAGCGGGTTCGGCTGAGAGTCTACTATGTAGAGGCGACCATGAGGAGGGCTCAGGCGGCCCCCTGGGCATCAGCCCACCAGGAGATTTCTCTATAGGGTCTATGGCCAGTCCGCCCCTGCCTGACCTGAAATGACTGTATTATATGTACCTGGACAGTGGCCATGAGAAGTACTTAGAAGGCCTCTCCTGCCAGCGGATTTCTCTAGTCTCCCTAATGAATATGGGTCCACACATGTATAGGGAAGTTGGGAGAGGAGAGAAAACGTTTGCTGACAATTATTAAATGTGTATGTCAGCGACAGGGGAAAGTCAGGGCTAGAGAGCAGCTTTTGCTCTGGCAGAGCCACTCCATCTTGCATGGTCGGCCATTCATTTGAGTACTGAATGGGGGGCTGCAGCTTCCCTTTGGAAATAGAAAAATCCTTGGGGTTTCTATAGCCGTACTGCAGGGGATGAGCTGACTGCCTGGCCTGCTAGCTTGACGAGACCATCCCTTTAAACTGTCTATCGTCCTACAGCAATGAATGATCCCATACGTACATGATAAGTCTCTGCCCTTGCAGGACCGTGTTCTGCTGTAACATTTCAAAGTTATACTTCTCATCAGTTGCGTGTTGGTCGATGATGAAGAGGTCGGCGTCTAGTTTGGCGATTATGAATCCCAGATTAAACTGCCCAATGATGTCCATCTTGGAAAACATTTCTTTGCTGTAAATCAAGAACAAGATGTCATTGATTACATTAATGGGCATTTCCATAGAGCGTTATTAATGCAATCATTACACATGCCTACATCACGCTGAAGGTCACAAGGATCCTCTAAACCAGGGATGCTCAACCTGCGGCCCTCCAGCTGTTGCAAAACTACAACTCCCAGCATGCCTGGACAGCTTAAGGCTATCGTCCTACTGCAGAGCATGGTGGGAGTTGTAGTTTTACAAAAGCTGGAGGGCCGCACGTTGAGCATCCCTGCTCTAAACACTTTTAATTTTCCGAAATCCACACAGAGGGATAAGGGTCTTCTAGTGATAACTCCAATGCTGGCTCTTTATACCTCTGGGGTTAGATTCATTTGGCTGGACATTAGCCAGTGCAGATGCATTAACGATCAGAGTATTAAACAGGCTGTCTGATGAAGAGCACCCCTGTCATTGTAGAGGGGAGGTCCCACTCAGGACCCTCTTCCACGAGTCAGAATGTAGTGCCACTCTCTACAAGTGGTTCCTGTTTTGGCAGACTCTAGCAGACCATGTAATACTACATTTGCCCAGCAGTGGCCACTGTAGAGTAAAGACCTGACAGGCTGCAGCTTCCCTTGATAAAACCTGATTTTTGCTGGGGGTGCTGAGAGTCACCCTCTCTGACAAACCCTATAATATGCACAAGGACTTGGGAGAATGAATGAGGCACAGGAAATCCATTTGTGCCACCCTCCCATATGCCAGAGAACCCATGGGGCAGGAATCCCCGGCACTCCAGCTGTGCTGAAACTACAACTCCCAGAATCCTCCTTTCAATTCTATGGGAGTTAACAAGAACAGGTGAGCAAGAGTGCATACTGGGAGTTGTAGTCTCACAGCAGCTGGAGTGTCGATCCCTGCCATAGGCTTTATTGCTGCTATCTCTATCTAGCTCAGTGATCTCCAACCTGTGGCTTTCCAAGGTGCCACGGCTGTTATTGCATGTTGGGAGTTGTAGTTTTGCAACAGCCACAGAATGGATCCCAGTGCTCTATGCCTCGGCTTGGAAAATAGTTTGCAATATTTTATTCAAACTGGTTCTAGGTGTTGTCTGATGAGTAATGGTGTGTGGTCTAACAGGGCCAATGATTCCATACTGTGAGCAGTCTGCAGCCTTAGTCACTTATTCAATAAAACATTACCTTCTTGCCTTTCATCATCATCAGGAAATGTTCCATCTGTACAAAATATTCTGTACATAATGTCCAGAGAATAAAATTAATCAAAATGCAATATGGAGAAATGGCAGAAGTACGTTCTTAATGCAGAGTTTGCACATTCTTTTCTGGCCCTGGGATACACTGGACCACTTGTAGGGGCCCAAATAAAACTTAAAGGGTTATACCAGTACTTTGATACTGAAGGCCTAACTTCAGGGTAGGTCATAACATCAGGTTGGTCCGGGGACGGACACCCTGCACCCCTACTGATCAGCTGTTTCAATCAGCCGCCGTCATAGGAAAGTGGACGGAACCTTGTGCTGCCGACTCCGTCCACTGTATAATATAAAGGTGTATTCTCATCAGAGACATCTATGGCATATTGACAGTATATACCATAAATAATGTATAAGGGGCCATTCACACGTCCGCAAATGTTTTGCGGTCTGTAAATAGCAGATCGGCAAAACACGGACACCGGCCATGTGCGTTCCACATTTTGCAGACTTCACATGGCCGGCCCTGTGATAGAAATGCCTATTCTTGTCCATGGCTGCGGACAAGAATAGGACACGCTCTATCTTTTTTGTGGGGCCGCAAAATGGAACTATAGATGCGGACAGCACACAGTGTGCTATCCACATCTTTTGCAGCCCCATTGAAATTAATGGGTCAGCACCTGTTCCGCAAAATTGCAGACTGGGGCGGACTGGGAACTTAAAGTAGCTCTGGTAAAATATACCTGAAAGTGAGGGCCAACAGAAGTAGGCGGGGCCTGCAATACTGTAATGCAGTACAAAGTACCACCCCTGCGGAACCACATACCACAGTGCAGCACAAAATACTGCCGTCTTCACCACTGTATCACAGTCCTGAGGACACCGATACAGTTGAATTCAGGAGGGCACTTGCAGCAGTTGGCCAGATGAATAAGTACCTGATGCTCCTAGCATTAATTAATGCTTAGAGCATCAGATTGTAATGTACCCAGCAGTCGGCAGTGTGGAGGACTCAGGCGGCCCCCTGGGCCATTTGGAAATTTTTCTGTAGGGTCTATGGCCAGTCCTCCCCTGCATGTCACTGAGCCACCAATGAAGACACTTCATATACCTGATCTCTTTCCTGAGCTCGGCTTCTGCGGTCTGATTTTCCCCAGGACTGATCTTTGCTCTGAATCTCCGGAACATTTCCAGTTCCTCCTTTTGCTGCCTTTGCCTTTTTAGTTTTTCCATCTGCATGATCAGACGATGCATTGAGAAATTTAAAGGCACAGTCTTCTTCCTAATGTTAACCGGTGCATCCACCGAATCAGGTTCAACATTTTTAACCAATGTCTCCATTTTCAAACGCTTGCAATTTGGAGCGGGAACATCATCTTCCTCGTCTCTGTTGGGATGCTGGGAGAGGATCTCGGCTTCCGCATGAGAAGGATCACAAGCGGATGGAGATGCCGCCTCTCTTTTCACAAGGGTATCTGGTGAGTCCATGAAGCTGTCACTGTTATTACGGCAGGGCACGTCAGGGGTGCTGAGACCTAACTCACTGTCAGAAGTGCTGGTGGTACCTTTGCCCGAGTCGCAGTCACTTTCACTCTGAGTAACGTCACTAAATGTTTGCACGGTTCCTTGAGGCTCCTTGACATCACTCCCCTCAGATGCTGGTATAGAGATCCTGGTCTGAACTTTTGGTGAAAGGTTAAAAAATGACTGCAGTTTTCTTTGCGCAGGAGAGGTGCTCTGCGTCTGCATCTTCTCAGTCTTCGTGCTAGCTGGACCTCCCATGGACCTCTGGCTGATCGAGAAGGCCTCCCTCAGCTTAGAGACAGCGAGAGTTCCTATATCGGATACATTAGACTGTTCTACTTTGAGACAATCAGATTCTTCTCCATTTACTCTTCTCAAATTGCCTGCAAGAAAAATTTTACGGTTCATACGTTAAAACTTCAAACCTGCACTCCTCCACTGTACAGAGAAGTGCACTCAGCGATTCCCTTGTGCTCGGACTACTTTTATGAAGGATTTCAAAATTCCTGTTCCAGACGTCCTCCTCTGACTACAGACTGCAAAGTGAATTGTATGGCAGTTTACAAATGGACTGCTCACGGTCAGTAGGTGAAGGAGTGGGCGGGTGGGGGCGTGTGCATGGAGGGCAATAATGCATGGCAGGACAGAAATCACAAGCTATGTACACCTTTGGGGGCAATGTTATTAGGATTGTTAGCTCAAAATGAGTAAAATGCAATTTTTTCAACTGGTCATTATAATAAATATTCGGTCATTCGGTCACAAAGGGTTAACTGCTTGTCTAGCTGTGTGAATGGTACTTCATCTAATAAACCTTATTTAGGCCTCTTTCACACTAGCAGCAGCACTGATCCGGCAGGTGAAGGGTGCCGTCGGATCCGTGCTGCCGCAGGGACATATTGTGGGACCAGAACCGCGCTCCGGCCCCACACGTCACACAGTACAGACACACAGACACAAACATATACACATACATACTTACATGCTCCCGGCAGGTCTCCACAGCACAGGAGGAGCAGGACGGCGAGCACATAGGACGATTCCCCACAGCGCCCTCTGCTGGGCGCCAGGTGGAATCGTCCTATGTGTGCGCCGTCCTGCTCCTCCTGCGCTGTGGAGACCTGCCGGGAGCATGTAAGTATGTATGTGTATTTGTATGTGTATATGTCTGTGTATGTTTATGTGTGTGTATGTATGTATGTGTGTATGTATGTGTGCAGGTGACGGATCCGTCATGAACTCCATTGAAAGTCAATGGAGGACGGATCCGTTCACCATTGTGTCACACCAAACGGATCCGTCCCCATTGACTTTCATTGGGGGTCATGACGGATCCGTTTTGGTGTGGATGCCTGGACCGGAGAGAGAACCGCAGCATGCTGCGGTTTGCTCTCCGGTCTGAAGGCGGAACGGAATGCTTTTAGAAGCATTCCGTTGTCTTCAGTTCAGTTTTGTCCCCATTGACAATGAATGGGGACAAAACTGAAGCGTGTTATTCCGGTATTGAGCCCCTATGACGGAACTCAATACCAGAATATATAAACTCCAGTGTGAAAGTAGCCTTAAGCCACATTCTTATCAGTAAGATAAGATTTGAGCTATAATGAGCTTTTATAAGGTCAGAGATAAGAAGCCATCAGCTGAGCTGCCTGAAGGGAAACAGTAAAACAGTCTTTTACTAGAGAATCTCAAGGCTGTACAGAGAAAGGGGCTCAACATTTTTAATAAAGACCAATTGAGAAAATGATTTTTAGCTCAAAACGAGTACAATGCAATAAAAAAAAAAAGGCCAATGTCCATAGGGTGTTTGACGGTAGCTTCTGTGAGAACAAAGGATCAAACTTGTCGAAAGGCACCATACCCGATCTCAACTTCTCCCAGTTCATCTAAGACTCCATGCACATGACCGTATTTTTGGTCCTCATTAGATCCACATTTTTGGAGGATCAGATGCAGAGCCATTCATTTCAATGTGCTGTCCACATCTGAGGATCCGCAAAAAAGACAGAACATGTCCTATTCGTGTCCGTTTTGCAGAAGATGGCAGCTGAAGAATGGAACTGAGCGTGTGTGACCACCTCTGCAAGGTGGACAGAAAAATGTGGAAAAGTACAGAATACAAGGTGGCACTATACAGATACATTTTATTGAATAACTCAGTGGCTATACTAGATTTTTAATTACGTGCATTTATGAAGGTATTCAGATGCACGCGCTGGTGTGAAAACTGTGGAACATGTTTCATGGGACAACCTTTTTAATAACTAAAAACTGTGCCAAATGTGGTTTTAAAGGGGTTGTCCACTTCTGTTGTAAGGACAATCACAACAATATGTGGACCACACGCTGGAATCTCCACCAATCACCTGTAATCTGGGGGGAAATCATGTATCTTGCAGGACCCCAACAAGGGAATGCAGCGATACATAGTTCTCAATGGCTGCTCTTGTATGGTGTGGATTCTATATTGTAGGCCACCAGTGACTTACCTGTGACGTCCATCAGCTGCTGGTTCACACTTAGTTTGTTCACACTGCTGCTGAACATGGCAGTGAGGGACGTCTTCAGGATAGCCAGTAAAAGTTTCTCTTCCTGGAGTAAAATCTGTCTCTTGTCCGGCGTGACGTTGATATCTACACATTCTGTAAAAGACACAAGCGTTTCCAGATCTCCATAGCTGCCCGTTCTGTTCCGCAAATCACGGAAGACAAACGGGCGGCATCCGTGTTTTGCAGATCCGTACTGTGCAGACCGCAAAACACGGCACGATCGTGTGAACGAGCCCTAGTACAGAGGTCTAATAGCATCACAAGTGGAGATTATGTAATAAAACTCACCTGAGTTGACGCAGACATTGAGAACAACGAATGGATACTGATGTCTATTGAATGAATGATATACTTCATTCACAATCTTAATGACCTGAGAAACAGAAAAAAACGCCATTAATAATTTAATTTTAACTACTTTACTGAAAATACCAAAAACTTGTGAAAATAGCAGATTTTTCTGGCAACCTACGGGATACTAGCTTAGAACCGTTATCTGGTGTAAAAAAAAAAGCCACAAATTTATAGAGCTAAAATGTGCAACTTTTTTCTCTTCTTGGCCCTTGTGAAAAGTGACAATAGAAGTGGGTGGCGTTAAGCAGGGGCGTGACCAGAAATGCTCTAACAAATTTAGCAATTCTAACTACACAAACTGGTCTTCTTGCTGGGGCCAGTGCTCCTCCTTCTTCTCCGGTCGACGCTACACTGTCCTGACCCCGTACAGCGTCAGGACGTAGTGCGTGCAATATGAACTGACAGTGCAGCGCCGGCCAGAGAAGACAGAGGAGCGCGTCTTGCTGGATATGAAGAGGAGCCGCGGCGCAGGAGAGGTTAGCAGAGTTTTTTTTTTTTTTTTTAGTCTGATGGGGTCTAAAAAGGGCTGATCTGAGGTCTGATGGGGGTCTGAAAGGGCTGATCTGAGGTCTGATGGGGGTCTGAAAAAGCTGATCTGAGGTCTGATGGGGGTCTGAAAGGGCTGATCTGAGGTCTGATGGGGGTCTGAAAAAGCTGATCTGAGGTCTGATGGGGGTCTGAAAGGGCTGATCTGAGGTCTGATGGGGGTCTGAAAAAGCTGAAAGGGCTGTTCTGAGGTCTGAAAGGGCTGATCTGAGGTCTGATGGGGGTCTGAAAGGGCTGATCTGAGGTCTGAAAGGGCTGATCTGAGGTCTGATGGGGGTCTGAAAAAGCTGAAAGGGCTGATCTGAGGTCTGAAAGGGCTGATCTGAGGTCTGATGGGGGTCTGAAAGGGCTTATCTGAGGTCTGAAAGGGCTGATCTGAGGTCTGATGGGGGTCTGAAAAAGCTGATCTGAGGTCTGATGGGGGTCTGAAAGGGCTGATCTGAGGTCTGATGGGGGTCTGAAAAAGCTGATCTGAGGTCTGATGGGGGTCTGAAAGGGCTGATCTGAGGTCTGATGGGGGTCTGAAAGGGCTGATCTGAGGTCTGATGGGGGTCTGAAAGGGCTGATCTGAGGTCTGATGGGGGTCTGAAAGGGCTGATCTGAGGTCTGATGGGGGTCTGAAAGGGCTGATCTGAGGTCTGAAAGGGCTGATCTGAGGTCTGATGGGGGTCTGAAAGGGCTGATCTGAGGTCTGATGGGGGTCTGAAAAAGCTGATCTGAGGTCTGATGGGGGTCTGAAAGGGCTGATCTGAGGTCTGATGGGGGTCTGAAAGGGCTGATCTGAGGTCTGATGGGGGTCTGAAAAAGCTGATCTGAGGTCTGATGGGGTCTGAAAGGGCTGATGGGGGCCTAAAAAGGGCTGATCTGAGGTCTGATATGGGGGTGTGTTGTGATGTCCTGATATTTATGGGGGTCTGATGTGAGGATCTGCTGAAAAATATTTTTTCTTATTTTCCTACTCTAAAATCTGGGGTGTGTCTTATAAAGCGAAATATACAGTATTTGAAAAGTACACTATTTTTACCTTAGCAGGGTCACAAGGCCGCTGGTTGATAAAATAGAACTGCCTGTCCGTGGCACTTCGTCCTACACCATGGTCACCTCGAGATATGTATCCTGAAATACTGACAGTAAGATTATACATAGGAATGTCTGTGCTTCAACAGTTCTCTCATTCCTAATTAACAATATAATAAAAGGATAATAATAAATAATGAGAACAATTATCAGGTCGATGACTAAATCTGAGGTTAGTATGCAAAAAAAAAAAAAAAAAAAAATCCACATACTGTAGTGTCGCCCCTCCCCTCAATCTGCCCCTTCTCCTATGTCTGTAGGTCACCAAAAGGAGAGTAAAGACAGAGGGGAAAGACTGTACGATCAGACTACACAGGGTTTATTTGTAGTCTGTAACCATGGAGACACATGGTTCCTCATAGGAGCTTTACACACAATAAAGGCAGGAAATGTTAAATCAATATTATTCACAGAGTTGTTTTTTTATTTTAAATGTTATGAAGCAGAAAATAGTTTCAGAGGTGGACACAGGCTGTGGAGCTGCCCATGAGAACATTCATTACATAACTACCAGGACGCCCCTGTTTAATGATTCCTGTCTTGTAACATAAGGTCACTTGGCACATGATCCTGGTACTGTGACATTGCTGTCTGCATTATTCATGTACAGTGACATCACTGTGTGCAACAGGGGAAGAAATAATCATACGCTTTCAGAACATGCTTCCAAAGCTGGTTATTGCAGTATCGGGCCCCAAAGTTTGCTATGGGACCTCACGGCATAGACGGTTCATATTTTAAATGTATATTAATAGCCAGCAAACAGGGACCCATCCCATTAAATGGGAACTGTCCTCATGTTTAGCAAAAATAAAATAAAAAATACACAGTTCACACAAACTGTAAGGCCTCTTTCACATTAGAGGCAGCACGGATCCGGCAGGTGAAGGGTGCCGCCGGATCCGTGCTGCCGCAGGGACTTGTGTGGGGCCGGAACCGGAACACAGTTTATACACAGACACACACACACAGACATATACACATACAAATACACATACATACTTACATGCTCCCGGCAGGTCTCCACAGCGCAGGAGGAACAGGGCGGTGCGCACATGGGACGATTCCCCACAGCGCCCTCTGCTGGGCGCCGGGTGGAATCGTCCTATGTGTGCGCCGTCCTGCTCCTGTACTGTGGAGACCTGCCGGGAGCATGTAAGTATGTATGTGTATTTGTATATGTATATGTCTGTGTATGTTTATGTGTATGTCTGTATGTGTGTATGTATGTATGTATGTGTGTCTGTATGTATGTGTGCAGGTGACGGATCCGTCATGAACTCCATTGAAAGTCAATGGAGGACGGATCCGTTCACCATTGTGTCACACCAAACGGATCCGTCCCCATTGACTTTCATTGGGGGTCATTCCGGATCCGTCTTGGTGCGGTTTTCCCTCCGGTCTGAAGACGAAACAGAATGCTTTTAGAAGCATTCCGTTGTCTTCTGTTCAGTTTTGTCCCCATTGACAATGAATGGGGACAAAACTGAAGCATTTTATTCCGGTATTGAGCCCCTATGACGGAACTCAATACCAGAATTATAAAACGCAAGTGTAAAAGTAGCCTTAGGCTACTTTCACCTCTGCGCTTTCCCTTTCTGCTATTGACATCCATCATAGGATCTCAAAACGGAAGGAAAACGCTTCCTTTTTGTCCCCATTCATTGTCAATGGGGACAAAACTGAACTGAATGAAACAGAGTCACCAGAAAGCATTCCGTTTAATTGCGTCCCCATCGTGGACAAAATAATGCTGAAAGCAGAGTTTTTCTTTCCGGCATAAGATGCGGAGCAGGACGGATCCGTCATAACACACAATGTAAGTCAGTGGTGGCAGAACCGTTTTCTCTGACACAAAAGAAAACGGATCCGTCCCCCATTGACTTACATTGGTTTTAGAGACGGATCGTCATGGCTATTTTAGAGATAATACAACCGGATCCGTTCATAACAGATGCAGACGGTTGTATTATCATGACAGAAGTGTTTTTGCTGATCCATGATCCATGGATCCAGCAAAAACGCAGATGTGAAAGTAGCCTTTATACAGGGTTGTGAATCCAGCCTCATGAACTACTGCACATAGGCCAATTACAACCACACATTTCAGGTTCCCCCTGTGACTACTCAATGCCATATTAGGGGAAGCAGAAAGCATTAACCAGTGTAAAGGTGCATGATATATGAACATATCTTTCTTATACAGCATCACTTGGCTTCCTGCATTTTACGGCGTTTATTTGCATGCCTGCCGTGCATGTGGATAGCAGTGGTATACATCATGTGCCATCTTCATCATTACTTACTTATAGAAACCTCCCAGGACATCTGCATGGTTCAGCCCGTACTCCTCACACACACTCTCACTTGGATGAAGCTGCTCAAAAGGAATCAAGTTCTGCAACTGGTAGGGAGAGAAGAGACACAATGATCACCTCCTGGTCCAAGCTGTTGTATTATCTGCTGCTCCTGTAGGCCAAATTTTACACCAACATAATGCGGGCACCCAAAATAACAGCATCATAAATCCCTCAGGTCAATCAGACTTCTATGGCCACTGAATAATATAACCCGAATTTATGGGACCCCTTGTCTTGTTCCACCACCCTTCAAAGTTTAATGTGGATTTTACCTGTTTTTGACCAAACACAGCTCCTATGTTTTCCTTCACACTACTTGAAGCACCACTTGAGCAGACGACGGGGGTTCTCTTCCCTTGGCCCACTTGGTTGGTGCAATTTATACGCACGTCCGTGGAAATGATACAATAAGCTTGTAGAATCTGAACCATTTTTGCAAATTCCTTTAAAGAGAAAAAAAAATGCAAATACTTAAAATGTGGCGTGGGGGATGGGGGGTGCTGGCTATGTATATGTTGTTCCAAGCCTGCTTAATCAAATACTGTATCAGACATTCCCAGGATGAACACTACACACCCATATCCATGTACTGTATATAGGGTCACACTACCAGTCGCGCACCTTTTTAATGTTCCTCAGGAATTCCTTGTACCGCACCGGCAAGGTGTAGAAGAGCTGCTGAATGCTGACTGTTGTTCCTTGTTGTCGGGGGAGGGGAGATCTTTGAATGATTTTTCCATTTTGATCAAAAACCAAGCGGGTACCCACTTTTGCTGATTTATGGCAGGTGAAAATTGACAGATCACTGTAGGAAAAAAAAACCCATAGATAACAGTGAGTAACTTCTCATATACTGTAAATAGAAGGTAAAGAGGAGCTGTCCCCTCTCCTGACATGTCTGTTTTAATAACTACTTGCATCCCCCATGTAATAACAATTCTGGAGCATCTATTCTTACGACTCTGTGCTGTGCCAGTCCTTTATTAAGCCTCATTCACACATCAGTGTTTTGGTCAGTGATTTCCATTAACGATTGTGAGCCAAAACCAGGATTGGCGCCTCCACAGACATAAGGTACCGTATTTTTTGCTTTATAGGATGCACCCAATGACAAGACGCACCCCAGAGTAGGAAAATAAGAAAAAAATATTTTTCATCAGACCTCATAAATTTCAGGACATCACATCAGCCCCCATCAGACCTCAGATCAGCCCCCATCAGACCTCAGATCAGCCCCCATCAGACCTCAGATCAGCCCCCATCAGACCTCAGATCAGCCCCCATCAGACCTCAGATCAGCCCCCATCAGACCTCAGATCAGCCCCCATCAGACCTCAGATCAGCCCCCATCAGACCTCAAATCAGCCCCCATCAGACCTCAAATCAGCCCCCATCAGACCTCAAATCAGCCCCCATCAGACCTCAAATCAGCCCCCATCAGACCTCAAATCAGCCCCCATCAGACCTCAAATCAGCCCCCATCAGACCTCAAATCAGCCCCCATCAGACCTCAAATCAGCCCCCATCAGACCTCAAATCAGCCCCCATCAGACCTCAGATCAGCCCCCATCAGACCTCAGATCAGCCCCCATCAGACCTCAGATCAGCCCCCACCAGACCTCAAATCAGCCCCCACCAGACCTCAAATCAGCCCCCACCAGACCTCAAATCAGCCCCCCTCAGACCTCAGATCAGCCCCCCTCAGACCTCAGATCAGCCCCCCTCAGACCTCAGATCAGCCCCCCTCAGACCTCAGATCAGCCCCCCTCAGACCTCAGATCAGCCCCCCTCAGACCTCAGATCAGCCCCCCTCAGACCTCAGATCAGCCCCCCTCAGACCTCAGATCAGCCCCCCTCAGACCTCAGATCAGCCCCCCTCAGACCTCAGATCAGCCCCCCTCAGATCAGCCCCATCAGACCTCAGATCAGCCCCCATCAGACCTCAAATCAGCCCCCATCAGACCTCAAATCAGCCCCCATCAGACCTCAAATCAGCCCCCATCAGACCTCAAATCAGCCCCATCAGACCTCAAATCAGCCCCCATCAGACCTCAAATCAGCCCCCATCAGACCTCAAATCAGCCCCCATCAGACCTCAAATCAGCCCCCATCAGACCTCAAATCAGCCCCCATCAGACCTCAAATCAGCCCCCATCAGACCTCAAATCAGCCCCCATCAGACCTCAAATCAGCCCCCATCAGACCTCAAATCAGCCCCCATCAGACCTCAAATCAGCCCCCATCAGACCTCAAATCAGCCCCCATCAGACCTCAAATCAGCCCCCATCAGACCTCAAATCAGCCCCCATCAGACCTCAAATCAGCCCCCATCAGACCTCAAATCAGCCCCCATCAGACCTCAAATCAGCCCCCATCAGACCTCAAATCAGCCCCCATCAGACCTCAAATCAGCCCCCATCAGACCTCAAATCAGCCCCCATCAGACCTCAAATCAGCCCCCATCAGACCTCAAATCAGCCCCCATCAGACCTCAAATCAGCCCCCATCAGACCTCAGATCAGCCCCCACCAGACCTCAAATCAGCCCCCACCAGACCTCAAATCAGCCCCCACTCAGACCTCAAATCAGCCCCCCTCAGACCTCAGATCAGCCCCCCTCAGACCTCAGATCAGCCCCCTCAGACCTCAGATCAGCCCCCCTCAGACCTCAGATCAGCCCCCCTCAGACCTCAGATCAGCCCCCCTCAGACCTCAGATCAGCCCCCCTCAGACCTCAGATCAGCCCCCCTCAGACCTCAGATCAGCCCCCCTCAGACCTCAGATCAGCCCCCCTCAGACCTCAGATCAGCCCCCCTCAGACCTCAGATCAGCCCCCCTCAGACCTCAAATCAGCCCCCCTCAGACCTCAAATCAGCCCCCCTCAGACCTCAAATCAGCCCCCCTCAGACCTCAAATCAGCCCCCCTCAGACCTCAAATCAGCCCCCCTCAGACCTCAGATCAGCCCCCCTCAGACCTCAGATCAGCCCCCCTCAGATCCTCAGATCAGCCCCCATCAGACCTCAGATCAGCCCCCATCAGACCTCAGATCAGCCCCCATCAGACCTCAGATCAGCCCCCATCAGACCTCAGATCAGCCCCCATTCAGACCTCAGATCAGCCCCCATCAGACCTCAGATCAGCCCCCATCAGACCTCAGGCCCCCATCAGACCTCAGATCAGCCCCCATCAGACCTCAGATCAGCCCCCATCAGACCTCAGATCAGCCCCCATCAGACCTCAGATCAGCCCCCATCAGACCTCAGATCAGCCCCCATCAGACCTCAGATCAGCCCCCATCAGACCTCAGATCAGCCCCCATCAGACCTCAGATCAGCCCCCATCAGACCTCAGATCAGCCCCCATCAGACCTCAGATCAGCCCCCATCAGACCTCAGATCAGCCCCCATCAGACCTCAGATCAGCCCCCATCAGACCTCAGATCAGCCCCCATCAGACCTCAGATCAGCCCCCATCAGACCTCAGATCAGCCCCCATCAGACCTCAGATCAGCCCCCATCAGACCTCAGATCAGCCCCCATCAGACCTCAGATCAGCCCCCATCAGACCTCAGATCAGCCCCCATCAGACCTCAGATCAGCCCACTAAAAACTAAAATAAAAAACTCCTGCGCCGCGGCTCTGCTCTATGTCCGGCGGTCCCTTTTCTTCTCCTGCTGTGGCTGCACTGTCACCTGACTGCATGCAGCGTCAGGTCATAGTGCGCGCATTATGTACTGACGCTGTATGGGGTCCGGACAGCGCAGCGCCGGCAGGAGAAGACAAGGGAGCGCTGGACCCAGAGCGGAGCCGTGGCGCAGGAGGGCGAGTATCTGGCACCTAATGCATACTAGTGAGAACTTCCATAATGGAAGTGCTCACTGGTATTCACTTTATAAGACACATGGCCATTTTCCCCAAACTTTTTTGGGGAAAAAAAGCGCGTCTTATAAAGCGAAAAATACGGTATAATGGAAAGATCTGCTCCTGTTCTGTGCTTAGAGCCGCACCTGGTTTTGGCTCAAAATCACTGATGGAAATCACTGACCAAACACTGACGTGTGAATGAGGCATTATTTCTGCTAGAAGTTATCAATGAATTGTTAGCACTCTGCAACGAAGGTCTAGATGGGTGTTACCAGTTGGTGGTGTGTCCCTTCACTGTCTTACACTATCCAAACAGTGCTGCCAGTGTCAGACTGGTAACACCCATCTGAACCATTCATTGCAAACTGATGGCATTCTTCAATTCTAGATTATCAAAATGTCTCACCTATATATTAGAATTGCCTGTTCTTCCCGACCATCACTGAAATGTGGCTCAGAACATACAAAAAGTTGGGGACCTCAGGTCTAGTGTAAGGTTACAGGCTCTTAGATAGTATTAGTAATTTTACCACATTTTCTTTAACATTGAAACCATCAATATTTGATTGTTTATATCAGCATGATTATTTGTATTTTTTATGAATTTATTGTTATTATTTTAATATATACTGTATATTTCGTCCCATAAGACGCACTTTGTCCCCACTGCGTCTTATGGAGCAAATACTAATAAGCGCTTTCATTATGGAAGCGCTCATTAGTACTAGAGGACCAGGAAGCGGTGAAGGCTCTGTACTCACCACTTCCTGGTCCTCTGCTGTTGGTTATGCTGTGGCTGCCCATAGCGTGAGGGCGCTCTGTGACCTCACGCTGTGTGCGTCGGTCACACAGCTTTTCTATGACCGTCCAGCACGCATCACTTCACATAGATTAGGCCTCGTTCACAGTTCCATGTCTGACATCTGTAAAAAGATAAATCATTCTGTGTTTCATCGGTGAAGGATCCGCATTTGGTCCATGTGTCCATTTTCTTGCCCACCGTGTGTCATCTGTATTTCACGGACACAGCTCAGCTGAAAATGAATGGTCAGAGAAAAACGGACCTAACACTGACGAAACACAGATGCCACCAGTGTTGTGTCCGTGATTTTAACAGACCAATAGACTTACCACGGATGCCGACCGGCGTGTGTTCCGCAATTTGATCCAGCCTAAAGGGAGATTACTGTACATTCGTACAATCTATTCTGCTTTACCTTAAAGCACACAATGAACTTAAAGCTTCTCCTCGAAAACCAAAAGTCTCCACGGTCACCAGGTCAGAGAAATCCTGCAGTTTGGACGTGTGATGTTTCAAAGCTAGAGGATTAAACACAGTCGGTAAGATAAAGAAACACAACACGGCAAATGCAGCAGGATATAAAGAAATCTCAAAACCTCAAACTGAGTCCAGCTCGGGCAGTGTGAAAAGTAGCTAATGGAGGGGGAGGGCTGCTTTAGATGCTGCTATCTCCTCAATGGTAGCAGCTAGAAACATGCAACTGGTCTTGTTTGAAAGACAGGCTTTCATAAAAGACTGAAATGAAAGTCCAAGCAACAGAGGAGAAATCACTGTTGGGAATAATCTAAACATATTGCTGTCATTCTGGTATTGTCTGAAAGCTTGGACTGTCAGCTTTCAAACAAGATCAGTTGCATGTTTCTAGCTGCTACCATTCAGGAGGTAGCAGCATCTAGAGCAGCCCTCCTCCCTCCAGGTAGCTACTTTTCCCACTGCTGGAGCTCCACTCTGGCAAAACAGTTAGGGGGTTGAAAGGGTTATCCAGTTTAGAAAATACAATGTCATTTACTGGAATAGAGAATTCTGAGTAAGGCTAGATTCACACGACTGCATGTGTTTTGCAGTCCGCAAAAAATAAATAAATGGATGATATCCGTATTGCATCCATTTTTTTAGCAGAACCATTGTAACAATGCCTATCCTTGTCCGCAAAACAGACAAGAATAGGACATGTTCTATTGTTTTTGTGGGGCTACGGAACGGACATACGGATGCGGACACAAAACACGGAAACAAAATACGTTCATGTGAATGTAGCTTTAAAGAGGACCTGTCACCGCTCCTGATTTAATAACTTCATGCATTCCCCATGTAATAACAATTCTGGAACATCTATTCTTATGTCTGTATGTTGTGCCATTCCTTTATTATTTCTACTAGAAGTTATGAATGAATTGCTAGCAGTCTGCAGTAAGGGTACAGAGGGGAGGTAACCAGTTGGGGGTGTGTACCTGCACAGACTGACTCTATCCAATCAGTGCTGCCATGTTCAGACTGTGCAGGTACACACCCCTAACCGGTCACCTCCCCTCTGTACCCTTACTGCAGACTGCTAGCAATTCATTCATAGCTTCTAGTGCAAATAATAAAGGAATAGCACAACATAGAGTCATAAGAATAGATGTTCCAGAATTGTTATTACATGGGGAATGTATGAAGCTATTAAAACAGGCATGTCAGGAGAGGAGACAGCTCCTCTTTAATGTAAGGAAATCCTCATCTATTGTCCAGTATGTACTGCAGCTACAAAGAGCGTCTTTCACTCTCCAGGCCCTGTCCTAATCTGAACAGGCACTTTGTAATACGTAAAGGGGTTTTCTGGGATTTTAGTATTGATGATCTACCCTTCCGTCTCTCTTCCTGCAGCTGTCCTATAGACATACATCGAAGTGCAGGAAGAGAGAAGTGATCTTCATACAGCTGATCGGTGTGGGGTGCCGATCTGATATTGATGATCCATCCTGAGAATAGGTCGTCAATATGAAAAGTCTGGAAAACCTATAACATGGGAGTCTTTGCTATAATCATGGGATACGTAGTACTTCATGCACTAGATGGAAGGCCTCCAGGAGGTGCTGCTCACTGGTCTTGGTCATAGAGGGAGGGGGAACCTGAGCAGCATACTCCCCAACAGAAGTTCCATGTATCCAAATGCAGATTTTTAGGATTGCACAATGTGCCCCTAAAGAGTACCACTGGGTCACTGATTCATGGCAAGAAGACCTTCACATACTTAAGCCTTCAAAGTTATGTTCTTCTACCCCGCAGCCATTGTCAGAGACTTCGATGAGTTCTGCTCCATACTCCTTCAGCTTTATGTCTAGGAGATGAGAAGAAAATTATAAATGCAATTAATTTACATGAGTGTAAATGAGGATGAGATGTACGGCATCAGTGGGCGACGAAGACGAGGCGGACAGAATGCTGAGAACAGATTGTGGAGGACAAAGGGTGAACTATTCCAGCATCGTGAGTACTGGATGTATATTCCCCCCACCCCACACTTGTCACGGTAGCCATCTGTCCTATGAGCAAACCAATGTCAACGCACCTCAAAATAGTCACATACTAGGAGTAGTACTCCAAAAGACTACTTCAACGCTGAGGCAACTTGAATATTTCCCTAGGGAAATCTTGGAACCACTGGAGAACTTCTGACCAGGTCTAAAAAAAATTTTTACGGCACAGTAATCTGAATCAATGTGTGACTGATGTCCTCAAAAATGGGTCGTCTTAGAAGGACCATCAGGACCTGCCAGAGAGTGGACAACCCCTCTGAATGCCTTACCAATACTTGTAGCTCCAGCATCTATGCTGTTCTCCAGAAGCTCTTTAACAGCGGTGGCAAGACTCAGTACAACTTGGCCGGAGCAGATTTGATGGACTGACTTGCGATCGATCGGCTTAATTGCTTTAGCGGGTTCAGTGCTGAAATTTAGGAAAAAAAATTAAAATAAAATTAAAATATTCCTGGTGACAACAAATATATACTTATCTACCTAAAATATATATTTCTGACAAACCCTACTGTTTATTGCGGTTTTGGTGCATTTTTTTTTTTTTTGCTTTTTTTAATGCTTTTTGCTTATGAAGTCTATGGGAAAAACTCTACAGAAGGTGTGCAATCGCACAAACAATTGACATTCTGTAAATTTTAAAATCTGCACAGCAGGTCAATTTCCGTACCAAAGGAAAAAAAAAATAGGTGTACATGACATTTGTCAAATCTCATTTACTTTGCTGGTACTGTATTACCCTGCAGTTTTGTACATGAAAATGTTCACGGAAAAAAAACACACTTGGGCCCCTTTCAGATGTTCCATACTCAGGACTTACAGCGTGAGTGTGCAGCAGCTCCCGTCCTGACCTCCAAGCACTGACGGGGATGCATAGCATTATATTGATTTATGATGCTATGTAACCCTTAGGCCTCATGACAGGGTCGGACTGGCCATAGACCTTACAGGGAAATTTCCCAGTGGGCCGATGCCCAGGGGGTCAACTGGGCCCTCCTCACAGCAGGTCAGTGGAAGTTTTTGGGGATGTATTTTGTGCTGCTGGTAGAATTTTGTGATGGACTGTGGTATTTGGCTCTGTTGGGGAGGTATAATGTGCCACAATATGGTATTGCTGGCCCTGCCTTCCATCAATTTGGACTCAACAACAAAATGGGGCCACTTTTAGTATTTTTTCCAGGGCCACTTTAAGTTCCCAGTCCTCCCCTGCCTCATGCACACGAATGCAAAAACATACGGATGACGTCGGTGTGCATTCCGTATTTTGCAGAACGGAACAGCTGGCCCCTAATAGAACAGTCCTATCCTTGTCCGTAATGCAGACAATAATAGGATATGTTCTATTTTTTTGCGGAACGGAAATGGAATGCACACGGAGTACCTTCCGTTTTTTTGGGCGAACCCATTCAAATGGTCCGCAAAAAAAAAAAAACGGAACTGACGCGGAAAGAAAATATGTTTGTGTGCATGAACCCTTAGAGTTCTGGAATGTATTGGATAACACTGACATAATGCTGTCAGTTTTACACAATACTTTCCAGAACTGTAATGCCTCTTTCACACGAGCAGGAGACTCGCATGTCTCCCGCAACGCATCTACAGGCCTGGACTCCGGCACTGACAGGGATCGCATAGTATTATATGCGATCCCAGTCAGTGCGAAGTCCAGCCCTGTAGATGCGTTGCGGGAGACATGCGAGTCTCCCGCTCGTGTGAAAGAGGCATAACATAGTAACATAGTAACATAGTTTATAAGGCCGAAAAAAGACATCTGTCCATCCAGTTCGGCCTGTTTTCCTACAAGTTGATCCAGAGGAAGGCAAAAAAACCCTGTGAGGTAGAAGCCAGTTTTCCCCACTAGGGAAAAAAATTCCTTCCCGACTCCAATCAGGCAATCAGAATAACTCCCTGGATCAACGACCCCTCTCTAGTAACTATAACCTAAGGGTTACATTGCTTCATAAATCAATATAATACGATGCAACCCGGTCAGTTCTGTGAGGTCAGAACGGGAGCTGCCGCATACTTATGCTGCAAGTCCGATGCATGGAACTCGCTCGTCTGAAAGGGGGCTTAGTATGCATCATGTGCAGGTAACTAAACTATGAAGATGCAGTCTCTGGTCATTTGGACTCCATTGGGTCGGAAAAAAATTATCATGACATGTATAAACGTGTCGGTGGTCCGGAAAAAAACGTACTTTAAAAAAAAAAGCAAATAAATTATTCGAGCACCAGGAGGCGGGCATATGCGGTTCGAGCACGGCTCCAGCAACGCCCCTGGTGCTCCATAATGATGCACCTCTGCTGTAGTTCACACCCCCTGCTTTTAGATTGACAGCTCTAGACCCTCTGGTCTAGCGCTGAGATCCCATGTCCGCCCACCTTTGTACAGAACGGCGGACCGTCACGTACCGGAGCCACACTGAACAGTTGATTGGCTGGGGTCCGGACCCCTGATCATCAGCTAGTGATGGTCTATCCTCAGAATAGGCCATTACTTAAAAAGCTAGACAACCTCTTTTTTAATCACTGTGTTTCAACTCCTCTTTGTTTTTAAAATCTCTGCTTGCTGTCAGCAAATGGGAACTTTTTTACTTACTTCCAAAGACAGAAAACCTTGCAGAACTAAAACTTCTCATAGTGGAAAATTCACTGCACTCATATCCAGTCTACGGGGCATTCCCATCAGGGACATTTAATAGACAGGATACGCCATAAATGTCCGATAGTGCGGGTCCCCACTCCTTTCTGAAGAATGGGCCCCACACTGTGAATAGAGAGCAGAACACGCATGCACGGCTTTCTCTGTCTACTGCTATGGGCCCTGTTCTTGAGAACAGCGAGACTTGCAACTTTCGGACATTAATGGCATATCCTATGTGCCATATGGGAATACCCCTTTAAGGAAACCGTATGCGAGTCCATATACTTTACCTGGTAGGATTGTCGTCTCTAAGGTTTCATGTACACAAAAACGTATTTTCTTTCCGTGTCCGTTCCGTTTTTTTTTTGCATGCATTTCAATGGGTCCACAAAAAAACGGAAGTTACTCCGTGTGCATTCCGTTTCAGTATGTCCGTTCCACAAAAATATAGAACATGTCCTATTATTGTCCGCATTACGAACAAGGATAGTACTGTTCTATTAGGGGCCAGCTGTTCCGTTCCACAAAATATGGCATTCACACGGACGTCATCCGTATTTTTGCGAATCCGTCTTTTTACAGACTGCAAAATACATGCGGTCGTGTGCAAGAGCCCTTAACCTCATAGAACATGAAACAAACCCACAGCGGTGAGAACTGTTAGGTCTGCACAGATTATCAACAGTTGGATGTAAACATGAATGTTTCCATTCACTGACAGCAAGCAGAGATCTTGAAGCACAAAGTGGCTGCAAAGGCGCATTGAGGGACTTACCAAGCTTGCTCCATTCCTATCAGGCAGACTGAGCTGCACTGAAGGAAAATCTCGTCTTTACTATGCAGTGAAATCTTAGTACATCCCGCAGGTATACTGCGCGCAGTCCTCCCGCCTCCTGACAGCCGCGCCGCTCTTTCCACAGCTCACTGCTTCGTCCAATCACGTAGCCAGAATCGCCCTCGCTCACATTCCATTGGCTGATAAAACGAATGACGAATCATATTAGCGAGAGCAAGAAGAGAATCAGCCATTTTTGATGTGGGTATTAGTATTGCCTACGGAAGCCCTGCCCTTAGTTAAGATGGCCGGCGCTCAGTTCTTGTAGATGGTCACAGCGAGGCTTGCTGGGAAATGAGTGACGCCATCAGTTCTCCAGGACCGGGGATTGAGCAGCGTGGTGCCGGGCGGGTGCTGCAGTGTGGTGGCCGCAGTCATGCCCATGTATAAAGTACAGCCATACAATAGCGGGGACGTCAAGGTGGATCTGCCCAGGTGCATGTACACCCTGCCTAACCTGCATCAGGCTCCCTGCGGACACCATGAGCAGGTAATTGCATCATGCCGGCCATCACCGAGGCCTTGTCCTCCCACTGACCACAGGGCCTATCATAATTGTGGTGCTTGCAAGCTTAGATCCATTGAGATGTAATTAACGTTTGCTATTCACCTAAATGATGCAGTGGATAGTGTAATCCTGCCACTCACCCCACCCCAGACAGGTGTTACCTGGCATGATGGCACCCAGTGTCACACCATGCAGTGCCGTTCCTGCTGTTATGCCATGGAAAACTGACTCCATTATATATCAGTGTGCGCTTTTTGGATTGGTGAATAGAGCTGTATTCATTGGCCTAGTGCTCCTTTAAGCCATGGGCATGGCAGGTTGTAAGGTTTCCATCCCCTGTTAGAGCATATAGATGTCTTTGGGGGGGGGGGGGGGTGTTGCTACTCAGAGTCCCCCCCCCATAAGTTCACATGCGGCAGATATACTGCAAAATGTGTGCGCCCGTGCATGCACCTCCTGCAGGAACAACCCTGTTCAGAATTAGAAGATAGCTTTTCACTTGCGAAAAATCCAGCAACATAAATCTGTCATGTGTGAATTCACCTGAACGGTGGGGTTCACATTCCTAGCAAACCATGCATGTCAATGGGGTTTTTAAAACCCTCTTCACATGCAATGCAACGTTTCCCCTTCTGACGCTGCAAAAGGAATGAATGGGCAGACGTGTCTTCTTCTGGAAGTAATGGCTGTCCGTCTAGATCAGGGATGCCCAACCTGCGTCTCTCCAGCTGTTGTAAAATTCCAACTCCCACCATGCCCTGCTGTAAGCTGATAGCTGTAGGTAGTCTAAGCATGCTGGGAGTTGTAGTTTTGCAACAGCTGGCGAACCGCAGGTTGGCCACCCCTGGTCTAGAGGCACCGAAACTGGACCCGCCAGCGGATCGCCAAGCTTTTAGAGGGGGGTTATCCTGAAATGACCATTTTAAGGAGGTTTTTGGGAATGCCGTTTCTTGCTCAGTCTCCAGCTTCATGACTGTGTGTGCCCTAATCGGACAGCACCTTCTCTGTGCTGGATATTTGTCCTGTCCTCTGGCCCGAGTGCAAGGGTCACGTACTGTTCAGTTTGGGGATGGCCACAACTCTCCGGGAAACGTCCATTAGGCTCCTGGAAAAAAAAAATTTTTTTAAATGGCGGTCCTGCTGGATTCCTGGAAAAGTTGACAGATCTCCTGCACAGCTCCATTAAAGCAGCCCTCCATGAGCATCCACACGTGCTCACGAAAGGCTAGCGATTAAAAATTATCATAACCCACTGGAAACCCCATCGCTGCCATTCTGACGCTGCTCTCCACTTCCTGGTCTAGGGAAAGTCTTGCACGTCCCCCTCAGCCGGTCCCTGACTGGTCAGCCCTGCAGCTAGTGATCAGCTGAGTGGGCAATCCAAGCCATTTGCTGTGAATCGGTGAGCAATGATTATTTCTATTTGAAACCCATTCCCTTTCCTTTAAAAAAAAAAATATTCCCCAAGAAACCCCTTTAATTATCACATATAAGTGGCAGTACTATGCTAGAAAGGGGGCAGTATTATTCATAGAGGGTAGGGTGCTGACAGGGTTTATAGGTGAGCAATGTGGAATAGCAGGACCTCGCCTCATGCCTCGGAGGAGAGTCTGCAGCAACGCCACGTATTTCACCTGTTCTCATGAAATCTAAGAGACTGTCCACACTTGTGTCATAGTCTGTCTTTATAATGGAAGCCACAATTTATGGTGGATGCTGTTGGTGCCGACATACCCCCATGGAGCTACAGTGGCCTAAAGCAGGGGTGCCCAACCTGCGGCCCTCCAGCTATTGCAAAACTACTATTCCCAACATGCTCCGATAGATGTAGGCTGTCAGGGCACGCTGGGAGTTGTAGTTTTGCAGCAGCTGGAGGGCCGCAGGTTGGGCACCTCTAGCTTAAAGGGAATCTGTTGCCTAGTTGTAGTGTATGTAAGTGATGGCAGCGCTCTGTAGTGCTGTCTGTCAAAGATAAATTTCTGGCGTTCTGAAAGAGTGAAAACCCAGACAGAGGAATAGTATTAATCATGTTAGACAGCACTACAGAGCGTTGCCATCGGTTACATACAGTAGAAATAGGTGACAAAACCAGTGGAATCTCAGTTCTCCTGTCAGAGATGATGGAATCTGCACCTGAGGCTCAATGTGAAGGCTTTGATGTCAATGTGAACAGAGCCCAAATCCATGCGATTTAGGGGTGCATTGAGCCGCATTGTATTTCCATCTGCCTATGTTTTCATATGGAGGTTCTTTACCGTTGGGTTTCTAACAAAAAAGTGGCACGGTCCATCAGATGACGGAGCCATTCACTGTGCTGCTCGGGCAGAATAATACACACCTAGCTTATGAGACCGGGATATATATCAACATGAATGTCATAGAGGTACACCCACCATATCCAATCGCCCCCAATAGAAAAATGCCTCCACGTAATTTGTAAAAAGTAAACTTTATCAAATACAGGTAATTACATAGAAATCAATATAGCGGCATTTGATACTCCAAAGAAGGACATAGAGACCGCTGCAGTGTCAGTCACCATAAATCCACATGTCCCAAGTCTCAAATCAATTACTATGCACCAAACACTAAGAATAGTCATAGAAAAAGCTAAAAAAGAGCCAAATTTGGTAGCTTAGACATAGTGATATAGGGGCAATGTCATAACACAGCATAAAGCAAGTACATATGAATTACCGACCGACTTTTTTTTCTTTTTGTATGACTATTGTTAGTGCTATATTGAATTCTATGTAATTACCTGTATTTAATAAAGTTTACTTTTTTACAAATTACGTGGAGGCATTTTTCTATTGGGGCGATAGGGCAGAATAATGAGAAGGAAGAAGTGTTGTCTTAATGGTTGAAATATTTGCATCATTGTTAAAAAAAAAAAAAAAAAAAAACCCTTAAAGGGGTATTCTCATCTTGGACAATGGGGGCATATCGCTAGGATATGCCCCCATTGTCCTATAGGTGCGGGTCCCGCCGCTGGGGCCGGCACCTATATCGAGAACGGGGCCCCCGAAGTGAAGAAGTGCGCACCGCGCAAGCGCGGCCCGCTCTCCATTCACTTCTATGGGGCCGCCGCAAATAGCCGAGCGCTGGCTCGGCTATCTCCGTCGGCTCCATAGAAATGAATGGGAGCGGTGGCGTGCATGCGCAGTGCGCTCCCATTCATTTCTATGGAGCCGACGGAGATAGCCGAGCCAGCGATCGGCTATTTGCGGCGGCCCCATAGAAGTGAATGGAGAGTGGGCCGCGCTTGCGCGGTGCGCACTTCTTCACTTCGGGGGCCCACTTCTCGATATAGGTGCGGGTCCCAGCGATATGCCCCCATTGTCCAAGATGAGAATACCCCTTTAAGGGCTCTTTCACATGAGCAGATTCTGTGCGTGGAATCCGCTGCGTGAAAGAGAGCCAAGCCCCATTCCGGACAGCAGAGACATGGAGCAGTAACATGATTGATAATGCTCTGTGCCTCTCTCTGATCTTTTTACTACAAAATCACAGTGAGATAAAGTTGTCACTGTGATTTTGTAGTAAAAAGGTCACAGAGGCACATAGCATTATTAATCATGTTTATGCTCCATGTCTCTGCTGTCCGGAACGGGGCTTGGCTCTCTTTCACGCAGCGGATTCCACGGACAGGATCTGCTCATGTGAAAGAGCCCTAAGAGAGGTGAACCACATGAAGGTATAAATTTTGCTTGTACTCTTCAGGGGGTATCTGAGCCAGCGATTCAGGCGCTGGAGTCCAGACAAGAAGACATCCTTAAGCGGTTGTATGAACTGAAGGCTGCGGTTGACGGACTCTCCAAAATGATCCAGACCCCCGATGCAGATCTCGATGTGACGGACATGATTCAGGCCGATCAGAGTGCGGCTTCGGCCTCCTGCAAAGCCGACCTGGACTCTATACTTGGAAAGGTACGTGATGAGGGATGGTGGGGGTAGATGGAATTGCCAGAACGGTTTTCCAAAAATCTGTTACACTGTGCTCACAAAAAATAAAAAAATCAGTACAATAGTCATTAGGCACAGGAATCGTAAGAGGCGCTGTGCAGCCATCTGCCGTAAGTTCTGACTGACTTGCCTTAACAGCAGGGTTTGTTTCTCACATCCAGGACTACGGTGCGCTGAGAGATATTGTCATCAATGCCAATCCCTCCGTGCCTCCGCTTTCCTTGCTGATCCTGCACGGTCTGCTGTGTGAGCGGTACCAGGTTCTGTCCGCAGTGCACACTCACTCGTCCGTCACAGCCATCCCAGAGCCGCTGCTCAAGTGCTTCGGAGACCAGGTCAACATGAAGTCACGGCAGGACTATCAGCTTGGTTTCACCCTCATCTGGAAAGATGGTAGGTATTGGCAAAGCAGGGGGTTCTATTGTGGGCCCAGTCCAGCTGTTGTGAAACTACAATTCCCAGCATGCTATATTCATTTCTATAGGGGTTCTGAGATGGGCAGAAGAGCAATTATGCATGATGGGAGTTGTAGTTTCACAACAACTGGAGTGCCGGAGGTTGCCTACCCTGACATAGAGTAATCCATAAAAACGTGATTCTGCCAAAACCCATGCGGCCCATACCGTGGCAGTTGCCAAAATGGCTGGTGATGGCGTTGTAGTGTGGCCGCTGTCACTGCCAAAGCCTACGGGCTCATTCAGACGGCCATTTGCTGTCTGCGAAAATGCAGATCTGTTTTTTTTTTTTTTTGCACAGTTCAGCGTGTCTGCGAAAAAGGGATTTCATTCTGTGTTTTTGCAGACCCATAGACTTCAATGGGGCCACATCCTGATTTTCACTGACAAGTACAGGACATGTTTCATTTGTTTTGTGGAGCCGTGGAATGGAAGAAAAGGGCCCCATAGAAGTAAATGGGTCAGCATCTAATCTGCAAAAAAAAAAATGGATCCACACATTTTTGCGGACAGCATACGGCCGTGAGAATGAGCCCTATGGCTGCTTGCGCACCTCTGTGGTAAGGTGTCCGGAACAGCCTGTCGGAATTGACCGTATCCAGCATAGCCAGATAGGGCTGGCCACCGCTGAAGCCCATCACAATGGGATCCGTCCGGTTTCTGACGTGAGCGCTGGGTTTTGGCTCATCAAAAACTGGTCCATAAAACACAGATACAGTCTGTTTTTCACAGACCCATAGACTATAATGGGCATGATAGATCCATAAACACGGACGTGTGAATACACGCATTATAAAAGGTCATGTGTGCTGTCCATGGAGAACACGGACAACACATTTCTGTAAATCACTGACGTGTGAATGCCCTAGGCTACTTTCACACTAGAGTTTATGCTGGATCTGGCAGGGTTCAGCAAAAAACGCTTCCGTTACTGATAATACAACCATCTGCATCCGCTATGAACTGATCCGGTTGTATTATCTTTAGCATAGCCAAGACGGATCCATCATGAACTCCATTGAAAGTCAGTGGGGGACGGATCTGTTTTCTATTATGTCTGATTGTGTCAGAGATAAACAGATCAATCCCCTTTGACTTGCATTGTGGGTCATGACTAGAGATGAGCGAGCGTGCTCGTAACGAGCACTGTACCGCTCGGCTCACATGGGCGCCGGCAGCCGCTTCCGTCCTCCTCAGGAGGATGGAAGTGGCTGCCGGCGCCTATGCTAGCGCAGGGGAGCTGAGCGGTACAGTGCTCGTTACGAGCACACTCGCTCATCTCTAGTCATGACGGATCCGCTTTGCTCCACATCCCCTGACGGAAAGAAAACCGCAGCATGCTGCTCTCCAGTATGAGAACGAAATGCATTTTGGAGCACTCATTTATGTTTTGTCCCCATTGACAATGAATGGAGACAAAACGGAAGCGATTTTCCAGTATTGAGACCCTATGACGGAACTCAATACGGAAAATAGAGATGCTAGTATGAAAGTAGCCTTAGGTGGACAGATGAGACCGGGAGTGCATCCATTGTGACATTCACTGCATTATCTGTACTATTACCGCCAGCCTAGACTAATTTTTTTATTTTATTTTTTTTAAATCTTAGTGCCCAAACCACAGATGAAATTCAGCATTCAAAACATGTGTCCGATCGAAGGAGAAGGCAACATCGCCCGGTTTCTGTTCTCTTTGCTGGGTGACACGTTCAGTGCGGTTACCGCCACGCTGATCGACAGCTGGGTGGATACGGCCATTTTTCAGATGAGAGAAGGGAGCAGCAAGGAGAAAGCTGCTGTACTGAGGGCGATGAACTCCGCGCTGGGCAAGACTCCCTGGCTTGTAGGAAACGAACTGACCATTGCAGATATAGTGAGCTGGTGCGCCATTCAGCAGTCTGGAAATACCACCCCCGTCCCAGCAAACGTGCTGAAATGGATGAAATCGTGTGAAAATCTCCCCTCCTTTAATACAGTGCTTAAATTATTAAAGTAAAAAACAAAAAATGGGCTCTGAGGTTCAGCATTGCAAGGGCAGACCGCCTACGGCAGAACAACCACTGAGGTGTACTTTACTATCAGTATGTATTCAGCTTTCTTTCCTTTAAGTCGCCGTTTTGAGTGGCTTATTTGTATTGGTACGCCATGAATATAATAAAAGGTTTTACAACGCTCTGTCCTGTGAATGTTACCTCAGCCAAACAGCATGATTCTTAAAAAAAAATGACGTAGGGTTCTCCACCCACTGGCAGGGAGTTAATTGAAATTCTGAGAGCTGTAATGTTATCTATTGGTCTGGTATTTTTATATAATCAAGGGGTTGCCAGACTATCAGCACTGATGTCCTGTCATTTTATAAGAATAATTTGTGTTTACAGATCGCCTTGTAATTGGCAGACGGGCATAAACCTGTGTACTAGAGTATTTGCCAAGAACCATGGCGATGTGCACCCGCACATTGGGATGTGTTGACTGCCCCCTAGTTTTGTTTTTCTTATAGCTAGGTCCCTTGACCTGCATGCTGGCACTCTGCTGGGGACATGGCTGCTGATGGTGGGTGTCATCTGTTAGTGGCTACTTTCACACTTGCGTTTCCAGGATCTGTTTGTGAGATCCGTCCAGGCTCTCACAAACGGATCCGTCATGCTAATACAACCGTCTGCATCCGTTCTGAACGGATCCGTTTGTATTATCTTTTACATAGCAAAGACGGATCCGTCATTAACTCCATAGAAAGTCAATGGAGGACGGATCTGTTTTCTATTGTGTGAGACAAAACAGATCCGTCCCCATTGAGTTCAGGACCGTTTGTGAGAGCCTGTGACGGATCTCACAAACGGATCCTGCAAACGCAAGTGTGAAAGTAGCTTTACACTGGAGACAAGGAAATAAACACATGCACAGTCCATCCACAGTGTTTGTAGAGGCCACTAATGGACAAGATCCTCCATCGCAGGCCATGTTCCTAGCTCTGCACCAGCATGGATTATTCTTATTAAATGACTGGACATCAGTGCTGATGGCTTAATAATTACTAGCTGGGAGCACATGGCCAATCCACTGATAATCTGGCATGCTAGGCCATCCAGGATTGCAGAGTATCAGTGATCCCGTAGAAATGAATGAGATCACAGCGCAAGTTGCCAAAAATTCTACACTGCTTCAGTCCTTTCCCCAATCAGTGTAGTCTTTGAAGTGGATCCATAATCTGTGTAGAAGGCCTCATGCACACGAACGTGTTCCAGCCGTGCCGCATACGGCGGGTCCGCAATAAACGGGCATCGGCCGCGTGCAGCCCGCATCACGGATCCATTCACTTTAATGGGTCCGCAATCTGGGAGATGCGGAGCAGAGGAACGGATCGGAACACCACAGAAGCACTACTTTTTTGTGGTGCGGATCCCGGACACCATTCAAGTGAATGGGTCTGCGATCCGCATGCGGTGGCCTCACGGTCAGTGCCCATGCATTGCAGCCCACGGCACACGTTTGTGTGCATGAGGCATAACTCTGGAGTTGGTAAGCTAAAAGTGGAATACTTTGTAAACTTCTGATTAGTCGTCCTGTTTTGTGTTTACACGGAATTCTACATCATAGTATGGTGTTAATTGAAAGTTATTGGCTTATCAGTTCCAAAAAGTGCAGCAGACAGTTTTGTTGGTTAGTTTTATGCCAATGAAAGACGTAACCTGTTTTCCGTGGTGCAATCTGCATGTACGGTGGGAAATTTTTGCAAAAAATCCAGCATTTCCACAACTACATAAAAGCAATTTAGTCAAATACCTTTGCACCGGCTGTGATGCCTCCGGGTTTGACACCACCCCTATCAAGAAAGTTTAGTTTAACCCCTTCCCAACCACACCATTCAATTAACAGGCTGATGAATGGAGCGTTTTTGATGGCCCACCATACAGTGCCATCAGCAGGATCAGGCTGTCACAGAGCTCCTACTACATTCCTGCATTTTCTAGTGAACCGGTGCCATCAGTAGTGATGCCACAAGGATTCCCTGCACGGAGGGGAGCTTTGAACGATAGAAATGATCCGGGTCTTCTCATATTTATTCACTAGTGATCTGGGGGCTGTTACCATAAGGACCCTTTCAGATGAGAGAACTAAACACTCCGGCCTCACAGTGCGAGTATGCAGCAGCTCCGGTCCTGACCTCCCAGCACTGACAGTCGCATAGAATTATATTGATTAAAGGGGTTGTCTCATCTTGCCTAATGGGGGCATATCGCTAGGATATGCCCCCATTGTCTTATAGGTGCGGGTCCCACCTATATCGAGAACGGGGCCCCGAAAGCGAACGGGGGCGCACTGCGCATGCGCAGCCGCCTCCATTCATTTTCAATGTGGCCGGCGAAGATAGCCGAGCGCTGGCTCGGCTATTTCCGTCGGCTCCATAGAAATGAATAGGAGCGGTGGCCGCGCAAGCGCGGTGCGCTCCCATTCATTTCTATGGGGAGCCGGCTTGGTGGTGGCCGGACCGGAGTCCTCCAGCCACCACCTTGCGGGGCCCCGTTCTCGATATAGGTGCGGGTCCCAACGGTGGGACCCGCACCTATAAGACAATGGGGGCATATCCTAGCGATATGCCCCCATTAGTCAAGATGAGACAACCCCTTTAAGGGTTACATAGCATCATAAGAGTTCTGGAATGTATTGGATAACAGACATAATGCTGTCAGTGTTATCCAATACATTCCAGAACTATAAGGGTTACATAACATCATAAATCAATATAACACTAAGCAACCCCATGCATGCTGGGAGGTCTGGATAGGAGCTACCGTTATCCATTTTTGTGGCCTGCAAAATACATACGGTCAAGTGAATGCATCGTTAGATGACTTATCAGGGATAGGTATGTGGGGACAACAAGGAACACACAGAAAAGAGACACATTCCCGAAGCTAAAAATTGTGCTGCAGTCATGAAAGGCTTAATGCAGGCCTGCCGCCCCACACATTGCGTGATAATGACTGTACAACTCTGTATATAAATAACATTTAATTTACAATAAAAATGTAACAGACAGCAACATGATCTAAAGCTGGAGGCTAGCGTCTCTGCTCGACATCTGTCCCTGTAATAACTCCAGGCTCTTCTTCAGTCTCTCATTCTCCTCCTCCAAGAAAAGAACTTTCTGCTGAAGATCCTGAACCAGCTGCCGAAAGAATAGAGGACAAAGTAAAATTCTCAACACGACGTAATTATTGGATGTGATGATGAAAAAAGCTATGATTGGCCAATAGGTTCATACTCCGCAGGATACGGATACTGGTTAGACTTGTACCAATGACCCTGCGTGTGCTGAAGAGATGGCCGTGGGGCAGACAGCTCTACTTTTATCCTGTAAAGCAGGGAACAGCAACCTTCTTCACTCCAACTGCAGTGAAACTACAACTCCCAGCATGCAAACTTACTCAGCTGTTCTTGTATCTCCCACAGAAGTGAAAGGAGGATTCTGGGAGTTGTAGTTTCAGAACAGCTGGCATGCCAGAGGTCGCTGATCCCTGCTGTAAAGAGTCACACTCCTATCAGTCGTGCCTACATTAGATTTATCAGTTGGGGGGGGCGGTCCATAATATAGTAAATAGCTGGCTGCCCGAACTGTCAGGGATAATTTATAAAAAAAAAAAAAAAAAAAAAAAAAAAATAAATAAAAATATAGGGTCTCCCCTCCCCCTACAGTCATGGCCAAAAAGTTTGAGAATGACACAAATATTATATTTTCACATGATCTGCTGCCCTCTGGTTTTTATGTGTGTTTGTCAGATGTTTTTATCACATACAGAAATATAATTGCAATCATATTATGAGTAACAAAAGCTTATATTGACAGTTAGAATGAGTTAATGCAGCAAGTCAATATTTGCAGTGTTGACCCTTCTTCTTCAGGACCTCTGCAATTCTCCCTGGCATGCTCTCAATCAACTTCTGGACCAAATCCTGACTGATAGCAGTCCATTCTTGCACAATCAATGCTTGCATTTTGTCAGAATTTGTAGGTTTTTGTTTGTCCACCCGTCTCTTGATGATTGACCACAAGTTCTCAATGGGATTAAGATCTGGGGAGTTTCCAGGCCATGGACCCAAAATCTCTAGGTTTTGTTCCCTGAGCCATTTAGTTATCACCTTTGCTTTATGGCAAGGTGCTCCATCATGCTGGAAAAGGCATTGTTGATCGCCAAACTGCTCTTGGACGGTTGGGAGAAGTTGCTCTCGGAGGACATTCTGGTACCATTCTTTATTCATGGCTGTGTTTTTAGGCAAGACTGTGAGCCGATTCCCTTGGCTGAGAAGCAACCCCACACATGAATGGTTTCAGGATGCAATCTTTCTAGCTGCGATACTCTTCCCTGTTAGGCCATTTTTGTGCAGTGCAATGATGACTGCACGTGTTTCTTTAGAGATAACCATGGTTAACAGAAGAGAAACAATGATGCCAAGCACCAGCCTCTTTTTAAAGTGTCCAGTGGTGTCATTTTTACTTAATCATGACAGATAGATCTCCAGCCCTGTCCTCATCAACACCCACACCTGTGTTAATGGAGCAATCACTGAAACGATGTTAGCTGGTCCTTTTAAGGCAGGGCTGCAATGATGTTGAAATGTGTTTTGGGGGATAAAGTTAATTTTCTAGGCAAATATTGACTTTGCAAGTAATTGCTGTTAAGCTGATCACTCTTTATAACATTCTGGAGTATATGCAAATTGCCATTATAAAAACTGAAGCAGTAGACTTTGTAAAAATTAATATTTGTATCATTCTCAAAACTTTTGGCCATGACTGTACATGTCCAGCATGCAGGGGCACAGAGCAGTGGAGCCATTGAATAGGTCGCTGCCCCTTTAAACAGCTGATCAGCAGGGGTGCTGAAAGTCAATACTCCCACCATTCTGAAATGGATGAAAAGGCTGTCACTCTTGTAATCCCAGAAACCCCTTTATATATACAGCATACTTACGTTTTCCCTCTCAAGGAACAGCTCGCTTCTCAGCATTTCCTCAGCAGATGGACGTAGTGAACAGTCAGCGCTGGTCAGTAACTTAACATATTTACTTTGCACCGGCCAACGAGACACAAATGATTCGGGGATGATCCCAGCGCTGAGAGCCGATAAGACGTCGTTCCTTTCCATCTCCGTCCAGAATGGATGGAAGAGCTCCAGTAATATAACGCCAACACTGTACATATCAGACTGCAAGACACAAGGACAATGGCTGACATTTACTGCTCCTTCCCTCTTCCTCTCTGTCCAGCTGCTGACTAAGAGCTCATGCACACAAACGCATTTTCTTTCCGTGTCCATTCAGTTTTTTTTGTGGACCTTATGTGGAACCATTCAATTCAATGGGTCTGCAAAAAAAAGGAAGTTACTCCGTGTGCGTTCCATTTCCGTATGTCCGTTCCACAAAAAAAACAGAACATGTCCTATTACTGTCCGCATTACGGACAAGGATAGGACTGTTCTATTAGGGGTCAGCTGTTACAGAATGCACACGGATGTCATCCGTATTTCTTGCGGATCTATTTTATGCAGACCGCAAAATACGTACCGTGGTGTGCATGAGCCCTAAGGGACAGATCAGCCTCCCTGCTCCAGCTCGGACTGCTTTCTCATATATGCTAGTATCTTGCCTACCCTGACCTCAGTGTGTCTCCTGACTACTCATAGTGCCCGACTCCTTGCACCGGTGTCTCTGATCCCTGTGGGTCAGCTGTCAACTACACTGGGACTACTCCAGGAGGTAGCGGCCTGGTTGGTTCCCTGCTCCAAAGCCCAGATCCAGATTGGTATAAAGCAGTCATTTATTTTTAATAGTGTTGAGCAAACTTATGGTTTCAAGTTAGGGTTATCTAAAAATTCTGTTATGGCGGAACCCATAATGGAATTCTCACATAACCCGAACCTTGTAACCACAAGTTTGCTCAAAGCTAAATTTTTAATCCTGGACAATCCCTTTAAAGGGGTCGTCCAAGTTGTTTCTTTTCAAAAAAACAAAATGCTGTTAGGGCTCACGCACACAAATGTATTTTCTTTCAGTGTCCGTTCCGTTTTTTTTTGCGGACCATATGCGGAACCATTCCTTTTTAATGGGTCCGCAAAAAAACAGGGAGTGGCATTCCGTTTCCGTATGTCCATTCCGCCAAACAATAGAACATGTCCTATTATTGGCCGCATTATGGACAAGGATAGGACTGTTCTATTAGGGGCCAGCTGTTCCGTTCTGCAAAATACAGCATGCACACAGAGGTCATCCGTATTTTTTGCAGATCCGTTTTTGCAGACCGCAAAATACATACGGTCGTGTGCATGAGGCCTTATACTTACCATGCAAACTACCCCCACACCTTTTCCAGAACCGCTGATCCTATCTTTCCCACCGATGTATGCTCACAAAGCAGAAGTGACTGCTGCAGCCAATTACTGGCCTCAGCGGTATATGGCACAACACCACTGAGACCAGATTGATTGCAGCAGTTACATGCAGTACAGAAGCATGCAATTGCTGCAGTCAGGAAAACAAAGCCCAGCAAGAGAAGACAGAGCAGCGGTGCTGGAATGGAGCAGGTACGGGAAGGATCAGTTTAATATTTATCACAATCCATTTAAATGCAACCTGCCATGTTGTTCATCAAATGTAATAGTAAAAAAGTGATCTCAGCATGCACCATGAATGCCGCAGGCCATAGGAGACAGTAGAAGTGGACAGTTCAGTCATGCTAGGCTCATCAAACCACATGGTATAAATATACTCTGCCCTTTCCTATTACTTTCTAACACCCCAGTAATAAAGTCACTACAGCAGTCTAGTATTTGTAGCATGCATATACACAATCCTGCAAAGCAGCACACCAGCAACCAGAGCTGCAGTGTCAGAGAAGGATAGGTCTCATACGTCAATCGATATAAAAGGGATTTCACATTTAACAATATTAAAATAATGCCAGCAACTCACAGGACTAACCTCTGGGTAGATCATCAGCATCTGATCGGCAGAGGCCCGACAACCAGGACCCCTGCCAATCAACTGCGAGAAGGCAGTGGTGTTCGCAGTGGTGTCACCGCCTTCTCACAGCCAGTGACGTCAGGACTATTATCACTGGCCTGGGCACAGGTCAGCCACGTTCACTTCAATGGGGCTGTGCTGCGACCAGGCCAGTGAGAATGGTGGTGACATCACAGCCCATAGGATAGATCATCAGTAACAAAAAAGTACAGAACCCCTTTAAAAAGGTTGTCCCATTAAGACAACGTATGCCCTATCCACAAGCTGAGGCCGCCACCAATCAGGAGAACAGGGACCCATGCTCCAAATCTGAATGGAGTGCTCCATTCAACTGTGTAGGACTGCTGGAGAGTGCCGAGTACAAGCCGTCAGCTATCTCCAGCAGCCCCATAGAGTTCCATTGACCGGCAGTGGGCATGCTTGACCACTGCTCCATTTAAACGGGGGGGGGGGGGGGGGGGAGCGGGGGGGTGGAAGCTCAGGCCCACATTCACTGGGGCCCCCACCCGTCCTATGGATAGGAGAGAATGGGAAACTCCTTTAAATAATGCACAATTAACGATTGCAGGGTTTAGTCACAGAAGATGGTGGCACTATAGAGATAGAATTAGTGATCTCCATACCTTAAAATCATAGTGTGAGCCTTTTAACTGTTCCTGTGCGGCGTACATACAGGTGCCCACTCCTGACGTGTGTGTTGAATCTGCATTAAGTGGGAGCAGAGAAAGCATCATTTTTTATATCATCAGATAAAGTGCAGGTCACCATCACAAATGTCTGAGAAACATAAGATGTACATGCAGCACGGCAAGTTTCCACCACATTTAGATCCTTGAGACCCATCAGCTTTCCTCAAGGGCTCAGCTCGGCTCACTTAAAGAAGAACTCCCGCAAAAGTTTTTATTCCATGTCCTGCTAAAAATGTACATGATGTAATCTGTAGTGAATGTCATTTTCTCACCAGTGGTTGTATTTGTGAGTTATATCTCCCTGATGCTTCTCATCTGTGTCGTGTGACTAGCAAGTCTATTTCTCTATGTATTTCTATGGGAGCCTCACTCAGTCTCATAGGAATGAATAGAGCAGTTACTGGCTTTCTGTCCTGGGTCAGTTGGAGGTCAGGGAGTTGGTCACATGACCCAGCTACAATAAGAAGAGAGGTTTTTACTCACAGAAACAGTCACTGATAAGAAAATGACAATCACTACAGATTATATATCATGCACCTTTCTAACAGGTCAGAGAATAAACATTTTTGCGGGAGTTCTTCTTTATATTCTGGTATTCACAATTCATAAATTTTTTGTATTTTTTTTGTATTTTTTTTTATTATAAAGGGCTCATTCAGACGGCCGTAGTGATTTGCGCTCCGCAAAACATGGTTACTGGCCGCGTGGGTTCCGTATTTTGTAAACTGCACATGGGCGGCACTATGATAGAAATGCCTATTCTTGCTTATTCTTGTCCACAGATTAAATCTTTTTTGTGGGGGTCGCAGAACGGAACTACGGATGCAGACAGCACACAGTGAAGTGAAATGACTGGGTCTGCAACCATTCTGCAAAACTGGGGAACGGATGTGGACCCATTCAAATGGTCATCTGAATGAGCCCTAACTCTGCATTGTGGAGGGCATTTACAATGGCCCTACCACAGTTTTCTGGCATAAAAAAGTCTTAGTTGCTTTTACACCTACCATCTACACCTACTTTCCAAAAAGGGAGCATGGTATGGGCAGGACTATCGACCCTGGCATATTTACGCTGGTTTACTGGCGTAATGGATGACTTAAAATGTACACCAGCTACAAGCTGGAGTAGATTTCAATCTAGGTGTACAAACTGGCGGAGGATGAGCTTAACTTATGACGAGGCCTGTGCAAAGGGATATGAAGACTGGCCGCCCTTTTCTCGCCACCTTGGAAAAGTGCAGAGAAGCTAAAAATATCGCAAATTAAGGTGCACAGATGTCGTGCGCCTTAAAGGGGTTCTCCAGGAATTAAGAAAATGAAAATACTTAAATATTACTTTATTATAAATATATTCCCAAATACCTTTCATTAGTTATAATGGCTCATTTTGTATAGGGAGCAATGATTAGGAGAAACAAAATGGCCGCCATCCTATTAGTACACACAAAACCTGTCCTGTCCTCTACTTAATGTCACTTCATGATCTCCATTCCTACAGAGATTCAGCTGAAGATCTTTTCACCTGTATTTAGGACCATAATCCCTGACAGTCAGAGCAGAGAGGAGGATGGGGCAGCTCTTTACCTCAGTGTTGTGAAGTAACTTGTCCTCCTGTGTGATTAGGACAGGTTCTGTGTGTACTAATAGGACGGCGGCCATTTTATTTCTCCTAATGATTGCTCCATAGACAGAATGAGCCATTATAACTAATGAAAGGTATTTGGGAATATATTTATAATAAAGTAATATTTAAGTATTTTCATTTTCTTAATTCCCGGAGAACCCCTTTAACCCCTTAAGGACGAAGCTACTTTTACACTTCATGCCGAAGCCACATTTTTTAAATCTGCCATGTGTCACTTTATTAATTCATAACTTTGGGATTCTTTCACCGATTCGACTGATTCCAAGATTGTTTTTTCGTGACATATTCTACTTTATTTTAGTAATAGCTTTGGGTTGATATTTGCAGTGTTTCCTTGTTGGAAATTCCACAATTTCATGAAAAATTGGAAGGAAGATAGTGATACCACATAAATTAGATATATAGCATAGCGTATGTTTCCTCAGCGGAGTACATTATTTTTAGAAAATTAACTTTTCTAAAAATATATAATTTATTTTTTTTTATGAACACTAACCCTATAAACCTACACTACAACATAACAACGGTCCCTAACACTAGCCCTATCTAACTAATACTAATTGCCCCCCTAACACCCTAAGCATAACTAAGATTCTAAACTAATCCCCTCTACCATTTTTTTTATTAACTTTTTTTAATTATTTTTAATATATATATATATATATATATATATATATATATATATATATACTTATGTGGGGATCTTATGTGGGGATCCCTGACAAAGCAGACAGCTCAGCTTTTCACCACTGAGCTGTGCTGCTACTGGATCCTGGGGGGGGGGGGGGGGGGGGGGGTTGGAGGAGGACACAGATGGGGGATATGGACTATATGAAGGGGGTGCACTTGAGGGATGTGGGGGGGGGGGGGTCTGTCAGTAAGCAGTCACAGCTCAGCTCACAATCGCTGAGCTGTGCTGCTTACTGACAGGGGATCACACTACAGGGAGGACGGGAGGAGGACTGTGGGGTGGGCGGGCTGGGGTGCATTGGGGCTCGATGGGGGGCTCTGGGGTCTTCTTTTCTTCACTGCCTGCCTCTGATTTTTACACAGTAATGCTCCAATCTCTCTCAGGAACACTCTGAGGAGATCGGAGCTGTTTCTGTGTACTATAACCGGCGTTCTAGTACACAGAAGCTGTGATTGGTCTGTCATATTTGACAAACCAATCACAGTGATCGCTGATGTGGGGACCACCGATTGGTCCCATTGTCAGCTTCCTGTGACGCTCGGCTGTCTATGACAGCCGGCGTCACAGGTATGTCACAGTTAGCACTGTGATCGTTACAGTCTATGATGGCTTATCCCGTCATGGGGCGGCAAGGGGTTAATGTGCAACTTTTTAACGTCACAATTGTGGCGTATAGTGCTTCATAAACATCCCTCATGTGTTTATTCTCATATATGTTCTGTTTTTCCAATCTGTTATTTTCTGATTATACATTTTTTTTTTCTGTTTTCTAAGAGAGTGGCCATCTTGCCTGAGCTGCCGTTAACAGCAATTTGAGATATGCTTCACTGCAGCTACATAGCCAACTTCTATGGGAGAGAGTTTTGGGCTTGCTCTGTGACTTGTGCAGAGGTCACTGTGCAGGGAGGGGGAGGAGGTGAGCTGTATTCAACATCAATGTGAATTGTAGGCAAAGTACTGGACCAACTTTACTGACTCTTTTCCCCCTGAGAGCCACTTCAGCGTGGCCACAACTTAAAGAAGAACTCCCGCAAAAATGTTTATTCTCTGACCTGTTAGAAAGGTGCATGATATAATCTGTAGTGAATGTCATCTTCTTATCAGTGACTGTTTCTGTGAGTAATAACCTCTTCTTATTGTAGCTGGGTCATGTGACCAACTCCCTGACCTCCAAGTGACCCAGGACAGAAAGCCAGTAACTGCTCTATTCATTCCTATGGGAGCCTCACTTTCAGTCTCATAGGAATACATAGAGAATTAGACTTCCTGTCCACACATAAATCTATGTGTGAGTTGGTGGGTCTAATTGCTGGTCACATGACACAGATAAGAAACTTCAGGATGATATAAGTCAAAAATTTAGACACTGGTAAGAAAATGACATTCACTACAGATCACATCATGTACATTTCTAGCAGGACATGGAATAAAATTTTTGTCGGGAGTTCTTTAATAGTCCACTTTTATGTAGAATATAACATTACTTGCAGTCTACTTACTATTGGTCCCATCTTTCTTTAGCCATGAATCTGAGTGCTGTATAATATCTCTGCATGCGAGTCCAAAGTCACCAATACGAACATGAAGATCTGGTCCTTGTAAGAAAATATTTCTTGGCTATAAAAAACAGAGGCATATGTCAGTTCATGGGTGTGTGGAATGAATAGCGTATATCACAGTGGTTAGCAACCTTTGGCGCTCCAGATGTGGCAGAACTACAACTCCCAGCATGCCCCATTCACTTCTATGGGAATTGTGAAAACAGCTACGCAAGTGTGCATGCTGGGAGTTGTAGTTTCACCACAGCTGGAGTGCTGAAAGTTGCTGATCCCTGCTGCTTTCACATGGTCATTATATGGGCAGATTGCAGTACACGTAATACAGTCAGAATACCCTGAGGTCCCGTGGTTCTCCTGAATTCAGACTGTAAGAATTGTGGGAGGTCCGGATGTTGTGGCCGTCATACAGATACCAATACATGCCCGCACAACCGTTATGTGAAAGTGGCCTTCTCTCAGCTCATCAAACACATCACAGTATGTTGTATAACGGCTGTGCTCGTTATCGCAGCTCAGCCCCGTTCACTTGAATGGGGCTGAGCTGCTCCGAGGCCACGTGACCGACGAACATGGCGTCACATAGCCTAGGCAAAGCCGCAAGATGGCTGTGGTGCTACTGTGAGCGCCAGTGCTTTCTCAAACAGCTGATCGTTGGGGTCTGACAGCCCAGATCCCCACTGATTCGCTGTTTGGCCTATCTGGAAGATTGGTTATCAGATAAATCCTGGAAAATCCCTTTAAAAAGGTCCTGTCCTGTCTGTTTTAATTTCTTCATGCATTCCCCATGTAATAACAATTCTGGAACATCTATTCTTATGTCTCTATGTTGTATCATTCCTTTATTATTTCTACTAAAAGTTATGAATGAATTGCTAGCAGTCTGCAGTAAGGGTACAGAGGGGAGGTGACCAGTTGGAGGTGTGTCCCTGCACAGACTGACTCTATCCAATCAGTGCTGCCATTTTCAGACAGTGCAGGTACACACTCCAACTGGTTACCTCCCCTCTGTACCCTTACTGCAGACTGCTAGCAATTCATTCATAACTTATAGTAGAAATAATAAAGGAATGGCACAATATACAGACATAAGAATAGATGCTCCAGAATTGTTATTACATGGGGAATGTATGAAACTATTAAAATAGGCATGTCAGGAGAGGGGACAGCTCCTCTTTAACACAGTGTGAATTCTGCCCTGCTGATTTTTTTTTTTTTTTTTGGTATGCACAATCAATTCGGACCAATGCTAAACCCGACTGTTAGAAAAGCTACCTAAACACCCTTGTATGTGCATATACAAGAAACCAGTACGTGAAATTAAAGAACGTGCAGCATGGCTTTTATACAATACCTTCAAGTCTCGATGGAGAACACCCATGGAATGGATGTATCGTACGCCTTCCAAGAGCTGGCAGAAAATGCTCAGAGCACTCTGGACATCCACAAAGTCAAAGCATCCTGAGGACAGACCGGTTACAAAAAATTAATTATTTTTCTTTAAATCAAGCATTCTCACAAGCATTTACCATACAGCACATGTGGTTGTCCACTTCTCTACTTAGATAGCACCAACCTATTACACAGCGCTGTACACACTGATGATCTGACAATTATTGAAGCAATTAGATGCACTAAGGCTAGAGCTACACATTGCGGCCAAGATCGCTGAGTAGCGGTGATCCCATAGATATGAATGGGATCGCCGCAGCAGTCACAAGAAATCCAACACAGCTGGATTTCATGCGACTGCCGCAGCAATCCCATACATTTCTATGGGATCACCGCTATTTAACCGCGGCCAGTGTCGCCATGTAGCCCAATACTGGATTTACATAAAACTTACTAGCCGAGTCCCTGCCATTCCTGTAGTGCTCGTTACGGTCTTCAATCCAATCCCACAAGGACCTTTCACAGAGATTCATCTGTATGTGCAACATCAAATGATACTGAATCTGTGGAAACACAAAACCTTTAAGTCTTGGATGGACCACAGACCGCCTGCCGGGAGAACAAGGTAGAGCTCTGTATCATTGCTTTACAGTCCTCTAAACCATTGCCCATAAAACGGAGCCATAACTGTGGCGCAAATACCACGTCATGCCCCCTTTTTTGCTTCAACCAACAAGGGGGTTTTGACTTAAAATGCGCCAAAATTCAGACGTAAAGTTCTGAAACGGAGTAAACCACCTGTACTATAGTAATGATAAAAGGAACAGCATGATATCATGTACACCATAATACACATACCTCAAAGTGTCTGTGCAAGCAGAGCTCTTTTTGTGGGCATTCTTCATCGCACGACGAATCACTCTCATCATCCATGTCATCTTCAGAATTGAACGGGCATCTGTCCCTTGGGCACAGTTCTGGTGAGGTGTCATGTTTATTGCAGACACCAGAGCAGGACCGGACATTGGCATTGGAGTCTTTCACTGCAGATGGGTTCATGTCAGAAATACTGAGGTTCTTGATCTTGCTTTCATACTTGTCTTTACTCACGGACGCCATGTTCACGGACTGGTTTTCATCTGTTGAGTCAGCAAAAACAATAGATCCCCCGCTGCTCTCTACACTCTGTATTCCCTTATTATTCCTGCAAGGATAAAAAATGATTAGTTCATTAATACGTACGTTGTCCTCCAGGATAGCAATGATAGGATATGACTCCAATGACAGAAAGGCGCGGGTCTCATCTCTGGGACCAGCACCTCTCTCTAGAACGGGGTCCCAAAGTGTACCTGCATGGTGTGCTCTCCATTCACTTCTATTGGAGTTCCAAAAGTAGCCAAACGACTGCACTTGCATATTTTTGGAAGTCCCTCAGAAATGAATGGAGAGTACACTGCCCATGTGTGGTCACCACGTCAATGGCCTCCGAGAAAAAGCAGAGCTGGAGCTTGGTTATTTTCAGAAATGAATGGAGGGCGGCAGTGCATCACTGGAGGGCTCTGTGCACACAGCGATCCATACATTTGCCTCTGAAGCCATTCTGAGAGATGAGGAAAGGCTTTTCTGATCAGGTGCTTAGATCTTAATATACCATTGATCTCTTAAGTTATAATAGGTCATCTTTATCAGATCGCCGGTGGTCGACAGCCCTCCCTAAATTGTTCACCTGCTCACTGCCAACAATGCAGAGGGGAGCAGGTGTAATTACAAGCCGTTCCATTCATTTCAATGGGACGGCTCTGTAGTATACACTTGTATAGGAAGGTACCGTCCCATAGAAGTGAATGGGACAACTTGTAATTACACCTGCAATGTCGATAGCGAGCAGGTACACAATGAAGGGAAGGCAGCACTCGCATGGAGTGGACTGTGCGAGTTTTCTCTTCCACAAGCCGATCGGCAGGAAAAACCCTTATATAAAACCTCTTTATAGACCGTATTAGGGTACATTCACACGTCCACGTCTGTTTTGCGGTCCGCAAATTGCGGATCCGCAAAACACGGACACCGGCCATGTGCGTTCCGCATTTTGCGGACCGCACATTGCCGGCTCTATTATAGAGATGCCTTTTCTTGTCCGTGGCACTGTGTGCCGTCCGCATCTTTTGCGACCCCATTGAAAATGAAAGGGTCCGCACCCGTTCCGCAATTTTGCGGACAAATTCTGCGGATGTGTGAATGGAGCATTAGGCTTCATTCACACGACCGTATTTTGTTTCCGTGTCCGTTCCGGTTTTTTTGTGGACCGTATGCGGAACCATTCAATTCAATGGGTCCGCAAAAAAAAACGCAAGGTACTCCGTGTGCATTCCGTTTCCGTATGTCCGTATTTCCGTTCCGCAAAAGAGATAGAACATGTCCTATTCTTGTCCGTTTTGCGGACAAGAATAGGCATTGTTACAATGGATCCGCAAAAAAAACGGAAACACGGATGCCATACGGAACGTCATCCGTTTTTTTTTTTTGCGGATCCGCAATTTGCGGACCGCAAAACATATACGGTCGTGTGAATGAAGCCTAAGGAAGGTCTTTTCAGCTCCCAATAATTTGTGGCAGTGAGCTCAGAGTGGCAAAGGAACATGAAAGAGTCGGTTCTCACCTGACTGATCCCCTGGCACTCTTCCTGCTCCCTCACATAACACAGAAAATGGCTATTCAGCCAATCAATTGCTGAGGCGGGTCATTTCTGTGGCCAATGATTGGCTGAGGGCATCTCCAAGCAATTACGCTGTGCTGGGATGGCTGCAGGAAGCAGAAGGCACAAGGAACCCAGGCAGCATTGAAATGGCAACAGCAGGGAGTTGTTTAAAGGGGGTTGTCCGTGTTCACAGCTGAACCTGGACATATCACCTTCTTCCCCCACTTAGCCCCTTGCAGATAAGCATTGGAGTATTTCATGAGCCGATGCCCTCCCTTGCACAGAGCAAGGGCTTTTTCTGGAGATCCGTTGACGTACCGGACTCTCCATGGTTAAGCTAGGCGGAGGCTTCAGCCTAGAAGTGAGCCCAGTGACGTCACCGGCACTAATGGGCAGGCTTTAGTAATGCCCTAGCCTGTAAAATGGCTAGGGCAGCGCTAAAGCCCGCCCATCAGTGCCAGTGACATCACCGGGAACACTGCTAGGCAGAAGCCTCCGCCAAGCAATGTAAAAATGTAAACAAACTGCACGATACAGCTCAGGGCAAGGGAGAGCATAGGGGCAAGAAATGCTCTGATGCTCATGTCAGAGGGGCTGAGTGGAGGAAGAAGGGGGATATGTCCGGGTTCAGCTCTGAACCCTGACCAGGGTTTTTTTGTTTTAAAATCCTTATTAAGGGGGAACCACCCTATAATAGGAAAGGTGCATAAGACAAGTATCTGGGGCAATACTTACTCCTCAGAGTTGTGGTTGGATGAACCTTTAATAGCTTGTAATGGGTGGATTGGCTTACCTAAAGACATAGCACAAAAAAAGATCTTTAATATGAGAATATGCAAGTATTGCAGAATTTAACATTTTATTGCTCTATGTTCCATCAGTGCTCCATTGCTTCTCATGGAGTTTGTACCGCCCCGTAATACAAGCTTCTCAACATATTTTAAGCAGGTCAGCAAATAAAGGGATTTTCCATGAACCCGGTTACCCTGCAAAGTAAAATGCAATAAACTACTGAGCTTTATGCTAAAAACCTTAATCCCACCTCTTTATATCAAGGATGCGCATTGTCCATGTAAACACTGGATGCCTGCTCTGCTTCGTCTCTCCTGAACATTTTTCTAAGCTATTTTTTATTTGATCATAAATCAGCTAAGAAATTTGTTCAGAAAGGGAGAGTGAGGGGCTGAAGGCTGAGAAGTCAGACAGCTAGTCTGATGGACTGATCACAGAACAACCTTCTGCAGCTGCTATGTTTCACAGTGCATAGCAGCTGCAGAAGTCAGATGATGCAAAAAAAAAAAAAAACATAAAAAAAAAGCATCTAAATGAACAAACAGAAAACTGTCTCCTGATGGTGTCCATAGCTAACTTTTAAATGGCTATGCTCAATTATAAGAAAGTGTGCATAAAGCAAGGTGACATACATTTTGAATTTGGTGGCTGCACATGTTCCATCCAAGCTGTATTGTACCCAACAATATTAGGATGATGTAATCCTGCCAACACCTTAACTTCACGAAGTACCTGTGAATGAGTAAAGCAACATTTACATAACACATCTAAAAAATGTATTTTTACATTTTCACAGTATATTTCCTATAGAATGGATAATACATCTTGTATTAAAGAAGAACTCCCGACAAAAATTTTATTCCATGTCCTGCTAGAAATGTACATGATGTAATCTGTAGTGAATGTCTGAATTTTTGACTTCTATCATCCTGAAGTTTCTTATCTGTGTCATGTGACCAGCAATTAGACCCACCAACTCACACAGAGACTTATGTGTGGACAGGAAGTCTAATTCTCTATGTATTCCTATGAGACTGAAAGTGAGGCTCCCATAGGAATGAATAGAGCAGTTACTGGCTTTCTGTCCTGGGTCAGTTGGAGGTCAGGGAGTTGGTCACATGACCCAGCTACAATAAGAAGAGAGGTTTTTACTCACAGAAACAGTCACTGATAAGAAGATGACAATCACTACGAATTATATCATGCACCTTTCTAACAGGTCAGAGAATAAACATTTTTGCGGGAGTTCTTCTTTAAGTCATGCACTATATGAGTACAATCAACATGCCTACAGCTTGTACATGTATGCCCAGAGCTGCACGTCACATACTGCCCCATCCTACAACCATTTCTATACATATTAGAAACTAGAAGCTGTCAGAAATTCCAAGGTGGGGCTCACAAGGTGCAGTTACCTGTATGATAATGTGATGGTGAAGGTCAGATCCATATGATATTCTCACTATGTAAAGGTGGCCATACACCTTAGATGTTCACTCATTCAAGGCGACACTTATTATTCTTGACCCCCTCGACTGAGCATGCAGGTGTTCTCAATGGGGAGAGAAAAATAAGCATGGGGCATATCGAAATCAAACATGCTCTGTCCTTCTTTGACCGAAGGCAGATGTGAAGAGAAAGTGGAGACACCCTCATACATATAATGTAATTGTTAAGGGGTTTTCCGAGATATTAATACTGATGACATTTACTCTTGATAGTTCACCACTGATCAGATACTGATGAGCTGACAGCAGAGGACCCCCCCGAGGCTCACAGTAGCACCGCAGCCTTCTCTCATCTTTCCCTAGGCCAGTGACGACACGTTCAGCAGTCACACGACCTAGGCGCAAGCTCAGCCCAACAGAAGTAAATGGGGCCGAGTGCGATACAATGTACAGCGCTGTGCTTAGTAATCTGCAAGAAGGCTGCAGAGCTCACAAAAGCGCCAGAGCCTTCTCAAACAGCTGATTGGCGAGGGTCCCGGGTGTCATACGGCCACAGATACGGAGGACAGTTTATCGGTATCGGCCTCTAGGAGCAACAGGGGCGTTGTCGTTACATCTAGAGGCTCAGCCCTCTACGCAATGGAGCGCCCTCTGCACTTTGACAGGGTTAAGTCGTGCAAAAGTCATCATGTCTGGCCGACAAAAGGCAGAGCCTCTAGGTGTAATGGTAACGCCCCCGTTGCTCTTATAGGCTCATTTGCATATATTAAAACATCATTTTTCTCAGCAATGAGGACACATAGGAACATGGGACCAACACAGATATCTTCAGCTGCCAAGTGCACATGTAACAGGTCAGCCAGTGTCATAGGGACAAAACTGCTGACAGATGCCCTTTAATTGTGCCTGGCCTGCACAAAATGCTCCACATCTGAACATACATAGCACAACAGCACTGTAGTCGTACAGGCGGACATCTCCATAGGAAGGACGTTCGAGACAACTTACCTTCTTACAGTCTCTCCTGGACACTTTTTTTATGAGGATTTTTTTAATGGCGTAGAACTGACCATCTAATTTGTTTCTGACCTACAAAATATAACACACAGGACAATATTACCGAACGAAGCCACAACCGCATGGTAATAAATAAAATCACAGGCAAAGACCTGAGCCCCTCCTCAAATGATATAGAGACCCGGAATTATACCTTATACACTTTCCCGTAGCCTCCTTTTCCAAGCTGAGCAATTTCTTCAAACTCATTCAAGTATCGGGATACCTGGGCATCGGCGAGCACGTCCTTCGCTCTGAGAAGACATTTGCGTTATTAGACCGCCAGATGATTACGGGTCCCTGTACATGACATACCGTTTTGCTGGCACTAACCTGTTCAGATGGAAGCTTAGGTCACCGTTGGTTATTTCCTGTGTACATGACAAGAAGACAGGCAATAATCAGATATATAACACTGCTTCAATTCCCAGTATGCATTGCTCCAATGAGGCCAGGTGAGGCGATCGCCTCAGGCAGCGCCAGCTAGGGGCAAGAGGAGGGCAGCGGAAGAGCCGTGGGCAATGAGCGCTTTCATTGTGGTAAAGGGGTTAGGTTAAGAAATTGGCATGGGGGGGGGGGCGCCGTTTCAGTTTTCAGCAGAAAGGCTAGGTGCAACCCTGATTGCTCCTAACAGAAAGGTATGAAGCATCAGTGCATCACAGGATGAGTGTGACCTAGTATCTACTGTATGGACGGGCAAGGCGTTCACCTACCTCCTTGTACATGTGTCGTTTAGCGGCCCTCAGCAGCTCGGTGATGGCGGTGCTGTGCTGCAGTCTGACGGTGCTCAACTCATCGCTGAAGGCAAACGGGGTGAGAAGGCCCATTCTGGTGAAGGTCTGACAGAGCACTGCGTGGAGAGACGACATGGTGACCACAGGGATGGACGCAAAGGGATTATCCCATTTCATAAAGTGATGGCACGCCCATAGAATACGCCATTACGTGCCCTGGCTTAGTGTCTTCTCTTTTTCCTGCAGAGCAGCGCTCCTGGCTACGCAGCGGTGCAGCTTCATTCATTTCAATACACCGGTACTATTATGGCACAGTGATGAAGTGGGCTCATGAGCTGTGCCCATGACATCATTTGCTGGCGCCAGTTGTGTTACGTTTGGCACCCTTGATGCCACAGCCAGTGGCGACTGCGGCATCTAACTAGTTAGAGATTGGGCTCACTCTCTCACCACCCCACCCACAATGCAATTGCTGGGTGCCAAGTGACTGCCATAGCAGCCAGGGGGGGGGCCTAACAATTCTCCTTGCGCCTGCCACGGGTGTCTAGTAGGCCCTAGTCTACATAGTCCAACAGCAAAAAGACACATCCTTTTGACAAGGGGACTGGTATGCATTCATACATTTCCAGGAAGAATAACAGAGGGATAGCACAGATCTCCAAAGACAAGGTTCTTCAACATGAGCAATACAGATGACCAGGGGTGCACCACCAATGAGGCGAGGTGAGGCGATTGCCTCAGGCAGCACCAGGTAGGGGTAAGAGGGGGGGGGATTATCTGTTTCTGCGGTATAGTATTGGGAAGCACAGTGGGCACAGTATGGGGCGCTGTATTACCCTGTATGTTTTGTAGCTCTGTATGTAATGTTGTCTTTAACAGTAGGGCTGGAGGGAAGGGGTTAAGTTAAGAAATTGGCAATGGGGGATTGGAGCGCCGTTTCAGTTTTCGCCTTAGAAAGGCTAGGTGCACCATGATGACCTAACCTCAGGATAGATCAGAAGTATGTAACGGGCAGGGGTCCGACACCCAGCTTGTTACAGGAGACCGAGGTGCTCCAATGAGCACCAATGCCTTCACACAGCGCCGTACATTGTATAGTGGCTGTTCTTGGTACTGCAGCTCGGCCCCCATTCACTTGGACGGGACTGAGCTGCTCCTAGGTCATGGGACGTCACTGGTCTGCAAGAAGGTTGTGCTACTCAGAGGCTGATTGGTAGGGGTCCTGGGTGTCAGTATACAGAGTCAGAAAACCCCTTTAAGTTGTTTATTTGAGAGGTTTGGCTTTGCATCATGTTGTGGTCACTCTCTACCTAAAAGTCGGACAGATTTTTAGCGATTCTTGTCCACAGATGTATCGCCAGGGCCTGCACAAGGTGATGATGTAACTATATGAAATAGCTGTAAGGATGTTACTCATAAAGCGTAAATTATTTTCTGTGTGGAAGTTGAGAAATTCATCTTTACAACACCAGGCACAGCAGCTGACACTGTAAAGAAGAATGGACTTTAACACTGTGATCTGAAGCGCAGCCAGATGGAGTCTTTCCCAGGCACAAGTCTGTACTTCGGCCTTGCAGGTCGTAGGGGGACGATCATGCCTTCACAACAATGGTGGAGGTGCACCTACCGTCAGGCGTAATCAGACTCTTCTACTAAAAACATACCTAGTACCCCGGGACGCTTCCTCCTCTGATCTAAAGCTGGCCGTACACATTAGATAACAGTCAGCCAAAAACTGCTGATTCGGCAGAACCGGACAACCATCTACGGCAATCTCTCGACAGCAGATGTTTGGGAGAAGGATGGGACTGTTCATGTCCGATCCTTTTGTTCTCAGGGAGATAAGCAGTCACCAGAGGCTTTCTCCAGTGATATGGTAATAAGTAAAGAAAAGATTAAACAAAAGTGTCATCAGAAAATGAACTATTATTTAAACCAGGTTTTTATGTTTCTCATTTTTAGACTTTTTTTTTAATTTTACACAAAAAACAAAAGAATCCTGTAGTTTTTGCCTAATTATAAGCGCCACTTCTTGGTCTATACAGATCACTTTACCGCTGTTATCTGCTTATCTGTCATTCTAATCCTGCCTGTAATGATATCACCTCTGTGTATAGATAAGACAGGGTCCATCATTCACAAAGTCACAGCTTATCTATCCTTTCCTTGTACAATGACCTCTGCAAGGTCGTGCCTGAGGATAGGTCACCAGTAAAAAATCCTGGAAAGCCCCTTTAAAGACACAGGATATACAGTACGCTTGGTGAATTATAATCAGATATTTTATGATCATTTTTCGACATCATCTCCCCAGTCACTGCTGTGCAGGGTTATATGTGTTACATCAGTGCATTGGTGAGCACAGTGCGGGAAATAATAGCTGCCCCACTTGTGAGTTGTACAAAAGAGCAGAGCGCAGAGATCCGTTTTTTGTGATCTGAGGGTGTTCCTGGTGCAGACATTTATCTTAAGATTTTGTGCGCAGTATGGGGAAACTGGTTTGCCATGACGAGCTGTGTATGAATGGATAGAGAGGTGTAAGGAAGGTTATATAAGTGTTAGCCATGAAGAAGGAGCTGGACCCCCATCAACGACTGATGACAACAGTGAGCGTGGACCGATTCTGTTGAATAGATGAGTGACAATGGATTATGTGGCTCTACGAGGATGAAGAGCAACATTGACCACCGTTCTTTTAAAGGGGTTTTCCAGGTTTTTACTACTGATGATCTATCCTGATTAGTGGAGGTCTGACATCCGGAACCCCCGCCGATCAGCTGTTTGAGAAGGTACTGCACTCCTGTGAGCGCCGCTACCTTCTCACAGCTCATTGTACAGCGGCTGTGCTTGGTATCGTGCTCAGCCCCAGTCACTTGAATGGGGCTGAGCCGCTCCTAGGCCATGTGACCGATGAACGTGACGTCACTGGCCTAGGAAACGCTCACAGGAGCGCCAATGTCTTCTCAAAAAGCTGATCGGCGGGAGTCCTGGGTGTCGGACCCCCACCGATCAGATACTGATGACTTATCCTGAGGATACGTCATCAGTAGTAAAATCCCGGAAAACCCCTTTAAAGGGGTTGTCCAGTTTCCGATATTGATGACCTAACCTCAGGATAGGTCATCAATATCAGATTGGTGGGGGTCTGACTCGAGGCACTAATCAGCTGACTGAACAGACTGCAGCACTACTATGATCCAGATGCTGACGAGACCCACCAGCCACCTACCAGAACTTCATCTAGCCTCAAGTACCATGTGTGGGGGGCTGGGGACTGCAGCGCATTTGGAAAAGTATAAAATTAACTAGTGGCAGTCTAAGCATCTCAACCGAGAAGCTGCCCGGTCAGCCAGATTATCAGTCCGGGCCTGCCTGTCAGCTATCTAATGGGTATGCTCAGCCTAAGGGCCCATTCACACGACCATAGGCCGTCTGTGTCCGTATTGTGGACAGCAAGCTGCAGTTCCACAAAATACAGGCACTGGCTGTGCGAATCCTGTGTCACGGATGTGGGCCCATTGACTTGAATAGGTCTGCCACCCCCAAGATACAGCACGGAGCGGAGGCATGGATGGGGATCGCTTCAGTGGGCTTTTTGGCCCGCGCCTCGAAACTGCAAATGATAGGACATGTCCTATCTTTAGCTGTATGTTGCGGATCATGGACCCATTCAAGTCAAGGAGTCTGCAACACAATGCGGGATTCATACGGCCGGTGCCTGTGCATTGTGTACTGTAATTTGCAGTCCGCAGCACCGGCCTACAGCAGTGTGAATGGGCCCTAAGAGGCAAGTAGGAGAAAACTTCAATCAAACTCACATCGGAAGAGATGCTTGGAACGGTGCGGGTTCTGCTCATGGACATTGCATAGATGTTCCACCAAAGACACAAGGAGCAGCTGGTTGGGGACTTTGGTCACGTAGAACAAACTTGGGACTCGACCTCTGTCCTTGACCATTTGGCAGTAAGACGGCGAATCAGACTCTGCAACAAAAAGACAAAAAAAAGACCATTTTGAATATATTATGTTTTATTATTATTTATTTCAAAGCAGTGTACGTCAAGAGGGGGTTACACATAACATAATATACAGTAAGCAAGGAACAGACTGGTACAGAGGGGGAGAGGACTGTGCCCACAAGAGCTTACAATCTACAGGAACACAGGCTCTCAATCTAACATCTCTAACAGGAGGATCAATTTCATAGGAAACCAATTAAACAGGTTCTCCAGGTCTGAAGCATTGATGGCCTATCCCTAACTTGTCACCTTGTTTGACCATATTAAACCAGATGACATTTGCAATGCGCAAATGTCACCTGATGTCTAATATGGTCTTCTTTTTAAGATATGTGTCCCCGTTTTCTTTAAAAAAAAACTACTTTTGTAATATGCAAATTACCTTCACTAGGTGCAAGGGGCGGTAACCCTGCACCTAGTAGCGCCGTTTTCCCCACCTTCTATATGTCGTCATCAGCGCTGATTGACAGGGCCAGGCAGCTCGCTCTGTCAGCGCTGCAAATCCCGCGCCTGCGCCGTGGGTCCGTCATTCAGCGCAGGCACAGTGAGTGCAGCTGGCTTCCACCGATGACGTCACACTACACCCGGAAGAGAAGGCGGCGCAGGAGCAGTGAGGAAGCCGGAAGCCAGCTGCACTCACTGCGCCTGCGCCGAATGACGGACCCACGGCGCAGGCGTGGGATTTGCAGCGCTGACAGAGCGAGCTGCCTGGCCCTGTCAATCTACACTGATGACGTAATATAGAAGGTGGGCAAAACGGCGCTACTAGGTGCAGGGTTACCGCCCCTTGCACCTAGTGAAGGTAATGTGCATATTACAAAAGGAACACATATCTTAAAAAGACCATATTAGACATCAGGTGACATATGCGCACGGCAAATGTCATCTGGTTTAATATGGTCAAACTTGGTGACAGAAACCCATGGTCACGTATTTTTACGCATTTCTCCTCTCTGCAAAAGAGGTGGGTCTGGGAGGACAACCTCCTCCATCCCGGTTCACCCCACCATTCACCTCCCCATCCAACTAGAACAGAACATGACTCCAAGCGTGTACAGGAGGAGGTACAAGGATACTGCCATAATCCATATTCATCCGACCGATTGGAGTCATGTCTTGTCTACAGGAGATATGAGGTACGGGCTTCATGCAAAGCCCATTAAGTAACAAATGTGATTGTGAACATAATTAACACCTAGGTCCTAGCAGGAATGATTTACTGCCCATTAGACACTCCTAATCCTATGTAGAGACGTGCATGTCTCTAGGACCTTTGTGTGGAGTGGAGACTCCATGTCTGGGCCCTTCATGAATTTCCATGGGACAGAGCGATTTGGGTATTTGAGGAACTGAGTGGCAGAGCTCACTAGGGGGATCACTTAGTGACATACAATGGGACATATGACATAACTCATTAAATCAGGTCACATATAATGTATGAGACAAAACTGCCGGCCAATCATCACACCAGACTAAGACCAAACTCAGATGAATTGGCCCTATAATGATTGTAGGAGCTTAAAGGGGCTCTCCGAGCTTTTAATATTGATGACCTCTCCTCAGGATAGGTCATGGATATCAGATGGGTGGGGGTCCGACACCCGGCACCCCCACCGATCAGCTGTATGAAGAGAAGGCGTGCTCCGTGCTGATCTGACATTGATGACCTGTCCTGTGTATAGGTCATCAAAAATAAAAGCTCGAAGAACCCAGGTTATCCAGAAATTGATAATTATCACATTGGCGGGGTCAAAGTCCCGGCACCCCCACAGATCAACTGTTTTAGGGAGCCTCTACACTCACTAGAGCTCTGGTGAGTGCGGCCTGCTCCTGGCAGCTTTCCAAGCACAGCGCCATACATTGTATAGTGGCTGAGCTTGGTGTTGCAGCTCAACTCCATTGACTTTAATGACCATGTGACTGATGTACTGTGATGTCACTGGCCTAGGAAGAGGCTGCAGCACTCTTCTAACAGCTAATCGACCAGGTGTCGGACCCCCGCCGATCTGATATTGATCAGTATAAATTCCTGGATGACCCCTTTAGTGTCCCCCACAAGAAACAGCACCACTCTTCTCCACTGGTTGTGTCTGGTATAGCAGCTCAGTCCCATTTCATAACTGGAACAGAACCTAACTACATTATTGGGTAGTGGATCCATGACACACTGATGTATTGATGTGACTACGCTATACGGGAAAGCGCACACCGCTAACATATGACAACGCGTTCGTAATGCTGGAGGTTGGGCGAAGTGCGGATGTGACAGCTGGGTAAACTGGTTACGATCTCTCACGTGGATGCACTCGGCCAAACATGCGGAACAGGTTCTTCAAACGCACACAGTATTATACGTGAAACACCCTGGAAGGGGACTGTTCATGGCGAGAAATGTCGTCACAGATAAACCAAAAAAGTCCCACATATATCAGTCAGTAGGTCATGGGTACACGAGATAGCAGTGAGATCGTGGCTGTAACACACCACCATGATTCTGCCGCAACTGCTGGGGACCCCCTCCAAAAAAAACAAGCCCCCATATGGCGATGTCAAATAAACAAAATCATGGCTCTCAGAATTTTTTCCCTAAAATAAAATATATGTTTTTATTGTGTGGAAGTATCAAAACAATATAGTTCTGATATTGCCGCATTCATACTAAATCTGAAGAATAAGGGCTCATGCACAGGACCGTAGGTATTTCGTGGTTTACAAGACACTGATCCGCAAAAAAAAAAAAAAAAAAAACGGACATCTGTATTGCATCTATTTTTTGTGTGGATCCATTCTAACATTGCCTGTCCTTGTCCGCAAAACAGACAAGAAGACCCATTCTATATTTTTTGCGGAACAGATACGAGAACACACAGACACTGAGTCATTTCCGTTTTTTTTCAAGCCCCAGTGAAGTGAAGGGTTCTGCATTTGGAGCTGTAAAAAGACAGAACGGAAAAAAATAAGTTCACGTGCATGAGCCCTAAGAGTGATTTTTTTTTTTTAAACTTCACAGTAAAGAGTGAAAAAAATCTCCCAAAAAAACCCCCACAAAAAACTGGTGAAACGGTACCCCCCCGCCACCATTCCTCCCTCCCAAAAATGAATACAGGTTAATAACCCAAAATGGTGGCAAAAACTAAAATTTGCCTTGCAAAAAAAAAAAAAAAAAAAAAAAGTCCGCGTACAGCTGCAGATAGGTCGGGGGGGTCCGAAACCCCGCCCCCTGCTGATCAGCTGTTCTGCGGTAGCTCTGTCCACTGTGTATCTGGTTATTGCAGCGCTGCTACCATTGAAGCCAATGGAAACAGCATTGCAGCACACAATGGATGGAGTGGTGTCATTCTGGTGCTGGACATATTCAGGAACAGCTGATCAGCTGGGGTGTGGGGTGTCAGACACCTGCTGATCGGATATTGATGGCCTATTCCAAGGAGGCCATCACTTTTAAAATCCCAGAATACCGCTTTAAAGGGAATCCAGTATGGTCATAAAGTTCGGTTTGGTGCGGTAACTACCCACGTCCTTGTCCTCGCAGTTTTTAGCTACAATTACGATGCAAATAAGATGTCAGCGTTGTTTTATAGAGCCTGGCGGTTTATTGACTTAACTCATCATGGCAGGCATACCGCAGACCTCGGGCTACTTTCACATCAGTGTTTTCAATTCCGGTTTTGAGATCCGGCAGAGGATTTAAAAGCTGGAATTAAACTGATCCGTTTTGTCCCCATTCATTGTCAACGGGGGACAAACCTGACAAGTATGCATCCGTTCCGTTTTGTAGCATTTGGTGCTAGATAATAAAAACGTTGCAAGCTGCGGTTTTGTGTCCGGTTTGCAAAACGGAACAAATCAGTGCAAGTCAATGGTGCCGGATCCTGGTTTTTGTTAGTGGAAAAACCGTATCCGGTGCCCGTTGACTTACAATGATTTTCGTCCCGGATCCAGTTTGTTCTGTCTTGATTTAACACAACTGGATCAGGCCGAAACAGATGCATTCGGATGTATTAAATGGCATGGATCCGTGTAAGGCTACTTTCACATTAGCGGCAGCCTTCTCATACATGTCGTAGTTTTATTCCAGCCGCCTCTCGGCATGTTTGCCGTGCTGCGGCTGGAACTCCGGCCTGCCCTCATTATAGTGAATGGTGCCGGAGCGGAGGATCCAGCGGCACGCGTGCACTAGTGGCAGCACGGATCCAGCAGGCAGTCCACCTCGCCGGAACAGCCTGCTGGAGAAGGCTACCGCTAGTGTGAAAGTAGCCCTATTCTGGGATTCTGCCGGATCTCAAAATCGGAATTAACAACGCAGATGTGAAAGTAGCCTTAGGCCCCATTCACACGACGAAATTGCGGGAATAGATGCGGCCCCATACACCTCTATGGAGTGGGGAGCTAGCTCCGTGCCGTGGCTCCTTTGAAGCATGTCCTATACTTGTCTGTGCGCACGGACAAGTATAGACATTTTCAATGGGGCCGCACGGCGTGTGTTCCGAGCGCTACGGAACACACGCCGGGCGGCCCCCGTATATTTGCGGGTCCGCAGTAATGCGGGCCCGCAAATATACGTTCGTGTGAATGGACCCTTAGGCCCCATTCACACGACCGTATGTACATTTCCGCATCTTATCCGCATTTTTGCAGATAAGATGCGGAACCATACAGACCCATTCATTTTTCCGTAGGAGAAAAAAAAAATTCGGAATGTACACCGTGTGCATTTATATTACGGAAGTTCTCCCGCAAAAAAAATGAAACATGTCCTATACTTGGCCGCAAATCACATCCGTAGCCCCATTAAAGTCAATAGGTCCGCAAAAATGCGGAACACTACGGAAGACTTTCCGTATGTCTTCCGTTCCGTTTTTATACGGATCACATAATACATACGGTCGTGTGAATGGGGCCTTAGGGTAGGTTCACATTGAGTTTCTTTTGAGGGTTTGAGGAAGAAGATTTCCCTGAAGGTTTTTTTTTTTTAGAGAAAACCCGAAGGGGATTTGAAAAAGAATCAGAAATATAAAAGAAGGACTACTACTTCTCCTTCCTGCTGGATCCACTTCTGGCTTTGGCTGAAAAACCTGCCTCAAAACCTTCTAGGAAATTTTTTCTTTGCATTTTTCACTGTACCGTAATATACCGCTCCAGCGCTGTATCCACCAACACAAGAGCAGTAAAACTCCGCAACTGTCATCTAGGGTTATCTATCCGCTGCGGCCTTATGTTCACTTTTTCACCAGATCTCTGGCTACGTGCCAAAGGGCCGGTCAATGCGCAGGGCAATGTGTGGGCTATGCCCTGGAGACTGAACTTATCTGCTTGCTGCATGCCTGCGAGAGAAGGGAGGCCGACCCCATCTCACGGCTTCTCCTGGCACATCACTGCTCCTCTAGATTACCCACCACATGACTGGATGACTGCGCGTTACATCAGCCGGGATATTCCCAAATTGTGTGCCAGCTATTTATTACCTGACGTTACAAGCAGCTGGGGCACATGTATACAGACAGCTGGGGCACATGTATACAGACAGCTGGGGCACATGTATACAGACAGCTGGGGCACATGTATACAGACAGCTGGGGCACATGTATACAGACAGCTGGGGCACATGTATACAGACAGCTGGGGCACATGTATACAGACAGCTGGGGCACATGTATACAGACAGCTGGGGCACATGTATACAGACAGCTGGGGCACATGTATACAGACAGCTGGGGCACATGTATACAGACAGCTGGGGCACATGTATACAGACAGCTGGGGCACATGTATACAGACAGCTGGGGCACATGTATACAGACAGCTGGGGCACATGTATACAGACAGCTGGGGCACATGTATACAGACAGCTGGGGCACATGTATACAGACAGCTGGGGCACATGTATACAGACAGCTGGGGCACATGTATACAGACAGCTGGGGCACATGTATACAGACAGCTGGGGCACATGTATACAGACAGCTGGGGCACATGTATACAGACAGCTGGGGCACATGTATACAGACAGCTGGGGCACATGTATACAGACAGCTGGGGCACATGTATACAGACAGCTGGGGCACATGTATACAGACAGCTGGGGCACATGTATATATACAGCCCCCCTGTAAACTAAGCGCGCCCCCAGCAGGTAGAGGGGCCACCTCCAAGAACTAGCACAAAGGAGCCACTGATTCTCCAAGGATCACAGCCCCCCTTTGGCTCATAGTTCAGACATTTCTGCAGCTCCGACTGCCAAGGAGTTCAAAGAGGCCGTATAGAGTATGCAGGACCTCCTGCTCACAGATACACTGATGACATCCAGTGCAGCTCCGATCAAGGGCTTTATCTATGTTCTGGCAGTAGATGTTGGGTTAATGGTGTTTTCCTATCAGAACCAGGGTTGTCCTAGTCTTAGCTCTACTGAAATGAATAGGTGGGAGCTGCAATACCACACACAACCTGAGGGCAAGAGTGGCGCTGTTCTTCGGAGAAAGCAGACATGTTTTTCTAAACCTGTAGAACCCTTTTGAGCCCTCATTCTGGCAGACCTGAGGTGGGTGGGGTAAAGTATAACTAGAAGGCACTAACATAGCTGTGACTTCTTGGATACAATAAGTTGAGACCACCCCGATTAAATGGGCTGCTTGAGCATTCAAAAAATGGCTTAAAAAGTAAAAAAAGTCATGGTTTATAGGTTGTCAGAAAGCACCGTCTGTGACCACTGAGGCCAGTGACTGGCTGCAGCGGCACATCATTGCGGACAGTCTGTAAACAAAGATGACAGGCGGCCATGACACCATCTGCGCTGGATCGGTGGAGGATGCAAGAAATGAGTACTGTGTGTTTGTTAGTTTAGGACAGGGATCAGCAACTCCCAGTGCGCCAGCTGTTTGTAAACTACAACTCCCAGAATCCTCCTTTCATTTCCATGGGAGTTACAAGAACAGCCAAAAAAACGTGCATGCTGGGAGTTATAGTGCCGAAGGTTGCTGATCCATGTACTTCCCGGTACTTTATTCATTTAGATTCCTGCTCATTGTGGGCTTTGGAGTCAATGATCCGACCCTAAAAGACTGCATACAAAGACGGCTGTCAGTCACTGATAGGACCTCCTCCTCATAGAGGGAAGGCTGTCAATCACTGATAGGACCTCCTCCTCATAGAGGGAAGGCTGTCAATCACTGATAGGACCTTCTCCTCATAGAGGGAAGGCTGTCAATCACTGATAGGACCTTCTCCTCATAGAGGAAAGGCTGTCAGTCACTGATAGGACCTCCTCCTCATAGAGGAAAGGCTGTCAGTCACTGATAGGACCTCCTCCTCATAGAGAGAAGGCTGTCATCACTGATAGGACCTCCTCCTCATAGAGGAAAGGCTGTCAGTCACTGATAGGACCTCCTCCTCATAGAGGGAAGGCTGTCATCACTGATAGGACCTCCTCCTCATAGAGGGAAGGATGTCAGTCACTGATAGGACCTCCTCCTCATAGAGGGAAGGCTGTCAATCACTGATAAGACCTTCTCCTCATAGAGGAAAGGCTGTCAGTCACTGATAGGACCTCCTCCTCATAGAGAGAAGGCTGTCATCACTGATAGGACCTCCTCCTCATAGAGGGAAGGCTGTCAGTCCCTGATAGGACCTCCTCCTCATAGAGGGAAGGCTGTCAGTCACTGATAGGACCTCCTCCTCATAGAGGGAAGGCTGTCATCACTGATAGGACCTCCTCCTCATAGAGGGAAGGATGTCAGTCACTGATAGGACCTCCTCCTCATAGAGGGAAGGCTGTCAATCACTGATAGGACCTTCTCCTCATAGAGGGAAGGCTGTCAATCACTGATAGGACCTCCTCCTCATAGAGGGAAGGCTGTCAGTCACTGATAGGACCTCCTCCTCATAGAGGGAAGGCTGTCAATCACTGATAGGACCTTCTCCTCATAGAGGAAAGGCTGTCAGTCACTGATAGGACCTCCTCCTCATAGAGGGAAGGCTGTCAATCACTGATAGGACCTCCTCCTCATAGAGGGAAGGCTGTCAGTCCCTGATAGGACCTCCTCCTCATAGAGGGAAGGCTGTCAGTCACTGATAGGACCTCCTCCTCATAGAGGGAAGGCTGTCATCACTGATAGGACCGCCTCCTTGACAACAAAGCCCAGAATGGATAGGAAATTCAAGTTATACTGAATCTTTTTCCACAAAACACTATATCTACCAGCTCAGCTCTTCCTGCTCTAGAACCTACTGCCTGCAGATCACACGACAGGTTCCCCTTTAACATTTCATTTGGGCTTCTCTTGTAGTGTAGCTCTCTACTCTGAAGGTCTGACCATCCATCCAATAATCCCAAACTTAGAACATTAGCTCAGTGGTTAGCACTGGGGTCCTTGGTTCAAATCTGACCAGGGACAACATCTGCATGGAGTTTGTATGGGTTTCCTCTGGGTTCTCCTGTTTCCTCCCACACTCCAAAGACATACTGATAGGAAACATAGATTGTGAGCTCCTCTGGGGACAGCTTAATGCTAATGTCTGTAAAGTGCTGCGGAATATGTGAGCACTATATAAGTGAGTAAAATAAGTCAACCTGTCCCGTACTACTGTTCCCAGACTAAAGGAATTTCCATATGTTACTGGCCAAGCCCAGATGAATTCCGTAGGGAAAGGACAGACCAGTCTTCACACTGCTTGCCTTAAGCCTCATTCACACATCCGTGACATATGGTCAGTGGTTCATCCATGAAGAAACCGTGTGTCCGTTTTTTGCCCTCTGTGCCTCTTCTGTATTTCACAGTCACAGCTAAGCTGAAAATTAGTTTCTAGAGCATCTCCTAGCAACGAACTGTGAAAACCACAGACCAGACACAGATGATCTGTGTTGTGGCTTGGTTTTCACAGACCCATGGAGATGAGCGAACCTTCCAAGATTCGTTTCAGATTAGCCAAAGTTTCTGAAAAATTTGGTTCAAGCGCGAATCAATTCGTCTTAAACCAACGATGGAGAGCCTAGTATGCTAATCTGTTTCTTGACAATATTTTTTTTTATTACTTATTTTTAAGCTTGTGTAGCAAACCTAATAAAATAGCTAAGCCAACATCACATCTGCAACTAACTTTCAGGACAAAAGCACTTTATCAGAGCAAAGCACATGCCATCAGCTTTTCTAGTAGCAGGGCCTTGGGGGGGGTAACCTCTGGGTTGGTACTATTTGTATTATGAGACCAGTTGATCTACATCAGGGATGCCCAACCTGCTGCCTCCAGCTGTTGTAAAACTCCAACTCCCATAATGTCCTGCTGTAGGCTGTAGTTTTGTGCAGCAGCTGGAGGGCCACAGCTTGGGCATTCCTGATATACATGATGACTATTGTAGACTACACAATGCTCCACTTGATTTCTGGGGAAAATATATGCAAACTATCCTTAGGAAAGTCAATTTGTATATCTTTCCTAGAAACCCTGAGGGGCATCGCCTGACCGACAATACAGCGCACACATACTAGGGTCTCTCCATCATTAGATTAGTATACTAGGCGCTCTCTCTCAACAAATCACAAATGGCTTTGTGTGAATCCTAAGTTTTTGAGAAATTCGCAAGGAACCCCGAATCGGTAGAATTTCTTCCTTAGCCGCCCCGGGTCCGGCGGTCTCGCTGGCAGAGGTTATCCAGGACTATATAAAGCCATGACAACTGGAGGCAGTAGCAGCTGTCACCCATAACTACCATGAGCTGTCATATATTCCATAAGGGGCGTCTATACCGAGCTGCTCACATATATGACCACAAACAGCACCATGGAAACTCACCGTCCAGCTCCAAGTCACCTTCATCTGGGTAATCAAACACGGGGTCCCCGCCGACCTTCTTCATGACCACCTGACCAGTGACCGGGGGTCCAGGGCTCTCACCCATAGCAGCTGTCTGCAGAGACACCGCTACTCCCGCCTGCACACACCAAGCAGCCCCGCTCCAGTCATCCAGCAACTTCCAAAGCTCACCATAGACAACGCAGGCGGCGGGATAGACCGGCCCCAGCTACAGGAAGTGGGCGTTCTTCAAGCCGGAAGTGAAATCCTGATAATAAACAGCGCGTGGCCGATTTGAGCCTTCCAATGTCACATGACCCTGTGACGCCAGAAGGGCCATGGAGTTTAGACATTTAACGTTTCTCTTTTAACGTGACGTAAAAGTCTTATTTATGTCCCCGCTCGTTCAGTTCATTCTAGAACCACACCGACTTCCGTCTGCCAATCACAACATGGCGCGGTGGAACGCTATGGGCTGGAACGCAGCACGTGGTAACCCGTTGCCTAGGAGACCCTTGGGTTTCCGGGACGCTTAGTCTACTGCTGTCTTGCAGCTATTTTTGAAGGATATCTAGCTTAATAGCCTGTACCTGAGGGGATATTTGCTGCGCTGAGGTAGGTCTTGGTTTAAACTTGCAGATGGTGTAATATTAACTTATTATAAGAGGATAGCATCCCCAGCGTTATATAGTACCAGCATAGTGGATGAGATTTTAAGGGCATGTTCACACAGTGGAAATTTCACACAGACAATACATATTATTTGTCCACAGACCTCCTGCTGGTATTTTCATACAGTATAAATACATGTGGGGAAAATTATATGTGCATTTGCCACGGAATCCATGGGAGAAATGCGAGGCTTGGATTTTTATGGCGGGTTTGTAGTTTGAATTCAATAGGGCTAATCCTCCTAGGGACACCCATCGCGTTTTCTATGCATTTTACAGGCTAAGAAGGAATACGTAATTTCTTGACTTTTTTTGTGAAACCTGCAGGGCAGATTTCCATTGGAAGCAGTGGAATTTCAGCATGGAATGATGCTCAGAAAGTCCATGAACACCCCCTAGCTGATTTTTCTTAGGACGTTTGCTAGATATATGATGTCAACTGATTTCCTGGGCACTCTGTAGAGTCCTTTAAAGGGGTTGTCTCATCTCAGACAATGGCTGCATATCGGTAGGGTATGCCCACATTGTTTGATAGGTCCCACCGCCTGGACCTGCACCTATATTGGGAATGGAACCCTGCAAAGTGGTTTCAGGAGGACTCCGGTCTGGTCACCACCAAGTGCTCTCCCCATAGAAGTGAATGGGAGCGTACCGCGCATGACAGTCCACCGCTCCCATTCACTTCTATGGGCCAGACTTAAATTTTTGTCTGACCCATAGAAAATAAATAGAGGGCGGCTGTGCATGCGCAGTGTGCCCTCCACCACTTTCAGGGATCCGTTTTCCCGCACCTATCAGACAATGGGGGCATATACTAGCGATATGCCCTCATTGTCTGAGATAAGACAACCCCTTTAAAAGGCATCTGTCAGCAGTTTTGTACCTATGACACTGGCTGACCTGTTACATGTGCACTTGGCAGCTGAAGACATCTGTGTTGGTCCCATGTTCAAAAAGTCAAAATAATGCACTAAAACAATAGATGCAAACATAATACATGGACTAAGCCCTCACTCTAATGATAAAATCTGAGCCAATATATTTTGATCAATACACATCTGCGCCCGCCTACCAGCGCCAAGGTGGTCTCAGTCAGGCAGATCCTGCTCTATACCTGCCTATGCAGTTGTGCATCTATATTCAGGAGAGCAGCACACTAAATGTGCAGGGTCTGCGCTCCTGGACATAGATTCACAACGGCATAGGTAGGTATAGAGCAGGACCTGCCTAAGGCCTCTTTCACACTAGCGTTAGCACGGATCCGGCACCTAAAGGGTGCCAACGGATCCGTGCTAACGCTGATACATGTGTGGAGCCGGAGCAGCGCTCCGGCCCCACACATGTTACCACACACATTGGCACAAGACATACACACATACAGACATACATACATACAGACATATACACATACATACTCACATACTCCAGGGACGCCGGCAGAACGTCTTCACGTGCCTCCTGCGCGCAGTGATGACAATTCCCCACAGCGCCCTCTGCTGGGCGCAGTGGGGAATTGTCATAGCTGCGCGCAGGAGGCGCGTGAAGACATGCTGCCGGCGTCCCTGGAGTATGTGAGTATGTATGTATGTCTGTATGTTTGTATGTATGTCTGTATGTATGTTTGTATGTCTGTCTGTATGTATGTAGCCGGATCCGGAATGACCCCCCATTGCAAATCAATGGAGGACAGATCCGGATTACTGGTGTGTCCACACCAAACGGATCCGTCCCCATTGACTTGCATTGGGGGTCATTCCGGATCCGTCTTGGTGCGGATGCCTGGACCGGAGAGTAAACCGCAGCATGCTTTTAGGAACATTCCGTTGTCTTCAGTTCAGTTTTGTCCCCATTGACAATGAATGGGGACAAAACTGAAGCATTTTATTCCGGTATTGAGCCCCTATGACGGAACTCAATACCGGAATTTTAAAACGCTAGTGTGAAAGTAGCCTAACTGAGACCACCCTGGCGCTGGTAGGTGGGCACAGATGTGTTTTGATCAAAATATATTGGCTGAGAGTCTCAGATTTTAACATTAGAGTGAGTTCTTAGTCCATATATTATGTTTGCATCTATTGCTTTAGTGCATTATTTTCTGTGATTTTATAAATCTAGGTAGCACATCCGCATTTACCATCATATCGTGCAGGATGTTTTGTATCTTTTTTTCCGTGATTTTTTTGGTCCCATGTTCATATGTGCCCGCATTGATGAGAAAAATGATGTTTTAATATATGCAAATGAGACTCTAGGAGCAACGGGGGCGTTACCATTACACCTAAAGGCTCTGCTCTCTCTGCAACTGCTGAGCCCTTTCCACTTTGATTGAAAGGGCCAGGCGCAATGATGTTTACACTGCCTGGCCCTGTCAATCAAAATGGAGAGGGTGCGGCAGTTGCAGAGAGAGCGGAGCCTCTAGTTGTAACGGTAACGTCCCCTTTGCTCCTAGAGGCTCATTTGCATATAAGGAATCTTAATGGATCCCATTAGGTGATTCTTACCATCAATAATTGCCTGAACTCGTCATGCAATGCAAATAACACCATTGTGAACAGAGTCAACAGAGCCTAAGTAAAGCAAATTGACCTTTGTTTAGAATATTATGTCAGATCCGACAAAGAGGGTTATGTTCTCTGTAGAGCCTGTCATTGTGGAGAGAATAGACTTCTGAAGGCACTGGATGGACAATCCTTTTGAAAAGTGTAACTTTTTTTATTATAGTGTTACCAATTATGGGAAAAATAAAGAAAAAAGATGGTAAGAAGTCGGAGAGGTTAACGGTGGAAGCAGCTGAAGATGTCAGTTCCAAGATCTCTTCTGTATCTGTCACACCTTCTGAAGAACATGCTCCCCCATCCTTCAAGTACAGTGATGATGAGCCCATTCCCCCGGAGGAGCCTCCTGCCCCGGTGCCCACGTCCGAGGCCTACGAGGAACCAGTTCTAGCTCAGCTGATTGTCGAAAGGTAAGTTCCTTAGTTTTCAGTTTCTATTGCATCTAATGAAAGATAGAAAGAGACCCAAGATTCATTAGTGCCCAAGTACCTGCCAGGGTCTTTTGCACCTTATTCAGGGAATGAGGTCCCACAGTAAGGCCCTAAATGTTCTGATCCTGCTGACACCGTCTGCATTCAGTTGTTTTCTACACAACAGACATAGGGGGAGATTTATCAAACTGGTGTAAAGTAGAACTGGCTTAGTTGCCCATAGCAACGAATCAGATTCCACCTTTCATTTTTTCACAGCTCCTTTGGAAAATGAAAGGTGTAAGCTGATTGGTTGCTATGGGCAACTAAGCCAGTTCTACTTTACACCAGTTTTGATAAATCTCCCCCATTTTGTTGTATCTTAACAGTAGTGAATATGCGGTGACCTGTCAGCCAGGAATGAGGGGCCAAGCCCCCAGATTTGAGGCACAAGTGGACCCATCAGACCCCTAGTTTATATTCTGTTGATAGCCATTTTATTGTGTTGTTTCTCTCTGGGGTTGTGCAAAAACTACCGGGAATTTTAGTTTTTTTTTTTTTTTTTTGGCAGTATTTTTGAATTCACACATGCAGTTTTTTTTGTTTTTACAAGAGTTTTTTTTTTCATAGAGAAGGCTATGGAAAAACACCTGAAAAATGTATTCTGAAAAAATACCATGACCCCAAAAAACACAACGAAGTGAGGAAAAAAATGCCTCAAAAAACGCACTGATTGTAGTGTGTGTGCCTGCAGACTTACAGCTGAAATCTGGCTGTAGCATTTAAAAACAATTTTTGCAAAAAATGTGGCGTTTATCCAAAAAACACTGAAAGGAGTTGCCTGTTTTGCAGAATTCCTTTTTGCTAGAAGAGTGCCCTGAAAATAAGCTGATCTTAGGGTTTCCCTCTAGTGACACCCCCCCCCCCACAGTGATCAGCTGTAATCTTAAGCAAGTGCAGCGCCACCACAGGATAAATGCAGCATTACACAGTTCACATTAAAATCAGTGGGCTGTTCATGTAGTGTACAGATGTGATGTGTCCTCCAGATGACCGATGCGATTTGTAGACACTCCAGCTAATTGAATTAAGCCTCATTCACATCTGTGTTCCACGTACGTGTGCCGTATGGGTTCTCCACGGACACCACACGTCCCCATTCATTTTAGGCCCCATTCACACGTCCGTATTTTTTCACATCCTAGAAAACGGTCAGTTTTTTGCGGATCCGTTGTTCCGCAAAAAACTCTGTTTTTCCAGGACATCCGTTCCGTTTTTCCGTAAAAAACGGAAAGGATGTATCCATATGTCATCCATTTTTTGCGGATCCGCAAAAAATGGAAGGAGTAATCAAATCTTTTTTTTTTTTTTCTACCCTCCTGGAACGGAATCCGCAAATGCGGATGACATGCGGATGGCTTTCCGCATGTCTTCCGCATTTACGGACGTCCCATAGACTTGTATTGGGCTACGGACCGCAAAATCGGAGGAAAAGTAGGACAGGAGGATTTCTGTTTGCTGATCCACAAATCGGAACGGAACGGAGAAACGGATGCGGACAACATACGGTGCAATGTCCGCATTGAAATGAATGGATCCGCATACTATCCGCAAAAAAAGTCCGAAATTGCGGAACGGACGCGGATAGGATGCGGATGAAAAATCAGGACGTGTGAATGGAGCCTTAATGTGTGTATTCACACATGAGTTTTTCATCATGGTCCGTGGGTCCGTGTTTTTAGCATGGATGCATGCTCTATTTTGTCCGTTCACGGATCCGTCATGGCCCTTATAGTCTATGGGTCTGTGAAAACCACGGATGCAACACGGATGCCATCCGTGTTTCACAGATCATTAGGAAGAGATGCCATTTGACTGCTGTGCAGTTTCAGTGAAACACGGATGACACATAGACAGCAAAAAACAGACACATGGATCCATCATGGACATCTTCACGGAGACATCACTGACCACCTTTTCACGGATTTAAACATGGACATGGACTTTGAATGAGGCTTAAGGGTCCGAACAAGGGACTCCCCTCTATTAAACGGCTTGTCTCAAAAAGGCAACCACTCTCTATTTGTCCCTTTAGACAAAGGGCAAACAGTCAGTTTCTGGACGTGTACCCTCTAGTGCCCACTTTCTAGCCTTGTGTCTTATCTTACAGGTATGAAGGAGAACTGGTGAATGGCTTGTATGAAGGGGAAGGTGTTGCTTACTATAAAGATGGCAATGTGTACAGGGTGAGTACCTCCCCACACACCTCACCGCCCGGATAAGCTTTGATTTTCCCTTTAATTTTAATATTTCTGATATTCTTTATTTCTAGGGGATGTTTTCCGAGGGTCTTATGCACGGCAAAGGACTATACACTTGGGCAGATGGGCTGAAATATGAGGTAATGTAGTATAAATGATATAGAATTGGATTTACATACAGGAGTCTGAGTCGGTGACCATTTTGGTGGAGTCGGAGTTGGAGTCGGTATGAAATGGACCGACTCCGACTCCTAAAATGTATAATACATTGGTACATTTAGTTCAGTGCAGTATGTGCTGAATATATTTTCATAAGAATTTGGGAACATGATGAAATGTCCTATAAATGTCTGTTCTATTCCTGATCTAAGGATCTAGGCTTTTAGTTGAGATGACTGTGTGCTGCCCTTTATGTAGATGCTCAGAAGTGAAGCTCCTCCGCTACAGATCAGAGGAAAAAGGCACTGGGAAGGAATGGCAGCACTCATCTCAGATCTACTAGAGAAAACAGGATTAAAGAGGTTTTCTCACTAGTTACAAAGATTAGCTTTCAACATAAAGGGGCAGTTAAAATAAGACATTTTCTAAATACAGTGGATTTTACTTTAGTCATGAACTATAGACAATTCAGCAGGTCTCTTACTGTACACAGGTTTCTATGGTAACCTGCAGACCAGAAAGACTGTTATCTGATTGGCTGAGAGCAGGAGTGACCTCAGTAAGCAAAATGGGTTGAGGACTGAGAAGGATGGCTTTACCTGTAATTGTGTTAGGCCCCTTTCACACCTGTGGCGCAGGGCTCCGGCAGGCTGTTCAGGTGGGTTCACTGTAATGGGGGCGGGCCGCGGATCCGGCCGCAGCACGACAACCCCTGCTGAGAGGTGGCCGAAACGAAAATACAACAGAACAGCCTGTCGTTGCCCCACGCCGCAGGTGTGAAAGTAGCCTTAGAGATCACAACCTCCTGCTCTGTCAGAGTAAGTTAATATATGCTAATAACTGCTGGAGACCTCCCCCCGCCAAGGCCTGAGGAGACATAGTGAGTGCAAACTGCCTGTCAGCCACTGAATCAATGTGCTGAGAAAACCCCTTTAAGGCAAGTACTTCTTAGTATATCTAAACTTTCAATAAACTGTGCATAAATCACTTGTCCAGTGCATGTCCTCTCTGTATGCTTTATGTTTTAGTTTGCTTTTCCTCTGAGCTCATGTTTGGAGAGGTTAGCTGTTCTGATGGCTTCTATCTGCTGCTGATGTAAAACACCTCGGGCCTTACGTATGAAAACTGTCTAGGTGTAGAAGTTTTTTTGTTGCCCATAGAAACCAATTAGAGCTCCCCTTTTATTTCATATAGTGCTTTGGAGAAATGAAAGGGGAGCTCTGATTGGTTGCTATGGGCAACAAAGAAAGTCTTAGACCTAGACAGTTTTCATACATCAGGCCCTTAGTGAGCTGCACCCAGAGAAAAGCCTGATACTGAAAGTTCAGAGTAAAGATATCTAGTAAAACATATGTTACAGACTCTTTTTGTCATGACAGATCTGTTTAAAGTTATCACTTAAACATGCGCCGTGTATGAGGGAGTCGGATTGGGAGTCGGGAGTCAGAGTTGTAGTCAGGGGAAATTGAGGAGTCGGAGTCTGAGTTGGAGTCGGGGCTTTGGCTTACGGTGTAAAGGAAAACTGGTTTAGTTGCCCATAGCAACTAGTAGTGAGCTAAGCGAGGTTCAGATGCTACATCCGAAGTCGCATCGCTCAAAAGTTCGGATCAATACTGTATGGAGATCCGTTTCCATACAGCATTAAAATGCACGGGCTCCGATGAGCCGGAGTCAGTTATTCGCGAAGTCGCACAAGTCTTCATTGAATAACTTTGGTAATTGATTTTTAAAGTGGAATACAGCTTTAAAACTTGGAACCGAACCGTTCGCCACCACTGATCTACACCATACTGTAAAACTAAAAATCCTAGGCTTTACACCGGCCTCTCTACAATAAACTGATGTAGGAAACACTACCTGTCCCCCTGGCTTCGTAGGAGCTCAGCTAAACAGGTCGGTATGTGCACACAGGGGTGCACCTAACCTTTCTGCTGCGTGAGACAAAAACTGAAAGGGCGCCCCCACTTCCCAATGCCGATTTCTTAACCTAACCCCTTCCCTTCAGCCCATGGCTCTTCTGCTGCCCCCCTCTTGCCCTTACCTGGTGCTGCCTGAAGCGATCACCTCACCTGGTCTCATTGGTGGTGCACCCCTGTGTGCACATGGCGATTGTCTCAATACTGACCCTCCGTTCACCGCTGCAGATTTGCGGTATGACATGCTGTGAATGTACACATGGATTTAGCCCCACTCAGGGGGGCTGAAGTGTGTATGGCCACTCGCCACTTGAAGATTTGACATAGTATTCTTGCTAGAAACTGCACCAAGAATTAAGATAGCATGAACTACTGTGTGGATTTCTATTGAAATCCGAGGCGTCGCATTTGTGGGCGGATTTCACACATCTTTCAGTGGGGAATACCTTCAGTGTATCTGACATCAAGCTTACTGACTGTTTCCCGTGTCAGTCAACAAAATTATAAGGGTACAGCCACCATGAATAGTGTGGCATACATGTTACCCTGTGTGGCCGTACTCTAAGTGTATCCTTGGATTATCGCAGATCCACAAAATATGGATGCCGTCCGTGTGCCATCCGCATTTTATTAGTGGACCTATTGTTCACAACGGGCCCGAGGTCCGCATTTTGCGGACATAGTTTATCTTTGTGGAATGGACATACAGATGCGGAAAGCACAGGGATCGTCCGTTTCCTGTCTGCATCCGCATGTCCATTCTGCAAACAGATATAACATATCCTATACCTGTCCGCAAAATGGGTCCGCAAAAAATGCGGATTCAACATGGACCGCATTCGTATTTTGCAGATCTGCCATTTGCGGAGCACAAAACAGATACGGTCGTGTAAATGAAGCCTTAGTCATCGTTAATGTAGATTATACCAATACGTAAACTGGTGTTGTACAACGCACCTTAAATTTTACACTTGTGCTGTTTTAGGGAGAATTTTTCATGAACTTTCCAATGGGACATGGCGTCTATACGTGGCCCAATGGCAGTCGTTATGAAGGACAGGTATACAAGGCCATCAGGCACGGAACTGGTGTCCACGTTTCCAGTGATGGGCAGGTTTCATACGCAGGACAATGGCACATGGGCCGGCGTCACGGAAAGGTAAATTGTAAATGAGTGTTACGTTATATATGAATATGAATGAGGTGACGTATTATAGTACATGATATATCATTGTAGGGCTCCGTTTATTACAATGCTGAAGGAACGTCCTGGTATGAAGGGGACTGGATACACAACAGGAAGGAGGGATGGGGAATGCAGAGGTAAGTACTCCATCTCTTACTGGTAGCTGTATGAGGGTGTACAGGGTCACTAATAAAGCTGACAACCCCGGATGGAGATCTCTAACAACTGATGTAACTAAATATAATATGACACATGACTTTGGCCCCAACAAATTGAATAACTTTTACGCTTTTAAGTGCTTTGTCATGACTTAGCCCGATCCTCGTGCAGCGCAAAAGGGGAAACAAAAACCAGCGTAAAACACCAGTCTATGTAAATGACCCCCATTGACTATTATAAATAGATGAATTTTCTATATGGGGCAACCTTAAATTTTTTTTTCTTTCCGTCCTGGGATGCGGAGCAAGATGGATCCGTCTTGACCCCCAGTGCAAGTCAATGGGGATGGATCCGTTTTCTCTGACACAATAGAAAACGGATCCGTCCCCCATTGTTTTTCAATGGAGTTAATGATGGATATGTCTTGGCTATGTTAAAGATAATACAACCGGATCCGTTCATAACGGATGCAGATGGTTGTATTATCAGTAACGGAAGCGTTTTTGCTGAACCCTGCCGGATCCAGAAAAACGTTAGTGTGAAAGTAGCCTTAAACAGGCGTAGAAAATGGTAAATGAGATGGCCGGCACCCCCACAATTTTAGTCCTGGCGTGAGCGGGGAGAAGTCGTACATTGCGGCGCAATCTGCACCTGAAGTACGCCTAATATTGGCGTACTTCAGCTTAATAAATGACCCCCATAGGGATAGTGAGGAGTTTTCCAGGTGTAGACTATTGATAATGTATCCTCAGGACAGGTCATCAATATCTGATTGGCTGGGATCCGACATCTGGCACTGCCACCAATCAGCTGTCTGAAGAGGCTGCGGCCTTCTCGCAGCTTACAAAGCACAGCGCCGTACATTGTATAGTGGCTGTGCTTGGTATTGCAGTCCAGGCCCATTTACTTGAATGGGGCTGAGCTGCACATAGGCCATGTGACTAATGAATGTGACGTCACTGGCCTAGAAAGAGGCTGCAGTGCTCATCGGAGTGCCATGGCCTCTTTAAACAGCTGATTGCAAGGTGCTGAGAGTCGGACCCTCACCAATCAGATATTGATATCCTGAGGATAGGTTATCATTATTGTACTCTAGTAAATGGTTTTCTCATAATCAACACCCAGCCACGGGCCAGATGACAGTGTCTGATCACAGTGTGACCCCTCATGGATCACAAGTACAGGGGTCCTTTGACCCCATTTGACTGCGGCGGTGATCACGCATGTGCACTACTCCTACATTCATAGTTTATGGAGGATAGTCCATCAACATCCTGATTCCAGAAAACCCATTTTAAAAACTGCAATGTGCGAATAAGTTCTAACGAAGTCTGACTATAGCGTTCAGCAGTTGGACATTTAAAGGGGTTCTCTCGCTTCTGCAAGTGGCATTTATCATGTAGAGAAAGTGAATACAAGGCACTTACTAATGTATTGTGATTGTCCATATTGCCTCCGTTGCTGGCTGGATTCATTTTTCCATCACATTGTACACTGCTTGTTTCCATGGTTATGACCACCCTGCATTACTGGCGGTCCTGCTTGCACACTATAAGAAAATGGTAGCTGGGACTGGGGTAGTGCACATAGGCTGGTGCTTTTTCCTATAGTGTGCAAGCACGACCACCACTAATGGATTGCAGAGTGGTCGTAACCATGGAAACGAGCAGTGTATAATGTGATGGAAAAATGAATCCAGCCAGCAAAGGAAGCAATATGGACAATCACATTACATTAGTAAGTGACTTGTATTAACTTGCTACCTGATAAATGCTATTTGCTGATGTGAGACAACCCCTTTAAATATGGCTGACTTCCTGGACTCTGGTCACCACTGAATCTGGTTTGTTAATAACAGTTTTTTACATGTCTGTTTGCAATTTCCTCAGGTTTCCGTCTGGCAACATCTATGAAGGACAGTGGAAAAATAATAAGTTCCATGGAGAGGGCAGGATGAGGTGGTTGTCGTCCAGTGAAGAATACATGGGTCAGTGGGAGGATGGCATCCAGGTACCATCTTTAATTTACCCACGTCTCCATATTGTTGAAACACATCCAATGCCTTTATACCCTTGTGGGAAAAATAAAAACTTTTAGGGTGCAGCTGACAGGGACATGCAGATTACCGTTAATTGCCAGCCTGCACTTGTACTTGCTATTGCTTCAACTAGCAAATGCAGCTGTGGACCAGCAATTATTGGTAACCCGCAGCCAGACTAAGCTGTGTACGCTCTGTGGATTACTCACGTTTTTTTCCATACGCATTCTCGTGTGGAAAAACCGCAGCATAAAGCCTCATTCACACGTCCATGTCCATGCTCAAATCCGTGAGCAGGTGGTCAGTGAGGCATCCGTGAAGCTGTCCGTGAAGGATCCGTGTTGGGTACGTGGGTTCGTTTTTTGCTGTCCGTGTTGTATCCGTGTTTCACTGACACTGAACAGCTGAAAAATAATTTTCAAAGCATCTCTTCTTAAAGGGAACCTGTCATCTCCAAAACACCCCTTGAACTAGAGTAAGCGTTGTATAGTGTAAGTGATGCTGAATCCGAATATGTAAGTTTTATCTTCATACTCACTTCCATTCCGACGCTGTGCTCTCACAAACCGGCATTAAAATGCATTGACAGGACTCTTCTTTGAGTCCTCTCCATTATGGGAGTGAGCACCGGAGTCCAGTGAGTGCATTTTACTGCAGGTTTGTGGGAGCACAGTGTCGGAGTGGAAGTGAGTATGAAGATAAAAATTACATAACCGGACTCAACATCACTTACATTATACACCGCTTACTCTAGTTCAGGGGGTGTTTCGGAGATGACAGGTTCCCTTTAATGATCCGTGAAACACAAATGGCATCCGTGTTGCATCCGTAGTTTTCACGGACCCATAGACTATAATGGGCGTGAGGGATCCGGGAACACGGATCAAGATAGGACATGCATCCGTGCTAAAAAAACGGAACCACGGACCGTGATGAAACACTGATGTCTGAACACACAGGTTCAAATGAATGGGGACGTGTGCTGTCCGTGGAGAACACGTACAGGACACGTCCGTGAAACACTGACGTGGGAATGAGTCTTAATGCAGTACCAGCAAAATGTTCGAGATTAGACATTCGTTCTGTGCAGAAAATGGCCTGGAATGCGGATTTTGAATCCCACAGCATGTCAGTTGTATGTGCAGTATTTTAATGCCCGTAAAAAGCAAAGTGTACATGATCTGTCAAATCTCACTCACTTTGCTGGTAATATATTATGCTGTGTTTTTTCTTCATGAAAATCTGCGAGATAAAACTGCATGTAATTTGCAATGTGTGCAGGTAGCCTCATAGTCCAGGAATTGCTATGTTGATACCTTGTTGGTGTTTCACATGATGGTTTTACTCCTGCTCTTGTCTATGGACCACCAGAAAAGGTTTTGTTTGGCGTTATTTTACCTATATAATGCCAACATATTCCGCAGCACTTTACAGACATCTCTCTGTGTCCCTCTGTGTCTAGACGTCTCTATTAGTAAGTTTGAGGAAACCTTCACAAACACAAGGAGAACAAAAAAAATTCCATAATAATAATGATGTCTGAATACTACGTTCAGCTTTCCCAACTAACGCTTCCTTAGGGCCCCATTGACCTGGCATATGCCAAAAGATTGTCCTTTTAGCATATGTCAGTATGCCTTTTTTTAAAGGGTTATACCACGAAAAATATTTTACAGTTTTCAAACCTGCACCTGGATCTGAATAGTTTTGTAATCACATGTAAATGAATTTTTTGTATAGCATCTGAGTTATTCAATAAAATGTATCTGTATAGCGCCACCTGCTGTTTGATTTTTACTTATTTCTTTGTCCTGCTCACTGAGATGGCCGCACATGCTCAGTTTGATCCTTCAACTGCCTCCTGAGCTGTGATAGGGAGAGCATGGACACGCCCCCTGAGCTGTGATAGGGAGATATTAGACACGCCCCCTTAGCTGCAGCAGAAAAGACACTCCCCTGAGCTGTCAGCTTGATATAAATCTAGCAGAGCAATGAATGTGGAGATCTCTGGATCCATGAGAGGTACAGGGCTGGTTCTAGCTTTGTTAGAAAGAAACTGCTATGCACTATATGATGTCTGATTTCCTTTTTTTTTACATTCATGGGATACCCCTTTAACTATACAGAAAAGAATAGTCTTAGATAAGGCAGTACCACACGTGTCATTTTACACCTGTCCTTGTTACAGAATGGTCTCGGGACTCATACCTGGTTCCTAAAAAGAGTGGCTGGTTCACAGTACTCCTTAAGAAATGAATACATTGGGAACTTTGTCAATGGTGAACGCCATGGTCAAGGCCAGTTTTACTATGCCAATGGGGCGATGTACGACGGACAGTGGAAACACAACAAAAAGCATGGGATGGTAAGTGAGGTCATCACATGGGGGGGCGTTCGCTTTTTATTGGAAATGCAGTTGTGGGATTAGTATATAAGTAGTAGTAGTAGAGTTCTTGTAACTACTACAGAAGGCCAGAAATTTACTGGGAAAGCAGACAGTGTGATGGTCATAGATGGGGCAAACACAGGCAATGTAATAGCAGTCTATATGGCGGTATATCCATTTAAATGGGTTATACAACTATCTAGTTAATACTTACCGTATCTGATCACTGGGGGTCCGAACGTGAGGACCCTCAGCAATCATGAGAACGCAGACACTGAGAATGGTGCAGTGATCTGAATGTGTGACCACGGCTCCATTGACTTCTAAGGGACTACTGCGAACACTATGCTTAGCAGTCCGACAGACGTGAACAAAGTGATGGCCCACTGCTCCATCGTCTCCATTGTCATGGGGCACTTCAGGATCTGAATTGATATACCATCTTCAGTGACTCTTGCTCATTGTTCTTATAGATGTGCAGGATTAAAAGGCATCTGTCAGTAGCTTTGTACATGTGAGACAGGTTGACCTGTTACATGTGCACTTGGCAGCTGAAGACATCTGTGTTGGTCCCATGTTCATATGTGCCAGCATTGCTGAGAAAAATGATGCTTTACTATATGCAAATGAGCCTCTAGGAGCAACGGGGGCGTTGTCATTACACCTAGAGGCTCTGCTCTCTCTGCAACTGCCGTGTCCTCCCCACTTCCCCTGAATCCGAAAAAAAAATGTTGTATAGCCACTGAGTTATTCAGTAAAATGTTTCTGTATAGCGCCACCTGCTGTTTGTTCAATTTGTAATTTATTTGTCCAGCTCACTGAGATGGCCGCACATGCTCAGTTTCATCTGCCTCCTGAGCTGTGATAGGGAGAGAATTGCAGCAGAATGGACATGCCTGTCTGATTTTCATTTCTTACATTAATCATGGGATAACCCCTTTAAAGGCTTTTTTTTGTGTGGTCATACATGGAGGCATTAATGAATGGTGACACATCTCCTTCTTCTTAGACTCCACAGTATATACACAAAACACTGTAAATACTACACAGTAGTGCCATGTACTAGTTTACAGTATTCATCATATTTTGTCTTCACTTTGTTTTGTAGGGCAAATTTATTTTTAAAAATGGAAGGATTTATATTGGGGAATTTGTGGAAGATCAGATTGCCGAATACCCAAATTTTAAGTATGACAGAGTGAATACTCCAGATCTGAGTGGTATTCGTACCCAGAGTCCTATTTGTGGAGGTAAGCAAATAACTACCACCAAAATAACACGTCCTGTATTGTATTTTAAATGGGACACAGAAAACTAATAAAAAGCTATTGTCACTAATCAGACAAAAACTTTCCTTTTTCTAAAGTGGTCTAAACAAGTGTTAAAAGCACTACGAAACATAAATACGCCTATATTAGAGGTATTTCTGGCACAGATTGTGGCACAAAGGTCCTTTGTGCTGCAATCTGCAACTTCTCTCTACTCATGCCAGGTCTAAAATAGTGGGTGTGGCGGGGAAGGGCTAGGAAGCGGTGGTGGATCCGCCGAAGTTATGAATATCCACCGCCAGCGCAGGGCTTTATTAAAGGGGTTGTCTCACTTCACTAACTGTCATTTATTATGTAGATAAAATTAATACAAGGCACTTACTAATGTATTGTGATTGTCCATATTGCCTCCTTTGCTGGCTAGATTCATTTTTCCATCACATTATACACTGCTCGTTTCCATGGTTATGACCACCCTGCAATCCATCAGTGGTGGTCGTGCTTGCACACTATAGGAAAAAGCATCAGCCTCTCTGGTGGCCAGGAACATGGGAGCGCTCATAGGCTAGTGCTTTTTCCTATATTGTGCAAGCAGGACCACCGCTGATGGATTGCAGGGTGGTCTGTAACCATGGAAACGAGCAGTGTATATTGTGATGGAAAAATGAATCCAGTCAGCAAAGGAAGCAATATGGAGAATCACAATACATTAGTAAGTGGCTTTTATTAACTATCTGTACATCATAAATGACAGTTATTGAAGTGAGACAACCCCTTTAAGACCAGCGTCTAAAATGACAGTGTTTTGTGGTCTGCACACTGCAGATCCACAAAATATGGATACTGACCATGTCTGCCCTATTGTAAAAATGCCTATTTTTGGACAACCAAAAGGCAAGAATAGGATATGCTCTTGTTCTACTTTTTTTTCAGGACGAGCATACAGCCGCATGGATGAAGAAAACACATGTATGACATCTGTGTGCTCTATGCATTTTTTACATCCCTATAGAAATGAATGGGTCACCATGCAATCCACAAAAAATGCTGCAGCACTTAATAGAAAACGTAAAAGGGAATTTATAATCCCCTCTCGCTCCCCACTCTTTTTTATACACAAACATGGAGAGACCTGTCAATCACGCCTAGCTGAATGAGGAGAGGCCAGTAGGACCCACATAGAACCCCCTGCAGCAGCAGCAATTTCAGTAGAGAACAATGCAACTACAGAAAAAGAAATTCACCATTGCTGCCAAATCTTGTGGGAATGGTGGAGTGGAGAAACTCAGCACAAACAGATACATTGTTTCAACTCCCATCTGTCATAGACTTGCAATAGAGCTTCAATGGTACTCAATGGCAATGACACAGCAGTTTTTCTAGACAAAAACAAGTTTCCAAACGTAACAACTTAGCTAAAACCAGGCATTCAAATGGTGAATCTGTCTGGTTTAGGTGGTAAACAAGTCTGGCGTTTTCCTTCCAAAACACGGTCTTCTTTAAACCCTATGGTAGCTGTGGAAAATTACCAGCTTCTCATTCAAAGTCCTAACAGTCTTTCAGTATTCATTAGCCCTTTCCACAGAGCCTTGCAAATACAGTGATAATGAACAGGATATATATCACAACATATAAAATGCAGTTACACAGTATTAAACAGTGCACGTTAACCCTTTCAAGTGAAATAAAGTAAGAGGTTTATAACTTTGCATAGGTGAAATAGGCAAATGTCCACAAATGTCCAAACGTGAAAGTATTTTTACCAGGTAGTATTGCTTAAAGGGATTGTCCAGGGTTTTGACATCCTAAGGATAGGCCGTCAATATCTGGTTGGTGGGTTCCAACAACCCGCACCGCTGATCAGCTGTTTACCTTAGCTCTTGCTACACAGCTCCATCCATTGTGTTGTGGCCGCTCTCAGGGAAGTCAATGGGAGCAGTGCTGCAGATAACAGCTCCATCCCCTACACAATGGATGGAGCTGCGTATTTCCAGAGGTACAAGGAAACAATTGATCGGCGACGGTGTGAGGTGTTGGACCCCTGCCAATCTAATACTGAAGACCTAACCTGAGGATAGGTGATCAATATCAAAATCCCGGACAACCCCTTTAAGACATTCCCTACCAGTGAGATGTGTACAAGAAGAATTAGTACATTCCAATAGCTCTTATTTCATAGTCATAAAAGTCAATTGACTTCCAAAACTTCATCTAGGAACCTGAACATGTGGCCGTCCACTTAAAGTTTTACAGTAGACATTTTAGTATAAATATCTCAGACAATAACTTATAGTACCCGCATACTAAAATGTATTTAGTATGATTGGAATATGATTGGAAGGATAGAAAATCTCTGATGTCTAAGTATCTCATCCATGTGTTCATTTGGCAGAAAGCTCCATGTTGAATTCAGGTATTCCCAGTTTATCAGGATCTTATATTGAACTTGATATTGCTTCACTGCTGAACACCTTACCAGAGAATGAACGCTATGAAGAACAGAAACAGGTATGTTATATGAGTATATTCACATGACGTACAGTCATTGCAGAAACTTCTGTAAGTGAGAAATCCATTACATATATCTGGATAGGGTTTTTTATGCAACATGCGCAGGGATTTCTGCAAACCCCAGTCTCTGGAGAGGTTATCAGCATCTGATCGGTGGGGGTCTGACACCCGGGACCCTCGCTGATCAGGTGTTTGAGAAGGCCCCGGCACTTCTCCCTGCTTACCCGTGCCAGTGATGTCATGACCATAAGATCACGTGGCCTTGGCGCAGCTCAACCCCCTTCATTTGAACGTACCGAGAGTAGGGTAAACAGCGGGAAGGCTGCAGCATGTGCCAGAGCTCCACCAATCAGATGCTGATTGGCCATCAGTTACGAAGAATCGGATAACCTGTTTAAAGAGGACCTTTCACCACTCCTGACATTCCTGTTTTAAAGGGGTTATCCCACGAATAATGTAAAAAATGAAAATCAGACATCATACAGTACATGACAATCTCTTTTTAACAAAGCTAGAACCAGCTCTGTACCTTACATGGATCCAGAGATCTCCCCATTCATTGCTCTGTTAGATTCATATCAAGCTGACAGCTCAGGGGAGTGTCTTTTCTGCTGCAGCTCAGGGGGCGTGTCCATGCTCTCCCTATCACAGTTCAGGAGACAGTTAAAAGTTGAAACTGAGCATTTCGGCCTGCTCAGTGACCAGGTCAAAGAAATAAGAAATTAAGTGGTCCTATACAGATACATTTTATTGAATAACTCAGTAGCTGTACAAAATTTTTAATGACATGCAATTACAAAAGTATTTAGATCCAGGTGCTGGTTTGAAAACTGTAGAATATTTTTCGTGGGACAACCCCTTTAATATCTTCATACACCCCCCATGTAATACAATTCTGGAGCATCTATTCTTATGTCTCTGTGTCGTACCATTCCTTTATTATTTCTACTAGAAGTTATGAAGGAATTCCTAGCAGTCTGCAGTAAGGGTACAGAGGGGAGGTAACCAGTTGGGGGGGTGTACCTGCACAGACTCACTCTATCCAATCAGTGCTGTCATTGTCAGACTGTGACAATGTACACACCCCAACAGCAATTCATTCATAACTTCTAGCAGTAATAATGAAGGAATGCCACAACATAGAACCATAAGAATAGATGTTTCAGAATTGTTATTGCATGGGGAATGCATGAAGCCATTAAAACAGGCATGTCAGGAGTGATGAAAGGTTCTCTTTAATTCAGAATTCCCTAAATGCTTCTAATTTGTTTTTTAACCAGACAACAGCTTTCTGTAGTTAGGAAACTTGATGTATCCTATCTCTACAGGTCTGCTACTATAGATGGTTGACTGCGGAGAAATATCACGAAATTGATTCCTGCATTACCTCTCAACTTTTTTAGTGCACTCTCCAGCAACCTGTTCTGTCAGAGAATGACAGGAATCAGCTGGGCAAAAACCGTTGCGTGCAGCGATTTTTACCCAGCATATTTGCTGGATTTCTGCTGGATCCCATTATAGTGAATCCGATCTGGCAGGCAGTATGCAGCAATGCCTGAACCGGAAACTCCGGTAGGCTGTTTCGGCAGAGAATGCGCCGCGCGTGTGAAACTAGCCTTTGTATTTTACACTACATATACTTAAAGGGGTATTCCCATCTCAGACAATGGGGGCATATCGCTAGGATATGGGGAACTATATTGAGAACGGAACAGGGAAATGAACGGAGGACGCACTGCACATGCGCAGCCGCCCTCCATTCATTTCTATGGGGCTGATGAAAATAGCCAAGCACTGGCTCGGCTATTTCCGCTGGCTCCATAGAAATGAATGAGAGCAGTGGCTGCACATGCACGGTGCACTCCCATTCATTTCTATGGGATCAGCATGGAGCTGCGCCTGGTGGTGGCCGGACCCCGGGAAACCCGGAGTCCTACAGGCACAGCCCTCCCCGCTCCGTTCTCGATATAGGTGTGGGACCTGCATCTATCAGACAATGGGGGCATATCCTAGTGATATGCCCCTATTGTCTATGATGGGAATACCCCTTTAAACCCAGCCTTACAAATAAGATAAGCATGCGGCCGATCAATCGTCTATGGGATCATTCGTATGAATGATCCTCCTAACAGTATGAGGGACAAAACAGGCCAGTTGCCTTGTCCAGAGTGGCAAATGATTGCCCGAATTTTGCCAAACACATGTATTTTCAGCTGATCACTGCGGACATTTTCCAACCTGACAGACCGGTGTAGTGTAGACATATAGGTGACCTGTGATTATTCATTTTGTGATATTTAGGTGGAATATGCCATCCTCCGAAACCTCACAATGCTGCGGAAGACATACAGGTTCTACAGCAGCCTGGGCAATGAGAACTGCTGCGATAACGCCTTCCTTATGACGAAATTACAGTTTTGGAGATTTTTAAAAGACTGCAAGTTCCATCACTACGACCTAACACTTTGTGAAATGGATCGGATTTTGGCAGGTGAGATTGCAAATCTTTCTAAAAATAATAATTTGTAACAAGTCTTGCAGTGGTGACCCGTTCTGTTGCCATGTACCTTGGGACCCTTGGTACCAGCTGTCACTATTTCCAATTGTATCTGGATCCTACACCTCTACCAGTTGGGTCCTATCGTGCCCCAGGTCTATCAAGATCCCTATAGTCATGTCTGTTTAGCACAAGTGATATGGGGGCTTAACCCTTGATGTGATGCCTTCATTATACAGAATATGACTTATTACCAATACAGGAGGACTGTAAACTTGCAATTATGTCGTAAGTATTATTCCTGTAAAACAGAAACCCAACAGACCTCATTGTAGTTAATGGGATCTGTATGGCGCCATTGGTGTCTGTCATGTGACGGGTCCAGCAGGTAATGAAATAGAATAGCAGAAACGGTGCATAACGCGGCCTAACTTTAGAAAATCAAAGGGGTTATCCTGGGTCCCCCACCCATCAGCCAAACTGAGCTACAATGAGAGCCGCGGACTCCTTACAGTTCACGGCTGTGCTTAATATCGCAGCCCAACCCGAATGGAGCTGAGCTTCACTCAGGCCACATCACCAATGTACGTTGACTTCACTGACATCACAGTATAAGGCTACATTCACACGTCCGTATGTGTGCACATCCTGGAAAACGGTCAGTTTTTTGCGGATCCGTTGTTCCGCAAAAAACTCAGTTTTTCCAGGACATCAGTTCCGTCTTTCCGCAAAAAACGGAAGGATGAATAACATCTTTTTTTTTTCACCCCTCCTGGAACGGAATCCGCAAAAAACGGATGACATGCAGATGCCTTTCCGCATGTCATCCGCATTTTTGCGGATCCATTGACTTGCATTGGGCAACGGACCGCAAAATCAGGATAGAAGTAGGACAGGAGGATTTCTTTATGCGGACAGTCGGATCATTAAAATGAATCGATCCGCATCCTATCAGCATAAACGGTCCGCAAATTGCGGATCGGATGCGGACGAATTTCACGGACGTGTGAATGAGGCCTTAACAATTACTTGATTCCCCCATCATTATTTAACCCTGGGAGTGACAGATCATTACTTACCTGGCTGGCAGCCGTGAGGACGGCCCAGGCGGCCCCTTGGGCATCATTGCATCTGGAAATTTCCCTGTAGAGTCTATGGCCAATCCGCCCATGAGCTGTGGGGGTGCTGGGTGTCGGACCCTCGCCGATTTTATATTAATGACCTATATTGAGGACAGTATCCACAAAATCAGCAACGACAGCATTTCCACAAAAACGTATTTATTCTTCAAGAAGTCATCCAGAACGTGTGCAAAAATCGCCAATAAAGTGCAACGTTTCGGTTACATGGTAACCTTTCTCAAGACCTTATGGATCTAAGGGTCGGATGTGGCTGTTGCATTCCACTAACGGTATGAAAGGTATCAGGTGCTGCTCTCAGCTATTGCTTTTTACTATATTGAGGATAGGTCGTCAGTATGAAATTACCGGGTAACCGCTTTAAAAAGCATCTTGCTGCCATGGGTGCACATCCTGTTCACAGTTTATCCACAAGAAACCTTCTTTTAGTTCTCAGAGGTTTCAAGCCAACTATACATATTAGATATTTTTTGACAGGATCCCCCACAATTGAATGTTTTTAGGGCATGAGAGATTTTACCCTGTTGCCTATTTTTGGGGGAGCGGGTCAGACTTGTTGGATTTTCCAATGTACTACCAAGCTCAGCAGTGCCGCATGGCAGCTGCTCATTTGCCCATGCTTTACAAACCAAGCAAGTGGGCATGTTGGTGTCGAACTGAACATTTCAGTCATTGGCTAGCGTTTGAAAAATGTAGCCTTCATCAGGGGCGGATTGGCCATAGATCTTACAGGGAAATTTCCCGGTGGGCCGATGCCCAGGGGGCCACCTGGGCCCTCCTCACGGCCAGCTAGTGGAAGTTTTTTGGGAATGTATTTTGTGCTGCTGGCAGTATTTTGTGATGGACTGTGGTATTTGGCTCTGTGGGGTTGTATAATGTGCCAAAATATGGTATTGGTGGCCCTGCTTTCCATCAATTTGGATCCAACTACAAAATGGGGGCCACTTTTCGTAATTTTTCCAGGGCCACTTTAAGTTCCCAATCCGTCCTTGGCCTTCATAATAGCTCTGAGGAGGTCTGTGTATTAGCTGGTGCAGAAATGCAGATGAATGGTGGATATCTATATTGTCATTTAGGGCCTGTTCACATCTCATTATGTCCTGACCTTAGCACATATGCCAGAAAAAGCTCCCACCATATGCACAAAGGGCTTCCACAGGTCTCTATTTATCTGATGGAGGCAAAAAGTGCATCCTTTTGGCCTCCGTCGGGTCAGTATGCATCAGTATACCTTTTTATTAAGGTTTGGAATAGCAGACTACGTTATTCCATACAATGGTTTTGAGTGAAAGGGCATAATTTGCACAGTATACATTTTTTACCATGGGAACCCATGGATGCCTTCTGTATGCCGTCTGTCGAAGTTAATCTTCAGGAGTTTTTCCAATCACATAAGTCAGCTGAAAACATAATGTGAACCGCCCCTTACCTACCTTAAGAGGTGCAAAATACATCTGGAGAATGATGGCAGAGTAGTGACAGAGAGGTAGTATTGTGAACATCTGCTGCCAAGGTCCCACTTCAGTCAGTGGCTCATTCTCGCGTTCCTGAATGTCTTATTTTGACACTTGCTGAAAAACAGAAGACACACAAAAAATGAATCTTCCGAAACTGTTGTCTACCATAGTTTTGCATTGCACAGACTATCATTACTCACTGCTACTAATTTTGTGCATCCAACAGACAACTCAGAGCCTGAAGAAGTTCACTCTCCCTATGCCACAATGCTGCTTCGAACATTCCTCACCAATATTATCTACTTGGCTTATCACATCGCTCGTGCTGATAGTCCGTAAGTCTTTTCCTTTTTCATTAGCATGCAGTGGCAACATTACTTACTGATTATAAACAACTTTCCATAAATCAAAAGTACAAATGAAGATAAGAAAGTTTGTAATATATCTTATTATAGAAAAATGCCTCTTTCTACACTTATCAGACTCCTCTCCCCCTCCCTTCGCCCTGTACGGTTCACTCTGGATATATAAATAAAATCCATACACAAGAGGTAGAGATGAAAGCAGCTCATCAGCTCACTGAGGGATTAGGTTATAGCTGCTGCCCATAGACGTCTACAGAGAGGGGAGGGAGGAGAGAGAGCAGCTGCGGAGAAAGAAATAGAGAGGGTAATATGACCGATGCAACTGTTGCAATTAGTGTCTTTAATGCCTCATCCAATTTCCTACATTTAGGGCTCATGCTCACGACCATATGTATTTTGCAGTCTGCAAAAACGGATCAGCAAAAAATACAGATGACATCCATGTGCATTACGTATTTTGCGGAATGAAACAGCTGGCCCCTAATAGAACAGTCCTATCCTTGTCCATAATGCAGACAATAATAGGACATGTTCTATCCCTCTGCGGAACGGACATATGGAAATGGAATGCACACGGAACTTCCGTTTTTTTTTTTTTTTTTTGCAGACCCATTGAACTGAATGGTTCCGCATACGGTCCGCAAAAAAACGGACACGGAAAGAAAATACATTTGTGTGCATGAGCCCTTAGGGTAATGTCTTCTGTGCTGCCTGTGAGACTGTGGGTCTGTCTGTCTTTCTCTCTGCAGCTGCTCCCTTCTTATCCTCCCCTCCACATAGACCTGTGTGGGCAGCAACTGTAACCAGATCTTTCAGTGGAGCTGAAAATACGTGTCTTCTTTTGCCTTATAGATGGATTTTAGGAGGCTGAAGGGAGGAAATGAAGTGGCTGTAAAGTGAAGAAAGAGGCATTTTTGTCTAATAAGATTTATTACAAAGTTTATTGTCTTTGTTTCCATTATTGATTTTGAAAGGTTATTTATAACTGAGGGTACATGAATTTAAATGAACAATATGCCCACATGAACCTCCTCTAAGATATGCGTCTGAAAGAGGGTCTTTCACCAGAACAAACTCTTTTAAAACCCTATTAGAGAAAATAATCTTACAGACTATAGACCCAATATGGAGAATAGAGACCTCTGTTGACCTGATAGGCCAGGAACCGACCAACCGGCCACACTGATAGCACCAAATAGCTGATCGGTGGGATGCCAGATGTCGGACCCCTACTAAGCTGATATTGATGGTCTATACTGTGGAATAGCCACCAGAATCCTGAAGAAGGAGCAGAACTGAAGTAGGGGCTTGGAAATAATTAACCATGCCAATGTAAACTAAGGTAGTAGATATACGGTACATAAAGTCCAAAGTACAAGAGAGCGTATATGGCACCAGATCCTACAGATTTAGCCAGAAAGTTATTTACAAAAGTGTCCGTGCCATTAACCCGTTAGATACTGAATCTACTGCTCATAGCAATCAGAAGTAGCATATTAGATACAATGGTGTATTCATATAGTATTAATAACTACAGGGTAGATTCAACTTCTGTCTTGGCAAGTAGATGCCAGTCCTGCAGGGGTGACATCATCCATGTGACTGTTGCAACCAATCTTTGGCTGCAGTGGTCACGTGAATTTTCAAATACCCTATAGAGATTTCTTGTTTAATAGAGGAAAGTCTCAGTTACAGTATTAGCCAAACTGGGTAAACCGGTATGTCCAGCAGAAAAATACTGAATGCCATCAGTAAGGATGTCACTCATCCCCCATCTGGTATGTCCACAATAAAAATACTGGATGTCATCAGCAAGGTTGTCACTCATCCATTCATTTGGTATGTCCACCATAAAAATAATGGATGCCATCTGCAAGGATGTCACTCATCCCCCCCATTTGGTATGTCCAGCAGAAAAATACTGGAGGCCATCAGCAAGTATGTCTCTCATCCCCCATCTGATATGTCCAACAGAAAAATACGGGATGCCATCAGCAAGGATGTCACTCATCCCCCATCTGGTATGTCCAGTAGAAAAATAGTGGATGCCATCAGCAAGGATGTCACTTATTCCACACCTGATATGTCCAGCAGAAAAATACGGGAGGCCATCAGCAAGGATGTCCCTCATCCCCACCTGGTATGTCCAGCATAAAAATAATACCGGTAGATGCCGTCTGCAACTATGTCACTCATTCCCACCAGGTACAGTATGTCCAGCAGAAAAAGGGTTTACAGGAACCTGTAGTGCCTCACCATCACTACCAGTGCCCTGGAGGGCAAACAGAATGATTTTTTTTTAGTTTGTTTTGCCCAGAAATAAAATTTCAATTTTAAAAACAGATTTTTTTAAATACCAACTCATGCACTTTGAGTCATTCATATGTATTGTATTTGATATACTGTATATGGTACATTTCTATTTTTCTTATGGCAGAGATAAGGAGCTTTCCCTGGTTGACTGCTTTTCCCAAATCATGGCACAAAATATCTCGCCCCATGCTACTACCACCAGAGGTCAGTCCGTGCGTCTTGTCCTACAGACTTGAATTTTAAGAACTGAACACATCTGATTCCATCTTCTCCATTGCTCTAGGTTACTTATTCAGTGATGCGCACAAGACAGAACATGCAATGTCCTACATCGATAAGTGCTGGGACATCTACAAGACCTACTGCAAGAAGAACACGTCCTCTCCATTTGAGCCCACCATGACCATGAGACATTTTATCTGGATGATGAGAGTAATTGTGCTTCCTTACTTCTCACTGTGGACAGGAGATTGTATACAGTTTCTCAAGGTGCTCATACACATAAGAGTAAAGTCGGTTGAACCTGCCAGTTTCGGAAGGACTGGCCGACTGTCTTACATGTATGAGGGTATGCTAACAGGTGATATAGAGGGAAAGAAGGGTAAGGCCTGTTAAAGGGCATCTGTCAGCAGTTTTGTACCTATGACACTGGCTGACCTGTTACATGTGCACTTGGCAGCTGAAGACATCTGTGTTGGTCCCATGTCCATATGTGCTGAAAAAAAGTTTGTTTTAATATATGCAAATGAGCCTCTAGGAGCAACGGGGGCGTTACCATTACACCTAGAGGCTCTGTTCTCTAAGCAGCTGCCACGCCCTCTGCACACTGATTAATAGAACCAGGCAGTTTATATGTGATCACACATGTATCGTAGTTGCAGAAATCAGACACATTTTTGTTTCACATTTAGGATTTACGAGTCTTAAGTAATGAGCTCAGTGTCACGAAGATTGTGGACATTTTAGCTGAGGATGATCCGAGTGTGCGAGATGGAAATGAGATCAACCTAGAGCTGGAGGTAAGTCATTCCAAGTCCACTCACTGACAGAAATATAATGCACCCCGATAGAAATGGCAGATTGCTCCAAAACTTGACATGCAGTTATAAGTTATATCTCATGTAAATGATGACCTGACTGGTCTGATTAGACACTGGGCCTTGCCACAAGAGGGAGTAAGAGTGCTTCCCCAGCTACCCTATAAAAAGGCTCTCAGAGGCTACTTTTGGGAAGTGTACTTCTTGGTGAAACATCGTTGACTGCTAGAACAACACACTCAAAGACATTTGCCCAGTTGATAGACTCTGAGAGGGGGCGCATCATTGGACACAGAGAAGCAGAATGGTCATTTTAACAAATTGCCTGCCATCTAGTCCGTTCTGACCTAGTTGTTAGAAGGTGTTGGGAGCAGTGGTTATGTGAAGGCATGCACACACAACGAACAGGGTCTAGACGGCCCAGACAGACGACCAGTAGAGAGGATCGTTTGATCCGCTAAAAAACACGAACAGCTCCCACAGTTTCGTTGTCCACCCTCCAGACCCAGGTGGCACCTTCATTACACATGCCACGCTGTCTCTGCCCGGACCATTTCCAGGCACTTAGCAGAAGGAAATTTGGTGTCCTGACATTGACATCCAGCCCCTGTCACTTTGGTTTGCAGTGATGTGGTGAACGAGAAACCTGGACTGCTACAGCCTGGAACCGTATTGTATATAGCGATGAATCCAGGTTCTGTTTAGGTCTCCTGATGGTCAGGTTTAAGTATAGAAGCCTTGTGGTGAGCGCTTGGCCTGCCCGATCACCAGATTTCTCACCAATCAAGCATTTGTAGGACAAGCCAGCTTTGGCAGCCTACGAGTATGCAGAATCTACAGGCCCAACTGCAACATCTGTGGGTAGATGTGCTGCAGGATACCATACAGAACCTGTATGCCTCCATGTCCAACTGTATCTCATCTTGTATCCAGGCTAGAGGAGGCCCAACACAGTCCTAGAGCCTCCTTTCAGTTTCCCCATTAAGGGGTGTATTGGCCATAGACCCTACAGGGAAATTTCCTGGTTGGCCGATGCCCCAGGGGGCCACCCAAGTTCTCCTCCCTGCCGCTGATCGGATACATAATGAGCTCTCAACAGTAATTAATGCTGTGAGAATCAGGTACTCATGTACCCGGCCAGCGACCGCACATTTCCTCCTGAATTCAACTGCTGTGGCCCACACCTCACCTCCTAAGACAACTGGAAGAGGAGAACAGAAGATGGTAGCTATTGATGACCACCACAGAGGGCCAGCTTTTGGGGCAGTATTTGTGCTACACTGTGTTATTTGGTTCTACTGGAAAGGTATTTTGAACTATGGTATCATTGACCCCGCCTACTTGTGTTGCTCCGCCTTCTGTTAATTTGGACCTGCCTACAAAACGGGGCCACTTTTAGTTTTTTTTTTCCAGGGCCACTTTAAGTTCCCAGTCCGCCCCTAGTAATGGAGTGTGGCTGCTGTTGGTTACATATGTTCATATATCTCATGTTTAAAGGAGAATTAGTGACAACACTATGGTAAGGGCCCATTCAGATGACCATATTTAGCTGTCCGCATCCATTCTGCAATTTTGCGGAATGGATGCGGACCCATTCATTTTCAAGGGGTTGTCCAGGATTTTACTACTGATGACCTATCCTCAGGATAGTATATCAATCACCGTAGCCTTTCTCTACAATGTAGGCGAAACGTCGCACTAGCACTTTGTCTGTGGCCAATCTGAATATACAAGGGCGTTATTAGGAGATGCTGCTGTCCACGGTGATTGATATGCTATTCCAACAGATCGACTGGATCAGCGATCTGGGACAAGCTGTTGCATTCCTTGAAAAAGGTCTACAAGGTATTGAGGTGCTGCTCTCAACTTGTTTTTCTTTCTATCCTCAGGATAGGTCATCAGTATTTGATCAGTGGGGGTCCGACACCCGGGACCTCCGCCGATCAGCTGTTTGAGAAGGTACTGAAGCTCCCGTGAGCGCCGCTACCTTCTCGCAGCTCACCAAGCTCAGCGCCGTACATTATATAGTGGCTGTGCTTGGTATTGTGCTCAGCTCCATTCACTTGAATAGGGCCGAGCTGCTCCTAGGCCATGTGACCGGTGAACGTGACGTCACTGGCCTAGGAAAAGCTCAGAGAAGGCCACAGCTCTTGTGCCTTCTCAAACAGCTGATCGGCGGAGGTCCCGGGTGTCGGACCCCCACCAATCAGATACTGATGATCTATCCTGAGGATAGGTCATCAGTAGTAAAAGCACGGACAACTCCTTTAATGGGGCCGCAAAAGATGTGGACAGCATACCATATGCTGTCTGCCGCCGTACGTCCATTCAGTGGCCCTCACAGAAAAGATAAAACATGTCCTATTCTTGTCCGCAATTGTGGACAATAATAGACATTTCTATCATAGGACTGGCCAAATGCGGAACGCACATGGGCCGGTATCCGTATTTTGCGGATCCGCAATTTGCAGACCGAAAAAAACACATAGGGCGGTATGAATGGGCCCTACAGGTAGTTACATGAGTACATGTCCACACATTGAGGCGGATGGCGTCATTCTTATGACATTATTGATAAATGTGCTCCTAGGTCAGGTTTATGGCAGCAGCACCCTTATGATTCATGACCTACAGCAGCCAGTAGGTGGAGCTGTGTACTTTGCTATGCATTTGGATATGTCCCATGTGATTGTACAGAACGATGATTGCCAACCACAATCACACTTGGAAACGTCTCCTTTCCTTTTGCTGAATGTAAAGTAAATATGTTTTATTGCAGGTTACATTTCTGGAATTTTTGGAGGCACTGATTGGCTGCGCCATTACATACGTCACAGATGAGCCACCAAACCATGAACTTCATCAAGACCCGCAAAGTGCAGACACAGTATCAGATGGCAGTGCCAGGGCAGATGTTACCAACCACCACCCGGGTCTTTCAACCCCAGTAAGAACTGTGCACAATGCATTATGTGTATAATCACTTGTATTATCCAGTACAGGCCACATAACGTTAATCTCCTCCATGTTCCCGTGAAATCGTGTTACAATATGGACGTTACTATTCTTTCTTTTATCTGTAGAGGAAGTCTCATTGTTGGACGGAAGAGATTATTGCCGTGAAGGTGAAAGAAAGACGCAGCCCGCGTTCGCCGTTCCATTCTCCAAGTGAGTCAGATGCGAACATCACAAGTGTCTTATTTTTCATGCTCAGGAACTGATTGGTTCCAGATTAAAATGAAAGTGTCACCGTAATTCTGTGCTCCATCCCGGTCGGACATCTCTACGTATGGAGCAGGTGGGGCGATACAGTTGTTGAGAAATTCATGCTTTGCCGCTCTTAGGCAGCATTCACACAAGGAAGTCATGGCTGCAAACTGTGGATTTGCAAAACACAGGCACCAGCAGTGTGCACCCTGCATCGCGGTGCGGACCCATTCAAAGGGTCTGCGATCCATAAGATGCAGCCTATGATAATACGTGTCCTATCTTTTGTGGCACGGAGACACGGAAGGGTTTCCCTGTGCTTCCAGTCCATGCCTCCGCGCTGCAAAAGATAGGACATGTTCTTTCTTTGGCCACATCTTGTGGATGGCGGATCCATTAAAGTCACGATGCCCGTGTTTTGCAGATCCACAGTTTGCGGTCTGCAAACCGGACAAGGCCATGCGAGTACACCCTTATTAAATGGGTTCTCCGCTATGGACAATCCCCACCTGTTAGAAGGGGCCTTGGACAATAAGTAAATGGCAAATTGTCCCTAGCTGTCATCTGTGGGGGAAACTTAGCAGTAAGTGTTCAGTTTCCCTGCAGCGGACACTAAGCATTACACATTACCCATTCATATCAATGGGTTTTCTGTGAAATGCTGGACAGGACTGGTCCAACAGGGCAACAGACACACTTTGTAGCTGCTTTTTACTCAGGTCAAGAAATGCACCTTCTTAACAGAGAACTCACTCCCCTTCCGTAACAACACTGAATTCCCTAATAGGGCGTATAAATTTTTGGCTAAAGGCCAGTGAGGAACATTCTGAATTTTGGTATGGGATTTTTTTTAATTAATGACCTATCCAATGGATAGGCCATCAGTATCTGATCAATGGAGGTCCGACACCCAGGACCCCCACCGATCAGCTGTTTGAGAAGGCATAGGTGTTCGCAGTAGCGCCACAGGCTTCTCATAGCTTTTCCTAGGCCAGTGACATCACGTTCATTGATCAGATGGCCTAGGCGCAGCTCAGCCCCATTGGAGTGAACGGGGCTGAGCTGCGATACCAAGCACTGCCACTATACAATATACAACGCTGTGCTTAGTAAGCAGAGAGAAGGCCACAGCACTACTGTGAGTGCTGCTACCTTCTCATACAGCTAATCTGTGGGGGTCCTGGGTGTCGGACCCCACCGATCAGATACTGATGACTTATCCAAAGGATCGGTCATCATTAAAAAAAAAAAAAAAACTCTGAAAACTCCTTTAATATCTATCCTTTTTTCCATCTCCTACTCCTATTAAAAGAGAAAGTAAGAAAGTAATCAGCACTGAATTTTGGTCCAAAAAAAGTCAAGATAAAAGATTTAACTGAAAAGGGGGTATGTCAGGTTCTTAATATTGATGGGCTATCCTCAGGACAGGCCATCTCTATATGATCCGGCGGGGACCCCTGCCGATCAGCTGTTTTAAAGTAACTCCGGTGCTAGAAGTCAGAGACAAAACTGCACAGCTCTGTCCATGGTGTAGTAGAGTGTTCCTCAACTCCAGTCCTCGGGGCCCACCTGCCGGTCATGTTTTTAGGATTTCCTTAGTATTGAGCAGGTGATATAATTAGTGTCAGTGTATCAGGACTGACCACAGGTATTCATTCTGTTGGATATTCTCAAATCATGACCGGCAGGTGGGTCCTGAGGACTGGAGTTGAGGAACGCTGATGTAGTGGATGGAGATGGTATCCGCAGAGCTGCTCCCATGGAAGTGAATAGGAGCAGGGCTGCATGTACAAGCTCCACCAACTGCACAATGGACGGAGCCGTGTAGTTCTGGTGCCAGAGTTACGCTGAAACAGTTAATCAACGAGGTAAAGAACGCCTGCTGATCAGATATAGATGGCCTGTCCTGAGGATATACTATCAGTATTTAAATCCTGGACATCACCTTTAAAGGGGTTCTCCGGGCTTTTACTATTGATGACCTATACTCAGGATAGGTCATCAATATCAGATTGGCGGGGGTCCGACACCCTTTTACTATTGATGACCAATACTCAGATTGGCAGGGTTCTGACACCCAACAACCCCGCCGATCACCCCCTACCTGAGGATAGGTCATCAATATTAAAAGCCCGGAGAACCCCTTTAAGGTTTATCTGCTGTTTAAAACAAATAGCATGAAGTGCTTTAATATTTCATTCTATGGATCTTGTCTGGTTCTTTAGATATTGTAGTCGCCCCTTCTGCAGTCTGGGCCGGATGTAGACCTCCTTACTGTACAGTCCATTATGATTTTTTTTTACATTACAATTAAAAGACTAGAAAATAGTTGTAGCATGCTATAATTTTAGATTTAGATAATATATACCGGTAATATCACTGTTCATGGGTCTGACATTGACAACCAGTGTAGCTACCTATGGAGGGCACTGACGAGAGCATTTTCTTCCTGCTGGAAGAGAGCTGATTTTCATACCATTTTTCCACGGAGCATTGCCTGTAAGACTCCATAGACCAGCTCCTCAATGAGAACCAGTATTACCCCAAGCACCAAAGATGTTTCAGAAGAGCCATGCAGTAATTGAAGTTTTCCACTTGGTGGCAGTATAGCCTCACAAAGTAAATTTATCTGATGGTATCTTCCCACTGGAGCACACTGTCTCTGCATGTCATCACTTCTTGCCATGTTAGATAAGAGTTATACATTGTGTCTGTTCCATCTGATTTTTTCGTCCCTGGCAAATATGAAAGAGTCCACAAAAAGCAGCAGAAAACTTGACTGTGAATCTTTTCATGGATAAACAGGAAAATCCGCAACAAGTCCTCGGCAAAATCCACTTGAATTACATGCAGATTTTGGCATGGACTTTACTGCGGATGTGCCATGCATTTCACCCTATGTATTGCAAGGGGTAAAATCTGTGGTTGAAACCCACAGCATAAATTTACATGTTGCAGATTTACAATCCACACCGCATGACGGATTTCGTATAGTTTTTTTTAAATGCAGTGTGCGGATGAGATTTCTACTGTCATCCCCTTTGCTGCCACTGGAAAATACTGTAGATTTTCCATCCACAGTTCCACAGCAGAAAGTTTGCAGTGTATGTTCCCCATGTGAACGTACCCTAAGGGTGCCTGCCCATTTTGAGTATTACGCTTTTTCATTTCTCTTGCCGAGTGGATTCTCATGTGAAAAACACTGCGTAATACAGTACCAGCAAAGTGCATTAGATCAGACAAACGATATGTACACGCTTTTTTCTTCTGTGCAAATACTGCCCTGCTTTGTGGATTTTGAAATCTGAGGGATGAGTGTTTTTTTTGTATGGGATTTCACCCTTTTCAGGACAAGGGTAAAATCTGTGGTAAAAAAAGCGACTCAAATATGCACCAAAAGCTGCAAGTAACATGTGGTTTTTGGTGCAGATTTGGTGTGGAAAAGTGGATTTTCTGTTTCAACCATGTGCAGGTAGCCTAAGGTTGCTGGCTAGGCTGAGTTCACAGCACCATTTATTTTTTCGTTCTTTGGTTCCTGAGCATCAGTTATACACATTTGGCCTTTTAGTCATTTCCGTCATGCAGGACTTTTTCTGCCGCCAAAAAAAAACTAATCTCTGATGCAATTTGGACGCATTGACTTGAATGGGTCCATGATCCTCAAAATACGTCAAAAGATATAACATGTTCTAGCGTGAGCGGAGTCACGGATAGGAAGCCCACGGAGACACTCATAAGCGCTTCTGTGGGCTTTCAGGTCTGTTCCGCCGCACTGCAAAAGATAGGATGTGTCTTATCTTTTACCGTATTTTGCTGATCGAGGACCCATTCAAGTTAATGGGTCCGCACCACAACACGGTATTCACATGGTCGTGCCCATGCATTGCGGACTACTATTTGCGGTCTGCAGCACAGGCACGGAGCCCTTACGTTCATATGAAGGAGCCCTTATTTAATCAGCGCAGTTTTTGGTGTGGTTATTGCGCCATATCCAGAATTGATGCGAATTTTACATAAATCCCACCCTTCCATTGAAAGTGGTGAAATCCGCACCAAAAATTACACAGTTGATATCCTGCGTATTTCTAAATCCGTCCGGCAGGTCAGTTTCCTCATGGGGAAAAAAAGCAAAGTGTAACATGAGATTTGCTGGAACTGTATTAGGGCTCATGCACATGAACGTATTTTCTTTTTGTGTCCGTTCCGGTTTTTTTTGCGGACCGTATGCGAGCCATTCATTTCAATGGGTCCACAAAAAAAAACGGAAGTTACTCTGTGTGCATTCTGTTTCCGTATTTCCATTCTGCAAAAAAATAGAACATGTCCTATTATCTTCCACATTACAGACAAGGATAGGTCTGTTCTATTAGGAGACAGCTGTTCCGTTTCCGCAAAATACGGAATGCCCATGGACGTCATCTGTATTTTTAGCGGATCCGTTTTTTGCGGACCGGATACGGCAGTGTGCATGAGCCCTTATGCTGAGGTCTTTCCCACATGTAAATCTGCATGGAAAAAACATGTGTAATCCTCTATGTGTACGGTGCTTATGCCGTTATATCACTACATTGGTCAAGATGGCATCCACATTATACTATAAATGGGATTCCACTTCCTGTTTTGTTTACAGGGAAGGCCCAAAAGAAAATCATGACGGATAAATGGTTCTATCAGGTCGATGTGTTTTTCCAGAAAGTATTTTTTCCAGCCTATGAGAAAGCAGAACAACTGAAGGCAGAAATCCCAAAAAACAGAGCCCGTCAGGCTGAGCAGGCCCGATTACAGCAGATCCGGGAGGAGGAGGAAGCACGGTAAACATGATGGCTGACTTATGTATGGCTGTCTCTGGCTGTTTTATGTATATTATACCAGACGTCCTCTTTTTCCCGGACATGTCCTACTTTTGAGACCTAAAAAAATGTCCGGGGGGAATTTCAAAATCGTCCGGGATTTTGTTCGACTGCCTCAAACTGTTTGAGTCAAACATTATATACATGTATTATGTTTGACTCAAACAGTTTGAGGCAGTCGAACAAAATCATTTTAACTGTTAAAATGGCCTTTAGGGGTTAAAAATAATAAAAAAAAACTCACCTTTTTCACTTGTTCGCGCAGCCGGTGTCTTCTTTCTTCTTTCCCCTTGCAGGACCTGCAAAAAGACCTTCGGTGACGTCACCATTGCAGGTCCTGCAAGGGGAAAGAAGAAAGAAGACACCGGCTGCGCGAACAAGTGAAAAAGGTGAGTTTTTTTTTATTATTTTTAACCCCTAAAGGCCATTTTAACTATTATTTTCTGTTATAACCATGTTAGAACGGAAAATAATAAAGGGAAGTTCGGGTCCCCATTCCCTGGGGTATAGTGTAATGCCTGACCCCTCCCCCCCCCTAAAAAAAAAGGTGTCCTCCTTTTCAGAAACCCATATATATATACATACACAGTATATACTTTATTAACATACTACTACTTTCTTTATCTGTTAAGACTAAAAGCACTAAAGGAAGAAGAGGAGGCCAAGAGGATGGAACAGATGGAGTTAGAGAAGGCCGCTGCCATGTTGGAGGCTGTACAGGTATCTGATGATCAGGTCGACGAAAGAGGACAGTATCCGATCCCAGTGAAGGAAGACGCTCCCATCCCCCCGTCTACTGCCAGTACGAAGGCGACACCAGCAACAGGCAGAAAGAAGAAGAAATAATTATAGAAATTGTGAATAAACTCAGTAGTAGCTGTGGAGCAGATTACAATCTAATATGATGCATAGACGTGCATGTCCATTACATAAAAATAGATGGCTTAAAAATTCCTACCACTCTCCCAGAATCCTGAACGGCAGGACTTTTTCGTTAGGGTATGTTCACACGATCAGGATTGTAATCCTGACTTAAAACCTATTCAGATCCACTGACTTTTCACAAGCTGTGCAAGTGAATGGGTTATTTGTTTTGTCATAATGAATGTGCTGAGGATTTTAAAATCTGCTGCACACTCATTATTTGGGTGGATTCTACAGGGAAAAGCCGCAGTTTCAGTAGAAATCTCATCCACACGCTGCATTAAAAAAATCCATCAGGCCGTGCGGATTGTAAATCTGCAACATGTCAATTTATGCTTTGGGTTTTGACCACAGATTTCACTCCTTGCAATACATAAGGTGATATACGTGGAACATCCGTAGTAAAATCCATGCCAAAATCTGCATGTAATTCAAGTGGATTTTTTGGATTTTGCTGTTGATCCATAAAAAGATTCACGGTCAAGTTTTCTGCTGCTTTTTGTGTCCTGTGTGGATGGACCCTTTCATATTTGCTAGGGTCGAGAAAGACAAATCGAACAGACACAAATCCTATCTAAGGCCTCATGCACACATCCGTGGACCACGGGCTGTGAAAACCCGTCCTGCTGAGTGCATGGGTTTTCAAGGATGTGTGCATGAGGCCTGACATGGCAAGAACCATGCAAACGACTGTGTCCACAAAATACGGATGCGGCCCATGTGCGATCAATAGATGGCAAACATACGGATGTCCGCATTTTGTGTGGAAATAGTCTATCTTTTTACAGAATGGAAATACGGATACGGAAAGCAAAGCACATGGATGATCCGTGTGCTTTCCACATCCGTTTGTCCGTTACATAAGGGGATAGAAACATGTCCTATACTTCGCCGCAAGATGCAGACTGCTGACCCGTTGAAGTCAGTGGGTCCTCAAATAGTGTGGACGCAACACGGATGGTGTCTGTATGTTTGTAGATCGCAAAATACATACGGTTGTGTGGATGAGGCCTTATAGACAGGACTGTAGTATTCAGGTTAAATTGACGTGTTGGCACTTTGTGATAAATAAGTGGGTTTTGAGTTGCAGTTTGGGCACTCGGCCTCTAAACAGTTCGCCAGCACTGTTATAGGGGAATGCCCAACTGGTGTACAAAGCACAAAAACGGCCGTGCGACACAACTTTGGGGGAGAAGGGGATTTGCAGCACTTTTTACGTCTAAAAGTGTCACATTAGTAAATGTGCCCCACTAACTTTAGCCTTAGGGTACAACTACATGTAATGATTGTCAATGGTGTCGCAATGCAACATGCTGCAACTCTGACATGACAATTGCAAAAAGTCCAGACGATGATGATTTTGAGTCTCAGGTCACGTCACGCGAAACTTCTCATCTATTGACTTTAAAGGGAGTCTGTCACCTAATCTGAGCCGTTTAGACCGCTCAGATCAGGTTCTAGACTCCTTTGCCCTCATTACAATGGTACCTTTATTTGTTCTGTCCTTCGCCGAGATCTTCAAAAAAACACTTTAGAAACGTATGCTAATGAGTGCCCAGTGCAAGTGCCCAGGGGCGGCGTTACTGCAGCAAGTGCCCAGAAAACCACACCTCTCTCACCCCTCTGGCCCGCCCGTGTTTCCTATTATTATATCCTCCTCTCCATCCAAGATCTCCTGCCTGCGCCGCCCCACACTTGTCCCGCAACTGTGGACTGCTGTGCCCATTATGGGCAGAGGATCGGGTAGTTGGACTGTACATGTGCCGGCGGTGCAGGCGTGAGATCTGTGAAGGCGGGGAAGATGTAATAATGGAAACAAGGGCGGGCCAGAGGGGTGAAAGAGGTGTGGTTTTCTGGGCACATCACCGAGGGGCCTGGGCACTTGCTGCAGTAACGCTGTCCCTGGGCACTTGACAAACCTCATTAGCATAAGTTTAAAAAGTCTTTTTTTTAAGATCTCGACGAGGGACAGAACAAATAAAGCTACCACTGGAATGAGGGCTAAGGAGTCTATAACCTGATCTGAGCGGTCTAAAAGGCTCAGATTAGGTGACAGACTCCCTTTAATGGAAGCAGGGGCTGATTGGCCATAGACCTTACAGGGAAATTTCCTGGTGAGCTGATGCCCAGGGGGCCATCTGAGCCCTCCCTATGGCCAACCAGTGGAAGCTTTTGGGGATGTATTTTGTACTGCTGGCTGTATTTTGTGATGGACTGTGGAATTTGGCTCTGTTGTGTTGGTATTTTGTGCTGCAATATGGTATTCCGGCCACCGCCAGGCGCAGCTCCCCGCTGCTCCCATAAAAATGAATGGGAGCGCACCGCGCATGCGCTGCCATCCCTCCCATTCATTTCCATGTAGCTGTCGGTCGGAAATAGCCGAGCCAGTGCCAGCGCCCCATAGAAATGAATGGAGGGTGGCTGCGCATGTGCAGTGTGCCCTACTTCACTTTAGGGGCTCTTTCTCGATCCTAGCGCTATGCCCCCATTGTCTAAGATGGGAATAACCCTTTAAGTTCCCAGTCCGCCCCTGAATGAAAGTCACACATGAAATTCAACTTGGCTGTGAAAACAAATCACAGCGTTAAAATAGTCACGCAACAGCAAGTTGTAGACAAGTTGCACATACTTGTATTTTTGTGTCACACTGCTTTTTTGCAACATGTCGCCATGTAGCCGTACCCTTACATGGGATGTGTGTAATGCCTCATATCTTTTGCAGCTGATCGCCGGGGGGGGGTCTCAGCAGGAGGACACTCTGGGCAGCTAGCTTTTTGATGGGAGACCCCATGATCAGGTCAGAACCTCATGTTGATCTTTGGATGCAGTCATTTTTGGGCAGTGAGAAGACAAGATAATTATGAAGACAGAGACCCTGTGAGAATGGGAGATTGCAGGGGGCTCCGAACATAGAAACACTTTCCCTAATAATACTTGGAACATCACTCTGAGAACAGCTGCCAAATGAAGAGCTTCAGCTGTCCTGGGATGAAGCTGACAAGCACAAACTTACACAAAACGCAGCGCCCAGCTATTTTACACATTATCGCCATTTGCCGAGGCCGGGGGCTCATATTTGAAGTATGTGTCACAGGCATGATAAATACTGTTGTCCCCTGGTGTAATAGACATGTCAGCTTTATTTCTGACCAGCTGTAAATGCACAAGTGTGAAGTTTCGGTTTCCACCTGTACGGACTCCATCTCCATGACTCAGCGCGTATACTGTGATCCGCTGACAGTGCAAAAGTCTTCACACCGCACTTATACGGTCATAAGGGACTATCAGATACACTTTATTGAAGTGAGCATGAAATGTAATTCAGCCCCAGGGACCTTGGCGACAGTCTATGTAGTCAGGTCTTTGAGGGGCATTTATTAAGAGTGGAGTCTAATTAAATTTAAAAAAAAACACTGCAGGGGTCATTTATCATGCTCGTCTGTTTTTAGAGTGCGGTTAGACCGGCGTAGTGGATTAGCCTGTCACTATTTTGCATAGTTTTTTATAAAGAGTTGCACAGCGGGTGATGAATTAGGCGACGTGTCTTTGTGTTCGTCAGGGTGCAGGCGGATTGTGTGCAATTAGACCACTCATTGGCCAGCTCACAAATTAGGTGCTAAAGTGCAGCCAAAAAGTCAGATATTAGTAGAGTTGATCGAACGTGCTCGTAACGAGCACTGTACTGCTCGGATCCCCTGCGCTCCGCTGCGCAGCCATCCGGATCCGTCCTCACCTGCCTGTAAGTCAGTGGGGACGGATCCGTTTGGTATCACACACTAGTGTGTGACACCAAACGGATCCATCCTCCTCACCCGACACTCGTGTGTCATACCAAACGGATCCGCCCCCATTGACTTACAGTCAGGTGAGGACGGATTCCGATGGCTGCGGGCATGCGAGCGCAGGGGATCCGAGCACTACAGCGCTCGTTACGAGCACGTTCGATCAACTCTAGATATTAGTTAAAAAGTCTCATATTAGATGATAAAAAGTGACAGCCAAATACACGTTCTATGTTCGGGAAAAGGAGCATGTCTACCAGAAGATGCAACGTTTTAAATAAAATTGTTGCGCAGCTCAACACAAAGCTGACAAAAAAAATAACGAGCCACCCGTGGAGTGGAGTAAAAATGAGAATGTTTTTGCATCCAGTTCATGCGTAAAAAGGTGCACCTACATAAAGAGGCCGAAAAAATGCATAAAAATAAACACCACCAGAATAAAACGGAATTGTCGAACAGACACATGCCTCCAAAACAGGCGCACTTTAGTAAATGTGCCTAAAAAATAGGAAATATTAGATTAAGGGCTCTTTCACACGAGCGTGTCACTTGGGGGAATCACACTCCGTGAGAGAGATTGTGCGATCTGGACTACAAAAGCACACGGCATTATCATGGTTGATAACGCTGTGTGCCTCGGCCTGACCTTTCTGTAACGGAATCATACTGACAGCTTCATGTCAGTATGATTCAGTGACAGAAAGGTCAGACAGATCATGATAATGCCATGCGCTTCTGTAGTCCAGACCGCACAATCCCTCTCTCACATGGAGCGCGATTCCCGCAAGTGACATGTTCATGTGAAAGAGCCATAAAACAGGCACTAAACACTATAATAAATGACCCCCTATCTCGTAATAATTTTGGCACATCTCGCAAGGTCTGTGCCCTAGAAACTGAAACTTGCACCAGCTAGGAACTGGCGTAATTAGTTTTTAACTTGCGTGAGTAATGTTCAAGTGGTTTGTCTGGTTTCATGATATTGATTACCTATCCTCAATCAGGGCTGGACTGAGAACTTAATGTGGCCCTGGAAAAAATACTAAAAGTGGCCCCATTTTTAAAGTTGGGTCCAAATTGATGGAAGGCAGAGCCAGTAATACCATGTTGTGGCACATTATACCACCCCAACAGAGCCAAATATGGTATTTGGCTGGACCTGCCTTCCATCAATTTGGACCCGACTACATAACAGGGCCACTTTAAGTTCCCAGTCCGCCCCTGTCTATGGCCAATCCGCCCCTGACTACAATGCACATTGGAAGAGGATACAGCGCTCGCGCGGTGGCCCCTTCAAACAGTTGATCAGTGTGGAAGCCAGGAGTTGGACCCCACTAATCCTATATTGGTGACTAAGGGCTCGTTCACACAGCCGTTGTGTGGCCGTGCCCGTGATGCAAAAATCACGGACCCATTCACTTCAATGGGATCTGCGATCCGCCTCCGACTGTCCGCACTGCAAAAACATAGAACATGTTCTATGTTTTTGCGGTGCGGAGGCACTCTGTAGTGCTTCCGTGGGGTTCTGATCCGTGCCTCTGTTCGGCACCGAACCGCATCTCCGTGATTGCGGACCCACAGAGTTAAAGGACATCTGTCAGCAGATTTGTACCTATGAAACTTGCTGACCTGTAATGTCATGACTCTCCTGCACATAAATACTCATCATACCCACTAGATGGCGATAGTGTCACACAATAATTCAGCTTGCAGAATAACAGGCTGAACTAGATGGACAGATGACTTTTTTCAGCCTTATAAACTATGTTACTATGTGCGCTTGGCAGCTGAAGGCATCTGTGTTGGTCCCATGTTCATATGTGGATGCATATACAGTACAGACCAAAAGTTTGGACACACCTTCTCATTCAAAGAGTTTTCTGTAGTTTCATGACTATGAAAATTGTAGATTCACACTGAAGGCATCAAAACTATGAATTAACACATGTGGAATGATATACTTAACAAAAAAGTGTGAAACAACTGAAAATATGTCTTATATTCTAGGTTCTTCAAAGTAGCCACCTTTTGCTTTGATTACTGCTTTGCACACTCTTGGCATTCTCTTGATGAGCTTCAAGAGGTAGTCACCTGAAATGGTATTCCAACAGTCTTGAAGGAGTTCCCAGAGATGCTTAGCACTTGTTGGCCCTTTTGCCTTCACTCTGTGGTCCAGCTCACCCCAAACCATCTCAATTGGGTTCAGGTCTGGTGACTGTGGAGGCCAGGTCATCTAGCATAGCACCCCATCACTCTCCTTCTTGGTCAAATAGCCCTTACACAGCCTGGAGGTGTGTTTGGGGGTCATTGTCCTGTTGATAAATAAATAATGGTCCAACTAAACGCAAACCGGATGGAATAGCATGCCGCTGCAAGATGCTGTGGTAGCCATGCTGGTTCAGTATGCCTTCAATTTTGAATAAATCCCCAACAGTGTCACCAGCAAAGCACCCCCACACCATCACACCTCCTCCTCCATGCTTCACGGTGGGAACCAGGCATGTAGACTCCATCCGTTCACCTTTTCTGCGTTGCACAAAGACACGGTGGTTGGAACCAAAGATCTCAAATTTGGACTCATCAGACCAAAGCACAGATTTCCACTGGTCTAAAGTCCATTCCTTGTGTTCTTTAGCCCAAACAAGTCTCTTCTGCTTGTTGCCTGTCCTTAGCAGTGGTTTCCTAGCAGCTATTTTACCATGAAGGCCTGCTGCACAGTCTCCTCTTAACAGTTGTTGTAGAGATGTGTCTGCTGCTAGAACTCTGTGTGGCATTGACCTGGTCTCTAATCTGAGCTGCTGTTAACCTGCCATTTCTGAGGCTGGTGACTCGGATGAACTTATCCTCCACAGCAGAGGTGACTCTTGGTCTTCCTTTCCTGGGGCGTTCCTCATGTGAGCCAGTTTCTTTGTAGCGCTTGATGGTTTTTGTGACTGCACTTCGGCCACTTTCAAAGTTTTCCCAATTTTTCGGACTGACTGACCTTCATTTCTTAAAGTAATGATGGCCACTTGTTTTTCTTTACTTAGCTGCTTTTTTCTTGCCATAATACAAATTCTAACAGTCTATTCAGTAGGACTATCAGCTGTGTATCCACCTGACTTCTGCCCAACACAACTCATGGTCCCAACCCCATTTATAAGGCAAGAAATCCCACTTATTAAACCTGACAGGGCACACCTGTGAAGTGAAAACCATTTCAGGTGACTACCTCTTGAAGCTCATCAAGAGAATACCAAGTGTGTGCAAAGCAGTAATCAAAGCAAAAGGTGGCTACTTTGAAGAACCTAGAATATAAGACATATTTTCAGTTGTTCCACACTTTTTTGTTAAAGGGATTCTGTCACCACCATTTTGCATATTAAGTTATTTATACCACTGGATTTAACTCATCATAAGGATCCCCAAATGGTTATTGTTATAGGGCCCAGATGAAGATTTGTGGTATAAAACTCCTTTTTTATCTACTGTCAATCACTTACATTAAGGGGCCCAAGGGGAGTTGCCCATGGTTGCTGGAGCCCGGGCTCGGCGATTCCGTTGGAGCCCCGGACCGCCCACCTAATTGATATTCACTTCACCGAGTGAAGCTCCGACGCCGCACTTGATGTACTGCGCCTGCGCAGCCCTGGACCGCACACCTAATTAATATTCACTTCACTGAGTCAGTGAAGCTCCGGCGGCGGCTGTAATCCAGCGCAGGCGCAGTGCCCCGTCGGAGCTTCACTGACTCAGTGAAGTGAATATTAATTAGGTGTGCGGTCCAGGGCTGCGCAGGCGCAGTACATCAAGTGCGGCGGGCGGTCCCGGGCTCCAACGGAATCGCCGAGCCCGGGCTCCAGCAACCATGGGCAACTCCCCTTGGGCCCCTTAATGTAAGTGATTGACAGTAGATAAAAAAGGAGTTTTATACCACAAATCTTCATCTGGGCCCTATAACAATAACCATTTGGGGATCCTTATGATGAGTTAAATCCAGTGGTATAAATAACTTAATATGCAAAATGGTGGTGACAGAATCCCTTTAAGTATATAATTCCACTTGTTAATTCATAGTTTTGATGCCTTCAGTGTGAATCTACAATTTTCATAGTCATGAAAATACAGAAAACTCTTTGAATGAGAAGGTGTGTCCAAACTTTTGGTCTGTACTGCATATTAAAACTTTATTTTTCTCAGTGAACATGGGACCAACACAGATGTCTTCAGCTGCCAAGTGCACATGGAACAAGTCAGCCAGTGTCATAGGGACAAATCTGCTGACAGATGCCCTTTAAATGAGTGAATCTCCACTGCTTGCCTGCTTCTAAGGGCTCATGCACACAAACATATTTTTTGTCTGTGTCCATTAGTTTTTTCACTGCAGCCTGTATGCGAAACTATTCATTTCAATGGGGAAAACGGAAATGACTGTGTGCATTCTGTATCCGTATGTCAGTACCACAAACAAATAGAATATGTCCTACTCTTGTCTGTTTTGAAGATGTGGACAGGCATTGTTACAACTGGTCCTCAAAAAAAAAAACGGACGTCACATGGATGTCATCCGTTTTATTTGTAGAGAGCAAAATACATACAGTCGTGTACATGAGCTCTAACCTTGTGAAATTCCAGGACAGCACTGGAACTGGTGAGAGTCTTATGGGCCAGTGCCTCCTAGGTAAAGGATATGTCTCTGTAGTGCCACCTAGTAAAGGCTGCTACCCTATTGTAAAATGTCCCACCCTTTAGAGGGCATCTGTCACTGGAACTGTACCTTTGAAACTGGTCCTATGTTCATATGTGCCCGCATTGCTGAGAAAAATTATGTTTTAATATATGCAAATGAGCCTCTAGGAGCAACGGGGGCGTTACTGTTACACCTAGAGGCTCTACTCTCTCTGCAACTGCCGCACCCTCTGCACTTTCATTGACAGGGCCAGGTATGATGATGTTTTCAATGCCGGGTCCTGTAAATCAGAGCGCAAAGGGTGCAGCAGTTAGAGAGAGCAGAGCCTCTAGGTGTAACGGCAACGCCCTTGTTGCTCCTAGAGCCTCATTTGCATATATTAAAACGTCATTTTTCTCAGCAAGGCGGGCACATATGAACATGGGACCAACACAGATGTCTTCAGCTGCCAAGCGCACATGTAACAGGTCAGCCAGTGTCATAGGTACAAATCTGCTGACAGATGCCCTTTAACAGCTTTTGCAACATGATGAAGGTCAAGCCAAATCAAGAACTTTCTCCAAAAGGGAAAAAAAAAAGAACCCACCTGTGGCTTCTGTTTCCAATGGAACATACAATGCGCTGCTGGATCCTTCACACACCGAATACAAGTGGCACCCAACCGACCCAGCTGTCTTATAATGGGCTCCGCAGGAGTGTTTGCCAGTTTGATGGGAAAAATACCCTCTGCGGAACCATGACATTTGATGGAATCTGTAGGCTCCTATGCAGATGTAATCAGGACCTTACCTACCCTCCACAGGTGCCAGACTCAATTTCTGGATTACTGGATATCGGATAAATAAAATTGGACTGTATTTTCCTCAGAAACCCCCCAGAGCAAGGAAAAAAAAGGAAGACCGGAGGCCAGACAATTAAAAGTATAAGAATGATTAGTGGGTTTATTAGCGGCAGTCACATTCATGTAACAGAAATGGAATGAAGATGATCCACGTCGAGCTCTGATAAATAGTTAAAATCTAAAAATGGTGGGATCGTTGGGTCTACAGGTAGAAAGTAGATTCTTACAAGGCAAGTATTGCCTTACAACAGTCATTCCAGTCAATAATATGACTGATATTCTGTCCATGCTGAACAAATTGGCTGTCACAGGCCGTCTCACAGACGTTGTCAATGCTCCTGTCGTGTTAATCCAGGAAGAAGATGTTGTTGAATTGTGTCGCACACAGCTTCTTGATTTCATCTGGAAATAAGAACGGAGAAAAAGGAGGTTAGATGTGAAATGCGGAAACACATTTACCTCCGGTTCATGTATTTCATATGTATATGAACAAATTATTTCCACTTTTGTGAGAGCTATGGTCATAAAGAACTTCTGTCTCTTTAAAACTGTACAGCCATTTTCAATCCTTAAAGGAGTTATCCCATGATTATTGTAAAAAATGAAAATCAGACATCATATAGTACAGAACAATTTCTTTCTAACAAAGCTAGAACCAGCCCTGTACCTCACATGGATCCAGAGATCTCCCCATTCACTGCTCAGGGGGTTGTGAACTTTCTGCTGTCACTCTTTTCTTGCAACTCCCACAGCTTCTAACTGTAAATATGGCTGGTGACAGTTGAAGATTTAAACTGAGCACGTGCGGCCATCTCAGTGAGGTGGACAAGAAATAAGGAAAGGGACAAACAAACAGCAGGTGGCGCTATACAGATACATTTTATTGAACAGGTCACTGGCTAAAGGCAAATATAATGTTTTTTCAATGCACTTTAACTTCAGTGTCCCCTTTCTCAGATTTCACTGAGGGTCACATGACCTGTGATGTCAGCTTCTCTCCCTGCTCTGCTGATGTTTTCTGCACAAGCCTCAGACATCAGATAAGAGTCTGTACACCAGACGTCACTGTGCTGGCCATGCCCCCTGCACTTCCGGCTGCTGCTGCGCTCTCCCTGGATGCTTTCAAACAAGATTTTAACCCCTTCAGCCAGGACAGACTCAGGGCTGAAGGCTTTACTGAGTAGCTGCAGGCAGTGAGGAGACAAATGCTGGGCACAGGAGCTGACAGACTAGAGAAGATCTGCAGAGCATTGCACAAGAACAGGAAGGGGAAAGATCCTGTGTGTATCAGCAGTGTTATTGTACAGCTGGGACTTGTATTCCTACATATACAACATGCTTCTGAGTATCCTAACAGACAGACATGTCACACGGGGCAGCACTTGTATTCACTCCCTTTGCAAAGCAGGGGGAGGGGCACATATTGTTATTGCAGGTAAACAAAGGCCAAAAGAGAACCAGAGAAATGAGGAAATATAGATTTTTTTGCCTACAACTTGCTTAACTTAGTTATATGTTGCTGCCCATCAGATTTAAAGTGCTATATATTTTTTTTTCCATAACTTGGAGAACCCCTTTAATCACATATGTCAGCACTGAAGTAAGTCTCAGTTCACATTGCCAATGATTCGGCAAAGTTTAATGGCAAGAATAGCACAGAGCTATACTTGCCATAAAAGCCATGCAAACCTCGACGGACAATTAGTCGCTGTTTTGATTTGTCATACAAACAGATCTGATATGAAGTCCAGGCTTCAGTTATGAACAAAAGCCATGGAGCCAGTGTGAACAAGGATTAAACTGTTCATAGGACACAGGCCTGAGACCAGCAAATGGGTAAAGACAAGGTATACCACAGGTACTGTGAACACTGTCTCCCTGTCACCTTATGGAGGCTAAGCTCTGAAATGTAAACCACCTACTTGACAGAAATGTTGCTGCTACCTATGCAGTGCACTGAGCACGCGCGCTCACATTTGGCCACACCCAGAAGTGTAATGGCACATGCACAGCAATGGTCCTCTGCGTTTGCACTGCTACTTGGAACATTGATACTGGTGCAAGATTGACATGGGCAGGCAAGATATCTGGCCCTGTCAATCAAGGGAGAGGGAGGAGTCTCTTAAGCAGCGGAGCCAGCCCCTCGCTGCTCAAGGAGGCTGATTTTTGAACAAGTCCAATTTGCATAAATGGATTTGCTCATTACTAATCCAGTATATTAGTAAAATGTACCCCCTTTTGCCACTGCCTTGGCAGGCCTATCTATAGTGTCCATGGCTGTATGATGGTATTAAAGGGGTTGGCCCATCTGGTGGCATATTGCTAGGATATGCCACCAATGTCTGATAGATGCGGGGGTCCCAGAGGTCGGACCCACATCTATCTCTAGAATGGAGCCCGCAATGTGAAGAAGAGCAGATCGCGCATGCCAGGCCGCCCTAAATTCATTTCTATGGGACTGCCGATAACAGCCAAGTGGCGCGATCGTGGCCACCGCTCAATTCACTTCTATGCAGCTGATGGAAACAGCCAGGCAATTTTCGGCAGACGCGCTGAAATTAATTGATAGCAGTGGGGGGTTGCACCAGGTATCGAACTTTCAATACCCAATCAATACTTTTGCATACTATACTAGGATTTGCTGTTTTCCGATACTAGGCTGCGCAGTAGTATCTTTTAGAAAACATGGCGTACCGCCCTCAGCTAAGGTGGCTAATAGTTATTAAATAAAAAAGTTTTTAAAAAACCCACCAAAATATTCATAGTTTAAATCACCCCCTTTACTAATTTTACATATAAAAATATATAAACAATAAAAAAAGTAAAGATCCGAAAAAGTCAGAACTATTAAAATCTAAAAAAAAAATCTCGTTTGCGGTGAACACAGTAACAGAGAAAAGAAATTAAAGAACATGCAATTCGGCCTTTTTGTTTTCATCACCTTATTCCCCCCCCCCCCCCCCCCCCCCCCCCCCCCCCCCAAAAAAAAAAAAAGATAGGATTCTTCTATTATGGGCCGGATGTTCCAACGGCTTTTTTGGTGTTTTATTTTTCTTTTGCGTGGTATCGATTATCACAATGCTTTTATATGGTATCTAAATCTAATCAAAATTTTGGTATCGTGACAAACCTTGACAGCAGCCACGCATGCGCGGTCCGCTCTACTTCACTTTGCGGACTACGTACTAGAGATAAGTGCCGGTTCCAGAGGTAGGACCGGCACTTATCAGACATTGGTGGCATATCCTAGTCATATGCCACCAACGTTTGAGAAAGGCCAACACAGCGCACAGAGGGATAGGTATGCCTGGTTTATTAGAGTTGATCCTTCAGACATGTGCTCTTTAAGAGCCACACGAGGTCCCTATAAAGTGGCAGGTCGTTGGCAAACTAGAATTACCGAGAGGTAACAAAGGTCACAAAGATGGGGGACCCAAAACAAAGTTAATTGGGTGTAATGAGCACCGTGTAGAGTCAGCAGGAGTAAGTGGCTATTAATATCCATACATTCTGATGCAATTACATCCTGGCTGTAACATATACATACTGTATGCGAGTGCAAGCACTTATTTCCTGCGCATCAATCATTCATCTAAATGACAATTACGGTTGTCAAAACACTTTGTGGACAACACTGGCACCTGTGATGACTGCGCTGACACGTCAGGCTTTAATCATGACATTCATACCTCGGGTGGATTAGCACATTGTAATGAGACCTACTGAATTTGACTGTGCCTCCACTGTCAAGGTGCAAGATGTGCTTGCTTTTTAATTATTAAAACCATCTGCTGAAAAAAGATGGGATGAATATTGATGACGTCTCGGAGCCGTTCCAAAGTTTCACATGGAACAGTAACACAAAACCACAGCCGCAACCTGACCTGACGGAGGGGCACCGAGGTATCAGGAGGGCTAGCACTTCTGTCAATGCAGTGCCACCGGAGCTTCTCGTGCCTCGCATGCATAAAATGAGGAGAGATGAAATAATTTGGAAGTCAGGGCTCAAGAGCAGATTCCTCTGAAATTAAAACTTTGCAAACAGAAGAAAAAAAATGTCTGACTGCCACATATTAACTCCTTCAAGCAATTTTTTTTTTTATTTTTTACCCTCTGCCTTCTGGGAGCCATAACTTTTTTATTTTTCTGCTCACATCATCATATGCAGGCTTATTTTTCACTAGTCAAGTTTTATTTTCAAATAGCACCATTTTATATTGCGTACAATGTAATGGGAAGCTGAAAAAAAATCCAAATAGGGTGGTATTGGAAAAAAAAATGAAATCCAGCTATCGTTTTAAAGGGGTTATCCCACGAATAATGTAAAAAATGAAAATCAGACATCATATAGAACATGACAATCTCTTTCGAACAAAGCTAGAACCAGCCCTGTAACTCACATGGATACAGAGATCTCCCCATCCATTTCTGTGCTAGATTTATATCAAGCTGACAGCTCAAGGGGAGTGTCTCTTCTGCTGCAGCTCAGGGGGTGTGTCCATGCTCTCCCTATCACAGCTCAGGAGGCGTGTCTCAGCTCTCCCTATCACAGCTCAGGAGGCAGTTAAAAGTTGAAACTGAGCATGTGCGGCCTGCTCAGTGAATAGGTCAAAGAAATAAGAAATTAAGTGGTCTTATACAGATACATTTTACTGAATAACTCAGTAGCTATACAAAATTTTTAATGACATACAATTACAAAAGTATTCAGATCCAGGTGCTGGTTCGAAAACTGTATAATATTGTTCGTGAGACAACCCCTTTAAGGGTTTTTGGGGTGTTCATGATGCAGTAAAATTGACCTATTACTTTCTTTCTTCGGGTCAGTAGAATTTCAGTAATACATTTTTATTTTTTATTTTTTAAGTATTAAAACACACACAAAAAAAAAACAACTTACCTTTGAAAAAATGTTTTTTTTTAAAAAAAAAATCTTTGCATCGCCATATTCTGACCCCCATAACTTTTTTATAGTGACAGCTACAGAGCTGTGTGAGGGCTCATTTTTGCAGGACGATCTGCAGTTATGTAGTTATTACACCATGTGGTGTTTTTAGAACTTTTGATCACTTTTTAAATTCAATTTTTTGGTATGTGAAGTGACGAAAAAAATGAATTGGCCATTTTGATTTTTTTTTTCATTATGGAGTTCACTGTACAGGATAAACATTTAGATTAGAATACTATAGCCCTTAATACTAAATTTTTATTGTTTATTTTTAATATAGGTTAAGAAGGTGAATTTTTTAATTTATTTTTTATATTTTTACAAAACTTTTTATCCCACTTTTTTTTTTGTACCTGTACATCATAGTGGCTGAGGGAATGTATGGAGTGGGCTGCTGGGCTGAGCTGGCTCCATACATGGAGGGTGCTAGCTATATAATACATTTACAGACCCCAGCCGCTCAGATACCCGCCGATCCCTAGAACTTGGAGAGAGAAACGCATACAATATCATGCTCTCTCCCCTCACTGAAGAGGTAGGACTCTAGTCAGGCCCATAGACTTCTATTAATCCTATCTCCTGCACCGAAGAGAGAGAGCATGATATGTATGACTCTGTCTCATCGTTCTATTGATCTGTGGCGGTCTCAGCGCTCAGATCCCCACCAATCAAAACTTTAGATATGTCTCTATAGCAGATCAAAAGTTTTACCAAAAATTATTGACCCTTTAAAGGGTTTCTGTCACCAGTTTTTTCGGTATGAATCAGGCTGACATTAGAGATGTGCTAAGGTCACCCGATTCCAAATATATATCTGTTTTATTTACTGGTGCCCCCATGTTTATATAAAATGAACTTTTATTTTATGCTAATAAGGCCTCTAGGTGCAGGGGGCGTTACCCCTGCTCCTAGAGGCTATGTTGATTGACAGTACCAGGCAGAGAAGAAACACTCCATTCACCATAGCTTGCAAGGACCTTCAATGATGTCATGACCATGTGATCAGTCACATGGTTTAGGAGGAGACAGGCTGTTTCTGTGATCCTAACCATGTGACTGATCACATGGTCATGACATCATTGAGGGTCCTTGCAAGCTATGGTGAATGGAGTGTTTCTTCTCTGCCTGGGCCTGTCAATCAACAGAGCCTCTAGGAGCAGGGGTAACGCCCCTTGCACCTAGAGGCCTTATTAGCATAAAATAAAAGTTAATTTTATATAAAAATGGGGGCACCAGTAAATAAAACAGATATATATTTGGAATCAGGTGACATTAGCACATCTCTAATGTCAGCCTGATTCATACCGAAAAAACTGGTGACAGAAACCCTTTAATCACCTATCTACTGAATTAGAGGAGGTCTGACAGCTTGGATCTCCACCATCTGCCATACCATAGCTAAAAGAAGTTTGGAGCAGTAATCGTTCAAGCTTCATTCAAAGTGACACTGACGGAAACAGCCGATCACAGGGTCACCTCCTCTCCTATTCAGAAGGAGTCACCAGATTTACGCAATGATACGCTGGGTACTCACCATTTACTTCAATTAGATTCGAATTCTTTTGGTTTAAGATGACGTACAACTCCCGCTGATCAGACTTCTTCCCTACGATCCAGTAATCACTCATGGCTTTTACTATGATTTCTTCATCTTCATCCACTCTGAAAAGGAGGAGGACAAACTTTCAAATGAAATGCGTGACTGGTTGGGGAGGAGAGATGCATGACTATTGGAACCCCCACCAGTCATGAGAAACGATTGGTGCTGAGCTGCAATACCAGACAGAGAAAGGCACTGTATCTAAAAACTCCAAGGGGCCACACAAGGAGTCAAGTACTGTAGCACAGCGCCAACACTCCTCGTGGTCATGGACATTGCTAGTTGGTATGTCACTGCAGCATAAAAGGGCATATGGTCACACAGGCAGCATGCCACCTTCTGGTATATATGGCCTACATAATCTGTTCTAAATGACCGCCATGTAATACTTCCTTCCTCCAGCAGGGAAAAGGGCCAGACAAGGCTTCCGCTGGCAAAATCAGTTGTATGGCAGGGGGGCTGGCTGCCTTCTGAAGTGGGTTATCTATGACGAGACAATAGGTCAGCGATATCTCACCTTGTGAAATCACTATTTATATCTCCAAGAATCTTCATAAGCTCCGGCTGGACAGAAGTTAGCGAGACACTTGGCGTTTTCTTGAGGTGTATTGTACTTTTCTCCGCTAGGTTCATATGGTTGAAATAAATAAACTTGAACTGAGGTTCCTTCTCTGACCTAGAGATAAAAAGAGAATCTCTATTAAAAAATGCAAAGCACACCATCTGCTTGTTCACACTGGAGGCAGATATTAAAAGGGCATCTTCAGCAGATTTGTCCCTATGAAATTGGCTGACCTGTTACATGTGCACTTGGCAGCTGAAGACATCTGTGTTTGTGCCATGTTCATATGTGCCTGCATTGCTGAGAAAAATTACGTTTTTATATATGCAAATGAGCAATGGGGGCGTTGCCGTTACACCTTGAGGCTCCGCTCTCTCTGCAACTGCCACTCCCTCTGCACTCTGACAGGGCCAAGCAGTGTAAATGCCATCACGCCTAGTCCTGACTTCTCCTAAAGTCAATGAAAGTGGAGAGGACATGGCAGTTGCAGAGAGAGCAGAGCCTCTAGGTGTAATGGTAACGCCCCCTTTGCTCCTAGAGGCTCATTTGCATATAAGGAATCTTAATGGATCCCATTAGGTGATTCTTACCATCAAAAATTGCCTGAACTCGTCATGCAATGCAAATAACACCAGTGTGAACAGAGTCAACAGAGCCTAAGTAAAGCAAATTGACCTTTGTTTAGAATATTATGTCAGATCCGACAAAGAGGGTTATGTTCTCTGTAGAGCCTGTCATTTGCATATATTAAAACCTAATTTTTCTCAGAAATGCAGGCACATATGAACATGAGACCAACACAGATGTCTTCAGCTGCCAAGTGCACATGTAACAGGTCAGCCGGTTTGATAGGTGCAAATCTGCTGACAGATGCCCTTTAAGTGAGCTGACCAGTATAGCTCAGTGTGTCAGTCTAATGATACCTAAACCTTAGAGGGAGTTTCCCTGTGTTTAATACCAATGACCTATTCTCAGGATGGTTCATCAATATTTAATCAAGGGGGGGTCCAGAACCCGACACCCCTGCCGATCAACTGTTTGAAGATGCTGCGGCTCTTCGGTGAGTGCTGCATCTTCCTTGCAGCTCACCGAGCACAGCGCTGTACATTGTATAGTGGCTGTTCTTGGTATTGCAGCTCAGCTCCATCCACGTAAAAGGGATTGAGCAGCGCCTAGACCACGTGACCGATGAGCATGAAGTCACTGGCCTAGGATGAGGCTGTGCACTCAATGGAGTGCCGCTGAGGCGGACCACCACTGATCCTGAGGATAGGTCATTAGTATTAAATACTCAGACAACCCCTTTAAGTTAAATATCCTCTACTCTTCCTATCAGTATACCAAAATGGCAGCCATCAACGTATGCAAGAGGAAGACACTCTACATACCCTGATATTCTTCTGTTGATATTGTATTGTTCACAGATGTCCGACGCTAACACTGTGAGCTGAGGTCCCACAAGGCTGTCCAGTTTTCGACAGAAATCCGGTGTTAATTGCACAGATGCTTGAAAGACAAATGTAAAAATATTAGAAGACTGGTGAACAGGGAAACCTGCGCCCCAGCAGTATATAAAGTGGAACTCCTGATATTAGGTGTCCATAAGATACAAAAGTGGGATAGAGATCATCCACTGAATGACACATCAGATGTGCCTCGTGCAAAATACATCTTGGGTGAAGACCACAGCATTAGGGTGGCCGAGACACAGCAGAGGTACAGTATGTTCGTCACGTTTTGTCTAAATTGACTGTTAAAATAATGCCACAAACAAAAAATGCCACAAACAGACTGTGTGTAAAGTAAACGTTAGGGTAACTAATTAATGCTCTAATATAAGAGATCTGCCTAACAACTGATCACAGAGTACCTCCCCCACCCAGTCACGGTATTTTCAGGTAGCACTAAGCCAGCTGAATCTTGAAGAAACCCCATATCGACAACATCAAAGCTACTTTTCAATAGCATTTCTTCCAAAGGGTGGTGAGATTTTTGTTGGACAATTGACCCTCTCACTGTAAATACCTCCCCTATCTTGGCACCTGTGAAGGTTTATTGCCATGAAACTTTAGGGCACGTTCAGACGTCACAGATTTTTGGGACACTTTTTAGTCCAGCACATACGTGTCCTTCCTGACCTTCCTTCTTGAGTGGCACAAGATGACCAGTTTTTGAGTCATCTCATGCCACTTATCTCTGGATAGCTCAACCCAAGAGGAAAGGTATGAAAGGGAACATTTGTACATGAGGATGGGTTCCTACCCCCACTGTGTCGAAAACTGCAGGACTAGAAAGTGGTGGAAGCAAACATGCCCCCCAGACCCTTCTTCTAAACAAAGGAGCATTGAGCCCGTTATGGAGCGCTATGATCAAGCGTCAAATACTCAGCCTTATTCACTTTCTGGTAAATGAACAATACCGTACTGTATAGAGGCAGGAGGTTCTGATGATAGCAAGAGGACTTAGGGTTCTGATGATACTCCCCCTCCTGCTCCATAAGTACAAGCTGTCATTTATACAGTACTTCTGTGGTCTTCACAAGTCGCGGTTCATGGCAGAACCCTTCTAAGCAAGGCCCAGGGCTTGAAAGCTCATCTCATGTGTAAGTCCTTACACCACAGTTTTGTTAAGGAATGAGGGAGGCGGGTGACGCTCTTTCAGCAGAAACCTGGAGCCAAGTGGTCGTGCTGACATGGAGTAAGAAGAGAGGGGACACACACGCTAGGGGGTATTTGCAAGCTTATTATAGGGCAGGGTTGCAAGGAATACAACCAGCTAGTACACGGAGCCGTCAAGGGTCAAAGGGTTGGAGAGGGGTGTCCCTGGGAGCGGCTGCATGATATGTGGGCTATGCTTTGCTGTACAGCCTGTGCTTAAAACTCTTTTCACCATTCATTTTCTAGTATTGCCTTATATCTACAACCGGGAAAATATTTTGGAGCACTTTTTTTCTGCAGATAGAAAACACCTCATGGAAGACAGGGATCCAAAAAGGTACAGAGGCAGATCACCGTTAAAGGGGTTGTTCCATGACAAGAACGTATCCCCTATCCACAGAATAGAGGGCAAGAGTCTGATTGATGGGGGTCTGACTTTTGGGGGCCCATGATCCCCCGTTTAAATGGAGCTGTGGACACTACCTTCATTCTAGTCATGGGGGCAGGTTCCGAGTGGTCGGACCGATCAGACACTCATTGTCTTATCCGGTGGATAGGAGATAAGTTGTCATGGAACAACCCCTTTAACCCCTTAATGACCACCAATTTTTTACGGCTGTCACTAACGGTCCTTAGTTTAAAAATGTAAAAAGAAAACATTGATTAAATAAAGAAAATTCCAATAAAAAAATATGCTTTTTTCCTCATTGAAAAAAATGCTTTTCATTGAAAAAAAAATTGCAAAAATCAAATCTCCTCCACATATTTGGTATCGCTGCGTACTTAATGACCCGCACTACACAAATATCATCTAAATTATCTGATATGGTGAATGCCGTAAAAAAAAAAAAAAAAAAGCCAGAATTGCTGGTTTTTGCTTAATCGAGCCCCCACACAGGTCCATAGAAAGAAAAATAAAAACGTTATGCAGCGATGCAAAAATACTTTCTTCTTTTATTTTTTTAAAAAAGGGGGTTTTATTACACACAAGCAGTAAAAAGTAAAAAAAAAACCTATATGTATTTGGTATCGCTGTAATCGTACTGACCCAGAGAATGAAGTTATCATGTTATATATGCCGATAAATGAATGCTGCAAAAGTTATAACGTAAAAACTCACTGTCAGTATTGCTGTTTTTTCTATTCCCCTCCCAGAAGTTATGTATACCCAAAATGGCACCATTAAAAAAAAACTTATCCTGCAAAAAACAAGCCCTCATACGGAAAAGTAAAAAAGTTATAGCTCTTGGAAGGCGACGATGAAAAAATGAAAAAAAAAAAAAATAATAAAAAATCGCTTGGTCAGTAAGGCCCCAAACAGGCTGGTCACTAAGGGGTTAAATTACACTTGCTTTTAAATAGAAAAAAAATGCTCTTTTGTGTGGAAACTCGTTGGGGGTGGGGACATTTATTAAGACTAGCACACGCTTCTTAATAATTCTGGCGTATCTCAGGCAGTCTGTATGAAAAGAAGATATCTGCTGCAGCTAGGAGCCAGGCCATGTAGGCCCCCACTCCCTTCCATCCACTTCCTTTTTTAGAAATGTGATGAGCACGATAAAAACTGGAGTGTGGGGAAAAAATTGACTTTTCCATTCCAGAAATCTGACGTAGGAGCCATGAGAAATTCCCTCAACAGGCCTCATTTATCAAAACTGTCTTTGTTGCTCATAGCAACCAGAGAACAGCTTTCATTTTCCACAGCAGTTCCGACAGTTTTTGTTGCCCATAGCGACCAATCAAAGCTAAGCTTTCATATCTGGAACTGCTGTGGAAAAATGAAAGCTGTGCTCTGATTGGTTGCTATGGGCAACAAAGACAGTTTTGATAAATGAGGCCCTGTGTCTGTTAACTAAACTAAATATAATTTAAAATATGGCATTTAAGTAAAAGAAATAACAAATTGACCATATCAGAATGACTAATGCAAAGGAAATATAAAGCACCTGCTCAAAGCAACCAATCAACTTTCACCTTTCAGGAAGTAAATGGAGCTCTACCTCGGATGAATGATCTGAGGTAGATTGTTCGTCCCCCTACAGAAGGGATGAATGCAGCAAGTAAATGGAGCTCTACCATGGATGGACGATCAGGCAATGATCAAGCACAAGACATTCATTCCTGATAATTGCCTGTGCATTGGCCCAAGTAAAAGTACCTTCATGCTTCGTAAAAGCCCCCCAGCATTTGTTTCCAGGCCTGCACACAATGTACGAGCGTTATCTTGGCAGGGTTCCTAGAATACTATCACGTCAGTATAAACAATGACAGCATATACCTGGAAATCTATAGGAAAGCCTATACTCACCATCAATCATAAAACAGACGGAGGCGCTCATGGCCTGGAAAAAAAAAAAAAAGAAAAAAGAAAAAGACATGTTTAGCATGAACAGGAGAACGTCTGACAAAGCATCTGTTTCCCGGGCCGCAGGCACCATTATAATTACATCTTCATTACACACAATCCCATCAGGGGAGTCTCTGTTGTACTTTCTAAATTTATCATAAGTGGAAATAAAAGCTGAGGAGATCCCCGGGAGTCTGCTGTTCAGGCAGCTCATTCACGCTCATTGTCTAGACAGTAATGACACTCGGTCCATGCCATACAGCCACTAATTATCATTCTAGACCGGCCTGATGTCAAACCTTCTCAACTTCTCCCTGTACGGCTGGGTATAGAGTCACCACAAGTGATTGGCGTTCAGAAACAGCAGGGTAATGAAGGCAGAATATGCTTAATTAGAATATACACCGTTCTATATATATGTATATATGCTGTATTATATGTAAAATCCAGTACGTACCCCATCCAGAAGTAAACAAGCTGGGGGATTGGAAGACTGATGAACAGAGCCAGGGTGCAGGACCGGAGCAATGGGGGCAGGTGAGTATGATTCTTTCTGTGGGTACCACACTCTGAGGGCCTACTTAAAAAGTGACCAAATCCTGGAAAACCCCTTTAAAGGGGTTACCCGAGTTACTCAAAACTCATAGTCTCCTGTCATATACCGCAGAGGTCAGTGGTTGCAGCAATGACCTAGGGCAGTGATCAGCAACCTTCGGCACTCCAGCTGCTGTGATACTACAACTCCCAGCATGCAAACATGCTTGGCAGTTCATATAACTCCTAGAAAAGTGAATGCAGCATTCTGGGAGTTGTAGTTTCAGAACACCTAGAGTGCCGCAGGTTGCTGATCCCTGACCTAGGGTATAAAGACGCATTATTGCTGCAGTGACAAGGGGTTTAAATTGTGGGAATAGCTTCTTTTTAACCGCACAATTTCTGGCTTTGGGCTCATTTCTGAATAATTTGGACAACCCCTTTAATGGCGGTAGAAAGGATATGGACATTGATGTGGATGATGGTTTAGAGCCACACATTATGAAAGCTTGGGCAATATGAAGCATGCTACATTACTACTCCACAATAGCCTGGCAAACAATGATCAGAATGGGGGCAAGCGATGGCATAATCATCGTTCCTCCCCCTACTGTGGAGGAGATCACTGCATGTACCGGTCTCCTACGCTAATTAGCCGGTGATTGCCTGGACCATCGCCTGATTCATCTGCACGTCTAATATAGGCTAAACCTCTAGAACAGATTGTGGAGGAAGATGTGTCACCTTGTAAACAATCAGATGAAGCTCTTCATAGGTCTCGTCTGTATTCACAAAGATTTTAGGAAATCTAAATTTTGCTTCAGGATCATGGATGTTTAAAGGCCCGACAAGGAATCTGAAGAAGAAAGAAGTGAATCAGAATTAGGTTAAGAGATGGCAGAGCCCCAAAACTGCAATATGGCTGCTAGGTTTTCACTACAGTGGTGGTGTTCTCCAAACAGTGGCTCAACTGATGCGAACATCTGGTTTGACATGGCTGCAGCCAATCTTTCGGCTCACCTTACATCATGAGAAATTGTCACATGATGCAAAGGGACCAATACACCGCCATGGCCAATGGCCGCATTAACCCCCTAACTGTTTTGCCAGAGTGGAGCTCCAGCAGTGGACTGGAGGAGGGAGAGCTGCCTTAGATGCTGCTATCTCCTGAAAGGTAGCAGTTAGAAACATGCAACTGATCTTGTTTGAAAGCAGACATTTCAAGCTTTCAGACAATACCAAAATGACAGGACAGAGAAAGATATCACTGAAAGAAATGGGGATGCTGTGAATGCAGCTGAAAATGAAAGTAAAAACAGGTTTTACTCGCGATTATTCCAGACTTGATTTCTAACAATGATTTCTCCTCTGTTACTTGGACTTTAGCTGTCTTGTCTTGTGTGAAAGCCTGGACTGTCAGCTTTCAGACAAAACCAGTTGCATATTTCTAGCTGCTACCATTGAGGAGATATCACCAACTAAAGCAGTCCTACCCCCTCCAGTTAGCTACTTTTCACACTGCCCGAGCTGGACTCGGGCAAAACAGTTAGGTGGTTAAAAGGTTTTCTGAGATATTAATACTAATGACATATGTCACCAGTATCTGATCAGTGGGGGTCTGACACCGAGCCTTTGAGAAGGCACCAATGCTCCTTTGAGTGCCATTGGCCTTCTCCATGCTTATCAAGCACAGCGCTGTACATTGTATAGTGGCTGTGCTTGGTATTGCAGCTCAGCCCCATTCACTTCAATGGGGCTGAGCTGCTCCTAGGGCACATGACTGATGAACGTGTCTTCACTTGGCCTAGGGAAAGCAGGAGAACTACCAGCCTAGTCAGAAAGCTGGGATTTCCTTTCAGTCTCAGATACACACGTTACTACTCCTCATTTATGTACTACCAACATGGAGGACTCCTGTCAGTCAGCCCCACTCAGAGTGGAGTCCAGGTTATATAACTGAACCAAAAATGAGCTACTTCTGGTATATCCCAGAACAAATCCAATTTCCATTGGGAGCCCTGGGCCAGTTTAGTAACAAACACTCCAACGATCATTACTGATCGTCCTGTGTGACACACTTGTGAGACACTTACCTTAAAACATCGGTGAAAGTCAATAATACAGTAGCTTCTACATAAAGGCAAGAGAAGGACCTTACCTCCCATAGTGCTGTAGATTTCCTGGCATCTCAGGGCGCAATGGAGAATCTCTTCCTGCCAGCTTTAATAAAAAATATGAGAATTATACAGCTGCCAACGACTTAAAGGGGTTTCCTATTCCATCATTTATTTCTGTGGCCACAAATATCAGATAGGAGCAGGTCCCACCTCCAGGACCTGCTCCTAATTCCAGAACGGGGCTCCCTCTGCCACGCTCTGTTCACCCCTATCGGACTTCCCAAAATTCCCAGCTGCTTTCCTTTCACTTCATGGGCCCCGTTCTGGAGAAAACAGCGGGTACCAGAGGTGGCACCAGCACCTATCTGATATTTGTGGCATATCCTAGCAATGTGACGTAAATGTTGAGATAGGAAAACCCTTTTAAGACCCCATATATGTTATATTATCATCAGTGAGGGATCTTCAGCTGAATCTCTGGAGGAATGGAGTTCATGAGGAGACATGAAGTAGAGAGAGAGGAGGCGGGGGTTGTACGCAGTCTCCATTACCACAGTCTGTCCTGTCCGTCCTCTATATACTTCATGTCTCCTCATGGACTCCATTCCTACAGAGATTCAGTTGAAGATCTTATCATCTGTATTCAGGATCATAATTCCTGACAAGCAGAGCAGAGAGGAGGCTGATGCAGCTCTTTACCTCAGTGTTGTGAAGTAACTTGTCCTACTGTGTGATTAGGAGAGGTTCTGTGTGTACTAATAGGACGGCGGCCATTTTATTTCTCCCGGAGAACCCCTTGAACCTCCTAACAGTCAAATTGGAAAAACCCTCCAAAAAATGTCACTTTTTTTTCATTAAACCCCTTAGAGACATAATTAATTTTAGCCGTAAAGACCGGTAACATTCTCCCTCTTTGCGTTCCAGCAGTCATAACTTTTTCATTTTTTCTTCCTAATGTCTTTTTTTATTTTGAGGTATTAGTTGTAGGTTTTTTAGGGAACCATTTTGGGGTATATGTAATCTATTAAAACGTATTATTTTATTTTTAGGGGAAAAATTATAAACAGCAGTTTTAACATTATTTTGTAGAATTTATTAAAGGCATTCACTGTGTGGTATAAATAACATTACTTTATTTGGGTCAGTACAATGATGATAATGACAAATTATTATTTTTTCTCTTCTGCAGGCTGTCAGCTCCCCAGCTGTCCCCTCTTCCTCCAGACTGAAGTGGAGGGAGCCAGGTACTTTAGCAGCTCATATCTCTGGATAGGTAGCAGATAGAGATATGGGCTTTGTACTGTTTAAAAGCTGACATTCCATGCTTTGAAACAATACCAGCATTGTCTTCACTACATGGGAAAATATTGCTGTTAGAAATGGGAATGCAAATGAAAGTAGAAGAAGGTTTTACCTTGTTTATTCCCGACTCAATTTCTAACAGTGATATCTCCTGCTGACGTTGCGCTAATACTATCCTTCTGGTATTGTGTGAAAGCTTGGAATGTCCCATGTCTCTAGCTGCAATCAGGACATATGAGCAGCCAAGGCCCCCCCCCTTCTGCCCGGCTGAACTCGGGAAAAACGGTTCTGCAAGAAACAGCGCCACACTTAACAACAGGCTATGCCTGGCACTGCAGCTGAGCTCTATTCAAGTGCACACAACCCTGAAATGGTGCTGTTTCTGGAAGAAGGCAGTCATGTTTTTCTAATCTTCCACAACCCCTATCACGCTCTAGAGGATCGTACCACTTACCTCTGGCTCTATGTGCCTCGGGAAGAGTGATGTAGTGAGGTATTTATACAATATTCGCATATCTTCTTGTTCCAATCCACTCCTATTAGAAAGAGCACAGTCATGCCACAAACAATCTATAAATGTAAAGGGTCTGTCACTTTTCTATACGCTGTCTGGTCAGAAAACAGTAGGACTTCCATGTTGGCTTAAAGGGTTTATGCCACGGATAATATTCTACATTTTTTAAACCAGCACCTGGATCTGAATACTTTTTTAATTGACAGCAATTAATAATGTATTATATCTACTGAGCTATTCAATAAAATGCATCTGTATAGCGCCATTGCTATTTGTTCTTTTCTAGAGATGAGCAAGCATGCTCGGCCGAGTGTACTCAGGAGCAATTTTCGAGTAGTAGCGTACGCATCTTCTGATCTGTACGCTAATGCGTACGCATCTTGTAATTTGTACGCATTAGCGTACAAATTTATAAGATGCGTACGCATTAGTGTACAGATTAGAAGATGCGTATGCATTAGCGTACAGATTATAAAATGCGTACGCTACTACTCGAAAATTGCTCCCGAGGACGCTCGGCCGAGCATGCTCGCTCATCTCTATTCTTTTCCTTTTTTCTTGTACTGCTCACTGAGGTGGTCGCATGCGCTCAGTTTAAACCTTCAATTGCCACCTGCCATATCTTCTGTTAGAAGCTGTGACAGTGACAGAGAAATCTACAGCAGAAAGAACACATCCCCTGAGAAAGGACACCCCCCCAGAGCTGTCAGTTCTAAAATAAATCTAGCAGAACAATTGAAGTAATGAATGTGGAGATTTCTGGATCCATGTGAGGTAGGGCTGGTTCAAGCTTTGTTAGGCTGGGTTCACATCATGCTTTTACCATCCATTTAACGTATCCAAAAAAACCGTATACGTGCCGTACAGTGGCATCCGTCACCATAGATTTCCAAAAAAAATTGATAAATGAATAAAAAAAATTATATATATATATATATATACACACACACACACACACACACACATATACACTTTAAACTGATAGAAAAAACGTTATGTGAACACACCCTTAGAAAAGTATTGTCATGTACTATATGATGTCAGATTTTCATTTTTTATATGAATCGTGGCATAGCGCTTTAAAGAGCAATAATTAAATGAAAAAAATATAAATGAAAAAAAATATATATATATATATATATATATATATATATATATATATATATATATATATATATAATATATATTTTTTTTATATGAATCGTGGCATAGCGCTTTAAAGAGCAATAATTAAATATTTCATTTATATTTTTTTCATTTATTTAATTATTGCTCTTTAAAGCGCTATGCCACGATTCATATAAAAAATGAAAATCTGACATCATATAGTACATATATATTTACACATACACACACCTCTCCACAAATACATGGTAGGGTCTGGAGCATCTTTTTCATCTTTTTCTTATAAAGCTGCAATGTGCAGTTCCTCCTGGAAACGCATCCAGAAACTGACAACTGAGTGTCACCATTCTACAAGTAAAAGGGGCGTGTCCATAACAGTCTGTAAGACTGTATAGGGACACTTCCCCCAACCTATAAAACCCAGTTTCCAATTCATTCATACCTTTCTAGTGGGAATAACAGAGGAATGGTACAACACAGAATTGTTTATTTTATGGGGAATATAATTGTATACTAAAACAGACATATGTGGAGATCTGACAGGTCCTCTATGCTCGTCCATCGGACAGCTACAGAGCCAAGGGTGGGGGTGACAGTATAGCAGTATATTATGAAACACCTGCCTTCACCACCAAGACACCCCATATAGTGGGAAACTCTCGAACCCCAATGACGCAGAGACTGCATTGCAAGGGTTAAGCACTGTCAGCACCGAACCCTAGATCACTTCCTGTAAAAGCCCTTAAATTTCCGCGCATAAAAGCTGCAGACTGTGGGGAAACCGTTGCGCAGGGCAGATCGTCAGATGATGTCACTTTTTATTAGTTATTCTAACGCCTCGCTCAAACAAGGCCACTGGCTTGTAGCTTTATTTATATCCCGATACAGCCCGTAAATGAGACCCGCTATAGTATGTGCGGTAATCCGAGCAGGAGATCTACGATCTGAAACCGGAGCCTGACAGAGCCGCGGTGCCGAGTGTTAACAGGGAATGGCAGGGTGAAGAGGCCGGCGATGACAGCTGTGACGGACAGGGACACACGGACTTGTTTCCCTAATATTTTCCCACCATAAAAGATAAAGGGTAGTATGGATATTTTACATTCACACCAGAGGTGCAAATGGGATCAAAGGGAAGTTATTAAAATGTAGATCTACAAAATAAAAAAAAATAAAAAATGGCGGTATGGATAATACAACAGCATGATAAGGCCTGTGTACATACAGTGTGATACAAAGGCTGGTTTTGCACTGGAGAACCTGACCAGTATCATTTCTAGTTTTTTTGCAGACCCATTGAAGTGAATGGTTCCACATGGAGCCGGAAAAAAAATACGTTCCTGTGCATAAGCCCTAATACTGTTATAAGGTGCATACACACGACCGTATGTATTTTGCGTTGCTCCAAATGCAGATTCGCTAAAAATACGGATGGCGTCACAATGCCTATTCCTTTCTGCAAAACAGAATAAAGCCCCATTCACACGTCCGTATTTTTGCACATCCTGGAAAACGGTCAGTTTTTTGCGGATCCGTTGTTCCGCAAAAAACTCAGTTTTTCCAGGACATCCGTTCCGTTTTTCCGTAAAAAACGGAAAGGATGAATAACATCTTTTTTTTTCACCCCTCCTGGAACGGAATCCGCAAATACGGATGACATGCGGATGCCTTTCCGCATGTCTTCCACATTTTTTGCGGATCCATAGACTTTCATTGTGCTACGGACCGCAATTCGGGAGAAAAGTGGGACAGGAGGATTTCTTTATGCGGACAGTCGGAACGGACACACGGATGCGGACACCACACAGTGTACTGTCCGCATTTTTTCGGGACCCATTGAAATGAATGGATCCGCATCCTATCCGCATAATTGTCCGAAATTGCGGAAAGGATGCGGACACATTACACGGATGTGTGAATGGGGCCTAAGAATAGGACATGTTCTATCTTTTTTGCGGTGCCATGGAACAGACACTGTGTGCTGTCCACATCTTTTGCGGCCCCTTTGAAATGAATGGGTCCGCATCAGTTCCACAAAAAGTGTGGATCGGATGCGGACCAAAAATAGGGTTATGTAAATGGGGCCTTAGGGGAATGTCAGTTCCCAAACCTTCTTTAAAGGGAACCTGTCAGGTCCTTTTGGCTGCCCTCTTTGAGGGCAGCATAGTGCAGTAATAGGCTCGCTGATTAGTTTTTCAGTGCTCACAAGTGCTTGACCAGGGAGGAGTCCACTGTGAAGGAAGGAGTCTGATGTATTCATGATATGAGGGCATTACCCCGCCCTCCTCATGCACAGTACTAGGGAGAAGCCTGTCATTCAGCAGCTGGAGGGCATATAATGCATATATCAGACTCCTTTCTGCTGTACCAGCAGCGCACTACACAGTTACAGGTTCCTAAAATCTACTTCATGTTAACTCCTAAGTGACCGACTGCTGAAATCTGCATGACTGTCACTATACAATGGTGCCCTTAGAGAGAGGGCATCATAAGGGAACACACAGGTTCCCTTTGAGACCTCCCTCCAAGGTGAGGCTTCTCTCAAACAAATGGAAAATATTCTACAGTTTTCAAACTAGCACCTGGATCTGAATACTTTTGTAATTGCATGTAATTAAAAATGTAGTATAGCCACTGAGTTATTCAATAATATGTATCTGTATAGCGCCACCTGTTTGTTTTTTTCTTATTTCTTTGTCCAGCTTACTGAGAAGGCCGCACATGCTCAGTTTTACATTTTAACTGCCCCCTGAGCTGTGATAGGGAGTGCATGGACACGCCCCCTTAGCTGCAGCAGAAAAGACACGCCTACTGAGCTGTCAGCTTGATATAAATCTAGCAGAGCAATGAATGGGGAGATCTCTGGATCCATGTGAGGTACAGGGTTGGTTCTAGCTTTGTTAGAAAGAGGTTGTCATGTACTGTATGATTTTAATTTCTTACATAACCCCTTTAATGTAAAAAATGAAAGTCATGTACTTGACAGTCTATTTCTAACAAAGCCAGCCCTGTACAGCTCAGGGGTATGTCCTTTCTGCTGCAGTTCTCTCCCTATCACAGCTCAGGGGGCCCGCCCTTTCTGCAGTAGCTCTCTCCCCATGACAGCTCAGGCTTGTCTTATCTGCTGTAACTTTCTCTCCCTGTAACTGTCACAGCTTCTAACAGGAGACAGGACTGGTGGCAGTTGAAGGAGGGAACGGAGCATGTGCGACCACCTCTGCAAAGTGGACAGAGGAACAAAATAAAAAGCAGGTGGCGTTATACAGATACATTTTATTGAGTAACTCAGTGGCTATACTAAATTTTTAATTACATGCAATTACAAAAGTATTCAGATCCAGGTGCTGGTTTGAAAAATGCTGAATATTTTTTTATGGGACAACCCCTTTAAGTAGAAACTGTCCAAAGTTGAAAACCCCTAGTTGAAAGCCATTATCAATACTGTGCTTTACTAGGTCTGCCTATACATTTCAAAATTCCTTAAAAGGGGTTCATTAGGACAACCACAGTCCATGTTCCCTATTAGGGAGCTGCAACATTGTGTGGGGGGGGGGGGGTTCTGACTTTTTTTTTTTTGAGTGCTAGGACCTGTATGGCTGATGTATGTAGTTATAATGGTGACCATACACTTTTACTTTAGCCTCGTCACTTCTTCTCATACACTCCTTATACTACTAATACCCTGTAATACTCCAGTCTTGGGGGTGAGGGTGACAGATGCACCCGGCCACAGCAAAATACAATGCCAGAAGCTGAAGACAAACATCTATCCCGCTCTCTCCTTTCACACCAATTTACACCTAGTCATAAATTATTCCTGCATTTTATCCCTTTGCAGTAACCGGACACACGACCTGTGTAGATGAGACGGGTACAAACAGGCGGTCATTTCTATTCTCATCAGCTGGTGCTATATGCAGACCTATTGCTGCGACTACCCGCAGTGAACGTATATCGGAGACGCCTTTCAGCTGCAGAAGACGAATGCAATGAACCTGCGCCCCCTGCTGGCTTCCCTGCAATAATAGCAAGGATTACTTAAAGGGACACTTTCATATCTGAAAGGGGATCAGCAAAAATGCACCCAGTCAATAATACAACCCCGTTCCGAATGGATCCAGTTGTATGATCTCTAAAATGAGCAAGACAGATCCAGCACTGTAAGTCAATGGGCACCAAATCCATTTTTTTTCATGTCCGAAAAAACGGATCCAGCACCATTGACTTACATTGTGTTTCATGATGGATCTGTCTTAATCAGTATCCCATGATGCACACAAAAACGTGGTTTTGTGTTTGTGCCCGGCATGGGAACGCAACAAAACGGAACGGGTTGTCCAGTTTTGTCCCCATTGACAATGAAAGGGGAGAAAACTGAAGCGTCCTATCGTGGATCTCAAAACCGGAAAGCAAAACACAGATGTGAAAGTAGCCCAAGGAAGCAGCAACTTTCCGTTTTATTTCTTTGTTTTTTTACTCCCTGTCTTCACAGAGCTATGACTTTTTTAAATTTTTTTGTTCACATCGATGCATGTGTTTTTTTTTTTTGCGGGATAAGTTGTACTTTCTAATGCCACCATTTTATATTGCATACAATGTAGTGGGAAGCTAGGAAAAAATTAGTAGGGTGGAATTTGGGGGAAAAAAAATGCAATACCGCCATAGGCTCAATGACGTCAACAGCGCGTGCGCACTAATCATCTTTGCTGCTCGGCAAGCAGCAGAAGACATGGTGCACACGCGCCTTGCTAGGGAACCAGTGCGCAGGCGGAGAAATCACCGCTAGACTCAGGTGTATCGATGTCAATCTAAGGGGAGGGGGGCGTGTTTTTAACAATGGAGGCGTCTGTGTTGATCACCAGGAGCAGTGATTAAACCGCATAAGCCTGCCTCTTGGTGCCCCTTGCCTCATTTGCATAAAAATAAAAGTGTACATTTCTCCAAAACACCTGCACCTAAAAAAAAAAAAGGACAAGTGCCATTTTACTGAGCTGGATCAACCCTAGTAGGCTATATGCCTGGTTTAACAGGCTTGATTAAAGGGCATCTGTCAGCAGATTATGATGTCTATACTGTCTGCCCCTATCAATCAAAGTGCAGGGGCGCTGCAGTTGCAGAGAGAGCAGAGCCCCTAGGTGTAACGGTAACGCCCCCGTTGCTCCTAGAGGCTCATTTGCATATAGTAAAATATCATTTTTCTCAGCAATGCGGGCACATATCAAAATGGGACCAACACAGATGTCTTCAGCTGCCAAGTGCACATGTAACAGATCAGCCATTTTCATAGGTACAAAACTGCTGACAGATGCCCTTTTTTAAAAAAAAAATACAACTTTGAAAAAATTAACACTTTTTTTTTTCTTTGCATCTGCATATTCTGACTCCTATAAATGTATCTATTACATCTAAGGAGCTATGTGAGTGCTCATATTTTGCGGGGCATTCTCTAGTTTTTATCAACAGCATACATGCTGATTGTTTGGCCTGGGGCAGATGGGATCTTACAGCGAGTCAATGGCGACATGTCACATGGCTAGAAATGTCTGACACTGGTTGGAGGAACATGACCAAGACCTCCAAGTACTACCCTGGCCGCCTAATTCTCCAGACTTGAACCGAATTGAGCATCTGTGCGACCACCTTGATGGTCGTGTTCGCTCTATGGATCCTCCTTCACGTCCCCTCCAGCAGCTGTGGGATGCACTGCAGTCAGAATGGCTCCAGATACCTCTGACAACCTACCAGGACCTTACTGAGTCACCCCCAGGCTGTCTACCTGCTCCTCGTGCTTAACACAGAGGTTACTCCGCAATAATACGGGGGGGCGCCCGGCGTGTTCCGCACCGCTCGGGACACACGCCGGGCGGTCCCATTCGAAATGCCTATACTTGTCCGTGCATGCGGACAAGTATAGGACATGTTCTATCTTTTTATGCGGAGCTGCGGCACGGAGCTGTCTCCGTGCCGCGGCTGTGCGCTACCATAAAGATGAATGGGGCCGCATCTATTCCGCAATATTGCGGAATAGATACGGCCCCATTCATACGGTCGTGTGAATGGGGTCTTACTCAGCAGAATCAGTACAAGATACATAAATGCTTTGTGTATAAACCTTGTGGACATAATGTGGCATGCGGACACCTACCAGATGAGCTGGTCATTGTACAAGAACGCCGTATACTTCACAAGACTAAGGCTTTCCTCCACTCTGTTAATGAACGACTGGATTTTCAGGTAGGTCATCTTATCTAACGGAAAGAAACTGATCCCGCCAAACACGTCGAGCAGGTCACAAGACTGCAAGTGTAATGTCTGTAAATACTGCGAAGAGAAGAACGCGGACATAATTCACAAAGCGGAATCCATAGTGGCGGAGGCCTAGAAAATCGGATTCTTTGTGCTACTCACTGTAAGGGAAACTTACCAGAATTTGTGCAAGGGAACAATGGAGCTGATTAGTGGGGGTCATCCATATCTGATTAGTGGGGGTCCGACTCTTGATACCCCCACCGATACACTGTTAACAGAGGCTGCAGCACTCCGGTGAGCGTTGCGGCCTTTTCCTAGACCAGTGACGTCACGTTTGTCGGTCACATAGCTTAGGCACAGCTCAGTCCTATTCGAGTGCATGGGCCTGGGCTGCAATACCAAGCACAGCCACTATACAAATTACGGCACTGTGCTTTATATGCTGTGAGGAGGCCACAGAGCTCACTGGAGCAGCGCAGCCTCTTCAAACAGCTGATCGACGGGGACACCGGGGGGGGGGTCAGACCCCCATCAATCAGATATTGATGACCTATCCTGAGGACAAGCCATCAATATCTAAATCCTGGACAATCCCTTTAAAAGATCATCTGGTTTCAACACTTCCAATCTGCCCGCAATATAAAATCGATCCATACCGACCCGGCAGATCCCGTGCTGCTGCTTTGGTTCTCCTGGCTGAGCTCTGTTTACCTGGCTGCAGCTGCTGACTGACCTTACATAAGAGGCCAGTCAACATGACGTCATGGCTGCCGCCAGGTAAACAGAGCCTGGCCGGGAGAAACGGATACGCAGAATCTAGCAGGTAATGGTCTATTCTGTACTGCTGGTGGATCACAAGTTTTGTCCACTTCTGGTTCCCACAGGAACAGGAAGTGGCTTGGTCCTATGACAGCTGCAGCCAATCACAAGCCTCAGCAGTTATACAACGGCTTCAATGATGTCTCTCATTGCTCCTCTCCAGCCAGTAGCGTAGCTATAGGGGTCGCAGCGGTCGCAGTTGTGACCGGGCCCCTAAGCCAGGGGGCACTGCCAATTAGGGAAGGTGTGGCGCGGCCCTGCGTACAGTTGGGGGCGGCGGCGGGGCAGAGGCAGATGAGCGCTTCCATTGTGGAAGCGCTCATCTCCATAGTCATCTGTATCGCCGTCCTAGGACGGTGATACAGATGCCTGTACTGCGGGGCAGGGGAGGGAGAGGCGTCGCCCCTGCCCGTTCCTATGATAGGCTGCAGGCACTAGGCCTGCAGCCTATCAGAGGCCGGGTCAGGCGGCGCGATGACGTCATCGCGCCGCCTGAGCCATACAGCGCGGGACACAGACAGGAAGAGGCCTGCATCGCATCGCTGCCAGCCTGATGGAGGTAAGTATTAGTGTTTATTTTTTTAATTGTTGCAATCACAGCTCTATTGGGGGCACTGGGGGCATTTTACTGGCACTGGGGGCATCATTTCTTACGGGCACATGGGGGCACTTGTTACTGGCACTTGGGGGCATTTCTTAATGACACGGGAGTACTGGGGGCATTTTTACTGGCACTGGGGGCATTCTTACTGGCACATGGGGGCATTTCTTACTGGCACATGGGGGCATTTCTTACTGGCACATGGGGGCATTTCTTACTGGCACATGGGGGCACTGGGGGCATTTCATACTGGCACAATTTGGGGGGCATTTCTTACTGGCACATAATTTGGGGGGCATCTATGGGTGTGGAGCACTTCTTACTGGCACATTGGAAGCATTATTACTTCTGGGGCACAGTGGGGACATTAGTACTGTTGGGGGCACTATTACTAACAAGTGCACTCTGGCAGAGAATTATTAGTTGGGACTTTGGGGGGCACTATTACTGTGGGGGGCACTATTACTGTGGGGAGCACTATTACTGTGCGGGTCACTATTACTGTGGGGGGCACCCTGGCACAGCATCAGCGCAGTTATTTCTGGGGGGCGTTATGTTTACACTATTACAGGACACTATTTGCTGGGCGAGGTTATTTTAGGACACTGTGTGCCAATAATTATTGAAGGGCACTATCTGTGTGGTACTAGTGGCACAGTACTAGGGGTGGTAGGATGATTTGTCCAGAAGACGGGAGGATGATGGAAAAGTAGTAAACTAAGATTATTTTCTGTCAAACTGCAGAGATGAGAAACGGCTGAAAGATGGCATCTGGTCTGAAAGGAGAAGATGAGGAAAGAGAAGATCTACATCAAAGGAGACGTCACTGGAAGTAAGAGGTATGGTGCGCTGTATTATACTGGATGTACGAAGTATGGGGCGTTGTATTATACTGGATGTAAGAGGTATGGGGCGCTGTGGCGCTGTATTATACTGGATGTACGAGGTATGGGGCGTTGTATTATACTGGATGTAAGAGGTATGGGGCGCTGTATTATACTGGATGTACGAGGTATGGGGCGCTGTATTATACTGGATGTAAGAGGTATGGGGCGCTGTATTATACTGGATGTAAGAGGTATGGGGCGCTGTATTATACTGGATGTAAGAGGTATGGGGCGCTGTATTATACTGGATGTACGAGGTATGGGGCGCTGTATTATACTGGATGTACGAGGTATGGGGCGCTGTATTATACTGGATGTAAGAGGTATGGGGCGCTGTATTATACTGGATGTAAGAGGTATGGGGCGCTGTATTATACTGGATGTACGAGGTATGGGGCGCTGTATTATACTGGATGTACGAGGTATGGGGCGTTGTATTATACTGGATGTAAGAGGTATGGGGCGCTGTATTATACTGGATGTACGAGGTATGGGGCGCTGTATTATACTGGATGTACGAGGTATGGGGCGTTGTATTATACTGGATGTAAGAGGTATGGGGCGCTGTATTATACTGGATGTAAGAGGTATGGGGCGCTGTATTATACTGGATGTAATAGGTATGGGGCGCTGTATATACTGGATGTACGAGGGCGTTGTATTATACTGGATGTAAGAGGTATGGGCGCTGTATTATACTGGATGTACGAGGTATGGGGCGCTGTATTATACTGGATGTAAGAGGTATGGGGCGCTGTATTATACTGGATGTACGAGGTATGGGGCGCTGTATTATACTGGATGTACGAGGTATGGGCGCTGTATTATACTGGATGTACGAGGTATGGGGCGCTGTATTATACTGGATGTAAGAGGTATGGGGCGCTGTATTATACTGGATGTAAGAGGTATGGGGCGCTGTATTATACTGGATGTAGAGGTATGGGGCGCTATGGGGGCTGTATTATACTGGATGTAAGAGGTATGGGGCGCTGTATTATACTGGATGTAAGAGGTATGGGGCGCTGTATTATACTGGATGTAAGAGGTATGGGGCGCTGTATTATACTGGATGTAAGAGGTATGGGGCGCTGTATTTATACTGGATGTAAGAGGTATGGGGCGCTGTATTATACTGGATGTAAGAGGTATGGGGCGCTGTATTATACTGGATGTAAGAGGTATGGGGCGCTGTATTATACTGGATGTAAGAGGTATGGGGCGCTGTATTATACTGGATGTAAGAGGTATGGGGCGCTGTATTATACTGGATGTAAGAGGTATGGGGGCGCTGTATTATACTGGATGTAAGAGGTATGGGGGCGCTGTATTATACTGGATGTAAGAGGTATGGGGCGCTGTATTATACTGGATGTAAAGAGGTATGGGGCGCTGTATTATACTGGATGTAAGAGGTATGGGGCTCTGTATTATACTGGATGTAAGAGGTATGGGGCGCTGTATTATACTGGATGTAAGATGTATGGGGCGCTGTATTATACTGGATGTAAGAGGTATGGGGCGCTGTATTATACTGGATGTACGAGGTATGGGGCACTGTATTATACTGGATGTAAGAGGTATGGGGCGCTGTATTATACTGGATGTAAGAGGTATGGGGCCCTGTATTATACTGGATGTAAGAGGTATGGGGCGCTGTATTAGACTGGATGTAAGAGGTATGGGGCGCTGTATTATACTGGATGTAAGAGGTATGGGGCACTGTATTATACTGGATGTAAGAGGTATGGGGCGCTGTATAATACTAGATGTAAGAGGTATGAGGCGCTGTATTTTACTGGATGTAAGAGGTATGGGGCGCTGTATTATACTGGATGTAAGAGGTATGGGGCGCTGTATTATACTGGATGTAAGAGGTATGAGGCTCTGTATTATACTGGATGTAAGAGGTATGGGGCGCTGTATTATACTGGATGTAAGAGGTATGGGGCGCTGTATTATACTGGATGTACGAGGTATGGGGCGCTGTATTATACTGGATGTACGAGGTATGGGGCGCTGTATTATACTGGATGTACGAGGTATGGGGCACTGTATTATACTGGATGTAAGATGTATAGGGCGCTGTATTATACTGGATGTACGAGGTATGGGGCACTGTATTATACTGGATGTAAGATGTATGGGGCGCTGTATTATACTGGATGTAAGAGGTATGGGGCGCTGTATTATACTGGATGTAAGAGGTATGGGGCGCTGTATAATACTAGATGTAAGAGGTATGAGGCGCTGTATTATACTGGATGTAAGAGGTATGGGGCGCTGTATTATACTGGATGTAAGAGGTATGAGGAGCTGTATTATACTGGATGTAAGAGGTATGGGGCGCTGTATTATACTGGATGTAAGAGGTATGGGGCACTGTATTAGGCTACATTCACACGAACATTGTGTTTTGCAGTCTGCAAATTGCGGATCCACAAAAAAAGGATGATGTTCCGTATGGCATCTGTTTTTTTTGCAGATCCACTGTAATAATGCCTATCCTTGTCCGCAAATGGACAAAAATAGGAATGGACATACAGATGCAGACAGCACACAGTGTTCATTTAAGTGAATGGGTCCACATCTGAGCCGCAAAATATGCAGATCGGAGGCTGCAAAAACAACTGTGCTGTGAATGTAGCCTTACCCTGTATGTTCTGTAGTGATATACTTAATGTTAGGAGGGAAAAGGTTAGGGTGAGAATTTGGCATGGGGGGGGTTAAATTTTTGACTTGGCCGGCAGAAAAGCTAGGTGCACCAGCACTGGGGGGGGGCCAAGCTGAACTCTTGCACCAGGGCCCATGAGCCTTTAGCTACGCCCCAGTCTCCAGCTACAGGCACTGGCGCACACAAGGCCTTGGCGCTGGTAAGTGACAGGACATCGTGGGTGGTGGAACCCAGAGCTGAATAGGACCCTGGAGAGTGATTAAGGGGGTCTGAATTTTGGGATTTGTGGTCTAAATATTGAAGTCTGTATTATGAGGTTTGATCTAAGATTTGAATATTGGTGTCATCCCGGCTTTATAAAAACTTTAACATCTGATCAGTGGAGGTCTGAGTCCGACACCCAGCAACCCCAACATTTGAAGAGGCTGCAGTGCTCACCTCTCCCTAGGTAAGTGACTTCTCAGTCATTGGTCACATGGTCTATTGGCAGCTCAGCCCCAATCAAGTGAATGAGCCTGGGCTGCAATACTAAGAACAGCCACTATACAATGTATGGCGCTGTGCTTGGTAAGCTGTAAGGTGGCTGCCGTGCTCACCAGAGCCCTGCGGTCTCTTAAACATCTAATCAATGGTGGTGCTAGGAGATGGACCCCCACCGATCAGATATTCATGACCTGTCTTGAGGATAGGCAATTAATACAGAACTCATGGAAAACACATTTTTTTAAAAAAAAAATGTGTTTTTTTTTTTTTTTTAAACATTGGTGACTATGTGAATAAGGTTTACCAATAAGTGAGTAGTCATACAAGAATTAGTTGGTTGGCCTATTCTTCAGATTTGGGGAAGCAAGTCCCCCTGATTGACAAGTCACAAAAAATGTTTGGGATAATTCCTTAAACTGAAGCAAACCACAGATTAAAGAAAACTCCACAAGCATATTACCACACTGTATATTTACCCGAAGGAAGAACTTCTCCAGCCTGTCTTTCAGCAGTGTAACTCCACCAGCTTCCATAGCTTTGTTAAAAGTGCCATTAAATAGCTAAAGATGGAGAGAGATGAAAAAACCCCACAAACATTATATCTCCGGGCAAACAGGAAAAATACAGTAATGCCGACAATTTTAAAATTCAGATCTGTGCTATTTTAAAACATATCAAAGGGGTTTTATGAGGTGTTTTTAAACTGATTATCTATCCCACCCCTTCCCCGCCGATCAGCTGTTTGAGAAGTCACTTATAGAGATGAGCGACCGTGCTCGAAACGAGCACTGTACCGCTCGGCTCCCCTGCGCTCGCATGGGCACAGGCAGCCGCTTCCATCCTGAGGAGGACGGAAGCGGCTGCCTGCACCCATGCGAGCGCAGGGGAGCCGAGCGGTACAGTGCTCATTACAAGCACGTTCGCTCATCTCTAGTCACTGATACTCACAGCCTTCTCTCAGCTCACCATGCACGGCACAGTTGTGTTTGATACCGCAGCTCAGCCCCATTCACTCCAATGTAGTATTGGGCTATGCTGTACATTGCTTACCTTATACATTTTGTAGCACTGCTGTAAGACTGAGGAATACACCTTGTCCTTAGGTATAAAAAAAAAAAAGAAAAAAAAATGTGTTAAATCTTCAATAGTATGCCACTCACTTAAAGGCTATGTACACCTTCGGAGGCTATTTTTTTTATGATTGCATGTTACTCATTTTTGGCAAAAAATCATTTTTTCAGTTGGCCTTTATTAAAAATATTAAGCCATTCTGTTACAAAGATTAACTAAGGGTTTTTCTAACTGTGTGACTAGTGCTTTCACTTTCACTTTGTGCATTTAATAAGCCTTATCTCTAAATTACTAAGAGGTCATAAACACTTTTTTAAGCCACATTCTTATCATTAAGATAAGAACTAAGCTATAATGAGCGTTTACAATGTCAGAGAGCAGAGATAAGGAGTCATCAGCTCCTGGTCTGACGGAAAATCCAGAGGCTGCTACTAGAGCCTGTCAGCTCTGTACAGGAAAAAAAGAACTTCATATTTTTAATAAAGACCGATTAAAAAAAACACTTTAGCTCAAAATGAGTACAAGGCAATAATAAAAAAAAAAAAAAACAAGGTGTACATAGCCTTTAAAAATTCTTTAAAACATTATTATTATTATCACATTAGGCTGACATTTCCTATACTGTAGAGATCATTTCCCATCAGTCATCACATTGTCACCACAGGCAGGAATACAATAACAAATGACACCTCGGTTATGAAGCTAGAGGTAGAAAACATCACCGACTAAGGGTCCGTTCAAAAAAACGTATTTTCAGTCCACACCCCATCTGCATTTTTTGTCGGATGCGGACCCATTCGTGTCAGTGGGGTCGCAAAGGATGCGGACAACACACCATGTGCTGTCCGCATCCGCATGTCTGTTCTGCAGCCCTGCAAAAGATCCTATTCGTGTCTCACTTCTGCCTGCTCTCATCACACTGATCGTGTCAGGCAGGGAGAGAGAGAAGTCAGCACAGGCAACACACTCTCACTGATCAGTCAGACTGTGTGATTGCTCTGCCAGATCATACAGTCTGGGAGGTCTGGCACTGCTGCAGCATCCTGACTGCGGACTATAAGACATGGGCACTTTTTAGCAAGACTTTTTCTTATAGTCCAAAAAATCAAAAAATAAGTACGTATAAGTGATATATAAACGTAATATATGTGTGTGTGTGTATATATATATATATATATATATATCCTACTGTATTTTTCACCCTATAAGATGCCCAAAGTGGGGGTAAAAGGTCAGTGTGTCTTAAGGGGCGAATACTAATGAGCGCCTGCGTTATGGAAGAACTCATTTCTACAGTAGGACCGGGAAGCGGTGAATACAAAGCTCCCTGTGCTGACTCTGTACTCACCACTTCCTCACGCTGTGTGATGTTGGGTCACAGAACAGCAGGAAGAGAGCTGGATCTCAGGAGTGCTGTCCAGAAAAGAAGGGGCGAGTTGTCTGTTCTGAGGTCTGATTAACATTGGGGGTCTGATCTCAGGTCTGATTTGGGGGTATAAGGTACAGTATAATTAGCATTAGGCATCTGATCTCAGGTCTGATTGGGGGTCTGAGCTGGGGTCTAATTAACATTGGGGGTCTGAGCTGTGGTCTAATTAACATTGGGGAGTTTGAGATGAGGTCTGATTAACAGTCTCATTGGAGGTTCTTATTTTCCTCCTCTAAAACCTAGGATCGTCTTAGGGGCAAGTGCGTCTTATAGGGTGAATAATACAGTATCTCTCGTAGAAAAGTATAGAAATATAAAAGTGCCTCTGTGTCTATATATATATATAGTTATTCATATATTCTGCACTCACCAGTAACTCGTCTTCTTGATATTCTAATACGGCCTTCCCATCTTTTTGCTTTTCCACAACGGGATTTTTTACCACCTACACAATTCACAAAACAGTAACAATTACGGTAAGTAAAGTCCTGACTCTTACAACAGAATCCAAATCAACCCAGTAGATGTCTTAAGAGATAGTCGTGAATATTTCTTACATACCCAAGAAACAAACCTTTTGCATAAAAATAGCAAAATCAATGCCCGAGATGCTGAGAGAATTGGAAACACTAAATAAAAAGCTCTACAGCCCCAAAGGACAGTATCCGCCATACTGACAGCATAACCTCATAGTGCTGCAATCATGTGCTGCGCAAGGAACAAGGCGGCAATTCTAGATTCCTCCCTGGAGGATAGAGAGTAGTTTCCATCTGCCCATTGTTCAGCCTGGTAACCACAAGAACTCAAGATATGTCATGAATTGTCCCACCCAGGGCTGTGGAGTCAGTGACCAATTTGGTGGAGTCGGAGTCGGTATAAAATGGACTGACTCCGACTCCTAAAATACATAATAAATTGGTACATTTAGTTCAGTGCAATATGTGCTGAATATATTTTCATAAGAATTTGGGAACATGATGAAATGTCCTATAAATGTCTGTTCTATTCCTGGACTAAGGATCTAGGCTTTCAGTTGAGATGACTGTGTACTGCCCTTTATGTAGATGCTCAGAATTGAAACTCCTCTGCTACAGAGCAGAGGAAAAGGGCACTGGGAAGGAATGGCTGTACTCATCTCAGATCTACTAGAGAAAACAGGATTAAAGGGGTTTTCTCACTAGTTACAAAGATTAGCTTTCAACATAATGGGACAGTTAAAAGAAGACATTTTCTAAATACAGTGGTCAGTAGATTTTACTTTAGTCATGAACTATAGACAGTTCAGCAGGTTTCTCACTGTACACAGGTTTCTATGGTAACCTGCAGACCAGAAAGACTGTTATCTGATTGGCTGAGAGCAGGAGTGACCTCAGTAAGCAAAATGTGTTGAGGACTGAGAAGGACGGCTTTACCTGTAATTGTGTTAGAGATCACAACCTCCTGCTCTGTTAGACTAAGTTAATATATGCGAATAACTGATGAAGACCCCTCCACAACCTGAGGAGACAGAGTGAGTGCAAACTGCCTGTCAGCCAGTGAATTAATGTGCTGAGAAAACTCCTTTAAGGCAAGTACTTGTTAGCATATAAACTGTGCATAAATCAATTGTCCAGTGCATGTCCTCTCTGTATGCTTTATGTTTTAGTTTGCTTTTCCTCTGAGCTCATGTTTGGAGAGGTTAGCTGCTCTCATGGCTTCTATATGCTGCTGATGCAAAACACCTAGAGCCTTATGTATGAAAACTGTCTAGGTATAGAAGTTCCTTTGTTGCCCATAGAAACCAGTCAGAGTTCCCCTTTCATTTTATATAGTGCTCTGGAGAAATGAAAGGGAAGCTCTGATTGGTTGCTATGGGCAACAAAGAAAGTCTTAGACCTAGACAGTTTTCATACATCAGGCCCTTAGTGATCTGTACCCAGAGAACCCTGAAAGTTCAGAGTAAAGATATCTAGTAACACATATATTACAAACTTTTTTGTCATGATATATCTGTACTATTGATTTATGCAAAGTCTGTTCAAAGTTATCACTTAAACATGCTCCGTGTATGAGGGAGTTGGAGTCGGAGTCGGGAGTCGGAGTCGTAGTCAGGGAAAATTGAGGAGTCAGAGTCGGGGCTTTGGCTTACCGACTTCACAGCCCTAGTCCCACCAAGGTGGAAAATGTGGCCACTTTTCCATTCTCTGCCTGGATGCCTGATCAAGGAGGAAGGAGAGTTCTCTAAAAATATGTGACCCGCTTTTAGAGCATATCCACATTGGGAATGCCCCTTTAAGTGATCAAAAACACTGTTATGGCAGAGCCTCTATCATCACCAGGTCAGTATCACACAGCTAACACAACTTCGAGGGACAGGAAAACCCAAGTCCATATATTTTGCAGATGAACACAATCACTGTTATCCACCATTTTGGCCTGAAGGAGAACAGGGTCGACAGGAAGGCAAACAAAAATTAAAGCTTCGCCTTCAAAGACATTTACATACTAGCGCTATGTCATCAGCAATGCATGGTACAAAGCACCATCAATACTAATGAACCTGGAGAGTTCTACATATATAAGCACATAAAAAAAAAAAGTTAAAAAATTCTGGACTTACCATCACCATCCAAAACCCATCTTCAGGCTCATGAAAGAACTGTCTGTTCTTCTGTGTGTGTAATGACTGTGCTGGCTTGGTTGGATTAAATGTCCTAAAAACAAAAACAACAAAGCAATAGAAAAATATTCAGAGAAAAATATAAAAAATTACTAGAACGTCCATTCCAGGTACTTCATAGGAAGTCATCAAAAATGTCCTGAGATGTCCATGGAGGATACGGATTGTTCCTCCAATCTATAGCCATCATGGCTGCCTCTGATCAGACCCATGTACTGCAGAACGAGGAGCATGCTCTGTTACCTGGTAAATTGCACTATCGCTTCACATAGGCCGACATTTTTTATTTTTTCATTTTTCTCTATTTCGCTTGGATGGTAAAAAAGAATCTTTTTCTCCTCCTGCATAAAGAAAATACAAAGAAAGAAAATGTAAAAAAAAAAAAAAAAACAACAACAAACAAACCACAGTTATAGTAAACGTTCATCTATTAAAATGCTATGGACGCCCCTGTGGTTGAAAAAAAAAAAAACTTTTACATATGTAACCGATTAAAAAAAAGTTTCAGTCTTCATTCATTTTCAGATGACCTGACATTCGGTCTGCAAACTCTTCAGACTTTTCAGATGTGGGTGCATCCCTTCCTGTAATACAAGCTGGATCTGTGTGTCCAGGATGCTGCTGCCTTCCCCCTGCAAATTGCTTGTGTGTGTTAGGCTAGGGCTACATGGCAACAGTTGCCACGCGACACCCGTCGCAGCCAGGATCCCTGAGTAGCGGGGATCCCATAGAGATGAATGGGATTGCCGCGGCAGTCGCAGGAAATCCAACACGGTAGGATTTCTTGCAACTTCCGCAGCGATCCCATTCATCTCTATGGGATCCCCGCTACTCAGGGATCCTGGCTGCGACGGGTGTCGCGCGGCAACTATCGCCGTGTAGCCCTAGCCTTATCTTTAGCCTGTGTGAGCTGCCCTCTTTGGATCCTTCTCTCACTCTGGTTTGCCCTGTACAACCTCCTCCCCCTCCCTGCTGCTATCTCTAAGGCCTCATGCACACGACCGTATCCAATTGGTTGTCCACAAAACATGGATCCGCAAAATACAGATGACGTCTGTGTGACATTCGTGTTGTGTCTGGACCTACTGACTTCAAGGGGTAGGTGGTCTGCATTTTGCAGCCAAGAATAGGATACGTGCTATCTTTTTGCGGAACGGACAAGCAGATGCAGACGGCACAGGGATGACATTCGTGTGCGGTCTGTTTTTTTTTTTTTTTTTTTGGCAGACTCATAGAAATTAATTGGTCCACATGCAATCCGCAAAAAAATGCAGTTTGGAAACGGATACAAAATACCGTTGTGTGCACGAAGCAAGGGGGAGCGTAAACTGCGGTTTTGGGTCCGGTTTATGAAACTGAATAAGCCGGATCGGGTACTAGAAACAATATAAGTCAATGGTGCCAGATCTTTTTTATTTTTTAAAGGAAAAACACGGATCTTGCGCCCAGTGACTCACAATTGTGTTAGTGTTGGATGTGATTTGTTCATTGTTGATTTAATACAACTGCATCCGAACGGAATGGATGCAACCGGTTGTATTAAATCAGACAGAAGCATTTTCCTCTGCCGGATCTCAAAACCTGAAAGAAAATCGCATGTGTGAAAGTAACCTAAGAAAAATCTAAAAAAAAAATCAAGGCAAACGTGCAAATAATGTTGCAGTTTTATTGTTCCAATAAAGCTAAAATAACAAATGGAGCAACTTTGCAAATCTTCTTGATTAAAAATATTCCAGTGTTTCGTATTGGCAGCTACAATATAAACAAATGTGTCTCCATGGTAACAGACTACAAACACTTTGTAGACGGATCATGCAGTTATATTCCCTTCCATCTGTGTCCTAATACTGGCTAACCCATCGTAGGCACTTTTTAAAATATAGTAAGGGACAGATGAAAGGGAGTAGGACTGCAGGATGGAACTACAAAAGGTTTCTTTGTAGTCTGTTACCATGGAGACGCATTGGTCTTCACAAGAGCTGTACATGCAACAAACGTAAAACGTTTTGTAAGGGGAGCATATCCTTCAATGAGAACTACAGCGTAGAACCCGATAAGATATAAAGTAATTAGCGCATGGAGGCTGTAATCAGTAGCATCACATTACATGACTCCCTGAGGGTTGATTATGTTATTACGCTCATATTAAACTCACGAGGTTTTCTGCCTTTTTAGACACAATTATTCCTTTGTATGTGGATTTTATTTTCCAAGTTCTGCCAGAAATCTATTTCACTTCTAACCAGAATCATTCTGTTTGCTTGAACTTGTTTGGATATATAGTATATCATAAGGCCAGTTTTATCTCTATACTGTACAAGGTTTTTTTTTTCTTTTTTTACATCCCGGCTCCACCTGCTGTTCAGTTGTTATCTCATTCACAAACAGGCCAAGGATTACTTTTGCGTTTTCATCCCCCCCCCCTTCCAAGAGCCGTAACTTTTTTTACCTTTCCATTTACAGACATATGAGGGCTGTTTTTTTCTTATTTAGTAATGGTACCATACCTTGTATTGAAAAAATGGGGGGAAAAAGTCTTTGGCGGATAGGGACTGAAAAAAAAAAGCAATTTTGCCATGGGAGTTTTTTTGTTTTATTTTTAAAACTTATTCTGTGGGTCAGTACAACGACAGCGATTTCACATTTATACACTTTATATTATGTTTTGCTACTTTAAAGGGCATCTGTCAGCAGATTTGTCCCTATGGCACTGGCTGACCTGTTACATGTGCGTTTGGCAGCTGAAGACATCTGTGTTGGTCCCATGTTCATATGTGTCCTCATTGCTGAGAAAAATGATCTTTTATTATATACAAATGAGCCTCTAGGAGCAACGGGGACGTTACCATTACACCTAGAGGCTATACTCTCTCTGCAACTGCCGCGTCCTCTCCACTTTGATTGACAGGACCAGGTGTGATAACGTTTACACTGCCCTGCCAATCAAAGTGTGGAGAGAGAGAGAGAGCAGAGCCTCTAGGTGTAATGGTAACGCCCCCGTTGCTCCTAGAGGCTCATTTGCATATAATAAAACATCATTTTTCTCAGCAATGCAGGCACATATAAACATGGGACCAACACAGATGTCTTCAGCTGCCAAGTGCACATGTAACAGGTCAGCCAGTGTCATAGGTACAAAACTGCTGACAGATGCCCTTTAAAGTAGAAAAACATAATATAAACTGTATAAATGTTAAATCGCTGTCATTGTACTGACCCACAGAATAAGTTATAAAAAAAAACAAACAAAAAAAAAAACAATTAAAAAAAATGTACTTTTTTTATATTTCCACGTATGGTGCAATTTTTATTAAATTTTTGGGGCCCGAGTTGCCCATCTGCCGTGCTCAACAATTATTTTTATCCTTCAATAGACATCTTCGGACCTGGTGATACCAATGATCTTTTTTATGTAGTTTTTGGAAACCTATACTATTGTCCTAGGAAGAGACCACGACACTCAGCTGATCAATGAGGGTGCAGGGCGTCGGACCACCCCCGATCAGATCTCGATGAGGGTAGGTCATCACTATTTTACACCCCTTTAACAAAGAAACAGAAGGCAAAACTAATGAAAACTAAGTAAAACTAAACTTACCTCTCCCTCCCGGGGACCAAATTTGGGGTTATAGATGAAGAAACTGAGTAGAGATGGGGGATAGTGCTTCTCCTGCACGGCAAAGGCCATCCTGCAGAGAGAGCGAGGCACAGATTAGTAACGGCGCAAGAAACCCTTCTCTTCTTCTTCAGAACTCAGAAAACAAATCTGGTTCCTCAAACGAAAAACACAAGGGAATAAAAAGTGAACCCTGCACGCTTCACTAAACTGACGGAAAGAAGGCAAGCGGTAGTGAATGTGAGCAGCGCTGCAGTTACAAGCTCCATCCACTACACAATGGATGGCGCTGTAGAGTACTAGAGCTACTGCAGAACAGCAGATCGGCGGGGGACACCAACCATCTGATATTGATGACGTGTCCTGAGGATAGACCATCAATATAAAGGGGACCTGTCCCCTCTCCTGACATGTCTGCTTTAGAAACCGCTTGCACGACCCATGTAATAACAATTCTGGAGCATCTGTTCGTATGTCTCTGTGTTGTGCCATTCTTTTATTATTCCTGCTAGAAGTTATGAATGAATTGCTAGCAGTTTTTTAATGAAGGTCCAGATGGGTGTTACCAGTTGGGGGGGGGGTTGCTGCACAGTCTAAGGGTAGGTTCAGGTTTTGGGTGCAGGTTTCAGCGCAGATTCAGTGCCAAAAAGCAGAATCTGCTCTGAAACCGCTTCACATGGATATTAATGGGAGGCCGCATTGCAGTTTGTGCGACCGAGGGATTTTAAAGGTACCACACGGACCCCTCGCAAAGCCGCAGCTTTAGCCTTCACGTGGTTTAGCTCTATTAGCTAAAAAAAAACAAAACAACTGGTCTGCGTGGAAACCTCACGACAGAAACCACAGCGCAGTGTCTGAATGTGCAGGGACACACCCCCAACTGGTAAAACCTGTATGTATAGTAGGAATAATAGAGGAATGGCACATCATAGAGTTATAAATAGATGCTCCAGAATTGTTATTACATGGGGGATGCATGTAGTTATTAAAACAGGCATGTCAGGAGAATGGACGGGTCCTCTTTTAAGGGGTTGTCTGCACTTCGCAGTTTGTGCGACCGAGGGGTTTTCAAGGTACCACACGGACCCCTCGCAAAGCCGCAGCTTTAGCCTTCACATAGTTTACCTCTATTAGTTAAAAAAAAAAACAGGTCTGTGTGGAAATCTCACGACAGAAACCACAGCGCAGTGGGGGGGATACCCTAAGGAGACAGTGCTGACAGTGTGCATGTCAGGAGAGGGGACGGGTCCTCTTTAAAGGGGTTGTCTGCTCTTCCAATATAAAACAGAACATAGGGGGTCCTCTCATGATATCTCGGGCCCCTCTGCACCCTCCCCCCTGTGCTATAATGGAACATTTCCATAACTGATGGGAGTGATTCTAGCAAAGGGGCTATACTAAGAAATGTACTGTCACTGGGAATCAGGTGATCCCCCGACCAGGGAGCCCCCGTGTCCCCTCTCTGTCTTGTACATGTCCGTCCACCACTACAAACATGGGACTGGTGGAGCAGCAGAGAGGTGGCCGCCCCCCTGGTGCTGTCCTGCTCACATACACTGGTAACCAGCACATACATTAGTGTATGTAAGCAGTGCTATACACGGGTGACGGGGGGCCACATGATAAGCGCTGGAGGGCCACAACATGCCATACACACCAAGAAACACAATCATTTACCAAATCATCAGTGCTGATTCCCTGTAGGGCCAAAGTCATATGAACAGACATTACAGCAAAGGGAGAGAACTGCAAGCACCAGCATGTACAGGCAGCAGACAGCTATTTATATAAGATACCAGACATACCACCATATTAACTGGTCTGTAGTTTATAAGGAATGAACCACAAGTACCAGCACATCCACACTGCAGGTATTAACTGGTATATAATGGAGGAGAACTATAAGTACAAGCATGTCCAGACTGCAGGTATTAACAAGGTCTATAGGGACAACTACAAGTCCCAGTATGTCCAGACTGCAGGTATTAACTGGGTCTATGGGGAGAACTACAAGTACCAGCAAGTCCAGACTGCAAGTATTAACTAGGTCTATAGGGAGAACTATAAGTCCCAGTTTATGTTCAGGCTGCATGTATTAACAGGATATATAAAGGGGAGAACTACAAGTTCCAGTATGTCCAGACTGCAAGTATCAAAGAGGAGAACTACAAATCCCAGTATGTCCAGATGGCAAGTATAAAAGAGGAGAACTACAAGCCCCAGTATGTTTAGACTGCAAGTATAAAAGAGGAGAACTACAAGTCCCAGGATGCCCAGACTGCAAATAATGCATGATATTCTGGGATTTCAACGGCTAAATCTGTACATGCCAAGAGAACTACAAATCCCAGCATGTCCAGCCTGCACATACATACTGTCATGCCGTCAGCGATCCATACAAGGAAGGAACTACAACTCCCAGCATGTTCATTCTGCATAAATGAGCCGACAGTAACCAGTACATACAGCAGCTCGCTCACTGGGCGCAGGGACATGGCGATGTGATAGTCAGTGTGGAGTGTGCCCCCTGAAGACCAGTACGCGGAGAGGCAGCGCCCCCGCCCGCCGCCGCCGCTGTGTGCCCCTCACCTGATCAGCCGCACAGAGCCCCCTCACATATTTTCATAACACACAGGCACAACCAGGAAGAACTTTTCAAGTGCTCTATCTACAAAGGGGCGTCCGCAGCCAGAACGAGTTCCCAGATTACAGGCTTTGCGGATCATACCATTGTAAACACCCCTCTCCAGCTGAATGGTTAAAACCCTAGCAGAGAAGTCGTCACTGGAACAGACCATTCCATAGTCGTAGGGGTTATTTTAATAATAAATTATGCACAGTCTGGTTTTTAAACGGGATTTATTCTTAATACCCCCCCCTCATACTGTCAATGAATAGGATGTTCTGAAGTAAATCCGGGATCGCTGCTGATTGGCTGAATACTGCCGGCTAGATTGTCATAATCCAGAGCCTGGCTCTCCGGAGAGGAGATGCGGTGATGTCACAGTGGAGCATTATAGGTGTATTATCTCCGTGGGGCTTTTATAAAGTTATTGCAGAGAGTATTCCCAGGTGTGGCCATTTATAAGCGCTGTGTATAGCTGTCTGTAATGATACTAACCATATGTACTAAGAGGGATTGCATGAAAATGTTGTTCATGTCCCATTGTGTCCAGGGGCATAGCTAAAGGCTCATGGGCCCTGGTGCAAGAGTTCAGCTTGGGCCCCCTTCCCTTAGTGCTCTGTGTGTCTTCTTTTGCGGCACAAGGGTCTTTGGGCCCCCATCAGGCTCCTGGGCCCGGTAGCGACTGCTACCGCTGCACCCCCTATAGCTACGCCCCTGATTGTGTCTTATTGCTGTTTTTTCACTTTTGTTTTGCAATAATTGTCAGAAAATTAATGCAAACTATGTGATATGACTGCTCCATGCACAGATCTCATAGGGCCCCATAGCAAAACCTAGTATAGGCCTCCTTGTATCTAGTGTCTCAGTGTATGGCAGTGCAGAACATGCGCAGTGCCCCAGATTTCTGACAACTTTACTTTTTTTTTTAACCAAGTCAAATAAATTTTAATTAAATACGAATTGTAATAAAAAAAAAAGTTGTGTTTTGCCTCACCCACTTTTATGTTGGAGAAAGTGGAACAGATGCTTCAGATATATGACCACCATACCTCTCTAAGTATTTACACCAAAAAAATGCTTCTCTTCAATTACAAAGCTAGCTGGCTGCCTGCTGCCACCACTAGGGGGAGCTCAGTGAATAGGAATGAATACAGCTATCTTGGAAGCGGTAATAATCCCTTTGCATTGAGCTCCCTCTAGTGGTGGCTGCATGAAATGATGCAGTGTTTTCTCATTGGGAAGAGAAGAACGAGTTACATGTGGTGCTCCATAGCAGTCGTGTGGTCTTCCTATATTACAGATACGCTACTGGCACCCGTAAAGCCGCCTATCCTTTAGGAAGGAAGTATACAGAAATTTCCTCATGTGAAATAGACATTCCAATGTAATTGGATGGCAGATAAGTAAGTGCAGCGATTGTAACATTTACTGCCAACAATCGCTAGCAGTAAATGCCAGGTGTTTTTTTTTTAAAGAATATATTTATCATTTATTGGAGTTGAACATGCGATCGCTTGTATAAAAACATTTCAATACTGCAGTGCATTATCACCTGTCAGCTTATCTCTGGCAGGCATCCTATTAAGAACTGCCCCTGACAGGGTCTAATAGGTGTGCTTAGACGGCAGACCCGGGGCCACTGTTAGGGGCTCCACAATAAATATACATAAGGCATAATAATATCATATTATAGCAGGGTGCAGTGGTCTTGTCGAGCACTATTCACATTCTTTATTGATATTTAATACAGTTGGAGCAAAAACATAAAACGTAGATATTGGGAAATAAGCCAGTTCTACTTTACACCAGTTTTGATAAATCTACCCCAATGTTACCTGTGCTCCCAGTATTAGGTGGTGCCAGGTGGAGGGCTTGTAAGGCCAAACTATCAAAATAAAAGATACCACGGCACTTGATGGAAGCTGGCGTGCTTTATGTTACACACAATCCAGTGAGATCCAGAATTTTACATATGATAATGGTGTGTAGCCACTCATGAATAGGGACGTTTCGGTCTTAGAGAAACTTCCTTAGCACCATGTGTCTGTGGCTACATTGAAGCAGTCATAGTCAGTAGACTTAGTCAATTGATGTCCGTCACACAAAGGATTCGGCACCACCATTAAAGGGGTTTTCCGTGATTTTACTACTGATGACCTATCCTCAGGATAGGTCATCAGTATCTGATCGGTGGGGGTCCAACACCCGGGACCCCCGCCGATCAGCTGTTTGAGAAGGCACCTGCGCTCCCGTGAGAGCCACAGCCTTCTCTTAGCTTTTCCTAGGCCAGTGACGTCACGTTCATCGGTCATGTGGCCTAGGAGCAGCCCCATTCAAGTGAATGGGGCTGAGAGCAACACCAAGCACAGCCGCTGTACAATGTACAGCGCTGTACTTGGTGAGCACGGAGAAGGCCAATGGCACTCACAGGAGAGCCGGTACCTTCTCAAACAGCTGATCGGCGGGGTTCCCCGGTGTTGGGCCCCCACCGATCAGATACTGATGACCTATCCAGCAATACTAATGGGGGCATTATTCTTACAGGAGAGCACTAATGGGGGCATTATTCTTCCTGGGAGACACTAATGGGGGCCTCTTTTTTTTTCTGGGGGCCACTAATGGGGAAATTTTTCTTCCTGGGGGGTACTGATGGGGACATTATTCTTACTGGGGGGTACTAATGGGGCATTAGTCTTACTAAGGGGCACTAATGGGGGGCATTACTTTTAAAGGGGGGCACAAATGGTTCCATTACTCTTACTGGGGGGCACTAATGCAGGGCATTACTATTATTGGGGGCACTATTGGCGACAGTATTAATTCTGTGAGCGCTAATGGGGGCATTATTAATGCTGGGGGGACTTATGGAGGCAATATTAATTCTGGGGGCATTAATATTATTGGGAGCCACAGTATGAAAGCAACTTAACACCCTGTGTTAAGCCACGCCCACAACCACACCCCTTGGGGGGTGGCTTAACTTAGCCTGTATTTTTTGTTGGGAAAGGTGGCAACGCTATGCCCATGCCCAGGTGTAGGTATACGGTAGCATAGATCAACCATAGGTATATGCATACAGTGACATATAATTTCGAAAATTATAGAACATGTCCTATTCTTGTACGCTACCGACAAGAATACCTATTTCATACGGTCGTGTGTAGGATGCCTTAACTCAGGGATTGCCAACCTGCGTCTCTCCAGATGTTGTAAAACTACAATTCCCACCATGCCCTGCTGTAGGCTGATAGCTGTAGGCAGTCTGGGCATGCTGGGAGTTGCAACAGCTGGAGAGCTGCAGGTTGGCCATCCCTGCCTTGGCCTGTTGTATACTTAAAGGGGTTATCCCATGACTAAGGTAGTCAGAGATCATATAGTAGATGAAAATCTCTAACAAAGCGAGAACCAGCCCTGTACCTCACATGGATCCAGAGATCTCTCCATTTATTGCTCTGCTAGATTTATATCAAGCTGGCAGCTCAAAGGGAGTGTCATCTCTGCTGCAGCTAAGGGGGGCATGTCCATGCTCTCCCTATCACAGCTCAGAAGGCGTGTTCATGCTCTCCCTAGAATTCACCTAAATGACCCTAGGCACATGCTCTCCCTATCACAGCTCAGGAGGCAGGTGAAGGATGAAACTGAGCATGTGCGGCCATTTTAGTGAGCAAGTCAAAAAAATAAGGGAAAAAAAACAAACAGCAGATGGCGCTATACAGATACATTATATTGAATAACTGAGTGGCTATACTAAACCTTTAATTACATGAAATTACAAAAGTATTCAGATCCTTGTGCTGGTTTGAAAAATGTAGAATATTTTTTGGGAGACAACCCCTTTAAGTAAGATATTCATCTTCTCAGACCTATTTAAGAGGACAGTTTTCCCTCTGCTCAGTGAAAGGGGAGTATTATCTTTCGAGATTATACCATGTGCTGTCAAGTGTTGCAAGGGATTCCCCAGCATCATATATATTGGATAAGGTCTTTGTGTGCTGGTGTCAGTTCACATGGTGGAGAGATGAGGATTCAGGTTTCACAGGAGAATGATCTTGTTTGCTCAATTCAAAGTGTGTTGTTACCCTATAATCAAGAAAATGGGATGAAATTGGAACTAGATGGATATTTTCCACCAGCTTTGTTAGCCCTGGAGTAGCTGCCTGCATTTGGCATGGCTAGCTGTCATTATTTTTTAAAAGTAAATGTCTTTTTTTAATATTTTGAATATTTCATATTAAAAACGAAAGTAGAGAGGTCTGGCCAATGGCACATGTTATGCATGTCTGATAGCTTAGGGTCCCATCCCTAGCAGGGCTGTGGATTCGGAGTCGTAGAGTCGGAGTCAGTATAAAATGGACCGACTCCAACTACACAAATATATAATACATTGGTACAGTTAGTTCAGTGCAGTATGTGCTGAATATATTTTCATAAGAATTTGGGAAAATGATGAAATGTCCTATAAATGTCTGTTCTATTCCTGATCTAAGGGTCTAGGCTTTTAGTTGAGATGACTGCGTGCTGCCCTTTATGTAGATGCTCAGAAGTGAAGCTCCTCCGCTACAGATCAGAGGAGAAAGGCACTGGGAAGGAGTGGCTGCACTTATCTCAGATCTGCTAGAGAAAATATTATTAAAGAGGTTTTCTCACTAGTTACAAAGATTAGCTTTCAACATAAAGGGACATTTAAAAGAAGACATTTATTTTCTAAATACAGTGGTCAGTCATGAACTCTAGACAGTTCAGCGGGTCTCTCACTGCACACAGGTTTCTATGGTAACCTGCAGACCAGAAAGACTGTTATCTGATTGGCTGAGAGCAGGAGTGACCTCACCCCCAGGAACGCTGAGCTCTGAGTGATTACCTGCAGTAAGCAAAAGGTCCAAGTTTTGTGAGGACTGAGAAGCCTGGCTTTAGCTATAATTGTGTTAGAAATCACAATCTCCTGCTGTGTCAGATTAAGTTAATATATGCTAATAACTGCTGGAGACCCACCCACAGCCTGAGGTGACAGTGTGAGTGCAAACTGCCTGTCAGCCAGTGAATCAACCTGCTGAGAAAACCCCTTTAAGGCAAGTACTTCTTATTATATCTAAACTGTCAATAAACTGTACATAAATCACTTGTCCAGTGCATGTTCTCTCTGTATGCTTTATGTTTTAGTTTGCTTTTCCTCTGAGCTTATGTTTGGAGAGGTTAGCTGCTCTGATGGCTTCTATATCTTATACATAGAATATAAGGAAGAAATTGTTTTCTAACATCTCAAATTCAGACATACAGAAACACACATATGATAAAGTACTATAGGTGTAGAAGCCATTGCCAAGCCTTTGTTATCTAGCACTGCTAGTAGTTTCACTTTCTAGACTGTGGAGCAGTATGATGGAAAACACCTAGGGCCTTGTGTATGAAAACTGTCCCATAGAAACCAATCAGAGCTCCCCTTTCGTTTTATATAGTGCTCTGGAAAAATGAAAGGGGAGCTCTGATTGGTTGCTATGGGCAACAAAGAAAGTCCTAGACCGTTTTCATACATCAGGCCCTTAGTGAGCTGTACCCAGAGAAAAGCCTGATACTGAAAGTTCAGAGTAAAGATATCTAGTAAAACATATATATAACTTTTTTGTCATGACATATCTGTACTATTGATTTATGCAAAGTTTGTTTAAAGTTATCACTTAAACATGCGCCATGTATGAGGGAGTCGGAGTTAGGGGAAACTGAGGAGTCAGAGTCGGGGCTTTGGCGTACCGACTCCACAGCCCTGATCCCTAGATACCAGGAAAATGGGGATAAACTGATCCCCTCTATTGTGTTAAGCAAAATGGGCAATGGCCTGAGCAACAATGCAGGGAGAGAAGACTGGCATTACCACATTAAAGGGAGTCTGTCAGCAGTTTTGACCATGCGAAACTGCTGACTGCACTAGACAGGAGTTGGAGATAGAGGTACAAACATACCTAATGTGGAGCTTTAATCATCAGGAGTAGTGAGAATATGAACTTTTATCCTGTCAGACTCTGCTCCTGCAAGTGCCCAGGAGGCGAAGCTCTGCATTGTACTGCTTCACAACCCTACCCCTCTGTTCTGAGTGACATCTGTAGTTGTGAGATGATTGGATGCTACAGCTGTCACTCAGAGAAGAGGGGAAGGACTGTGAAGCAATTCAATGCAGAGAGCACTTCACAGTGAAGTGTCACCTCCTGGGCACTTGCAGGAGCAGAATCTAGCAGAAAAAAGTTCATGTTCACACTACTCCTGATAATAACTCCACAAAAGGTACTAGAGCACCTCAATAAATTAGAATATCATCGAAAAATTAATTCAATTCAAAAAGTGAAACTTGTATATTCTATAGATTCATTACACACAGAGTGAAGCATTTATTGTGAAAAAGTTCAACATTGTGGACTCCTGATGTCACACTCTAATCAGCTAATCAACAAAAAAACACCTGTAAAGGTTTCCTAAGCCTTTAAATGGTCTCTCAGTCTGGTTCACTAGGACAGTTGTCCAGAAGACAGTCATTGACACCCACCACAAGAAGGGTAAGCCACAAAAGGTCATTGCTAACGAAGCTGGCTGTTCACAGAGTGTTGTATCCAAGCATATTAATGGAAAGTTGAGTGGAAGGAAAAAGTGTGGTAAAAAAAGGTGCACAAGCAACAGGGAGAACCGCAGCCTTGAAAGGACTGTCAAGAAAAGGCCATTCAAGACTTTTGGGGAGATTCACACGAAGTGGACTGTGACTGGAGTGCTTCAAGAGCCCCCACACATACAGATGTATCCAGAATATGGTCTACAACTGTCGCATTCATTGTGTCAAGCCACTCATGACCCAGACATAACGTTAGGAGTAGAGATGAGCGAGCATGCTCGGAAGCAATTTTCGAGTAGTAGCGTACGCATTTTATAATCTGTACGCTAATGCATACGCATCTTCTAATCTGTACACTAATGCGTACGCATCTTATAAATTTGTACGCTAATGCAGATTAGAAGATGCGTACGCTACTACTCGAAAATTGCTCCCGAGCATGCTCGCTCATCTCTAGTTAGGAGCTTCTTACCTGGGCTAAGGAGAAAAAGGACTGGACTGTTGCTCAGTGGTCGAAAGTCCCATTTGGAAATCAAGGTCCCAGAGTCTGGAGGAAGAATGGAGTGGCACTCAGTCCAAGTTGCTTGAGGTCTAGTGTGAAGTTTCCACAGTCAGTGATGGTTTGGGGAGCCATGTCATCTGCTGGTGTTGGTCCCCTGTGTTATATCAAGTCCAAAGTCAGTGCAGCCGTCTACCAGGAACTTTTAGAGCACTTCATGCTTTATGAAGATGCTGATATCTTTTTCCAGCAGGACTTGGCACCTGTCCACACTGCCAAAAGTACCAATACCTGGTGTAATAACTACGGTATCACTGTGCTTGATTGGCCAGCAAACTCGCCTGATGTAAACCCCATAGGGAATGTATGAGGTATTGTCAAGAGGAAGATGAGAGACACCAGACCCAACAATGCAGACGAGCTGAAGGCTGCTATCAAAGCAACTTGGGGCTTCCATAACACCTCTGCAGTGCCACAGGCTGATCCCCTCCATGCCACGCCGCATTGATGCAGTCATTCATGCAGAAGGAGCCCCGACCAAGTATTGAGTGCATTTACTGTACATACTTTTCAGTAGGCCAACATTTCTGTATTAAACATCATTTTTTTATTGGTCTTATATAATATTTCTAATTTTCTGAGATACTGACTTTTGGGTTTTCATTAGCTGTAAGCCTTAATCATCAAGATTAAAAGAAATAAACGCTTGAAATAGATCACTCTGTGTGTAATTAATCTATAGAATTTATCAGTTTCACTTTATGAATTGAACTGTTTGATAATATTCTAATTTATTGAGATGCACTAGTGTAATTGTACTGCTCTCCTCAGCCCATACCTAGTGTGGTCAGCAGTTTAGCATGGTCAGAACTGCTGACAGACTACCTTTAAAGGGAACCTGTCATCAACTTCATACTGACCTCACTGAGGGCAGCATAAAATAGTGACAGAAATGCTGATTTCAGCGGTGTGTCACTCATCAGCTAAAAGTAAGTGGTTGCCGACAACCAGCATCATAATCATTGCAGCACAGGCCTTGAAAAGAGTCAAAGCTACCTGAGAAGAGTCATGGTTATTCATAATCTCCTGCTCTCCCCGCCCATCTGCTGATGATTGATAGAGCTCTGCTAGAGAGAAAGGGAGAAAACTAGGTAGAATACTGTTAGTCATCAGCAGGTGGGCAGGAGAGCAGGAATTCATGAATAACCATGTCTCTTCTCAGGTGGCCATGACTCTTTTCCAGGCCCAGTCTGCAATGTCTGTGATGTTGGTTCTCGGCAACCACTTACTTTTAACTTATAAATGACAGACCGCTGAAATCAACTCACTTGTCTCTACTTTATTCTGCCGTTAGTATGGGCTGTCTAAAGTTGATGACAGGTTCCCTTCAAGACCTGCACCCTGTTCTGCTCTTTGGAATATGAAGCTCATGGGAGATACTCTATTAGAAAAACTGAGGTTGTAGTTTTATTATAATCTGATGTAGTATTTTTCAGAGCTCTGGACTTTGCCAGAAGGGAGACGTTCCTTATGTGTCACTATACGAGTAACTGAAGTGAAACTACCCTCTTTCCAAGAAATCGATTCAAGTCCATGATTAATATTGGAGAGAAAGGTCAAGACTTCTATATCTTAGTTTGACAGGGAAATCACCAATGTTTTTCAATCTGTTTTAGGTTTCAAAACCATCAGGAAGGGAATCGGAGGGTTCTGTGGCCATTCGTGTTTATGTCCATGCAGGTTCAGTGCAAATAGTCTCTTTTTTCCTTCAAGATCAGGCGACTGGGATTTCCAATAGAAGAAAGATATGAACCCTGTTGCCCCATGTGGGCAGTTTCGATAATGGTCAGAAAATTGCCCTGGAGTCTCCATTATATAGGGGCTTACAGTGGGCTGCGGTGCTTCTGCATTCCCTCTAAGCTGTCAGCTTGATATAAATCTAGCAGATCAATGAATGGGGGGATCTCTGGATCCATGTGAGGTACAGGGCTGGTTCTAGCTTTGTCAGAAAGAGACATGTCATGTACTATATAATATCTGGTTCTCATTTTTTACAATAGTCATGGGATAACCCCTTGAAGAAAAACCATAACTCAGGAAAGGAGCCTCAGATCAACAAAAGAAAAACAACTGCTATGTGTCTATGCAAACATCTGGATAGGGATTTCACTGGTGACAGATTCCCTTTAAAGGGAATGTGTCACCTATTTTTTTAATTAAAATAAGATAATGAAACTAATTTACTTATCATGTTTCTGTTTTCTAACATGTTCTTTTCATGTATTTTCTGATTTTATTTTCTGAACATGATTATGGGGGCGACCATTTTGCCTGAGCTGCTGTTAACAGCATTTAGGGAGATGCTATACAGCAGCCACATAGGCACCATAAACAGTAGATGTATATCGATGGAGAGATTTCTAGGCATGTAGACGTCATTGGACAGGGAGGGTGAGGAGACAAGCTGTGTCACTCATCTATTGTAAATAGTGTGATATTGTGTTATCTATACAGAGGTGTTAACCGTGATTGTAATCCTACATGTGATCATAATGAGATGATTGCAAAAAAAAGGGGATCTCTACAGAACAGGAATTTTTAGCGGCCATCTTCTATTCATTTCTATGGGGCCATTGGATAACCCGTTTAAATGAATAAATGTCAAATTTTACAGAATTTTTTCCCATAAAACTATATATGAATCTGTGCATCTCCCCCTACTGTATAGAATGCAGCCTGCAGGTTACACTTATTTAATGGTGACAGGTTCCCTTTAACCATGCGGATCAATAAGCAGTGACAAAATGACATATAAGGTGTATATGTTTTATTGATCCATCAGTACATTCAGTGCCTTCAGTACACTCCACATGAAAGAACATCCTGACATTTCGTGAGATCCACCAAGCTGACTCCTTCGCTCCTTTGCTGGTGAGTAATATGGATGTGATGTGATGCGCGTCTCATTACGGCCCCTTCCTTGCTTCGCTGTGTGCACGCCCGGAGTCCACATCTCTCTTAAGAATGAACCATTTCTTGAAACTCTACAAAAATAGCAGACAGGGGGTTTCCATCATTCATCAACATTATAGCATAACAATCATATGAACATTATTAAAGGTTACTCATATCATATATCAGGATAGTAAGAGAAACAAATCCACTCTTAGGAAGTTCTAAATGAATGTCCAGGACCTTCACATATTAGCCCAAGTCAGGGGCATACACAGATCTCAAAGAGCCCCATAGCTAAACTTACTACTGACCCCCCCCCCCCACCCAGTTTTTCATCCATTCATCTATCACTCCGAGGCAACGTAGAACGCAAACCTCAGTGCCCCAGTTCAGAATTTACATATATCTTTTAAGTGGAAGAAATTTGAATAAAAAAAAAATTAATAAAAAAACATTGCTCTCCACCTCACCCACTTATGTGGCAGAAAAAAGTGGAACAGGAGCTTCACAACTATGGCACTGATTACACGGATACACTAATAAATCTGCTTCTCCACTATTACAAAGCTGTTTGCCTGCTGCCACCACTAGAGGGAGCTCAGTGCATAGAAATGTATATACTTACCATTGATCCATTTACACTGACCTCCACCTAATCACCTAATGGACACTACATGAAAAAACATTGTTTTCTTGCCTGATGAAAGGAGTTCAGCGTCAAGCCCCCCTCCCTCCAGGCCCCATATCAGTCGCCTGGTCTCCCTACATTGAAGGTACGTGTCTGGCCCAAGTGGAGAGTAGCTACAAAGACCATGACTTAGTCTGCAGGACTCATCACATCCTTGCATTTTGTGAACAGCTCATTGCTTTCAGTTGTAACTGTGTAATATACAATTTTCCCTGTGGTGGCGCTGCAGGAGATCTTAACATTTGCTGACAGGTTGCCCCACAGTTTACAGCTCATCACTGGAGGTTTAATTTTTATTTTTCTAAGGAAAAAGGTATTGTCTAAAGCAACCTAACCCTGTGACTATAAAATATTCATGTTTGCATTCTAGGCTGGGCTTCTTCCATAAGATTTGTCATGGTTCAATCCAGTAATAATTTTTCATATTTTACACTATCTGGTTGTTGTACAAAACTATAACACCTATCCATACTATCAATATGACAAAGGGTTTCTCCAGGATTTTGATATTGATGACCTATCCTCAGGTGAACTCCTTTAAATTCTGCCCTCAGTAACATAAATGATCCAGGTACTACAACAGAGGAGGGTAAATATCACCAATGTGTGCTGCCAAATGGGAAAAACTTTCCTTTGTCTTCTTAGGCCTCTTTCACACTAGGGTGCCAACGGATCCGTGCTAACGCTATACATGTGTGGAGCCGGAGCAGCGCTCCGGCCCCACACATTGAAACAAGACACAAACATACATACAAACAAACATACAGACATACATACAAACATACAGACATACATACATACTCACATACTCCAGGGACGCCGGCAGAACGTCTTCACACGCCTCCTGCGCGCAGTGATGACGATTCCCCACAGCGCCCTCTGCTGGGCGCAGTGGGGAAACGTCATAGCTGCGCGCAGGAGGCGCGTGAAGACATGCTGCCGGCGTCCCTGGAGTATGTGAGTATGTATGTATGTCTGTATGTTTGTATGTATGTCTGTATGTATGTAGCCGGATCCGGAATGACCCCCCATTGGAAATCAATGGAGGACAGATCCGGATTTTGGTGTGTCCACACCAAACGGATCCGTCCCCATTGACTTGCATTGGGGGTCATTCCGGATCCGTCTTGGTGCGGATGCCTGGACCGGAGAGAAAACCGCAGCATGCTGCGGTTTGTTCTCCGGTCTGAAGACGGAACGGAATGCTTTCAGGAGCATTCCGTTGTCTTCAGTTCAGTTTTGTCCCCATTGACAATGAATGGGGACAAAACTGAAGCGTTTTTTTCCGGTATTGAGCCCCTATAACGGAACTCAATACCGGAATTTAAAAACGCTAATGTGAAAGTAGCCTTATTTTGGCTGGAAATGAGCATCTGCTGGGAGTCTCCACCATGGAGTTGAGGTTCGCCCCGGTTTCATTCTAAAGGTCCAATTACACAAGATGATTAAGGGGCCGACTGTCAGGAACAAGCTTTCATAAAAATTCCCATTCGTTATAATTGGCCTGTGTAAATGTGTTACTAATGAACAAGCAAACATTCCTTCATCTGTTGAAAGCATCATTGATAAGAACTCCAAAATCATTGGTTCTTAGCAGCAGATCATGCTGTGTACATAGCACTCTGCTGCCCAGAAACATACAATCTCTATAGGGACAAGCAGTAGCGATCGCTTGTCCTCGTACAAAAGAGATGATTGCAGCATGTAAATGCAGCTCTCACCTCCTCAGATGAGCATGTAATTATCGTGAACAAATGGTTCGTTCTTGATAATTGTCTTCTTAGTCAACCCATGTCATTGGACCTTCACAAAGGATTGTCCAGATGGGACTAGGTATTGTCAAATTAGACAATGTGAAGAAATTGCAGATGTGGCTTTGGCTCGTCTCCACTACGTATCTTCATCATCACTGTGATGTTGGCTCCACAATGAACTATTACTGTACTACTCACCATCAGCTCCAATTCTCCCATCATTATCATGGTCAGCAGCAAGCATAAATTCTCTAGTTTCTGTGGAAGTCAGTTCTCTGGAGCTTGGGTCAAAACGCTGGAGGAAGAACCTTTGGGGGAAAAAAAACATTTGAGCCTCTTAGTTAAAAAAAAAAAAAAATTCTGCTGATGTCATATCTGCCAGAGCTCCACCACCGTCTTCTTATCACAATCTGTACCACTAGAACAGCGTTCCACAACTCCAGTCCTCAGGGCCCACCTGCTCGTCATGATTTGAGAATATTCCACAGAATGAATACCTGTGGTAAGTCCTGATGCACTGACACTTATTATATCACCTGCTCAATACTAAGGAAATCCTGAAAGCATGACCGACAGATGGGCCCTGAGGACTGAAGTTGAGGAACACTGCACTAGAAGAAAGTTTGATGGGAGTCTAAAGCCGGCCATACACTTTAAATACCTTTCCTCATGAGCTCTCTATACACATACATGCCCGAGTTGGCCAAGTGTGCATGTTTCCACTATAAGGAGTAGGAACTAAGCCTGTTCCAGTGACTTATCTCCCTTGAGAACAAACGGAACGGCCTTGTTAAGAATCCCACTCTTCTTTCCCTCACACCATCTGCCATCAGGGCACAGTTAGGACACCCCTATACACATTTTGTAGTCAGATGGTCCTGCTAAAATTGGTGGGTTTAACCACCTTTTGGTGGGTTTATGGCCACCTTTAGCCTACAGGGGCCATCACTTCTCAATTATAGAAGGAGACCAAGTTGTTCCTCAAAAGATCATGGAAATCCAGTGGCCTATGTGTGTGGTTGGGGCTGTTGATTTCTGGGCGCTTTCAATCAGTTGCTGGGGTTATTGTCTATGGAGTTGACATGGTTGTACTTCGTGGATAGATCTATTTTTTTATTCAATGGGGCAGTCATTTCATGTTTTTTTTCAATAGGACCAACCACTCCAACTCTGTGGTTTCCATATCATATCATGTGGAACACAAAAATGCCTGCACTTTGAATCTTCAGACAACTTTATTTTCATATTTTGTATACGACACCCTGCAACTTTTACTGAATCTTATCCATTCCTTTATATCATTTGAAAAGTTTCTATACAGATAATAAGTTTGTCCAAAGAAGGAAAATTCCTTTAAGAAATTCTTTGTTTGTTATATCCTACATGCAGTTTATTCCATTGGTGCAATGGAGGACTAGTACTGATTTATACTGTCCTAAACATTACACTCATTATTAGCATCCCCATGGCTTACTTGAGCTCTTCCTCTTCGATGAACCCGCTCTGATCATTATCTAGAATTCGGAAGACATCTTTCACTTGAGCAGCTGACTTTTTAGTCAGCCCACAAGTTTGGAAGAACTTTTTGAAATTGAAGGAGTCAGGAGCTAAAAATACAGATAAGAACACCATTAGATTTGTACCTGTGCTTAAAGGCTATGTACACCTTCAAGGTTATTTTTTATGATTGCATTTTACTTTGATCGACTATGAATGCATTATACCTTAAAGCAACACGCCAGGTAAGTCTAGGTTCACATCACCACTTTATATTTCCCGTGTTCTGCTCCATTATAGGAGCAGAACAACAAAAATAATGGAAGTGCTGGATTCAGCACATAATTGAAACCAAATGAGCTGAACAGACTCCATTGACTGCAATGGAGTCCATTCAGTTTCCATTCAGGGTCCTGTTTTGTTGATCCGAGACTTTGTTCCTGATTTATGATACTTTTTCTTAATATGCAAATTAGGCCTTTGGTACAATCGGGACATCACTATTGTTGTTGTTGCACCCAGCTTTGCACCCCTTCTTTTTATGGCCAGCCCCTCCCTGGCTGCTTTGCCACTGCCTGGCCCTGTCAATCAAAGCAGCAAGGGGGAGGGACTGGCTCTTATTGCACCAAGCCCTTATTGCTTTGTTCAATAAGAGCAATTGTGATGTCCTCATTGCACCAAAGGCCTAATTTGCATACTAAAGGAGTTGTCCCAAAAAAAATATTCTACAGTTTACAAACCAGCGCCTGGATCTGAAAACTTTTGTAGTTGCATGTAATAAAAAAATTTAGGATAGCCACTGAGTTATTCAATAAAATGTATCTCTACAGCGCTACCTGCTGTATGTTTTTTTTTTCTTATTTCTTTGACCTGCTCACTGAGAAGGCCGCACATGCTCAGTTTCATCCTTCAACTGCCTCCTGAACTGTGATAGGGAGAGCATGGGCACGCCTCCTGAGCTGTGATAGGGAGAGCATGGACACGCCTCCTGAGCTGTGATAGGGAGAGCTGAGACACGCCTCTTGAGCTGTGATAGGGAGAACATGGACACGCCTCCTGAGCTGTGATAGGCAGAGAATGGTCACGCCCCCTGAGCTGCAGCAGAACAGACACTCTCCTTGAGCTGTCAGCTTGATAAAAATCTAGCAGAGCAATGAATGGGGAGATCTCTGAATCCATGTGAGATACAGGGCTGGTTCTATCTTTGTTAGAAAGAGACTGTCATGTACTATATGATGTCTGATATTCATTTTTTACATTAGTCATGGACTAACCACTTTAAGAAAAAGCATCATAACTCAGGAAAAGAACTTTGGATCAAAAAAAGAAAAAGTTATGTGTCTATGCAAACATCTGGATACAGAGGTCACTGGTGACATATTCCCTGTAAAGGAAATGTGTCACCTATCTTTTTATTTTTTAATTCAAATTAAATAGTGAACCGTATGTACCTAACATGTTTCTTTTTTTTGAAACATGTTTTTTCATGTATTTTCTGATTTTATTTTATTTCTTGAACATGATTATGGGGGCGGCCATCTTGCCTGAGCTGCTGTTAACAGCATTTAAAGAGAACCTGTCATCTCCGAAACACCCCCTGAACTAGAGTAAGCGGTGTATAGTGTAAGTCATGCTGAATCAGAATATGTAAGTTTTATCTTCATACTCACTTCCATTACGACATTGTGCTCCCACAAACCTGCAGTAAAATGCACTCAGTGGACTCCAGTGCTCACTCACATAATGGGGAGGACTCGAAGAAGAGTCCTCTCGATGTATTTTACTGCTGGTTTGTGGGAGCACAGCGTCAGAATGGAAGTGAGTATGAAGATAAAACTTACATATTCGGATTCAGCATCACTTACATTATGCAATGTTTACTCTAGTTCAGGGGGTGTTTCGGAGATGACAGGTTCCCTTTAAGGAGATGCTATACAGCAGCCACATGGGCTGTAGGCACCATAAACAGTAGAAGTTCATCAATGAAGACTTTTCTAGACATGCAGACGTCATTGGGCAGGGAGGGTGAGTATACAAGCTGTGTCAATCATCTAGTGTAAATAGTGTGATATTGTGGTATCTATACAGAGGTGTTAACTGTGATTGTAATCCTACTTGTGATCTTAATGAGATAACTGCAAAAAAAAGTGATCTCTACAGAACTGGAATTTTTAGCAGTCACCATTCCATTCACTTCTATGGGGCTGACAGAAATAACCGAGACATAGTTCTCCTTTAATTTGCTGACAGAGGTGGGACCCCCACCTATCAGACATTGAGGGTATATCCTAGCGATATGCCCTAAATGTATGAGATGGGCCAACCCCTTTAATTTCTGCTTAGTTTTCATATGTGAAATATGGCATATGCATCAGTAAAACTCCAGGCACCTAGACCAAACCTGTACATGGGACCCCATTCACTGTGTGGAGTAGCATAGCAGGTTACCCCATTCTATGTATTAATGTTATACAATAAAACACATAGGTGCTTTAAAGAGGACCTGTCCCCCTTATTTCTACTAGAAGTTATGAATGAATTGCTAGCAGTCTTCAGTAAGGGTACAGAGGGGAGGTAACCAGTTGGGGGGTGTACCTGCACAGTCTGACAATGGCAGCACTGATTGGATAGAGTGAGACTGTGCAGTTACACACCCCCAACTGATTACCACCGCTCTGTACCCTTACTGCAGACTGCTAGCAATTCATTCATAACTTCTAGTAGAAATAATAAAGGAATGGCACAACATAGAGACATAAGAATAGATGCTCCAGAATTATTACATGGAGAATTCATGGAGCTATTAAAACAGGCATGTCAGGAGAGGGGACTGGTCCTCTTTAAAAATCATCATAAAATTGTAATGCTGTTTTTCATTATTTTATATAATGCCAGGCCCAAACAAAAATCTGGAAAAATGTGACTTTACCTTGGCAGTCCCTCAGGGCAGCAGCGATGTCAGAAGCACTGAGGATATCGGTGAGGGTCATTTTGAATCTGTTAACGGATGTCATGAATGCAGGAAATAGAGTTAATAAACCATTGGTAGAATTGAACATTGACCTTATATTATAGGGAATATTGAAAGGAATACTTTTAGATGCCTGCCCAGTGAAGAGCTAACTCCAAGCAATCTGCTGGTATGGCCAGGGGCGTAGCTATAGGGAGTGCAGAGGTAGCAGTCGCTACCGGGCCCAGGGGCCCAAAGACCCTTGTGCCATATAAGAAGACACTTGAATGGGTCCGTGTTCTGTCCGCACTGCAAAAAAAAATATAACATATTATATGTGATCCGTTCTGCATCGCTCCTTCCGGATTGCAGATGCAATACGGGCAAGGACAAACATGTGCATGAGCTCTAACATAGCGGCTTTCTTTTCTGGCTCATAAAGGAAGGTCCCAGGAACCCACCCCTGCGATGTTCATATTCTCTAAGGACATGTTTACATGGCAGAATTTGCCCTCTGAATTTTGGCACAGACACTGCACAAAAATTCCGGCAGCAGTTGAAAACAATGTAACGCAGTGCTGCAGTTCAAGGGGCGGTTGTTTAAAGCTATGACTGTGCCAAGGAGGGACATTCCCCTTCTTGGTGCCACTTCAGGGTGAGCGTCCGCTTGTGGTTTAGCTTCATCCATGGAGCTAAGCTGCAAGCGTGGCCGCAGCATCCAAAGTGAAGAGCTGCAGAGGTTTCTGCCTCAGTATACGCAGCAGGTTTTGATCATCAAAATCCGCCATGTGAATGTACCCTAAGGGTGCCCGGACATGGGATCCACATGCAGATTAGCGCTAAGTGCTAAACTACACCTGTACTTGGCACTGTTTCGAATAGCGAGTATCAGTGCAGCCTGGCAGTGAGCAGTAATCTGAATTCCCACAGCCGAGGGGCACAGGGTACAGACACCCTAGGTTATTGTCATGAAGCAATGCCTTTAAAGGGATAGTCCTAAAATTTAAACTCATCACACATCCACAGGACAGGTGGGGGTCTGACTGTTGAGACACCCTCCAATCATGAGAACAGGGGTCCTCTTTCCCTCTGTATGAATGGAGCAACTGTCCCGCATGCGCTGTGATGCTCCATTCATCTTTATGGAACTGCCGAAGAGAAGCCCATCTGTCTCTGTCAATCCCATAGAGTGTAATAGTCGCAAGTGCTCGGACCCCCACCACCCAGACACTAATCACCTCTCCTGTGGGTAGGTAACAAGTTTGATCAACCCCTTTAAATACATTTTTTTGACCTTCATTATTCAGTTCCCCACTACTCCTACCTTCAAGATACTTGTGCTACCCTAGCTATGTCTGCGTACTTATAATATGCTCCAATTTGTCGAGCTCTCCCTGACTTGTTGATTATATTATATCTTACATTTTCTTCCTGTAAACTTTACGTACTGATAATTTCAGTAGAACCCGAATTTATAAAATTCCACATCTTGAGACATGTGGAGATGAATCAGGAAATCATGGGGCACTGTAGGATGTACGATATTCATGTATCCATCTTTTACTGATATAAGAGGGCTTTGTAATACCATATATGTAATAAATTGTAAAAATAAAAAATTGCCCTTTTTACAATGAACTGCTACATGTACCTACTACAGCAGCACTCAAGTGCCAACACGACCCTTGTCTGTGCAAATGTGCCATGGCCGGAGCAAGGAAAGCCTAGACTGGAAGGGAGGTGTATCTATGGACTCAGATCAGTGTGTACTGTAGGGAGGGAAGGATTTTTTTTTTTTTGTTTTGCATACTGGTATTGCAAAGGTCTCCTTATTTTTCAAGAATAAGCTATGTAAATCCTGAAGAAGCCCTTTAAGTATAATGAATTTTCATAAGAAGTGAAATATTCAGTAAATATGAAAGAATTATGGTTATTACAGGAATATATTGATGTTTAGATAATTAAGATATTTTCGTAAGGAATTAAAACATCTTGATTCTTCATTTAAAGTAGTATATATATTTTTTAATTAATAAATAATTATATACATAATGTACAATGAAAAGGCTATTGCTCTTTTGTATTCCTCTAGTTGTAAAGAGCCAAAAAAAGAAAAGAAAAAAAAAACAATTTACAAAATTGTCTTAAAAAAATAAATAATAATAATAATAATAATATATATATATATATATATATATATATATATATATATATAACAATCTAATATTTCAGCTTTGGAGATTAATACAGATTATACCATTACCATTAAAATACAATTAGGACTTTAAAGAGGAATTTTGTGTATGTGCTAATTATTATTACTATGGGGAAAAAAAGTAAGAGAATATAGCTAGACCTCTATTTTAGCCCGCAGTCCATTAGACATAAATTTCCGAGCGTCTTACCTTGGGTGGTCGAAGACAAGGTGCCTGTAGGAACAAGAGGACAGGTAAGGTGATAGAACTGGAGATGGAAGGAAAAAGCATGGTTTATATAGGATTCCACAGGTGACAATAAGTGTTACTTGGGTTACCAATTCAGGGATCAAGTGCACGATTTGGTGACAAGCTCAAGTTTCTTACCGAACTAATCAACCTCCTATTTGTACCTGGATGGAATACACATCGACCAATTCTAAGGCAGATCATAAGAATTGTCAATTGTCATCTAAGATTTGTCCACATTAATTATTATGATGAGTAATCTTGAGTTGATTACTTCGTATTTCTTCCTATACTCTATATATAGTGTGTATATATGTAGTGCATACAGTATGCATTGTGTCATGTACTATGCTTATGCTTAATATTTTAATTTAATCTTGGGCGTTGGATATTGTCATTTATTGGCCTTATCTTGAATCTTAATCCAGTTGTCTTTTTTGTTTTTCAAATCTGGCCTATGGAGATATATTAGGATTTGACATTTTTATTCTATATTTTATATTTATTTTTTTTGTTTTATTTTTAGGTCATATTTTAGCTCAAGAGCATAAAGGGGCTCACAACAGTAAAGTAAGAGATACGCTGGTAGATGAAAGAAAAGCATACATGTTTTATGCATGTCGTGTATACCGGTATAGGGTTTTCTACATTAACCTATGGCTAGCTCACATCTGGTTACTTCTTAGAGTAAGCGTCTTCCCTGTTTGCACGGTTAGCAACAGCAACAACACAGTGTAATGTGTCATCCAGTGATATTAAAATGCACAGCTCACAAAAAGTTAGGGATATTTGGCTTTCGGGTGAAATTTATGGAAAACGTAAAAAGTTCCCGCTACAGGGATATTATATAATCTCAAACAATTTATTGAAACAAAAGCCGACAACAGTGGTAAAAAATGTCAGTGTCCCAATAACTTGTCATGTGGCCTTAAGCATCAATTACATCTTGACAACGATGAGGCCTGGCATCCCACTCTTCTTGAAAGGTGGCCCACAGGTCATTGAAGTTTTGGGGTATAGAGTTACGAGCCTCTACAAGGCGACTCAGCTGATTCCATAGGTTTTCAATGGGATTCAGGTCTGAGGAAAGTTTAGGCTGCTTCATTTGAGGTCCCCCAGTTTCCAGCAGCCGTTCCCCAATGATGCGACCTCGATGAGCTGGCGCATTGTACTCCATGAAGATGAAATTAGGCCTATGTTGTTCCTGTAGAGGCACAATGCCTGGATTAATGATGTTATTCAAGTAGTATGGGCTTGTCACTGTACCATTTACAAAGTATAGAGCAGTTCTGTATTGACTAGACACACCTGTCCACACTGTAACAGCACCACCACTACTAAAGGCTCTTCTTGTGACAACAGTGGCTGACGCATAGCACTCTTGTTGACGTCCTCAACATCGTTGGAGACCATTATTTCTGCTCAGCATGAATCGACTTTTATCAGTGAACAGCACTGGCCCACTGGTCCCTCATCCAGCGTAGATGCTCCCTGGCCCATGCAAGGCGATGGCGCTTGTGCCTGTGTGTGGTCCGGTACCCGTGCAGGTTGTCTAGCACACAGACCATGCTAATGTAAATAGTTTGGAATGGTCTGATGTGGCCTTTTCCAGGCCTAATCTGCAATGTTTGTGATGTTGGTTCTCGGCAACCACTTACTTTTAACTTATAAATGACAGACCGCTGAAATCAACTCACCTGTCTCTACTTTATTCTGCTGTTAGTATGGGCAGCATAAAGGTGATGACAGGTTCCCTTTAAACATGCACTATGTGTGAAGTTTTGCTTAATTACAAGATATGTAAAATAACATGTCTTCGAGATTTATGAAGAAAACAGCAACCCACCCCTTACAGAGTAATAATCCCCCCCAAAATCCCCCTCCCTCCCCCCACCCCACATTCCATTGACAGCTGCTAAGTCCACATATATCATCATTCAATCTCATAAATGTCAGCCACTTGTCCCATAGCTTTTCATATTTGAGGGGACAACCTCTTTCTAAGAATATACCCTTCTCGTATACGAGCATGGTATTAACTTTATTTACATATTCCCCTATTGTCGGTCCAATAGCCTGGATCCAGTGTTGAGCTATTAACTTTCTTGCAACATGACGTCCCACAGCCACTTTAACCATACTCTCTGTATTTATTTTGGACACATAGCCCAGAATGTACAACTTAGGGTCCAAAGGAATGTTAATTGAAAAAGCCCTCTGTATAAGGTTAATCCCATCCTTCCAGTACTCATCTAGAGCAGTACATTTCCACAACATATGTATCAGATCTGTTGGTTCTAATGAACACCTAGGACATCTGGCATCTGTTCTGATACCAATTCTATATAAAAATACTGGTGTTTTATATACCCGATGAATAATAAATAGTTGTGAGAGCTTTCCACCTTCACTTAGGGATGACAGCGGTACTGATTCTAATACGTCAGACCATTGTTCTTTCGTAATTTCACCAATATCCTTTTCCCACTTGCGCATTCTGGACAACAGCCAATTCTTCAAATATTTATCAAGCAATAGTCTATATACCAAAGATATTAGACCCCTTCTGATCCTACCAGAAACTACCAGACCTATCTTTACGACATGAGGTGAAGCATCCTCAGATGGTCGCTCGGCCCCACCAAAATCAGCAGGTTTGGCCGTCATTCATCTAATGTGTGTATAAATAAATCAGCTTCCTGTAGAGTATAAGAGAACTTTAGATTCATCCATATTCAGGACCTTCTTGCATTACTCCTTCTACAGCTCCATAGATCAGCTGCTGGTGATCACATTAGCTGGAGCTGCCATGTCATTTGAGCTCAACTTTCTTTATTTCTTTAGTTCTTTTTTTATTTTTTATCTATCTATTTTTTATTTTTATCTATCTATCTATCTATCTTATATCTATCTATCTCCTATCTATCTATGTATCTCCTATCTATCTATCTATCTATCTATCTATCTATCTATCTATCTCATATCTATCTATCTATCTATCTATCTCATATCTATCTATATATCTGCAAATCTATCTACAAATTGCACCTACGCTGGTATTATACGCCATTGCGCCTCTCACGTATCTAAACTGCCTCTCCTCAGTGTTGGAGGGGATGTGGTGGTATAGGGGTGACCTCCAACCAGAATTGGCCCTATTGCTATTGGGTATCAACAGATTTCCGCCCCCTTGCAGAATCATTGCTTACCATGTCTTACATGCAGCGAGGCTTCTCATAGCGATTTGGCACCCAAGGCAACCACCCCTCCTCATGCTACGCCACTGTATATTACCGTGTCTTCTTAGGTAGCCTTGAGTTTCTTCAGACACCTGGGTGCGAATGCTAGTTCTGCATCCCCTGTATCCCTGACAGTCTCCCTATAGTCTTTTGCTAATATCCACTCATTTCTCACCTTCCGTTCAACCCTATCAATTCATAACAAAAAGCAACACCTGTAAACCAAATACAGTTTGGTCATATTAATTCTAATGGACCTAGGTGACAACTAGTGAAGAAATATCCCCCAATATATGTTTCAGGGACGGCAGCATCAGGCAAGCTTATCCCATTCACTATTTCCGCAGGGACAAAGTTACCAAGTGCTTCTATCATTACTCCCTCAGGTTTTGATTCCCTTTCAATATGCAGACCTCTGAAAAACATATACACCCCGAGGTAGTAAAAAAGCTTATACGACCTTCATTGTGATATTTTTTTCAGTAAATTATAAAAATGAATTTATAACAAAAAATTTTAAAGCAGCCCCAGCGATCACAAGAACAGGGGGTCTGCAAGTGCCAGTAAATTGCCACATGGAGCATGTGTGCATCCTCTGCTGCTTTCACTTCTGTGGGATTGCCGAGTACAGTGCTCGCAGGAGCTTCACAGAAGTGAATGGGACGGAGGACCCACATGCACACTACTGGTCCACTCTCATCCGGCAGTTCGCCGGCACTTGTGTACTCCCATTCTCATGGTCACAGGGGTCAGACCCCTAGCAAGCAAACACTTATCCCCTATCCTGTGGAGAGAGGATAAGTGTTATTACAGAAAAAAAGCCCTTTAAGCCTTTTTGACTTCACTGCAAAGTAATTTTGTTTCACTGGAAAACCCTTTAGGCTAATTTAGGCTGGATTATCAAATGAGGAACATATTAAAAAATTATCCCCTCTATAACACTATTACAAATATCCGCCAACAAATGTCTCATGTATATAGCAGGTATACAGGTATTTTAGCTATCCCCTGCCATTCCAAAGCTTTCCAGTTCCCCGCTGCTCTCTACTTTCTTCTTCCATCTCGACATGCAGGAAGTGTCTCGATATGCACCTAACCAATGGCTGAGGTGTCATCTTAAGACCTTTCCTCATAACAGCATTAAGGGGCTGTGGGGAATCGGGTGGTTTGGTGGGTGATTATCTCTTCCAATTATTAACCCTCTCTCATACGTTGCAAAGTATTTTTGTTTCAATGAAAAAAACCTTTAAAAAATTTTGTTATAAATTAATTTTTAGAATTGACTGAAAAAAATATCCTGGACAATCCCTAATTTAATTAAAAATTTACTCATTATGACAATGAAGGTCGTATAAGCTTTTTTACTACCTCAGGGTGTATATGTTTTTCAGAGGTCTGCACACTGAAAGGGAATCAAAGCCTAAGAGAGTAATAGTAGAAGCACTTGGTAACTTTGTCCCTGTGGAAATAATGAATAGGATAAGTTTGCCTGATGCTGCCGTTCCTGAAACATATTACGGGATATTTCTTCATTAGTTGTCACCTAGGTCCATTATAATTAATATGATGGGTACAGTGGCCAGCACAGAACTGTATTTGGTTTACTGGTGTTGCTTTTTGTTATACGTGATATTAACAAATTCAATGAATTGGTAGGTTTGAACAGAAGGTGAGGATGGAGTGGACGACTGCCAGGATGTGAACTGGATATTGGCAAAAGACTGTAGGGAGACTGTCAGGGGATACAGGGGATGCAGAAGTAGCATTTGCACCCAGGTGTCTGAAGTAACCACCTAAGAAGACATGGTAATATACAGTGGTGTAGCATGAGGAGGGGCGGCTGCCTTCAGTGCCAAATTGCAAGGGAGCTTCATCCGCATCTCTCCTCAGGCGATGGCGAGGCACAGGAGCCAGTGTCCCCCATCCCCATCAATCATTTTTGTTTGCAGTTTTTCATTGAAACAAAAGTGCTTTGCAACGTATGAGAGAGGATTAAGAGCAAGTAGAGATAATCACCCCCAACCACCCTGATTCCAAGCAGCCCCTTAATGTTTTTATAAGGAAAGTCCTCAAAATGTCACACCTCAGGCATTGATTAGGTGCATTTCGAGGCACTTCCTGCATGTTGAGATCGAAGAAGAATGTAAAGAGCAGCGGTGAATTGGAAAGCTTTGGCAGTTGCAGGGGATTGCTGAAGGTGAGTATCTCTTTTTCTTAGGTTTGTAAAGGGGTTGTGCCACTAACAACACTTATTCCCTATCCGCAGGACAGCTAGGTGTCTGACTGCTGGGAACCCCAGCGATCACAAGAACAGGGGGTCTGCAAGTGCCAGTAAATTGCCACATGGAGCATGTGTGCATCCTCTGCTGCTTTCACTTCTGTGGGATTGCCGAGTACAGTGCTCGCAGGAGCTTCACAGAAGTGAATGGGACGGAGGACCCACATGCACACTACTGGTCCAGCAGTTCGCCGGCACTTGTGTACTCCCATTCTCATGGTCGCAGGGGTCAGACCCCTAGCAAGCAAACACTTATCCCCTATCCTGTGGAGAGAGGATAAGTGTTATTACAGAAAAAAGCCCTTTAAGCCTTTTTGACTTCACTGCAAAGTAATTTTGTTTCACTGGAAAACCCTTTAGGCTAATTTAGGCTGGATTATCAAATGAGGAATATATTAAAAAATGATCCCCTCTATAACACTATTACAAATATCCGCCAACAAATGTCTCATAGCCAACTTTAGATTTGGACTGTGAATGCAAAATCAATATATTAGCAGAATTTTTAAAAAAATGCAAAAAAGAAAAACAATGAAAAACAAATACATCGCTGGATGACATTTTATAGCAGTAAATGAGATCATCATTACCATTTTGCCCGCTATTTTGTTACTTTAGCCTTGGTGATACACAATGTCATGAACTCTTCCATGCCTGATTTTATGCTTGAGTTTATAGTCTTTAAAGGGAATCTGTCACCTCCTAGGCCCCTATAAAGTACATAAACATGCCCATAGCACATGTTGTAACAACAGTAATGTTACCTTTGGCGCATTCCTCTGTGTTTTAGAAGTCCCAAAAACGGAGTTTGAAATATATGCAAATGAATCGCCGCAAGTGCCCGGAGGCGACGTTTAGTGCCTTGGAGCCCGGGCTCCAGTCCTTTTTTACATAAAATCTCCGCCCCCACTACTGCCTCTGCCCGCGCTGCACCTCATTCGGGTCCTCCTTCTTAGCAGGCAAGATCCCGCGTCTCTCGCCGGGACGGGACATGCGATGCCCATTTTGGGCACGGCATTGCCGAACTCAGTGCGCATGCGCCAGTCCAACGGCGCAAAATCCAAACCAAAATGGGCATTGCAGTGTGCATGCCCCATCCCGGCGAGAGACTGCGCAGGCGCGGGATCTTGCCAGCTAAGAAGGAGGACCCGAATGAGGTGCAGGGCGGGCGGAGGCAGTAGCGGGGGCGGAGATTTTATGTAAAAAAGGACTGGAGCCCGGGCTCCAAGGCACTAAACGCCGCCTCCAGGCACTTGCGGCGATTCATTTGCATATATTTCAAACTCCGTTTTTGGGACTTCTAAAACACAGAGGAATGCGCCAAAGGTATCATTACTGTTGTTACAACATGTGCTATGGGCATGTTTATGTACTTTATAGGGGCCTAGGAGGTGACAGACTCCCTTTAAGTTGAAGTCCTGTCAAGGCTTCATAAATCACTCAAAATACCTGGAAAAATTATCACTTATTATAAAGAGAGCAAGTATTATAACGAATTATAAGACTGTAGGCCAGGGATCCGTAACCTCCGGCACTCCAGCTGCTCTGAAACTACAACTCCCAGTACGTTCCATTCACTTCTTTGGGAGTTCTGAGAACAGGCAAGCAAGTGTGAATGCTGGGAGTCGTAGTTTCATCGTAGCTGGAGTGTTGGTGTAAGCTATAATAATCACACTAGTTTGGGAGAAGAACAGAAAAAAAACTTAATAAATCAGAGGTGTTGGAAATTTGTCCTATTCTGAACACCATACTTCTCAATGTTTTTGCAGATCGATGACAAGACATAGGTCATATACTAGTGGTCAGCAAATGGAGAGCAAATTTCTTGAAATTAATTTTTAAGTCTTATTTGATTCTGGTAAATTCAATTCTTCCCCAAATCGATATTGCTAAAACTGGCCTGAAAATTGGTGTATGTACTCTGAGATCCTAGGACTCATATTTTTTTTCTCTCTCTCTTTTTTATAAATTTTTCTCTCTCTCTGCCTTTCAATATACCCTGCTGGTGACTCTGGAAAATATTTAACTGTCGAAAATTTGCAACAAGTTCTTGGAAACAAAAAGTCACTGCTGTGCAACATCTGCTGCAAAATATGCGCTGCCGGTGAGGCCAGGAAAATACATTTATTTGTACACTTATTAAATGTAGAAACTTTGCCACCGGGTTTTGGGAAAGAAGGGAGTAATTAAGCAATTTGCTACAGGTTCTTGGAAAAATGGGGCAGGTATTTTAGCTATCCCCTGCCATTCCAAAGCTTTCCAGTTCCCCGTTGCTCTCTACTTTCTTCTTCCATCTCGACATGCAGGAAGTGTCTCGATATGCACCTAACCAATGGCTGAGGTGTCATTTTAAGACCTTTCCTCATAACGGCATTAAGGGGCTGTGGGGAATCGGGGTGGTTTGGTGGGTGATTATCTCTTCTAGTTCTTAACCCTCTCTCATACATTGCAAAGTATTTTTGTTTCAATGAAAAAAACCTTTAAAAAATTTTGTTATAAATTAATTTTTAGAATTGACTGAAAAAAATATCCTGGACAATCCCTTTAAAAATGTACTCATTATGACAATGAAGGTCGTTAAGCTTTTTTACTACCTCAGGGTGTATATGTTTTTCAGAGGTCTGCACACTGAAAGGGAATCAAAGCCTGAGAGAGTAATAGTAGAAGCACTTGGTAACTTTGTCCCTGTGGAAATAGTGTATAGGATAAGTTTGCCTGATGCTGCCGTTCCTGAAACATATTACGGGATATTTCTTCATTAGTTGTCACCTAGGTCCATTATAATTAATATGATGGGTACAGTGGCCAGCACAGAACTGTATTTGGTTTACTGGTGTTGCTTTTTGTTATACGTGATATTAACAAATTCAATGAATTGGTAGGTTTGAACAGAAGGTGAGGATGGAGTGGACGACTGCCAGGATGTGAACTGGATATTGGCAAAAGACTGTAGGGAGACTGTCAGGGGATACAGGGGATGCAGAAGTAGCATTTGCACCCAGGTGTCTGAAGTAACCACCTAAGAAGACATGGTAATATACAGTGGTGTAGCATGAGGAGGGGCGGCTGCCTTCAGTGCCAAATTGCAAGGGAGCTTCATCCGCATCTCTCCTCAGGCGATGGCGAGGCACAGGAGCCAGTGTCCCCCATCCCCATCAATCACTTTTGTAGGCCACTACGCCTGAGGCCTATGGCAGTGGAACGATCCAGGCTGTTGTACTGACATAATTGCAACCGACTGTGCCGGAATGCATATAATGAAGGCTACAAGCCAGAAGAGGCCTGTGGCCTGCATCACGGATGGTGGCATACAGTGGGAGTCAGATGAGTATTTTGTATTGTTTTTATTTGTCAGCACTACTGGTTCATTATATTCAGGGCACTACGGGGGGGGGGGGGCATAATATCTATTAAAGGGAGTCTTTCACCAATATAACTAAGAGCACTGCCCCACAGAAGATTGCAGACGCATCCCAGACATACCTGTGTGCACTTTGTGTCTGTATTCCATGTCCAGGAAAAGCACCTTTATTCTGCTGGAAAACAGCTCCCAAGTGCCCAGCTCTGCTGCTCCAAGTGCTCAAAACAAACCAGACTGAAGGGGGCGGGGGCTGCTTTAGCTGCTCATATCTTGGGATCGGTAGCAAATAGAAAAACGACCTTGTTTGAGGGCTGACATTTCAAGCTTTCAAATGATACCAAAACCATATTTTCCAGCAGAATAAAAGTGCTTTTCCTGGACATGTAATACAGACACACAGCGCACACAGGTATGTCTGGGATGTGTCTGCAATCTTCTATGGGGCAGTGCTCTTAGTTATATAGATGAAAAACAGGTGAAAGACTTTAAGGTCAATACAGGGCTATTACATCTACTAAAGGCACTAGGTTGGGCATTATATCTACTGAGGGCACTACATGGGCTATTATAACTACTGTGGGCATTATAAATACTGGAGGCACCACAGGGGGCTGTTATACCTACAGAGGGCACTAGGGGGTATTATAAATACTGAGTGCACTACAGGGTGCATTATAACTACTGGTGGTGCTGCAGGGGCATTATAAATATGGGGGCACTGCATAGGGGCACTATACCATTTGGGGACATGACAGGAGAGAGGAAGGGGGTTCTCTTTAAGCTATCTCACAGATCATGTGCATAAAGGTATTCAATGGTGGCCAACAAATACAGCATCAGCTGTGATATACCCACCCACAAAACATGCATCGGGTTGCGAGTGAGATCTGCAAGTAATACCTGCACATCCCTTTCCCAAACTAGTTTCTAAAGGTGTTGTTTATGGCAGCTAGCACTGTGATCCTGGTGATATATTTAAGTCCTACATTGTCAGCTTTAAACCAAAACTCATAAGAGTATCATATCTCTGGCTGCTATACAGCCTGAGAAAGAGCAGGTTAAAGCAGCTTTCCCCCTCAGCCATCTATGGTCTTAGCCAGTGTGAAGGAGGGGCTGGGAGGGATGTGCTGACCGGCAGAAGGGAGAGGAGAAACATATATATCCTCCTCTCTCTGTGTAACTACTGTACATGCCCCTACTGTACAACCCATACATTATTTATGCCACGTGGGTAGGAAGCTGTGGTTTTCTTTTCGTCATGGGATGTGGAGCAAGATGGATCTGTCATCACCCACAATGCAAGTCAATGGGGACGAATCCGTTTAACTCTGACACAATCTGACACAATAGAAAACGGATCCATCCCCCATTGACTTTCAGTGGAGTTCATGACGGATCCGTCTTGGGTATGTTAAAGATAATACAACCGGATCCGTTCATAACAGATGCAGATGGTTGTATTATCAGTAACAGAATAGTTTTTGCTGAGCCCTGCCGGATCCAGCAAAAACGCTGGTGTGAAAGTAGCCTTACCTGGTGCCCTCCTTTTTCATCATTTCATCTGCTGATCTGCCCATTCCCAGGCTCCTCTTCTCTGACTACCTCATGCATCCTGTGCATTTGGTAGTACGAGACACTTCCTGCTGCCTTCGGATTGGTCGGCATTGCTCACGTGTAGCCAATCCAAGGGCTGGGCTAGACTAGCAGGGATTGTCTTGGACTACCGATACACAGTATGCATCAAGTAGCTTGAGATACAGTGCGGCCATCTTGGATGACAGAAGAGGAACCCAGGAATTGTCAGAACTGCAGCTGAAAAGATGAAAAGGAGGGCACCAGGTAAGTGATATGTTCCTTCCCCAGTTAATGTGATTTTTTTAAAATCGGAGGGCCACATTAAAGAGGAGGGCACCAGGTATTTTAGCTATGCATTATGCATTTATTGTGATATGTTATTGTTAAGGGTCATATTAAACATAAAATTGAAATACTAGGTTGCGGTCTTATGCTCATCCTGACAGTAAGATGTTACCAGAGTGTAAAAGGCCTTCAGCTCTGGATGATCTTGATGCTGCTGTATATTGAGGTCGGTTTAAGATCTAGCGTTACAGACATTACTTATTCATTGAAGACGCTCCTCATCTGAAACACATCTTTCCTTCCTCTGCAATTAGATGATCTGAAATAACTAATTGTTGTTCTCATTATCTACAAACAAGGCCTGAGGAGGAGGAACCCTCCATTGTTATCTATTGTGTCTTCTTTTTTCTCAAAGATTCTTTTCAAGAAGTAATCGCCTCCTCAGCAGACAATGACAGATCCTATTAACATCTCAGGTGTGGTTGACTTTGTATAAGTAATTGGGAGGGGGGGGGGGTAAGTTGTATATCCAACGCAACAACCCTAGATATTTACTATCAAACATAGAAGGCTTGGGCATGTCTTATGCTTTGTACCTCAGTAGGTAAAGGTGCCTTTACACGATACGATTGAGCGACAAACAAGTCATTTCTTGGTGTAGTGGACTTTTCAACAATGACCCTTTAGATGCAACGATTATCGTTCAAAAAATCATAATTTCGATCACATATTCCATCATTTGTAAAGCAGACTGTTGCATTTACACAAAGCGAAATTTAAGTGGCGTTCCTGTTTACACGTATTAAATCGTTGATTTTAGTGCCCACACAAATAATTGAACCAAATGAGAAATCTACCGATTGTCCGTCACTAAATACATTGAAAGTCAATGGGTGACAGATCCGTTTTTTTAGGCTCCTAAAAAAACGTATTTGTCACCATCAACTTACATTGTTTTCAGTTTCCGTGTTTATGACCGGACACAAAACCGCAGTTATGGTTAATGGGGCTGGACAGAGACTTACAAACGTCCGGCAATGCCGGAATGCAGAGGGATCCGTCCGGCTGTTCCCTGCCGGAACAGCCATCCAGATCTCAAGTGCTAGTGTGGAACCTTAGCCTTACTATCAAGCTTAACTACGTGCTATGTTTCAAGTAAATGCAGATCTTTGTAAGAATCGGTGACCATGTGGCAACTGTGGACATAAACTATCCCAAAGGGACCCTTCGCTAAGTAGAGTCGCAAGTATCATTGGCATGCTAATTATACCCACATAGCTATGGCGGGTCAAGATAACTCTGGAAACAGGTAGTGATAGAACAGACACCCCCGGAGGTGCAGGTTATTGTATAGAGTGGATGTTGTACCATCAGGAAGGGGATGCTGTAGTAAGGGGGTGGCACTATGCGTACTTTGAAACTGTTTTGTTATTGCTCTGTTCAGTTGCTCATGTATGTGAGCAACGATCAAGCTGTGTACCTCTTCTGGAGACTGTAACCAAGACACTTATGTACCACTTAAAGATAAAAAGAGTGCTGTGCCTGTAAGTGAGCAATTAATTATTTCAACGTGGTGTCGTACCCCAAACCTTACAATCATTTACTGCACTGCTTTCACCATCCAGATCCACTGGTGGGCCCCTTAGCAGCTGCTACTCTAGTAGTAGTTACACCCTTCATGTATATGACATGTTGTATTTAGTACTTGCACAGAGACCCTAGTCAGGGGTGTAACTACCATAGCGGCAGACCATGTGACTGCTATTGGGCCCAGGGCAAGAGAGGGCCCAGTCTTAGTTGGGATCATCTCCTCTTCTACTGGAGGTGAAAACTTGATCAGGACTCTACCCTCTAAAGGAACATCTTTAAGCAAATAAGGCAGTGGAAAAATGTCCCAAGGGTAATTGAAAAGGGTTTAGGCGGAAACTCTTCTGTTATGTGTGGGGGGTCTGTTTGATTCTTGCTATGGGGCCCTTACTTCTCTGTGTACGCCACTGACCCTAGTAATAGTATATATCGTTGGTTGTATTGAAAGAACGGCGCTATGAATAAGAATGATCCTATGGGGAATTGACAGAAGACTTTATTGATGGAATTCAACGCGTTTCGGGATCTTACTGATCCTTTTGTAAGGTAAGACACATATACAGACACACATGATGAAGGGATCAGTACGATCCCGAAACACATTGTATTCCAACAATAAAGTCTTCTTTCAAGCTGCCATTGGATCGTTCTTCCTCATAGCACTGCCAGAAGGTCCAGTTCTTTCAGTGCTACAACCATCTGTATACTCTGGTTGCCTCGGTTCCGGTAGGATAGCATGTCGGAAGAACCTCTCGCAACTTCTACTCAGCTGTTGTGCGCTCACCACAACAGCGATAGGTGAGTGACCATTCTGTGTGTCACTGCCCACTCTACACAGCGGTCCTGCCTATAGCACTCTCCTCAAGTGCAATAGTATATATAGTACTATACCTACTAAGTCTTCTTTCTGCAGACCTTTGGAATGAGCCATAGAGACAGACCCATGCTGTGACTGCAAGGCTACACTAAAGAGAGTGTACTAAACACAAAACCATAAAATATGATAACTTCCAAAAATAGTAAAAGTAGTAAAACTTTCAAAAGTACTTAAAAATTGTTAACTTGAATGAGATCTGGAGATGCAGCCGCTGTCAAGTCGTGGACAGCCCCCATAATGTCACATAAATTTGCAGAGTTACAGATGTCATAGGACCTATAGAGGGTGCATCTGCCATGTCTGCTGACATACCGCCCACCCTGTCCCCTGTCTCTGATGACAAATGGTCTCTATTTACAACAGACCTGTCGCTTTCCCCATTTGGGATACTTCACCCCTTGTAGCTATGGCAATGGCTGCAAAATAATGTAAGGGGACCCTGGTCACTTTCAGCTTAGGCCTCCGCTCAGCTGTGGAGCCCGGGGAAATGCAGGGGACAAGCATGTGCTGAGGGATGCTTTCTTTAGGAGCTTGTGACATGCAATCAAAGGATAAATTCACTCCTTCAGGATTTCTTGAAGATTTGTGTTGCGGATGCAAGTCTGTGGGATCTTCCAATCCCCATTTGCTGGTGACACTGTTGGGGATTTATTCAAAATTGAAGGCATACTGAACCAGCATGGCTACCACAGCATCTTGCAGCGGCATGCTATTCCATCCGGTTTGCGTTTAGTTGGACCATCATTTATTTATCAACAGGACAATGACCCCAAACACTCCTCCAGGCTGTGTAAGGGCTATGTGGCCAAGAAGGAGAGAGATGGGGTGCTACGCCAGATGACCTGGCCTCCACAGTCACCAGACCTGAACCCAATGGAGATGGTTTGGGGTGAGCTGGACCGCAGAGTGAAGGCAAAAGGGCCAACAAGTGCTAAGCATCTCTGGGAACTCCTTCAAGACTGTTGGAATACCATTTCAGGTGACTACCTCTTGAAGCTCATCAAGAGAATGCCAAGAGTGTGCAAAGCAGTAATCAAAGCAAAAGGTGGCTACTTTGAAGAACCTAGAATATAAGACATATTTTCAGTTGTTTCACAATTTTTTGTTAAGTATATAATTCCACATGTGTTAATTCATAGTTTATGTTTATGTTTATTCATAGTGTAAATTATGTTTGACTCAAACAGTTTGAGGCAGTCCAACAAAATCCCGGACGATTTTCCAATTCCCCCCAGACATTTTTTTAATGTCCAAAAGTAGGACGTGTCCGGGAAAAAGAGGACGTCTGGTCACTCTAGTGCAAGGCAGCGTCTGCAGTGTGAAGCGATAATGAGGCAGGTTTAATAGTAGGACAAGTTCTTTACTTGGAGATAAGGTTTTCGGTATAGCATTCACCTTTCAAACTTTGCATGGACAAGCAGATCCTCCACAGTTTTGCAATTTCACAGTTCTCAAGCCTGAGTAGAATGGTAAGAGTAGAGTGGTGCAGGTGGTCGTAATGTGATGACATCATTGCTACTGCCTGTGCCAGGTCTCAGGCGGTGCAATGATCGCGCATGCCTGAGCCAAGCCATGACCGTCTGTCCAGAATCCAGAGAAGAGGACACTATGTGGGGGGACAGTATAATAGGGGTCCACTATAAGTACTAGGGGCACTACATGGGTACACTATAATACTGGGGGCACTCCAGAAGGCATTATACCTTTTGGTGGCACTACAGGGGACGTTATACTTACTCAGAGCGCTACAGGAGGCATTGTAACTAATGGGGGCACTATACCTACTTAGGGTACTATAAGGGGGGCATTATAACTACTAGGAGCATTAAAGCGGGAAAATAAATACCGGGGCCATTGTAATTACTGGAGTTATACAGGGGTCCATTATAATTATTGGGGGCACTATAGGTAGTATTATATCTACTGGGGGTACCAGAGGGGACACAGGAGGCTCTACAAGTGGCATCATGAAGGGGCCTTCTTACTACTGGGGACACTTTAGGTGGCCTTTTGCTATTGAGGGCACTTTGGGGAGCTTTATCACTGCTCAGGGCATTATTATTATTGACCATAATATGGAGGGCATCACTACTGATTGGTGCACTCTCCGGCACAATTCTCTTCAGCTGTCCAGACACTTTAAATGTTTTCTCCACTTTTTTCTTATATGGAACAGTAGATGATCTATCCTTTGGAGAATTCAACAATAACTGATTGGTGCCGATCAGGTGTTTGAGAAGGCAAACGGCGCTCGCAGCTGCCTTTTCGGTGTTTCCCGAAGGCCAGTGATGTCACAACGATTTTACTGGCCTGGGCACGGCTCAGTCTCATTGAAGTGGATGGGGCTGAGCTACTCCCAGGCCAGTGAAATAGTTGTGACATCACTGACCTGCGGGAAACAGCGAGAAGGCTTTGGCGCTACTGCCAGAACCCCCGCCGATCAGATGCTGATGATCTATCCAAAGGATGGATCATCAGTAATAAAAACATGCAGAACTCCTCTAAATTAATGTTGGCCAAACTTGCCGATTTTAAGTGCATTTGGGTATTCCAATCTTTCCATGAAGACAGATGTCAGGGGAAAGACGGATTGGGCTGTTGGATTTCAGCATGCCCAGTCCTTTTGTCCTCAGGGAAGATAAGCCACCGTCAAAGGTGCCTGACAGCAACTTTTGCCCCCTTCTCACCATCTAGAACACATGAATACTTGACTAAGCTGGGTGCGAATGTGTATGGGGGTGTCAGGAAGGATAGCTATCAGCTGAGCGAGTATTCAGCCAACAGCTAACTGAAGTGCGTGGCTGGCCTTTATGCTTGTGGTTAATACATGGCACGGATCTGTGATATCCTAAGCTCCACTTTATCTTGTTACACCACAAAATTGACAGATGTCACATCGGAGAAAACAAGGTGTGAGATGAGTCACTTTCTCTCACGCTTGAAGACCCTGAGTGTGATCACTGGCAAATTAACATCATGGCTACTTTTAGAATATAGTCATAGTATTACAAGTGGCATATTGAAAGTAAAACATGCAATAGATGGGAAACTTGTTGGCATTTCATATATATATATTCATATATATATATATATATATATATATATATATATATATATATATAATTGGGGACCATCAATACAGTCTAAATATATATATATATATATATATATATATATATATATATATATATATAATAAATAAAATACTATAAAAAGTATATATATATATATATATATATATATATATATATATATATATATATATATATACCTTTTATAGTATTTTTTTTTTAGCAATGACGGGTTAGAAGACCAGCCCCACGATGTGCTTATGTGTAGAATTGCATGTAGAACAGAATCCTCTGCAATTATAACCTTCCACACCTTCCTATATTTCATTCCACAATATTCAAACTTTTTGTAATTTGTTTACACATCCATAACAATCTCCTAGCATTACGCTATTAGCAATCCATCACATATCGAAGCCACTGAACACTATGCAGCCTTGAGCTGTCAGGGCATGATGAGAGTTGTAGTTTTGCAATAGCTGGAGAGCCATAGGTTGGGGAACACATAGCTAAAGTCCAGAGCTGTCCACCTACCATGTGCTATTTATAATACTGGTGTCTTCTTATGTGACAGAGGAGCCTTGTGGCCTGACCTGGGTGAGACTGCTATTAGTATTACTATTATATTATATATAATATATATATACTATTATTACTGCCCCTGAGGCTAAAGAGATAAAGAGTATTGTGTCTGACTGGGTTTCCTTGGGCTCACCAGAGGAAATTATTCTTGAGACCCAACCCCTATATTATCAATAAAGTCTAATGGGTTTTGAATTAAAGAAGTAGACCCTAGTGGCAAGAGATTAGCTCCAAAAGTAGCTCCAAATAGGTCTTTTCTCCTGGACTTTCGGGCCACTATGGTATCAGAGGCTGAACCCGAAACACATTGGAGAGGATCCTCTGGTGAACCAGTCCAAGACTGAATTTATTGTAAAGGTTTGTTTCAATTACTGCTCGACTCTCTAAGGATATTCCTGTTCCTGCAACTGCACCCCTCAATAAAATACAAGAAAAACTGAATCCAAAACCTGATTTTTATTGATAGCATTGTGTTCACATCGTTCTTTTAGCGCATCAACATTTGGTATCGTCAGCGTGTGGATTTACAAAAGGTGTAATAGTAGAAAGAGCCGGCAATGCGTTATCAATATAAAAAATATATAAATAAATAGGTGGAGGCGTTATTATCACATCTCTGAGTTAAACTGCTGAGGATCCCGAAGTCGGTGGCAGAAGAGGAAAGTGACACTGAATTTTGCTTGTAGATCTCGGAGAAGAATTCTACGCCCCTTTCGACTGGGTGAACTTATATTTCGTTGACTCTGGTTCCATCAACATTTCAGTTTAACAAAATAAAAGGAGGGAAGGTGATATTTCTAGGATCATCCATTAAGAGGTTTACTTAAGCCTTGACCAAAGCTTGGAATTCTGCAAAAATGAAAAAAAAAAGCATAAATAAAAAAAAGCTGTAAAAAATATACTATCCTTATTATGAGAATGCGGATCGCCCATCATTCTGCAAGCCAAGGAAGCCTGCAGCATCTAGGAGGAAATTGAATGAAGATTAACATTGAAATCTATGAAAATGATGGACACAGCTAAAGAAGCATCCTGTATCCATAAATGACAAACTCCTTTAAGAGGATCCCCTATATATTGCAGGGTGTGTCTTTTAGTGTAGTGAGAAATTATAAAAGCTAGACCTAAAAACGTATAAATTAGAATATCAATATTTCAAATGCTGCCCCAGAAGGACTATGGCTTAGGCATTTCCTCTAACCACTATGTAATGCTATTCTACTGAATAATTAATATATTGTAATTCAGAACCATTCATATATGAAAGACTCTGCCATATTTACCTTCAACTCCGATTTTGCCGTCACCGTCTGAGTCACCAGCTGACAGAAAGATCTTGGTTTCAGAGTCGGTCAGTTCCCTGGCATCAGCGCGGAAGTTCTTCAGGAACAGCCTGGATGTGGGAAGAGTCACAATGTGGTAGAAGAACTTCATAGAAAAGCTGCTGATCTCATACCCACAGCCCCCAGATAACCAGACTCTGCATTTATGTCCATTCCCTGTCAATAATTTGACCTTTCCATCCCTATTAGGTGTCCGATTGGTGATGATGAATACTCACTTCAGCTCATCTTCTTCAATGTAGCCACTCTTGTCCTGGTCCAGGATTTCAAAGATTTTCTTGACTTCAGCCTGAGACTTGCTGCTCAGACCAGACTTGGCAAAGAAAGTTTTGAAGTTGAAAGAGTCCTTGGCTGAAAGGAAATAATCAGGGTATTTAGACATTTAGATAAATATTAGATAGATAGATAATAGATAGACAGAAGGATAGATAGATAGATTAGATAGATAGATAGATAAAGATCCTTGCTACATTGACTGAAATGTCACACATGGGCTAAATAAAGTCATCATTTTGGAGAGCTGCCTTATTTCTTTCACCAGGGAATTTGAAGTGCTGCCTCATTTTTTGGAACATAATTAGCAGGACATTGGCCTTGAGTCCTGATGAGTGATATCACCAACCAACTTGGAGCTGTGCTGCTTAGATAGATAGATAGATAGATAGATAGATAGATAGATAGATAGTTGAGATGATGTAGATAGATAGATGATAGATCAGGGGTCAGCAACCTCTGGCACTCCAGGTGTTGCGAAACTACATCTCCCATCATGCACACTTGTTTGGCTGTTCTCTGAACTCCCACAGAAGTGAAAGGAGCATGGTGGAAGTTGTAGTTTCACAACAGCTGGAGTGCCGAAGGTTGCTGATCCCTGTGATAGATGATAGATAGATAGATAGATAGATAATAGGTAGGTAGATAGATAGATAATAGGTAGGTAGATAGATATTAGATAGATAGATAGATAGATAGATAAGATAGATAGATAGTTGAGATGACCGAGATAGATAGAGTATTGGGAGAGATAGATAGATAGATAATAGATAGGTAGATAGATATTAGATAGATAGATAAGATAGATAGATAGATAGATAGATAGATAGATAGATAGATAGTTGAGATGACCGAGATAGATAGAGTGTTGGGAGAGATAGATAGATAGAGACTGGACTGTCTAGGGCCCACCAGTAAAATTTATTTTGGGGGTCCGCCATATGGATACATCCAAATATTACCTGCTCATATAGCAGCTGAACTTAGGCTGGTTGAGGTGCTATATACTGCCTATCTATATGTAGTGCAGTAAGTCTACTGTATTATGTGCCACCAGGGAATCCACCCTGTCATCCAGGGATTGGATGACAAGGGGCCTACCAGGGGATCCACCTGTACCCCTGTGAGCCAGTCCGAGTCTGGATAGATGGATATGTTTAAGCCAGTCACACTTCTTCTCTTTTACTATCTATAAATCTAGTTGTGAATTTTACCCTTAGCATTAGACATTTACCATCCGGTGATATAATTGTGTAAATTACAGCACAGATGTTTTCTGAAACCACAGCAAGTTATTTCCAGGCAGCGTGTAACTGCAGTTATCCTTTTCCCCACCAGGAGGCACTGTTACTCCTAACTTCTAACTTGACTTGATGTCCTAGATATATTATCTGGGGAGATGAGGAGTAATGATAGACCCAGGTGCTGATAGCAGATATAGTTTAGTACCTTCTGTGCATTTGAGGGCAGCAGAGATGTCAGCCTCACTGAGGATACCAGCAAAAGCCATCTTCTTATCTGCAAAGAGATAAATGATGAATGGGGAGTTTCAAGCATGCAACATGAAATGAGAGATTATACTGCAATGCAATGCACCAGTATCCATCATTGTAAGGCACTTCCGCAAAAACCTTGCATTGACAATGAGCCTCCGACTCACTGTGCATGGTCTACTACAGCACTCCTTGCAGTACAATCATCTGTTTACAATATACAGTAGATAACACAAATCGAACAATAGTTCAGTTACATAAACCATATAAAAGACCTAACACAAAAATAGCCTACAACATGGAAGAACGCCCCAAGCAATGAGGAGGAACCCCTTAAACAACACAAGATCTCTAGCTTTGGTTGGAACAGGTCTATGAGGAAACAATCCAGGTTGGAAATGAAGGAACGTGATGGTGTTGATCATTGTTGAGTATGGCAAATAACCATAGGGCGATGCTGAGGATTGCTGCTGGCCAATGTAAAGTTATTCCTTTGCAGTAACTGTAGTCCAAAAATCATAGGAGATGTCCTTCCAATCTGATCTTTTTCCTTGTAGGTCAATATAAGGATCAAGTCTTCTACTCTTCCACGCTGGACCAAGGTAGAATCCCAGGGGCTGAGAAAGCGGAGAGCATGTAACTCACCTTAGGTAACCTTCCCGGTGGAGGAAATCTGTGACTTGTGCTTGGCCCCTTTATGGGACGCTTCTTATATACCCTCCAGACACCACCCTCAGACCATATACAGTAGCACAGAAGACCCTGTCACCGAGCAATTCTTCCTAAGCTGGGCTACAAAAACTTGCTGGCTAATGAGTGGGTTATTTATACTCCACTTGGAATTTAAAGGATGGTTTGGTCAAGAATCTTATATCAGAATCTAGAGGGCTGGAGCCCACTCCTTTCACGGTGTTCGCTTTGCACAATATACAAGGGCATATAGTTAGGAACCACCGTCGGTGGAGCAGGGGGGAGCCAGAACCTCACACTGCGCAGTGCAGCCAGTGCCACCACTTGACGTGTCAGTGCTTTCTACGTTTCTTCATGTACTTATCTGAAGTCACAGTGCAAGTCTATGGCAGCTCTATTGCTTCTTGCAGCTTTCCCCATTATGCAAGTAGCAGATGGTCTACAACCTGTGGCTCCTCAGCTGTTGCAAAACGACATCTCGCAGCTGAAGCTGAGACAGACCATAGAGCAGGGATCAGCAACCTCTGGCACTCAGCTGTGGTGAAACTACGACACCCAGCATGCACAATTGCTTGCTCGTTCTCAGATCTCCCACGGAAGTGAATGGAGAATGCTGGGAGTCGTAGTTTCACAACAGCTGGAGTGCTGGAGGTTGCTGATCCCTGCCATAGAGTAAGGCTTCTTTCACCTCCGTTAGGACATCCGACAGGCTGTTCTGGCACTAAGCAGCCTGCCGGAAATCACAGGATCTGGCAATCTACTTCACTGCTGGATCTCCAGATCTCCAAAACACAGATGTAAACGCAGCCTAAAATACCCCAGAAGTAGAGAAAAGGGGATAAAAGTGTGGTTTTTAGTGCTGCTTTGCCGAATTTCACAAAAATTTTTTAATTCGTTATGAATTACTTCATCACGAATCACATTCCATTGTATGTAGCGGGTGCAATGATGGGGAACAGCGATCGCGCCACCCTCCCCACCCCCTCATTGAACCCCTCACCGCTGATCGCAGCATCTAGGGTTAATCAGGGGTAAAAAAAAAAAAAAAACATACTTGCCTCATACATTTGCTCGTGGAGAGGCCATCGTGGCCATCTTTATTGAAGAAACGGTGCAAAATATTGCGTGCGGTGATGTCACCACCTGATGTGAGATTTTGCGCTTTTTCTTCTATCAAGAAGGCCGCGATGGCCTCTCCGCGAGGTGAATATGTTTTTTTTTTTTTTTACCGCCGTTTCAGGAAAATTGATTCGTTATCACAAAATGCAAGGAAATTCGGCTTCGTGGCGAATCAAATTTTTCCTGAAATTTGTATCGAAGTCAGCTTTGTTCATTTCGATTTGCTCAACACTAATTATAATGTATGGATAACTTACCGCATGCGTAAAAATTGGATAATCTGCTGTGTATGAAGCAGCCCCACTGCCCCCTGGTGTCAGCACTCGGGGTACACAAGGTTTGACAGGTTGGATATTAACATGCCTGACCGTTCCTTCAGCTTGGAGATCAGCGGAGTCTACAGTGTCTGGCAGCTTCTTATCCTCCACTCGCATGCTAACAGGACTTCTCCTAAAAGTATGCAGACAGGAGCAATGTATTAGCATAAGATATGACCCTCTTAAAACTTTCGTATTGCTGGTATTATTACTCCGAGTTCAGTTCCATCCAAGTCAGTTCCATCCTCCGAGGCTGCAATACCAGGAACAGTCACTACTAAAAGTATGGAGCTGTGCTTGGTTCATAAAGAAGGAGAGTGGCACTTGCTGGCCCTTCAATCAGCTGATCAGTGGGGGTGCCAAGGATCGAATCTGACATTGATAGCCTATACTGAGGATAGGTCATCCGTTTATCTGTCCTAGAGAACCTCTTTCAAGGGAATGTGCCATCAGAAAATAACCCATTGCTTGCATCACATTTTTTATGTTAAAGGGGTATTCCCATCTCACAAATGTAGTTTGTATAGTTAGATATAGCCATACCAGTATTATTACTAATAGGATGTATTTATATAAAATGGACCGTTTAGAAGATTTTCCTATTTGTATATCCATTGTCCTACAGACATCAGTCAGGCCGTTGCCCCTGGTTACGGCCACCGTGGCCATGTAGTAGTGGTGGCCGGCTTGCTGTTGTTCAATTCCGCTCTGATGTAACTACTGTATTGTGAATGCACATTACATGAGCATGCAGAGACACATCTTAGGGTTGTAGCATTTTTGTCTGCTCTTCCAAAACACAGAGAAACCGATCCTGTTCCAAGATCAGTTCATCTCTATGGAGAGGATCCTTTATAAAATCTGCCTTTGGGACGGATCCTTACCATTGCGTTTTGGACTGGAAGCGTCCAAAAAGCAGACATCAAAGTACCCTATGATGTGTCTCCGCATGCTCATGCAATGTGCGTTCACAATACAGCAGTTACCTCAGAGCGAGATTGAACAACAGCAAGCCGGCCACCACTACTACATGGCCGCAGTGGTCGTAACTAGGGGCAACGGCCTGACTGATGTGTGTGGGGCAATGGATATACAAATAGTCAAATCTTCTAAACGGTACATTTTATATAAATACATTCTATTAGTAATAATACTGGTATGGCTATATCTAACTATACAAACTACATTTGTGAGATGGGAATACCCCTTTAAACTTATTTTAAATCCTGCAGTTTTCGCTCTGGCCCTTATGACTGCCCGTATTGCGGATCACAAATGGCGGGTGCAGAATATACGGGCACCAGCCGTGTGCACTCCATGATGCGGACCTATTGACTTGAGTGGGTCTATCTATCTATCTATCTATCTATCTATCTATCTATCTATCTATCTATATATCTATCCAGATTCCATGTCCATCCATAGATTTTTCTGCTTATGGTATATCTGGTCGTTGTATGGTCAGTTATTAGGGTGCTGTACATTATATTTATTGGGTGTGACTCTGTATTGCCCAGCTTAGAGGGAGCAGCACCCAGGTCCCTAACTTCCCCACTCACAATGGCTTACTGAGGACATTTGGGCATAGTCGAAAATGCTGCATCAAGTTCGGTGAAATGTTATTCTCTTAGATACAAATATACTAGAATCCACCTATAGACATACCATGGTGAGCGAGGCACACTGTGAAGGACCTAGCAAAAGCATTACACTATATGGACGTCATAGGGAAAGGGCCACCTACCTAGGATCCCCTAACCTTTCTCTGTTATTCAGAGTGGAGTAACACTGCAAAGAGTGTTTGCAAAATTCTGCCCTGGCAGCCTTGGTACAAGCACATAATGGGGTAAGCTTTACCACCCCTTACCAATGTAACTGCATGACACTCAGGATAGGTCATCAATATTATGCACTGGACAACCCTTTGAAGTTTGTTTACTGACTCCTATGTTGATTTTATCTGTTTATATGTTATCCATTTATTGAATGCATGTATGCAATATTAGCTACTGCCACTAGATGTCTCTGTAGTACCATAAACAGGAAAATTATATGACGCACTTAAAAAAAAAAAAAAAAGTGTGGCCACATGGCAGGCTGAAGAAGACCCCTGTACTGAGTGATTGCAGTACAGGGGTCCCCTTTGTGACTTGCCTAAGGTGACGGACCGCAAGGTGCAAGAGGACAGCATGTAAGGGGTTGTTCACACATCAGTTATTTGATCAGTTATTTCCATCAGTTATTGTGAGCCAAAACCAGGAGTGGACACTACACAGAGATCAGGTATAATGAAAAGATCTGCACCTGTTCAATGTTTTTGACCCGCACCTGGTTTTGGCTCACAATAACTGATGGAAATAACTGATCAAATAACTGATATGTGAACAACCTCTAAGAGGTTTGGAACTAAGTGCACCCACTTTTACAAAGTATATATTGTATCCTTTAATTTTGGCACTGCTGTCATTGGTTAATGTTTGGTCCTGTTACAATGATTATGCCACCTGGTTGAAGTGTTATGTTGGCTACACATCCCTGCACTGGAAAGTGTCACCTGTCTTGCATAAATGCATGATGAATATATAATATGTGTTACATATGTGCTATGTAAATGAGCATGTAGCATGTTGTAAACAGCACTTTATGGTTATGCTGCCACCTAGTGACCAATTGTATTATTGCTGTTGGAAAACAGTATGAACACATAAGGACCTTTTGGCAATGTGACTTAAAGGGGTTCTGCAGTTGTCTAAAACTGATGATCTATCCTCTGGATAGATCATCAGCATCTGATCGGCGGGGGTCCGACACCCGGGGCCCCCGCCGATCAGCTGTTTGAGAAGGCAGCGGCTCTACGTCACTACGTTGTGACGTCACTGGGCCTGCGGTAAACACAGAGAAGGCCGGGGCGCTCCTGGAGCGCCGCTGCCTTCTCAAACAGCTGATCGGCGGGGCCACGGGTGTCAGACCCCCGCCGATCAGATGCCGATGATCTATCCAGAGGATAGATCATCAGTTTTTAAAAACTGTAGTAACCCTTTAATTTATTCAGGTCTTTAAGGTGTAGTGAGAACATATAGCTGAGAGATGCAGGAGACACAGGAGTGCCTAAGACTGAGCTGGAAGAAGCTGCTTATTCTTGTGTCTAGATAGCTAGCAGTGGAGGTGAGTGACACTATCTATAAAGGTGCACCATCTTAGGACCTGGTTAGGACAAAGATGCAGCTGAGCACCACAGAGAAGTTGAGGCCAGAGCTAAGGTGTAGAAAGAAACCACCTATCCCAAGCATCCTGACAGCTGCCAAGGCCTGTATAATAGCAAGGCCTATGACCAAGAGTAGCCAGCTAGCCACCTGTAATCTACACTGTGTGAAATACTTTGTGTCATGAGGAAGGCCATATCTTGACTAATTGGAGCTGTACAAATTGTGCGGGATACAACCTCCTTCATTGCTGCTACTTTGAGGAGACCAGAGTGCAAGCCAGAGGGGGTTGGTACTTCAATTTCATGCTCTGATGCTGTCCCTTGCCCTGCACTGGATCAATCAGGCCAAGGGTGTTTTGTTTACAATGGCACCGGTTCTGATGGGCGGGCTTTAGCAATGCCCTAGCCGTTTTGACAGCGCTAAAAACTGCCCATTAGTGCCGGTGACATCACTGGGCTCACTGCTAGGTGGAAGCCTCCGCCGGAGGGGTGAAAATGGGGATATGTCCGGGTTCCGCTCTGAACCTGGACAACCCCTTTAAGGGACTGGAACCACACAGTCTGTTGTCTGTCAAAAATTGTTGTAACCACCAAGCTGGTTGCCAAAAGACTGATATAACCATCAAGCTTGGAAGCCATATGACTCATGGCCAAAAAGATTTTGTCTCTAAGGTTTGACCCCTTTGCAAACCAGCCATGGGTATAGTGAGTTGCAAAACCCCACTTAACATGCATAGGATGTGGATTGCCATCAGACAAGCTGTTGTGTGTGAATTGACTATTGAAATTAGGTCCGTGAGAAAGAGAGCCCTCAGAGGGGTCACGAGAGAGAGCAAGATTTTGGTGAGTCCAAGAAAGGGTCTGATGTGCCCTTGGGAGCCAATGGTTGGTTACTGTTAATATTGCATTGTTGTAGACCCTAAACTCGTATTAAGGACTGAATGTCACCATGGCCTGATCAAAGGCCCAAGTAGTACCAAAATAGTGGGCATATGCTTGGTTGAAGGAAGAAAAGGGGGCACATCCAGCTGAACTAGTGAGAAACTGTATGACAAACCAAGACCCTCAGATATGCCAGGGTATCTTTATACAAGTGGCTGATGCAACTTTATGAATAGCACCTAGGTGGGGCAAGCTCTAGTAAGGGGTAGCCTTGGATTGAGCAAAAGCCATCAGCCACCGTGGATGCAGCCTGACCTCCTAGAGGACTTGTGGTGAAGCTAACAGCACTCTGGGCTAGGGCAAAGAGACTTCTACATCCCAGAATGAGTGAAAGTTGTATTCCTGTAATTGTTCAAGTGTGACTTCCCACTGAGTGCGCATGCAACTATCAAGCTTTTGGTGTACCACTTGTGATAGTGACAGCAACCATTAAGATTGTTGTGTCTGTGAGAAAAAGAAATTCTCCTGTTTTACTCCCAAAACACTCTATGGGATGCCACCCCCTTATGACCATATATTTCATGGTCATCCATGCATATGAGTTGATACCATGTAATACTTAAAGAACTCCTGCAAAAATTTTTATTCTCTGACCTGTTAGAAAGGTGCATGATATAATCTGTAGTGATTGTCATTTTCTTATCAGTGACTGTTTCTGTGAGTAAAAACCTCTCTTCTTATTGTAGCTGGGTCATGTGACCAACTCCCTGACCTCCAACTGACCCAGGACAGAAAGCCAGTAACTGCTCTATTCATTCCTATGGGAGCCTCACTTTCAGTCTCATAGGAATACATAGAGAATTAGACTTCCTGTCCACACATAAGTCTATGTGTGAGTTGGTGGGTCTAATTGCTGGTCACATGACACAGATAAGAAACTTCAGGATGATATAAGTCAAAAATTCAGACACTGGTAAGAAAATGACATTCACTACAGATTATATCATGTACATTTCTAGCAGGACATGGAATAAAATTTTTGTCGGGAGTTCTTCTTTAACTGGTTCTCCACTCTGGATAATCCCTACTGGTTACTAGGATCCATTAATAAATTGATCACAAAGTGTCCCCCTGCTGCTTGGTTATGGTAGCAATATGGGACACGACCGCTGAGGCCACTCATTGGTTGCAGTCAGTTACCACTACAGAAGGTGGTGGAAGACCAACATGGGACTTATGGAACTTCAGAGAACATTTAGGGGGTCATTTATTATACTGAAATACAGCTATATTAGGTGTATTTCAGGTGCAGATGGTGGCCGCCATATGCAACTTCTCACCGCCCACGCCAGGTCTAAAAAAAGTGGACGTGGCATGGGTGGGGAAGGGGACAGGTCTTAACCGACCGTGGGTGTAAATGTAAGACGGCTCGGAAGCTGTCTTACCTTTAGAAGCGGCGCTGGATGCATCGCAGTTATGGAGAGGCAGGCATCTGTTCATAACTTCGGCGAATCCACCACCAGCTATGGGGCTTTATTATGACCGGCGTCTAAAAAACGCCGGTCTTAATAAATGACCCCCTAAGTACTTAGTTCAAGAATTTCCTGACAGGTTCCTTTGAGTTCTTAAAACCAGAATACTGTGTGACTGAGAGGACAGCAGATGGCGCTATTTCCCTGAGCAATATTCTGGCTCCATCTTGCATTTTCTACAGTGTGTCTAGGAAGAGCCCTCACTGCCGAACATTTAATCTTGAACTAAACTTGTAGATATTGTATTTTAAAAAACAAAACATATGTCTGGACAGCGCTGAAGAGTGCCGCCGGCTTTGTTTTTTCTTTCCTGTTAAACAGTAACCAAATGTACATTTTTTTTTTTCACAATGCAAGTCAATGGAAGGAATGTATCAACATAGCTGCAGCAATTTTTTGGCGCTAACCAGTCGCACATTTTAGTCCATGCCATATTTATGATACAATTTGTGTATTTTTTGGCCTCTGGCCACTAAGTTGTGATAGGAAGAGAGCTGCAGCAGAAAGGGCGTGCCCTCTGAGCTGTGATAGGAAGAGAGCTGCAGCAGAAAGGGCATGCCCCTGAGCTGTGATAGGAAGAGAGCTTCAGCAGAAAGGGCATGCCCCTGAGCTGCCAGTTTAAATTAATCTAGCAGAGCAATTACAGCAAATAATTGGGAGATCTCTGGATCCATGTGAGGTACAGGCCTGGGTCTAGCTTTGTTAGAAAGATTGTCATATGATGTCTAAGTTTATTTTTCTTTTACATTATTCATTACATAACCCCTTTAGGGAATCCCAGCTGAGTTATTACTGGCTAATTAACCTTTTTGTTTTTTAGCTTACATGGGCTCTATGGTTTGCAGCACAAGCAGTCTAGGGTTGTACACTTGTCAGTAAGAAGAGTTTTGCTACTTTTGGCATTTCATCACAGCTATCTGACCTCACATCTGCTGAGGGATTTCCTTGGAGAAGCACTTAGTATAAATACCCCTTGCTTGCCAACATGTTTCACACAGCCTTTTACAGCTTGTTCCAGCCTTATAAATATCACACAAGCTTTTTGTCATTCAGTGGACTCCAAAATATCATTGTGTATCAGTCAGATGAGGTTGTAAATGGACACGGGTCTGTTTATGTTTACCACTGTACTGCTGTGTATTACAATGTGCAGAGCAGTTTGTGTGGAAGCTCTCTATATGGGAACCAGAGGACACACATTCTGTAACCGCAGGGCAGTGCAGAGGCCAATTATCGGGTCCAATGGCGAATCTACAGTATATGCACAGATGTAGTGCTTACCATACTGTAATTTAAAGATTGTCATTTGAGCCATTCTCTAATAGGATCTTATCATTAGAATTGCTCATTTTATAAGCTGTGCAGGGCTGTAAGGAAATCGTAAACTGACCATCTCAACCAAAAGAAATGCAGGCCTTGTTCATTGCAATGTATAACTGCACGTGACGCTAGGGAGGCTCGTTCACGTAATGGTCTGCTATTGTCTGCCCACCCCCTCTCCGAGCGTTTTGATCCGCGTGACGACAAGATGCAGCGGCGGCCGTGCGGGCATCAAAAGCAATGCGGTTGCCAAGGAGCGGAGTAAGTATATCCAATGTGAGGGGCCCTGGCATTTTGGGGGGCATTATCGTGGTTGGATAACCCCTTTGATTTAGCAAAAAGGGTATGTAAGGGGTTCTCCTGGCTTTCAATATTGATGGGTGGGGGTCCGACACCCAGCACCTTTGCAGATCAGCTATATGAAGAGAAGGACGCGCCGTGCACGTGCTGTCTCCCTCTGCACTTCCTGCTCACTGGTGCTATGTCTATGGCGAGCAGGAAGAGAGAAGGGAGATGGCACTGTGCGCATGCCTTCTCTTCATACAGCTGATCGGCGGGGGTGACGGGTGTTGGACCCCTATCGATCTAATATGAATGAACTATGTTCATATGCATCACCACAGTGATTCTGGATCATAACTATGGAATGAGAACAGATCATGAAGGGGTCACCGAGTTTTCAGAAAACTTTTGATATGTTGTAGAGACATAGCAAAAGTTTTGATCGGTGCAGGTCTGGGTGCTGAGACCCCCGCCGATCCCTAGAACGAGAAGAATAGAAGCACTCAGATATTGCTCTCTCTCTCCTCGCTGCAGGAGACGGAATTGAAACAAGTCCGGCTCACTATCTCTCTTGCAGTGAGGAGAGACAGCGTAACATGCAAGTGCTTCTCTCTCCTTGTTCTAGCGATTGGTGGGGGTCTCAGCATTCAGACTGAGACCCCCACTGATCTGATCTGGTGCTCCCAGCTGAGCTTTGGTTACTTGGTTGCAACATGACTGTTTCAGACAATCACTGGCCTCAGTGGTGTGGCTCAAGACCATTGAGATAGTTGGAATTAATTGTGCCAAATTTATTAATGAGTAGCCAGTTTCACACAGTTTTTGACTGGTGCCCAACGTACTGAATTTGAAGCTCATTCCTTTCAAATTAGCTTGATCACAGATTTGAGCCAAGTTCTTGGTTACTAGAAACTAAGGTGTTTAGTGGTTTATATATGCCCGGACATATTGCTCTGAATTCTTGACTTCATAGTTCCCCTGTTTTTCAGGAACTGTTAAGGTACGGCCACACATTCAAGTTTCCTGATGCAGTTTTGGAAGCCAAAATCAGTAGTGGATCATAAAAGGAGAGGAAGTGTACAGGACAGATACAACTTTAAATCTTTTTTGAATTCATTCCTAGTTTTGGCCTCCAAAACTACATTAAAGGGGTTCTCTGGGAATTCAGAAAATGAAAATACTTCAGTATTACTTTATAATAAACATATTCCCAAATACCTTTCATTAGTTATAACGGCTCATTTTGTCTGGGGAGCAATCATTAGGAGAAATAAAATGGCCGCCGTCCTATTAGTACACACAGAACCTGTCCTAATCACACAGCAGGACAAGATACATCAGAGCACTGAGGTAAAGAGCTACCTCATCCTCCTCTCTGCTCTGCTTGTCAGGGATTATGATCCTGGATACAGTGGATAATAACTTTAGCTGAATCTCTGCTAAAGTTAATACAGAGAGGATGAACAGGACAGACTGTGACTGTGGTAATGGAGACTACATACAAATGCTGCTGCTCATTAGCCACATCCCCACCTCCTCTCATGTCTCCTCATCATCTCCATTCCCATAGAGATTCACCTATATTCAGGATCATAATCCTTGACAAGCAGATCGGAGGAGGATGAGGCAGCTCTTTAGCTCAGTGATGTGAAGTTACTTGTCCTGCTGTGTGATTAGGACAGGTTTTGTGTGTACTTATAGGACAGCGGCCATTTTATTTCTCCTAATGATTGCTCCCCAGACAAAACGATCCATTCTAACTAATGAAAGGTATTTGGGAAAGTATTTATTATAAAGTAATATTAAAAATATTTTCATTTTCTTAATTCTCGGACAAACCGGGATGACCAAATTCATCCTCACCCACAACAATTTTTCTTTTGACAAGGAAATATATTTACAGTGCACTGGGACCTCCATGAGCAGTAAAGTGGCACCGCAACATGCAAATCTCTTCATGGCAAAACTGGAAAATGACTTTTTGGTATCCTGCCCCAAAAAAACCTTGGCCTACTTTTGTTTCATTGATGAAATCCTAATAATCTGGACCGACTCTGTACATGAACTGATAAAATTTCATGAACAATTCAATTGGTTTGACTGTTAACCCTTGATGTTGTAAAGAAAAAATGGATTAAAATAGAAAATCTGCCAAAAAATTTAAATTTAGAAATTTAATCTTGAGTTTCCTTTAATTCTTGTGGAACACCTAAAGGGTAAACATAGTTTGTAAAATCAGTTTTGAGTAACTTGAGGAGTGTGTTTCTAAAATGGTGACATTTATGGGTGGTTTCTACTATGTAAGCCCCGCAAAGTGACTTCTGATCTGAACTAGTCCTTAAAAAGTGGGTTTTGGAAATTTTCTTAAAAATTCTAAGAATTGCTTCTAAAATTCTAAGCCTTGTAACGTCTTAAAAAAATAAAATGACATTTACAAGATGATGATAACATAAAGTAGACATATGGGGAATGTCAAGTAATAAATATTTTAGGAGGTGTCACTTTCTGTTTTAAAAGCAAAGGAATTGAAATTTTGAATTTTTCTAAATTTGGGGTAAATTTTGGATTTTTTTCATAAATAAAGGTGAAATACTGTATATTGACTCAAATTTATGACTGGCATGAAGTACAATGTGTCACGAGAAGACAGTCTCAGAATGGCTTGGATAAGTAAAAGTGTCCCAAAGTTATTACCACATAAAGTGACACATGTCAGATTTGCAAAAAATGGCCTGGGCAGTAGGGTGAAAACTGTCCCGGGGTTAAAGAAGACCATGTTTTGGTGGGGAAAAGCCAGACTTGTTTACCACCAAAACCAGACAGACTGAGCTTTTGAATGTCTGGTTTTAGCTCTGTTGTTATGTCTGGAAACTTGTTTTTGTCTGGAAAAACTGCTGTGTCATTGCCATTATGTCAGGATTCGGGGGCGCTGCGGCCCTCCAGCGGATGTTGGGCGGGTGCGGGCGTTTCCGTGTCCTGACGCTATGCGGCGCTCATCCCGAGTGCAAGCCAGAAAATCCTCTTGTAACACTTAGGTTCCTATAGGGTTAAAGGTGTGGCTAGTTTTGCTAGTTTTACTGGCAGGCGTCCCTGCCAGTAATTTTGGTCCATTCAGGGTGTGGCTGGGATCCCTGCTCCTATCACGCCTTGGGGCTGGGACTCTAGCCAGTATTTAGTTTCACACTCGCTATTCATCTGTGCCTGCTATAGAGCCTTGAGCCTAAGCTAGCTACTCTGTGTTTATCCGGTATTCCAGTTACTCTGTACCTTTTGTGTTATCCTCTGTTTATTCCTTGCTTGGTTCCGTTACTTTTTACCCCTTCAGTTCCTGACCTGTTTAGGGTTGTTCCTGCTTGTGTTTTGTTTTGGTTTTTTGTCTCGTGTTCCACTTTCTTCAGTGTAATTGCAGTCTTCGGTTGGGGGCGGCCTGTTAAGGAGCCGGGTTCCCCAAAAGGCAGGGACAGTGGTTTGGGAGGAGTGTCAGGGCCTCACTTTGTCTGTGTCATTTGTGTCCCCCTGACCCACTCCTCACACATTGAATATAATTGAAGCTCTAATGTAAGTCTATGAGAGACAGAAAGTGTAACATTGTATCTTTTTGTGCTGAGCTTCTCCACCCCACCCCTCCCACTAGAAGGTTCTAGTCTAGCTAAAACTGGTATATGAGGAGAGCAGTCAGAGCCCCTAGTGTTTTGCAGTTAGGGACCAGTGCTTGGAGGGGAAGACTCATGTCAACCTTCATGAGTGACCACAAGAAGATGCTGAGATGGGGACGCTAAGCCACAGACCATAGGTCACTAGCCCTGTGACCAAGGAGCCACCCAGACTACTGAGCTACAGGCCATGGACCTCCAGGATTTTTCCAGGGTACCAGCCTTCTGAGATAGAGGGACAGCTAGCTTAGGCCTTTCCTCAGCATCAAACCCTTCTTGTGCCAGGGAGGAGACTGAAGAAGCCAGCCCTATGCCTTACCTGTTTTGTTTTGCACCTAAATCCCTCCAGTAAAGAAGCAACCTGGTTACTGCAGACCTTGACTCTCTGTACTTAATTCCCATTGGGGTGCACCATGCCTTACCATCCCTTCCGGAGAGCAGCAACACATGGTGACACCTCGACGGTGTCCAGGGGACCCAGTGTAGCGTTGGAGCCACCCCAAACCCGGCCACTGCATGGGCTGTCTCCATCCGTTGTTCCGTTCCGCAGCCACACAATTGTGGACAAGAATAGTCATTTCTATCATAGTGCCGGTCATGTGCGGTTTGCAAAATGCGGAACACATGTGGCCGGTATCTGTGTTTTGCAGATCTGCAATTTGCGGACCACAAACACTAGGCCGTTGGATTGAGCCCTAAAGATGTAAATTCCTATTAACAGGCTGGTAAACCACCACTTCACATCAGTCACCACTTGGTGGTGCTGGTGCTAAAGATATATATAGAACAGGATATAGGAAGGGTGAGGCAGAAGGAGGCAGAACAGTACAGATGAAGTTATGAAGTGAAGTGCAGCAGTGAAGAGCAGTGCAGCCAGGTCAGCATATGTTTAGTCTACAGCCAAGGAAAGCTAAATCCAGAGTCAGACACAAAAGTCAGATGCCTCAGCCAGACTACAGAGTCAGACAAAAAGAGCGAGCCAACCAAAGCTAGGACTGGACCTGCTGAACCTAGAAGAGCTGACAAGTAGCTAGTAGGAATAACCGAAACCCAGAGTGTTGAGGAGTATAAGGAGAGACTTGTGGAGGTGAGAGTGTTACCTCAGCCTATAGACTCCATTAGCACCCAATGTGAGACAGGCGTTAGCCTACAGTGCCTATTCACACTCTACAGTGAGGTACAAGCTGCATTTGGAGCCTCATTCCTCTATGGAAGGTTCGGACTTTTTACTGGAAATTGTGAGTAAGCCAGGAAGGCAAGATATATGTACCGGCCATGTGAGACAGAAACGTTTATTGATGTATATGCCATACCTGGATGATAGACAGTCAGCCAGAAGTTGCCACAGCCTGAGTGTGACCAGAGCCAATACCTCGACCAGAGCCTGTTATTATAATTACTGATACAACTAACTTGTGATGTCCTGTATATGGATTCAGGACATCATGACAGCCTGTAATTGCCTGGGATAAACATGTATCTATCCTAAGATAAAAACAAAAGGATAATAAAAGGGCAGACTAGATGGAATAGGTGGTCTTTTTCTGCCGTCAATCTTCTATGTTTCTATGTTTCTATGATTACAACTACCGCTTTGCATTGCAATAATCTGTACATCTACCTCAAGGCAAGTGATTCTCAGTAAATGTTCCAGTTATTTATTCAAACTGACTCTTCTTTATTTTACCACCTCATTTGCACCCAAGGGTGCTGGCGACATAACATCTTGACCCTGCCTTCCCTGCACCTTAAACCCTGAGGCATCTCAACCAACATCCGTCAGGAGATCCCTCAACATCAGAATGTGCTTTCCTTCGCATCACTGCACGCCGGGCCAGGAGAGCTGCAGAAAAGTACCAACTACTACACCCATCAGGCCACCACACTCTCACTTTGCCCCATGCGGTGCTGGTTGCTGCATAGGTTCACATTAAGTTTTTTTGGAGGAGGTTTTGAGGCAGATTTGCATGCAAGTTTTTCAGCCAAAGCCAGAAGTGGATCTGCAATGGCCAGGGAGGAGCTGGAGCAGAGGATAGGAGTGGTAGTGGCTCTGGTTGTTACAATCTATCACAGTGGCTTTCCTCACATTGTTGCTCCCTAGGACCATGTCGTGAAAGGAGGGTGCATCCTTTCTTCCCCCTGGGGCATGTCCTGACGTTGGGGCTCCTGCTTGCTGGAAGTTGGGGTGCCGTGATGTTGAGGTGTGTGACGTGCAATGGCCAGTGTATGGTGCAGGAGTCAGTAACCAAACCAGATGTAACTGAATAAATATCTTCCTTTACTGTAGAGCAAAATGGGAGTTGTAGTAAATCCAACAATAGCAAAAACCTAGTTGACTCAATAAACTGTGTGAATCTCCCCAGGTGGTTTTGTATGGATTTGAGTAAGAATGGAAATTATCATACACTTACCTCTCTATCTCCTCTGTATTTTTTGCGGGTTGTGGCTGGATCTCTGCCTGCCCCCATTACTGTAAATGGGGCCGGATGGAAAGCCTGGCAGGGACAGATCAGACAGGGTGTTCACGGGCGAACAGCCTGCAGGACCTGTTTCATGCAAGTGTGAAACAAGCCTTATATAGAAGAGTTTTCTGGGCATTCTCTGTGCCCTGCGCAGAGGTCATTGTAAACAGACAGAATAAATTTGACAATCACCTATTGTGAATGGGGGATCCGGTCTTATCTATACACAGAGGTTATATCATTACAGGCAGGATTAGAATGACAGATAAGCAGATAACTGCAGTAAAGTGACTTGTACGGACCAAGAAGTGGCGCCAATTATTAGACATAGTGGCCAGTGCGAAAACTGCAGGATTTTATGTTTTTTGTTTAAATATAGATATTTAAATGTAAAATTAAAAATAACCACCAAAAGTTCTTAAAAATATGTTAAAAACAAAAATGTGACTTAAATAGTAGCTCATTTTCTGTTGGCACATTTCCTTTAACCCCTTAAAGTCAAGGCCTATTTTAATTTACATTTTGGATTTTTTCTTCCCACGTTCCAATAACCATAACTTTTTTATTTTTCCATTCATATAGCTATATAAGGGCTTATTTTTTGCAGGACATGATGCATTTTTAATACCACCATTTCATTTTACCATTTGTTGTATTGGAAAATGGAGAAAAAAACTCTTTGTGTAGCAAAATTGAACAAAAAACAGAATTCTGCCAAGGTTTCTGGGGTTTTAACATGACAGCGTTCACTGTAAGCTAAAACCTGATGCCCTGACCTGACGCCCTTATTCTGTGGCTCAATATGAATTCGGTGATACCAAACTTGTATAGGTTTATTTTTGTTTTTCTACTTTAAAAAAAAGAAAAACCTTTGAAAATATCAGCATTTTCTTTGCGTTGCCATATTCTGACAGCCATAAATTTTTTATATTTCGGTCTACAGAGATGTATCATTGTTTTTTGCGTAACAAAATGTATTCTTTATTGGTACCATTTTTGTAGTATGTACGACTTTTTGATCACTGTTATTTACTTTTTTGAGAGGAACAAGATGGCAAAAATTGGTGAATCGCATGTTTTTCATTTTTTTTTCGTTACAGTATTCACCATACAGGAATTTTGTTTTATATTTTAATAGTTCAGACATTTTTGGATGCGATGATACCTAATATGTTTTTTTTTTTATTGTTTATTTTTATATGTAAAATTGGGAAAGGGGGGTGATTTAAACTTTTAATTTTATTTTTTTAGAAACATTAGGGGCCTAGTACATGGGATCTTAATTCACCATAATAGAGATCTATTAGGGTGAATAGAATTTTTACACTCTCCATTCTGAGCTATACCTAATGCGTAGCTCAGTATGGAGATTGCCAAGGCAACGTCCAGGCTACCGTGGCAACCGATCGGAGCCCCGCGATTTCACTTATCACCACTTGCACACCTCTGTCTGTATATTATCACCTCAGTCTTTATATAATCTCCTCAGTCCTTATATAATCTCCTCAGTTCTTATATTATCACCTCAGTCAGTATATTATCACCTCAGTCTATATATTAACACCTAAGTCTGTATATAATCACCTCAGTCTGTATATTATCACTTCAGTTCATATGTAAAATATAATCACCTCAGTCTGTTCAGGTTTCTGCTGCAGTCAGTGCTCACTGCTCAGGCATCGATTCTAGGCTTGTCAGGGCCCGGGGCAGGAGGTGGCAGTAGTGCGGATCCGACCGCAGCACGTTAACCCCTGCTGATGTTGTATTTTCGTTCCGGCCGCCTCTCAGCAGAGGTTAACGTGCTGCAGCCGGATCCGCAGCCCGCCCCCATTACAGTGAATGGGGCCGGAGCGCGGTTCCGGCCCTACACGTGCACCTGTGGCAGCACGGATCCGGCGGGCCGCTTCAGGAATAAGAGAGGAATAATGCAAAGCAGATTCTTTGACAAAATGCTCCAGCATTGTCATTTACTGGGGAAAACAAGCACAAGAGAGACGTCGGGTCCACTTTAACACCCAGTTGATGCCTCCTGTCCTGTGGCTCACTGTGTATGAGCCTGGGTTCACCTTGTGAACAGGTACGCAGTCCTCTAACCAGTACTGAATCCCAGTTACCATTGTTTTGCTGCATTGGACAGGAGCTCGGACCCATCACCTCTCCTCGCCAGCCCTCTCCTGTGTCTACCTCACACAGCATAATATTTCCTCCAGATTTCTGGTACTGCAATTACAGGGTCCGTGTTCCAAGGAACTTGACAGCATCTCAGGACTGTCAGTGAAACACAACCTGTAACTTAAGATGTGACCAGGGTGCACAGGCTGGCAGGAGGGGGCAGATTTTGTGGACTGAAGCTGCTTTAGAACTGGATAGTTGTGTGCACAAAGTCACTTATCTAAGAGAAAGGTTCGCTGCAATGGCCTAAACTTTATGACACTGTGGACGCCCCCCGGGGTCATGTGCCAATGGTTATGCCAGGAAAAACCCAAAGATTATTTGAATGTGGCTGGTACCTTCTCCCTGCCCTGATCCCCTGTGATCGCCACCATCCCAGAAATGACTGGTATAGCTTCAGTAATTACACCAGATTACTCCTTCTGGGCAGCACGTTCATTTTATAGAGAGCTGGACACAATGTTAAGATTGCTGCTGGCTTTTAAGAACACATTCATGTAACGTAATATCTTGTAGTGGCCGCAGGCAGTGTAAGATATGAGATCACTGCTATTTCCAGAAACCACTCAAGCTGAGCCAGTATCTATCTATCTATCTATCTATCTATCTATCTATCTATCTATCTATCCTCTCGCTACCTGTCTATTGCCTATCATATACATCTAACATCATCTATCTAAATCTATCTATCTCATATCTATCTATTTGGCTATCTATCTATCTATCTATCTATCTATCTATCTATCTATCTATCTATCTAACTATCCTCCTACTCCTAGCTAATCTATGTCTATCTATCTATCTTCTCACTATCTGTCTTTTGATTATCTATATCTATCTATCTATCTATCTATCTATCTATCTATCTATCTATCTATCTAATCTAAGGCCCCATTCACACGACCATGTGCATGGGGCCGTATCTATTCCGCGATATTGCGGAATAGATGCGGTCCCATTCACCTCTATGGAGCGGGGAGCCACCGCACGGAGCTAGCTCCGTGCTGCAGCTCCGATGAAGCAGGTCCTATACTTGTCAGCACGCACAGACAAGTATAGGCATTTTGAATGTGGTCGCCCGAGGTGTGTTCCGAGCGTGCGTAACACACGCCGGGCGGCCCTTGTATTATTGCGGGTCCGTAATAATGCGGACCCGCAATAATACGGCCGTCTGAATGGGGCCTAATATTTATCTATCTAGCTATCTATATCTATCTATCTCTTTTTGTCTTCTATCTTTCTCTCGCTTTCTGTCTTCTATTTCTTCCTGTCATCTATCAATACATTCATCTATCTATCTATCTATACTCTTGCTACCTGTCTATTGCCTTTCTTCTATCTACCTATCTATCTATCTAGAGCTATCTGTCTAATATCTCGTGTTGTCTAATATCTTTATCTATCCTCTCGCTATCTGTCTTCTGCCTATCTATATCTATCTGTCTGTCTGTCTATCTATCTATCTATCTATCTATCTATCTATCTATCTCTTTTTGTCTTCTATCTTTCTGTCTTCTATCTCTTGCTATATCTTTCCTCTATGTACAATGTTGTATATTTTTGTTAATTATTTGTTATGCAATCAATTTGTTATATTACCTGTTCATTTTCTATTTATCTAACACTTTTGGGGCCCCAATGAGACACCATGGCCAAGGTGTGACTTCAGCTTGTTAGCCCCCATTAAGCCCCTGTGTTTATGATTATTGGACTCTATGTTCTGTTAGTCTGTCTGTCTATCTATCCACCTATCTACCTGTTTTGTATCTACCTTTCTAGCTACCTTCTTTGTATCTACTTCTCTATGTATCTATTTATCCGTCTTTTGAATAAAATAAATCGAATAACTTGGAGAGCTGCCTCATATTTCATTTGCTCCATGTCTCTTATTATATTCCCATACTACTGTCTCCATGAAGTGAAAAATAGACCAAATTATTTTTTATTTAAATATTCTTTATTTTTATTTTTCCTTCTTCCAGCCACAACTTGAACATTGTGATTGGTTGAAATCAGTAAGCGCCATCCAAAAACACTAAAGACGTAACATCGAATGAGCAGAGTACCTGTACATTGTTAAGATAGTTCAATAGTCCCAAAAAGAGTTAACAAACAGACATTTTACCAATGCCGTGAGACAGTATAAAAATGCACAAATAAGTGCCAGTCATGAATGAGGTGCCTGTTGGGTGTAAATTGAGGGGTTCAGTCCTAGTCTTCATTTTGGTCTTGGGCTGTTTATGCCTTCACCAGAGCCTGGAATTCTGGAAAAGAATAGAAGGGAATTGTTTTATTACATTTTTCAATTTCATTCAAACTGCCATTTTTTTTGAGAACACATTAATAAGCTATTTCAAAATGTTGTGGTCTTCCTAAGAGGCTTCAATATTATCATGCCATATCTATCTCATATCTATCTATCTATCTATCTATCTATCTATCTATCTATCTATCTATCTATCTATCTCATATCTATCTATCTATCTATCTATCTATCTATTATCTATCTATTATCTATCTATCTATCTCATATCTATCTATCTATCTATCTAACTATCCATTATCTATCTATCTATCTATCTATCTATCTATCTATCTATCTATCTATCTCATATCTGTATATCTATCTGTCTATCAATTCAATTCAATAAAGCTTTATTGACATGTCTAAGTAAAACATTTAGCATTGCCAAAGCAAAAGAAATAATTCTGTCTATCTATCTATCTATCTATCTATCTCATATCAATGTATCTCATATCCATTTATCTCACATCTATCTTATCTATCTATCTATCTATCTATCTATCTATCTATCTATCTATCATCACTTTGTATCTAGGTACAATGTTGTATATTTTTACTAACTATTTGTTATACTTTGTTCATTTTCTACTTACTTAACACCTTGAGAGCTCCAATATAAATAAAAAAATACAAAATTAAGGAAAAAATCCCTTACCATCTACTCCAATCTTGCCATCACCATCAGAGTCGCCAGCCTTCAGGAAAGCCTTGGTCTCAGCATCATTCAGAACTCTGGCATTAGACTTGAAGTTCTGCAGGAAGAGTCTGATAAAAAAAAAAAAAAAAAAAAAAGGAACATTGTGAGCGACATCTTTCAGTCACCTGGGGCAAGTATTTTGTTTACTGCCCTGGCCCTATATCTAAATGTTCTGGCCAATGCCAGCGCTGCCCCTCCCCCCCACACTCTCCAATTACAGGCTATATGGTGCTCAGCTTAAAACTTAACTGTATTTAGAGAACAAAGTAATAATCTACTTGCTGTATTAAAAAAAGCATTTAAATGTTGTCCTTACGAAAGTTCGTCTTCCTCAATGTATCCACTGCAATCTCTGTCAAGGATTTCAAAGACCTTCTTGACCTGATCGGAAGACTTGCCACTCAGACCAACCTTCTGGAAGAAAGTTTTGTACTGAAATGAGTTGTCAGCTGTGGAAAGAAACATAAAAACATGTATTTTCAAAAGTGATGTAGAGCACAAAAATTAAAATAAAAACGGGTTGTGTGAGACTAGGAGGTCTAAGTTTTTTCTAAAAACACCACCAGTTGTTAGTTTTCTCCATGGGCTATAGGCAGGGGCGGATTGGCCATAGTCCTTACAGGGAAATTTCCTGGTGGGCCGATGCCCAGGGGGCCACCTGGGCCCTCCTCTTGACCAGCCAGTGGAAGTTTTTGGGGATGTATTTTGTGGTATTTGGCTCTGTTGGGGTGGTATAATGTGCCACAACATGGTATTACTGGTCCTGCCTTCCATCAATTTGGACCCAACTTCAAAATGGGGCCACTTTTAGTATTTTTACCAGGGCCACTTTAAGTCCCCTGTCCGACCATGGCTATAGGTGCTGCTGCAGCTCATCGCCTTTCAAGTAGGCGGAGCTGATCTGCAATACCAGACACAGTCTATGGACAAGAGTGGCGCCGTTTCTGGGAAAACAATTCAGACCTTCTATTCTAGAGTCATAAAACCAATTTAAGAAGCCTCTAACACACTGTGCAGAACATTCTCTTATACTTTTATCTACTACTTTGGTATTCATGCAATGGAAAAATATATGTTTTCTTGTATAAGGCTGATATATTTTGTAACTTTTAAAACGTTCATTTTTTTAATTGCAAATCAAGTTTTATGATTTTACATCTATCTGTATATCATCTATCTATCTATCTATCTATCTATCTATCTATCTATCTATCTCATATCTATCTATCTCATATCTATCTATCTATCTATCTATCTATCTATCTATCTATCTATCTATCTATCTATCTCATATCTATCTATCTGTCTAGCTATTCTATCTATCTATCTATCTATCTATCTATCTATCTATCTATCTATCTAACTAAGGGGCCCAGTGTTTATCCATTTCTGGATTCTTATTTTCATGATTTAGAGTCTTGCATCATTCTATCTATCTATCTATCTATCTATCTATCTATCTATCTATCTATCAATCATATATTATCTATCCATTTAATATGTGTCTACATATCTATCATATCTCTCAAATTTATCTCCTACCTGTCTCATTTCTTTCTTTCTTTCTTTCTTTCTTTCTTTCTTTCTTTCTTTCTTTCTTTCTTTCTTTCTTTCTTTCTTTCTTTCTTTCATATCTATCTCATATTTATCTATCTATCTATCTATCTATTTATCTATCTATCTATCTAATATCTATCTAATATCTATCTATCTATCTATCTATCTATATATCTATCTAATATCTATCTATCTATCTATCTATCTATCTATCTCTCTCATATCTATCTATCTATCTATCTATCTATCTATCTAATATGTATTATCTATCTATCTAATACATATCTATCTATCTATCTATCTATCTATCTATCTATCTATCTATCTATCTATCTATCTATCTCTCCAAGTTTGCAAGTCCTTCAGCGGCTCCTTACTCAGGGCTCCTCTTTTTCTAGATCCTTACTTTTTAATCATGAGTGCTATATCATATTTGATATGTAACTATCTATTTAATATGTATCTCATATCTATCTGTTTATCTGTCTATTTATCTCTCTCACGCTTTCTAGCCACAGTTGTAACTTGAAGCTCCTGGGCCCCAAAGCAAGATCTAGAAAGGGGCACGCAGAGTATCGTACATCAGTTCTAGTCTTGGTCGCCTCATATCCTCATTAGAGTCAGAAGAACCTTTGGACACCCTCAGGCTCCAGGGCCCTAAGTGTCACTGCAACCACTATTCTTCCGCCCCTGTCTTTATCTCTGTCAATCTTCTATTTTCTGTATGACTATCTGTCTATCTCTGTTTTTTTCTCTTATATCTATCTGTCTGTCTATCTATGTGTCTATCTATCATCTCTTTATCAATCTATTAATATATCATTTAAATATCACTAATACATGATTTGAAGGCATGCATTATGTCTTTCCTGATCACTTACCTGCTACACTGGCAAGGGCAGCATCAATGTCCTTGGCGCAGAGAATGTCAGTGATAGACATGATTGTGCTGCAAATATAAAAATTAAAAAAAATTATTTGTTTGAAACTGAAAATCAATCAAAACCTTTCAAATTGCAATATCTGAATATTCTGCTTCACTGTGCACTTAAGATTTCTGCCAACTGAAGAGTGTTTGCATGGTCTATATATATATATATTTGTATTTTCTTAAGCCAAAAATAAAGATATCTAGTCTATCAGTTCAGTACAATAAATTACAAAAATTGTAAATTTCTTTGATTTCGCTTCACTCTCCAATCCGCAAAAATGTAAGTATTTTTTTTTCTTTTTCTCTTCTGATTTTCTATACTCCTGGATCCTTGTATCCTTCAGTCCCCAGTCCAGACGAGCTAAGTCCCATGTGTCTGCTTACCTTGTAGTGTTTTTGGACTGGGAAGGGAGGCTATCTGCTTGGCAGTGGAGTGCTTGCTGAGTGTCCCCACAGGGTTAGCCCCATTTATATATACTTTAAGTTGCATACCATATACAGATCTCGGTTCCCAGCGTCACAGATAGGGAATGGTGTCAAGTGAACTTGCCTAACTAATCATCTAGCACTATTTTTATCTCCAGAGTATACATATGATATTAGCAAATGCAACAAGATAAGTGGTAAGATGCATTAAATATAAACTATTGGGGAGGTAATGTTTCTGTATGCAGCGACGGGGGGAGAAGAAAAATCACACTTTGCGAAGCAAGGTTTCCTAAGTAGCAACTAAAGACGTGTGGTATTTAACAGGTGATGGACTTGAGCACGACATGACAACACGGGACAACGTGTGCCCATTATCTAAAATAGTGTGAAATGAGTACAAACATAAACACGCACATACCCTATCTCCCTCCACTACTTCTATACAGAAATATATGTATATAAGTGTAGACATTTTTTTTGTTTTATGCAGTTTTTTACTATTGTTTTTATACAATTTTTGGAAAGTTTTACAGGACTGACGTGAATGCTACCTGTGCGGGAGAGCCGGGTCTTACATAGGCGTCTATGCGTTGACATTAATTAATGTAATTACATTATTCACTGTATTCACTATATTTTATTTTTGCACATTCATCCAGACCTTGATTGTCTCCATTTAGTTTGACATCTTGCACACATTGAAGGGGTTAATGAATTTCTGACAGGGACAGGGGAATAGATGCCAAGCAAATGAATGTGCTGTCTTCAGCCTCCACTTACAAATCTTGTGTTACATGGACTAAGTAATTCTCTTTCACAAGTCGCAGGATATATCGAGACTGGTGCAGTGAAGTTACTTTCCCCCCAGAAGATTGAACTTGCTGTCTGAAGCCCCAGGAAGAGACTGCTCTATGGCCTTTTATGTACATGGTCCCTCTTAGTCTTATCCTTTATATCACTGATTTGCTGTAATATAATTTCAATATCGTTATTTATTGGTTAAAAGGCAATGTTTTGCCTACATTTTTTTTTACTAATTAAGCATAGATTTCTATTTATTCTATTTTTTGTACATGATTATGGGCGCGCAGCCATCTTGCCCCAGCTGCAGGGAATGTTCATTGACTTCTAATTGAAATTGTTCTGGGCATGCTCTGTGACCTGTGAGGAGGTCATTGTGCAGCGAGGAGGGTAGATAAGCTGTGATATCACCTATTGTAAATGGTGGATTCTGAGTTATCTATACAGAGGTATGCTCTTTCATGGTATTCCTCCTTGGGTTCAGGGATGTAACTACCATAGCGATAGACCATGTGACTGCTATGGTGCCCTGGGCAAGAGGGGGCCCAGTCTTAGTTGGGATTATCTCCTCTTCTACTGGAGGTGAAAACTTCAGGTTAGGACTCTACCCTCTAAAGGAACAACTTTTAGCAAATGAGGCAGTGGAAAGAATGGCCCAGGGGTCACTGAAAGGGGTTTAGGCAGAAACCCTTCTGTCCTGTGTGGGGGCCTGGTCTGATCCTTGCTATGGGGCCCTTATTTCTCAATGTACTTCACTGCCTGTTTTGATAATAAGGTGACTGCTGTGAAGGTAGGATTAGGCTTAGTGGCCAGAATGTTTCATAGCAACATGTAAAATTAAAAATAAAACATCACCAGCAATTCTAAAAAAAACCGTTTACAGCATAGTTGTCATATCATTTTAATGTGTAGGGACAGTGAATGTACCTGATTTTTTAGCATACAGGTATGTTATTAGGTAATGACGTAAACCTTTATTAGAAAACTGTACATAAAGTATAATATTTTCTGCACATTTGAAATAGGCAGCAACTGAGGCAGAGAGAGGAGACGCAGGCTGCGAAGCTTGCCTCTGTATCTTACAGTGATCCTTCTTTAGTATTCAGTAGATGCTGGAGATAAAATTTCCTTAGCAGCGTTCTGTTAAAGGGAACCTGTCATCAACTTTATACTGACCTCACTGATGGCATCATAAATTAGTGACAGAAATGCTGATTTTAGTGGTGTGTCACTCATGAGCTAAAAGTAAGTGTTTGCTGAGAACTAGCATCATAATCGTTGCAGCACGGGCCTTGAGAAGAGTCAAATCTGCCTGAGAAGAGTCATGGTTATTCATAATCTCCTGCTCTCTCCGCCCATCTGCTGATGATTGGCAGTTTTCTCCTAGACAGAAAGGTAGAAAACTAGGTAGAAGACTGTCAGTCATCAGCAGGTGGGCAGGAGAGCAGGAATTCATGAATAACTAGGACTCTTCTCAGCTGGCCATGACTCTTTTCCAGGCCTTCTCTGCAATGATTGTGATGTTGGTTCTCGGCAACCACTTACATTTAACTTGTAAATAACAGACCGCTGAAATCAACTCACCTGTCTCTACTTTATTCTGCCGTTAGTATGGGTAGCATAAAGGTGGTGACAGGTTCCCTTTAAGAGTGTTGCAAAGGATATTGTATTCTAAGTTTCTATGCAGTTAGTTTTCTAATAAAAGTTTACATCATTCCCCAAGAAAGTATATTACAAACTCGCTGTCCCTAAAAATTGAAATCACAGTTACATTTTAACATGATTTAAACAATATAGCATTTCCTTTAAAATACAAATAGGAGCACAGATAGAGGCTGCTGCTGTTGTTATTAATATTACTGGTTATAGTGACTGGTCCTGTCAAATTAAGAACAGAGATTGCGGCAGTTGCAGAGAGAGCAGAGCCTCTAGGTGTAATGTTAACACTCCCGTTGCTCCTAGAGGCTCATTTGCATATATTTAGGATCCTATTTCTCAGCAATGAGGACACATATGAACTTGGGACCAACACAGATGCCTTCAGCAGACAAGTGCACATGTAACAGGTCAGCCAGTGTCATAGGTACAAATCTGCTGACAGATGCCCTTTAAAATAGCACTCCCTTCATTCATGAATTGGATTAAACTTCTGTAGGGATCTTCTTTATATGTAGACCTCTAGGTTTTGATGAATGGGGGACCAAATGTTTAGACTACCGCCAATTTCTAAAACAAGGAGTTTAAAGCTAAAGATTGGCTAAATATGGCTTCAAAAAAAGTCTATGAGACCACCATCTTTCTGTCTCCAGCAGAGCTTCTAATGCTTCGTTTTAGCAATCAGCAGAGGTCTTGGCTAGGATGACCATATTTTGTTATCAAGAAGGAGGACACTTGGAGCAGGAAGCACTCATTTGTAATAGTGTCCACCTGCTGACAGATACCCTTTAAAGCAATTGCCCAAGATTTTGATATTAATGTTTTATCCTCAGGATAGGCCGCTGTTTACTTTAAGTTGCGCTCCATTGCGTAGTGTATGGAGCAGGTTACTGCAGCTCTGCTCTCACTGAAGTGAATGGATGCAGCACTGCATTTACCAGCTCTGCCCAGTTTATAATGGATGGAGCTGTGTTGTTCCAGTGCCGAATGCACAACTAAACAGATGACTGGTGAGGCTGTGTGGTGTCAGACCCCCACTGATCTGATATTGATGGCCTTTCCTGAGGATAGGCTATCAATATCAAAATCTAGCCAACCTCTTTAATTATGCATGTACCTTATTACCGAAATGTAATCAAAATGTAAATTAAATACAAAAAATATGAACACCTGTACCAGCCCAAAATGGTATTGATTCCTACCTTCATACTTATTATCAAGTGACATGAGAGTCGTGTTCATATTCTCCAACATCCTTTCTTTCCACTGGGGTTTTAGCTGAAGTAAGCCATAGGATCTCCACCGGATACATTCTTACCTGCATGCAAGATATTCAATGAAAACTTCATTTTTTATATATTTGGCAATGGAATTAGTGGACAACTCATTTACATGGTTCAGCCCCAGGATATTTTGGGTCTTCAGCACCAGACACAGGTTAGCCATTTTTAGTTATAACTTTTTAATTTTTTTTGGACTATTAACATGGTTTTTGCTATATTTTTTTGACAATGCAAGTTTCTTTTTTATAAGGTTTATTTGAGTTTACAGTTATGCTTTTTTACATTTTAGTTAAAGAGGACCTGTCGCCTTTCCTGACATGTCTGTTTTAATAGCTTCATGCATTCCCCATGTAATAACAGTTTCTGGAGCATCTATTCTTATGTCTGTATGTTGTGCCATTCCTTTATTATTTCTACTAGAAGTTATGAATGAATTGCTAGCAGTCTGCAGTAAGGGTACAGAGGGGAGGTAACCAGTTGGGGGTGTGTCCCTGCAGTGCTACCATTTTCAGACTGTGCAGGTACACCCCCCCCCACTGGTTACCTCTCCTCTGTACCCTTACTGCAGACTGCTAGCAATTCAGGTGACAGGTCCTCTTTAATTTGTGTAGTATTCATATTGTATTCATGAATACTTTTAATCAACTGTGTTATCCTAAAACAGACGTTTTCTTGTAATTGTCATCATATGCCATTAATGTTGATATATTAAATATATTGCACATCTATTTTAATGTATTTTGGTCTGGGCAAGGATTATGACAATGATTGGTTTTGGGGTCTTTTTGTGGGGAGGGAAGATGTCTTTTTTACTTTTATTTTTTATTGTTATGGTCTGTCTCTAAAAAAATAAAGGCCATTGTGCCATTGTGGTATTATTTTTTAACACTATACATTTCCATTGTAACTGAGACTGCACAGCAGCCCCAGTTACATGGAAGATCACCCTGTTACAATGACTATTGATCTATTGAAGGGGTTGTCCCATGTCGCTAGCCCTAGGTGGCCATGGGCTTACAGAAACAACCAAGTGGGCCAGCGCTCCTTTGTTTCCATAAATCTCATTGCAGTGAATAGGAGCTACCCAAACAGTGTAACGGAACAATCTATGCTGCTTCCATAACTCTGGCTGTTTCCATAGGCCCAGCCACCTATGGCCGAAGCTTAGTCCATCTCGTCATGGAAACGGCGACCTGGGACAACCCCTTAAAACTCCCGCTACCAACATCCTGGCAATCATGTGATGAGGCACATGACCACTTGGACCAATAGAGTTAGTGGTTCCATTCTGAGATGGGAATACCTTTTTAAATAGGCTGCCTAATAACAACAACCCTGTCTATACACCCTACTAGGACATATGGACATCACCAAGGGAGGTCTCAAGTTCGGGACCCCCTCTATGTGTCAAAACAGAGAACAGTTCTTGCTGTGGTGGACTTGGCGCGTCCATGCATTACATTACATTTTATTGGAATGGCCTCCATATAAAGCTACATTTTCCCTGCATTGAAGGGTACAGCCGGGCAGTTCCTCTCAACTGGAATTTTGAGAGTCATTGGCTTTTTTGGAGTAGGTCTTGAATATAAATGTCCTACTATAAACACATAATCACCTTTGGTTCCATAAAAACCACTTATACTTCTCAATTTTGCCCCATTTCTGCTATTCATCTTGAACTTCTACCGTTATATGTTGGTCATCTTGACCCGTAGTTCTACTTTCTTTCTTGGAATTGACATACCCAGTTCCGTCTGCAGCAGTTTCTTGGCTAGGACAATGCGTAGGTGTCACTTGGGATGCATTATTTCACAGCAACACAGTATTTCTAATCGAGATTATGAAGCCAAAGCGTCTAAAGCTGAACATGAAGTGTTAAGTAATATGTGTATCCATCAATAGTGCCAGACAGTCGTGCTTGCATGACATGCGTGTGGAGCTTGAATCTGGATGTTCTTTGTCATGGATTAGCCCTGTCAGTTACCATATCTCTTTCCACTATACCCGTGCGTGGGGAATAGTCCAGTGAAAGGTAAGAACATAGAGACAAAAATACTACAAGCGTTTCATCAATGAAAGCTTCTGTCCAGAGGAGACGCGTTACATCTGTCAGTACATTTTTTAAAGAAAACCATCACATCCATTAAGTTAAGTGATATGTCAACACATCTAGAGCGTTCAGCCCTGCAATACAAGCAGTCAGAGACTGATGCTGAGTAAGGACTTATACCTATCTCTTCGGGTAACAATATAGCAACACCATATACAACTAAACATAGCCATATAAGTGACATAAGACTAAAGTACATTGTACAAGACTGTAAGAAATGGAAACATTAATATTTAAAAAAAAAAATGCTTGGTGTTTATCATCTAACATCATCTCTTAGTTGAGACCCCAAAATAAATAGACCATGGCACTTAGTAACCGACCAAACCCTTGGTGTTAGTTTTTGGGAATATGGCGGGAGATTTATCATCCTCCTACGCCATGGATTTGGTGTTAAAAAGCCACAAAAGTTTTTTTAATTGCAACTAGATTTAGTCACAACTGGCATTTTTATATGGTCCTTGCCAGTTTCCAAAAAGGGAGCGCGGTGTGGGCATCATTTACGCCAGAAACTAGAGTAAATGATGACTGAAATTTAACTGATGATTAATTTCAGTCCGGCTCACAAATTGCTGAAGGAGGCATTTAAATTAATTTGCATCAAGGTCTGCACCTCGTCATAAATTAAATGCCTGCTCCAGCAATGCAGGGCCCATCAAGATCAGCATAGTACACACCAGTCTTGATAAATCAGGGCTAGGGAGTTCAGTACGCAGGCAGACAAACAAGAGAACAGCTCACTTTTGCAAGAAGTTAGGTGAAATGGAAATGAGGTCTGGAACAAGCTGGGAAGCAAGACCAAGAATAGCACAACATAGGTATACTGTACAGTGATCCCTCAAGATACAATGGCCTCAGGATACAATATTCTCAGAATACAATGGTCTTTTCTGACCCATCTTAAAGGGGTATTCCCATCTCACAAATGTAGTTTGTATAGTTAGATATAGCCATACCAATAATATTACTAATAGAATGTATTTATATAAAATGTACAGTTTAGAAGATTTCCCTATTTGTATATCCATTGTCCCACACACATCAGTCAGGCCGTTGCCCCTAGTTACGGCCACCATGGCCTTGTAGTAGTGGTGGTCAGCTTGCTGTTGTTCAAACCCGCTCTGAGGTAACTTCTGTATTGTGAATGCACATTGCATGAGAATGCGGAGATACATCTTAGGGTACTTTCACATGTGCATTTTGGACGCTACCAGTCCAAAACACAATGGTCAGGATCCGTCCAAAACGCAGACTTTATAAACGGATCCTGCTCCATAGAGATGAATTCATCTTGGAACAGGATCAGTTTCTCTGCGTTTTGGAAGCGCAGACAAAAATGCTACAACCCTAAGATGTGTCTCCGCATGCTCATGCAATGTGCGTTCACAATACAGCAGTTACCTCAGAACGGGTTTGAACAAGAGCAAGCCGGTCACCACTACTACATGGCCGCGGTGGCCGTAACTAGGGGCAACGGCCTGACTGATGTGTGTGGGACAATGGATAAACAAATAGGAAAATCTAAACGGTACATTTTATATAAATACATTCTATTAGTAATAATATTGGTATGGCTATATCTAACTATACAAACTACATTTGTGAGATGGGAATACCCCTTTAAGTTGAAACTAGACTCAACATACAATATCTCAGACTCATAACCAATCAATCAAGGCCACTTCTCTGGTAAAATAGCTGGATTAGTTACTAGTTATCAGCTATTCCTGGCTGTTATATGTAAGGGCTTGTTTTATCTGTCTTAGTTATCTGCTTATTTTTCTTAAGTCTTCATTTTAACTTATCTTGGATGACATTTACAATGGTTTCAACATACAATGGTCCTCCTGGAACTAATTAATATTGTTACTTGAGGGACCACTGTAGTTCAGGAGTAGCGTTACAAGTACCAGCCAGGATGATTGCTGGTCCACCATGGCTAATGTCACTGTGCACTGGCAACCTGGTGCTACTGCAATGGCAGAGCAGGAGGAATAGGTTGGCTAGCAATCGAATGCATGGTGGGCAGGAGCTGCGGCTGCTCAGCGGGAAGCGAACATGGTAAATAACAAATAAGACTGACTGATTTTTACATTGATTTCTATGAACGTTTCCAAGAACCTAGATTTTTTCTAGTGTATTGATGTTTGTGTAACTATGGCCCTTTCAGCATCTCATTCACATAGCCATCACTCAGCGATTAAAAGCGTAAAGATAACTATCCTCTAAAGGAAATAAAACTTCTGATCAAGGAACAGCTGAGCGGAGACAGTTTAATTTTAAAGTTGTAAAAGGCAACCCGATATCACAAGGAAGGACTATTTGCCTATAAATAACTTCACAAGAATGTGTAGTTGATGGTTATAAAGAAATTTTATCGTGTAATATGACCATTGGACATAGTCCATCCACAGTAGAAACTCATTATGTGAAAATACACAAGTTTACGGATGTCCGTTATCCAGAGCTCAGGACAATGGTTCTCTTATTATCCGAGAGTTTGGGATTTTTATTTTTCAGAAAACCGAAAGAAACTCTTGCCTTGGACTATGGTGTTTTTCATGCTATGTGATGTTTGGGAAGCAGTTACATAACTTGTAGTTTGCATTCTGGAGTTTTAGTTTCTAAATAATAAAAATGATTAGATGTACAGTATCTATTGGAGGATGACAATGGTGGTGACAATTACTGTGGTGGTAACTGTGTCAGTGAGAGCAGATAACAGATTCATCTTCATTATGGGCACATGGGACCAACACAGATGTCTTCAGCTGCCAAGTGCACATGTAAGAGGTCAGCCAGTTTCATAGGTACAAATCTGCTGACAGATGCCCTTTAAAATAGCATTTCCTTCATTCATGAATTGGATTAAACTTCTGTAGGGATCTTCTTAAGTAGACCTCTAGATTTTGATGGATGGGGACCAAATGTTGAGACTACTGCCAATTTCTAAAACAAGGAGTTTAAAGCTAAAGATTGGCTAAAGATGGCTTCATCCAGCAGTGCTTCTAATGCTTCGTTTTAGCAATCGGCAGAGGTCTTGGCTAGGATGACCATGTTTTGGTTATCAAAAAGGAGGACACTTGAGGCAGGAAGCGCTCATTTGTAATGGTGTCTGCCCGCCCGGACATTTTTGGTAGCTTATGAATCCTGGCCCAAAATTTTATTTTGGTCCCGGACTCCCAGAAAGAGGACCTGTCCTGGAAAAAGAGAACGTATGGTTACATTTGTGGTCTGAAATCTACTCCACAAATCCACCCCATCTGAACTTAGCCTGAAGCAAAAGCTTGAAGAAACATATTACTATGCAATGGTATATACAGTGATCCCTCAAGATACAATGGCCACAGGATAGGCTTTTCTGGCCCATCATAAGTTGAAACTAGACTCAACATACAATACCTCAGACTCAGATCCAACCAATCAAGGCCACTTCTCTGGTAAATATCTGTATTAGTTACTAGTTAGCAGCTAGTTCTGGATTTTATATGTAAGTTATCTGCTTATTTTTCTTAAATCTTCATTTTCTCTTATCTTGAATGACATTTTGGGGCTTTGGAACGGATTACTCAACATACAATGGTTGTCCTGGAACCAATTAATATTGTAACTTGAGGGACCACTGTATATTAGAATATGTAGCATTAAACAGAGGCTCCTTAGAAATCATCACTAGGTTCCCAGGTGGTAAGATGTCTGCCTTTTGGTGTTTTCAGTATTAAATCATCACTATGGTCTAATAGGTTGTGAATCATCTCCTAAGGAACAGGCCCCTTGAAGAAAAGAGAGGATAGGGGCAGAATGGTATTTGTAAGGGGGATTATAAATAGAAAGGTCACATGTGAAGTAGCTTCTCTCCTTTGGCCTGATCTGTTTTTCTCGTCACCCGTGGGTTGTGTTTCATTAGTCAGGCCTGCTGTTGCAGTAGGTTAGGCGGCACTGCTTGAGTTCCACCAGACCTATACATAGTATGGGGTTTTGAACCTTACAGAACAATCTGCGACAATACTTTGCAATCTGATATACAACTCATGTGGCAGACTGGGTTTCATGGCAGACTAACAAAACATATAACAGAAGAGCGTAGTGAGGGTTATCTTATTTCAAAATAGTTGTAAAATCATTGTCACTGGAAGTCCAGCCATCCTGAAAGCTGGACGTCAGAGGAGTGTTTAAAGGAATGTAGAACGGGTGCTTTTTTAACTTGCAGTTCCCAAATATCAGTATTTCAAGGAATTAGAAGAATCCTCCCAATCAAGGTATTAAAAAATCACAATAACTGGGGAACAAACAGAACACTTTCACGTTGGCCTCCTTTTTATCTTTTTAGTTGCAAATCTGCTCATTTTCAATCTTCTCTTCTGCCATCCAAGATGGCCACACCGCTTCTCAGACTACTTGGTGCTCACTGTGCATTGGTAGCACAATAAACTTCCTAACTGTGCGACCCTGCATTTGGATTGGCCAGCATTGTTCATGTGAGCAGTACTGGCCAATCCAAGGGCAACAGGAAGTGTTTTGGGCTACCGGCCTGCAGGAGAGTCATGAAGCTGGCCAAAACTGTAGAGGATGGGAGTGGGGGCAATGGTAATGAGTATGATTGTAGTCCTCACTCTGTCTAATCTGTCTCTCTCTAGCACTCCCTAGGCTACATTGAAGTGAGTGAAGGGTGCATCCTTTCTTCTCTCTGGGCTTTTTGGGGCCCCTGCCTGGTGGTTGTTGAAGGAGGATGGTTGCCAGGATGCAAGGTGGGAGGGCAGACGTAAAGCCAGTGGATGGATGGCGGAGTCACTGACCAGGCCCGTTTGGTTGCAATAAATAAAGTCTCTATTTACTGAATAGATGATGGGAGTAGTAGTTCATACTGCAGTAATAAGTACAGTTCTGAGGTATGTTACAGAGTAGGTTTTTCACAATAATTGTGTATGGGCGGTGACAGTGATGGTAGTAATCCTCCTTCAGTCTCTTTCTAAATACATTTTGCAATTTTTCCAAATAACAACAAGGGCGCCAGCTCTCAGATAATACATGTCTTCTAAAATCGTCCCACCCTTTCAAGATATCCTCCGCCACCTCTGATTCTCCCAATTGCTTTGCCCATCCCTTATACACTGACTGGCTGCCTCCATAATGCATTTGAATTTGAAGGAACCTCTTTAGATATATCTCTCAGCTTCTTCAAACAGTAATGTTTCATTTGCTGATATGGAAAGTATTGAGAACCCTGGAGATCGTATTTGGTACGCAGTTCCTCCACTGTAAACATCTTGGCTCCTGTTCATGGAACAAATCTCCCAATTTACTTATGAGCATTTTGAATGGCCTGAGAGAAGCCCAAGTATTGGTGGATCCTCATGCTGCTAATGGTGCTGCCACAGGAAAAAAAATGTCCATCTCAGGAAGAAGACCCAATGCTTGTCAATCTCTTTCTATTTAAAGGGGTTTGTCCAGAAGTGCAAAATTTTTAGGAAAGTTATTAAAATTGTTTTAAAAAAATAACTAAATAAATCAATACTCATCCTCATTCATTCTCTGCCACAGCCATTTTTAAGCTTACTGGGTTTACGCTTCCTGGTCTGTCCTTTACAAACAGGAAATGGCAGGAAACAAATGCTCAGCCACCCAATCACTGGCAGTGGAGATCCAATTCATCCAATGATTGGCTGATTACTGCTATCCCCTCTGTCTTTAGCCTGGACCAGGAAGTAGGGACCTGTAGGGATCCAGTAAGAGTCGGAAAGGCAGCAGCATTGACTGGGCAGGGTGAGTAGCCTTCGTGTGGGGTTTTTTACCCCTTTAATTTAATGCTGTTGCTTAAATGGCATCTGTCAGCAGATTTGTACCTATGACACTGGCTGACCTGTTACATGTGCACTTGGCAGCTGAAGACATCTGTGTTGGTCCCATGTCCATATGTGCCTGCATTGCTGAGAAAATTCAAGTTTTAATATATGCAAATGAGCCCCTAGGAGCAATGGGGCATTGCAATTGCAGAGAGAGCTGAGGACGCTTTTCCTAGAGCCTCATTTGCATATACCAAAACATCATTTTTCTCAGCACTGAGGACACATATGAACATGGGACCAACACAGATGTCTTCAGCTGCCAAGTGCACATGTAACAGGTCAGCCAGTGCCATAGGTACAAATCTGCTGACAGTTGCCCTTTAAATAGTGCCAACATATTTCACATCACTGTATAAACAGCCAGCATATTAAAACCTGTCCCCAGGCTCACAATTGAATTTCCCCATCAGGCACACACACTAGGGTCAATTTCTTCTGGATGTTTTTGGAGGGGACTGGAGGACCCATGCAAACACAACATGACACTCTTTGTAGGAGAGACGGGGGGAATAATATTCAATCTGTCCCTCCCTGTGTTGTTTGTCATGGTTGCAGTTGCTATTAAACACTCACTTTGCATTCCAGGTAATTGAAACCAATCTGATGCATTCACCTTTTGATGGGATCATGCCAAATTTCATGACTAGTCCTACCCTGAGTACCAAAATTATCTTGAAGATATCGTACGCATTAAGACTAAGTTGGATACTAAAACAGATCAGTTTATACCCCATCTCCAGACCTGCCCTTCAACAGATTAGACTTCTTTATACAATCAAGGGGTATTCTATTATACTAAATTACTTTAAAATGAACCAGCAGGTCGGCAGAATGGATTGACCAAGAGAATTTCCGGGTGGCTTAGATATGGCAGAAAATGACATCGGAAAGAGTTCAATAGTTGGGATTCCACTGATTCACTAAATGAAAAGGTATCTATCCTATACTGGCATCCTTTCTGCTGCAGCTCTCTCCTTATCATGGCTTGGGGGTGTCCTTTCAGATGCAGCGCTCTCCCAATCACAGCTCAGGGGCAGGGGCGTAACTACCATAGCGGCAGACCATGCGACTGCTATGGGGCCCAGGGCAAGAGGGGGCCCAGTTGGGATCATCTCCTCTTCTACTGGGGGTGAAAACTTGGTCAGGACTCTACCCTCTAAAGGAACAACTTTTAGCAAATGAGGCAGTAGAAAAATGGCCCAAGGGTCATGGAAAAGGGTTTAGGCGGAAACCTTTCTGTCCTGTGTGGGGGTCTGGTTTGATCCTTGCTATGGGACCCTTACTTCTCCATATATGCCACTGCTCAGGGGCTATGTCTTTTCTGCAGCAGGTCTCTCCCTTTAAGGACTCGTGCATGTAAGGCGCGTGCATCGACGTTGTGCACGCGGTCGCTTGCCCTCCTGGGCTGCGGGTGTTGGTGAAGGGGCATGGGCAAATCTCAGTGCAATATCCTTGCGCCCACAGTCCTACTGCAGTGAACAAGGTCCGGCACAGGAAGTGGTCATGCGCCAGCTTCTTGAGACCTCTGGTGAGGTCACTTCCGCCAGGCGTTCACAGGAAGTGTGTCAGTAACCACGCCTCTGCCAATTAGCTCACTACTATTTAAACCCTGAGCTTCTGCTGGGCAGGGCCGGTGCCTTGTTGTTCATGGGTGACTGCTATATGGTCCGGTCCATTGCTATTGACACTGAATGTTACTGAGTGTTTGTGTGCTTCCTTGCACCGGTGCGTGGTTTCACGTGCCTGCTTTTCTGTCTGTCTTTGTGTGTGTGTGTATCACTCAGACTGTTTGAAAGCCACGCTTGCGGCCATGCCGTAGCCCCCTCCTGGAGCATGGGTACACGGTGGGCGTCGCTCGTCTGGAGGTCTGTGAAGCCAAAGCTCTGGCTCCAGTCTCAAGCGCTTTCTGCGCAGTACGTGTTTGTGTAAGTGTTTACCTTACTATTCGTTATCTTGCCTCCTACATAATTTCGCCCTTTGGGAGCGATCGTCATTGTCCGGCTGCCCAGAGTTTGGGTCCAGTGATCCCCAGTGACTCTGCCAAGTGGCAGAGTCACTTATTTATTTTATTTGTGCCTCAGTGGCCTAACAGTGCACACGGCCGGTCCCCAATGCACGGGCAACATCTGTGCAGACCCATTCAATTTGAGTGGGTCCATAGTCCGTCTGCACCGCAAAAAAAGTAGTGCAGGCACTATTTTTTTGCGATGCGGAGGCACAGAGAAAAACCCCTCAGAAGCACTCCATGGTGCTTCAAGTAAATGGATCCACATCCGTGATGCTGGGTGCACCCGGCCGGTGCCCACATGTTGCAGACCTGCTGTTTGCAGGCCACAATACGGACACAGTGGGGCAACAGCCGTGTTCATGGGCCCTAACTGTCACAGCTTCTAACAGCAGATACAGCTGGTGACAGTTAAATGATAGAACTACTGAGCATATGCGTCCACCTCAGCTAGGTGGAGAGTGAGATAAGGACACAAACAGCAGGTGGCGCTATACAGATCGATTTTATTGAATAACTCAGTGGCTATAGTAAATTTTTAATTACATGCAATTACAAAAATATGAAGACATAAAAACGTGACTTAAACAATAGATTAATTTCTGATAACACATTCCCTTTAAGCCTGAGGAAGGAACTGGTTTGGTTGTATAATGTGTTGCACTACACATTTAAAAAAATAAAAAAATGACCAACAAGATAAAGTACAAAGAAGCAATTTGTAGTTTTTCCAATTTATAAAACCACGCTGACAGCTAAATTCCTGTTTGTCCCGAATCATCTTCTTGCTAATCAATCTGAAATGATATTACACAGTCTCAGTTTATCAGGCTCTTGAACTGAAGTAGTTAATGAGAGTCTCTTCACAGGGCATTTCTGACTGGTTTATCTATATTCCAGTGTCATTAATACTCTATAGGAAAGGAGTCCAGTAAATCTGTCCAAACCAGTGGATGCAGTAACGTAATACTCCAGGTCAGGAGCCAAAAACGACAAGATCACGGAATAATAAAACAGAATTGCCTTTCAATTTATATGCTGCTGAAATTCACGCTTAGGCTGAAGGCAGTGAAATGCCAACTTTGTGACCTACTGGGACCAGTAACAATCTGACAGCCTATGTGAAACACACTGGATTAAATGAAAGGCCAAGGACGTAGTAGTGGCGTGTCTTGGCCAAGGCTGTTGGGTGTCCCAATGAGGGCTTTCCCACAGATTATTTTGACACAGACTGGGTCTTAAAGAGGACCTGTCACTTCTCCTAACATGTCTGTTTTATTAACTACTTGCATTTCTCATGTAATAACACCTCTGAAGCATCTATTCTTATGATTCTATGTTGTGTCATTCCTCAAGTATACCTACTAGATATTTAAGAAGAATTTGCCAGTAGTCAGCAATAAAGGTCTATCTGGGTGTAACCAGTTGTGGGCGTGTCCCTGCAGAGTATAAAACTAGCCAACCAGTATCCCTAGAAGCAGAATGTGCACCCCCAACTGCTAGCACCCAGCTGGACCTTTACTGCAGAATGCTGGCAATTCATTAATAAACTTCTAGTAGGAATAATACAGGACCAAAACAACATAGATTCTGGAGTTTTTTTTCCATATACACAGGGCACCGATCAATGAACGTTCCTAGAACATTCATTTGTCTGATCATCTGCGCATAGAAAAGGCCCTTAAAGTGGTTGGCCCACTGTCTGTTTTATCTATATAGAGGTGTTGCTTGTCATTGTATTTCTGCCTATGATAATAACAAGATAGCTACTGAAAAGGTACACCCAGCAATTATCTGTACACAGTACCAATTCTTCCCAGATGTCCAAACATGCGCTAAACAGATCGTTACAGCAATGGTCCTCAGATTACTCTTTCTATTGCTAAAGTCTCCAGCACTGGGATCTCTGGCTAGCAACTGTAATCTGTCACAATGTCAGTGCAGTTCCAATAATACGACTGGCCAAAATTGTACCTGAAGTGTACAGGGTGTCTGAACTTGTTATCCATCCATTGCAGCAGGGCCTGAATTTCTATACTCTAATTACCTTGCAGACTAAAATGTTGTAGCCTCTTTTCCACAAATCTGGGGTGCATATGGTGTCTTAAAGAATAAATGCCATTTCACTGCCAAAAATTCCTAACATATGTTATGCTGAAGGGCAGATATTCATGAAGCTGTATTTTTCAGTTAATTTTACCTTTCTGATGTCTGTATTCAGCCCTTAGCAACCCTATTTCTCTGTAACTCTATTTCAGCATCTTCCTAAGATGGCCTCTGCTGCACTTTCTGTGGTGATCTTTGCCCTGACCTTGAGGCCATCCTGTATTTTTCTCACTTCCCATAACCCCGTGCTCTCCTCACATTAACTAGCAGACAAGCAAGACCAATCAGAATGCAGATAACCTCCCCCACTACCCCACAGCAGTGTGTATCCTCCCACATACAGCTAACCAGAGACAGACAAGACCAATCAGAATGCAGATAACGTCCCCCACTATCCCAAATCAGTGTGTATCCTCCCACATACAGCTAACCAGAGACAGACAAGGCCAATCAAAATGCAGATAACCCTCCACTACCCCAGACCAGTGTGTATCCTCTCACATACAGCTAACCAGAAACAGACAAGACCAATCAGAATGCAGATAACCTTCCCCACTACCCCAGAGCAGTAAGTGTCCTCTCACATACAGCTAACCAGAGAAAATCCCTGCAGTTACATGAAATCAGTAAGCATTTGTTTTAGCCTCTTAATAGTCACATTAAAAGGTGTTTTAGGAACCATTTTGGGGTACATATAGTGTATTAAATAACTTGTATTATTTTATTTTTAGGGGGAAAAGATAAAAAAAACAGCAGTTTTTACATTATTTTGTGGAATTTCTTTTTACGGCATTCACTGTGTGGTAAAAATAACGTAATTTATTATATTATAATGTGGGCCACTAGACTGATGATAATATCACATTTCTACATTTCTATATTTTTCTTTTACTTTTTTTCTTTCCTCCACACTGACAGGAGAGGGGGCTGATTTAGCTGCTCATATCTCTGGTTTGTCAGCTTTCAAACAAGACCAGATACATCTTTCTAGCTGCTACCATTCAGGAGATATCACAATCTAAAGCAGCCCTCTCCCCTCTACTTTCTGCCTAAGCCTAGACCCTGACTCTCTCTGTCTCTCTCTCTGTAGGCATGTAGATTCTCCAAAATCTTCTCTCTTTGATGGTATTGGGGGACACACAGGGATTTATTAGTCTCCAAAAGCATTGAAGCGGAATGCCCCAGAAGAGGAGCACATCATGCCTATTTACTGTCTCCTCCAGGCCCATCCACCCACTCCCATCTCCTAGCACAACTAGAATTTTCTCGTGCAATCAGAATGACTCCCTGGATCAATAACCTCTCCAGAAATCTAATAACTATAACCTGTAATATTATCATCCATCCAGAAATACATCCAGGCTCCTCTTGAACTCTTTTAATGAACTATTTTATTCACCTCCTCAGGCAGAGACTTCCATAGTCTCATTGCTCTTACCATAAAGAATCTTCTATGTTTGTGTACAAACCTTCTTTCCTCCAGACACAGAGGATGTCCCCTCGTCACAGTACTGTACACAGTACTCCATGTGCGGTCTGACTAGTGATGTGTAAAGTGGCAGGACTATGTTCTCATCACGGCCATCTATGCCCCTTTTGATGCAACCCATTATCTTATTGGCCTTGGCAGCAGCTGTCTGACACTGGTTTCTACAGCTTAGTTTGCTGTTCACTAAAATTCCTAGGTCCTTTTCCATGTCAGTGTTACCCAGTGTTTTACCATTTAGTATGTACTGGTGACTTGCATTATTCCTTCCTATGTGCATAACCTTACATTTGTCAGTGTTAAACCTCATCTGCCACTTATCTGCCCAAGCCTCCAATCTATCCAGGTCCATCTGTAGCAGTGTACTGTCCTCTTCTGTGTTAATTACTTTACACAGTTTAGTGTCATCTGCAAAAATTGATATTTTACCGTGTAAGCCTTCTACAAGATCCTTGTGTTCAGTATCTGGTGTGACCCCCTTGTGCAGCAATTACTGCAACTAAATGTTTCCAGTAATTGTTGATTAGTCCTGCACATCGGCTTGGAGGGATTTTAGCCCATTCCTTCATACAAAACACTGTTTCGGTTTAGGCTGTGCTTCTCCACACACCATCCCACTAGAAGGTTCTAGTCCAGTTAGAAGCTATATATAAGGAGTTTTCACACAAAAGAGCCTCTTGCCCAGGACTATTTATCACTATTCACAAAACAGCACTCAGATGCTGAACAATGTCCCTTTATGGGCTAAATCGGTCATTATATTAAAATGTAACTTTTATTAGACCATCTTATTTAAAACCTTTTAAATCCTTAATTCTCTAATCTCTACATATATTTTAAGAACACTAGCAGGGCAAACTACACCGGATTTTATAGGGATTTGATAATAGTATAGATGCGTGATTTGTCAGTTCGTGTTTATATGTCACTATGATATCAGGTGCCTAGGAGGGATACTAGGATTATATTGGTGACAGATATTCGTTACATACCCGTCACCTATTATTCCCATAATGGGTAATGGCCAACAGAGATTGTTTAACTCTCTATATGCCACTTATCCCAACAAACTCTGTCCCCTAGGACCAGGTTATATTCTACCTGCCAAGTATCTGATGCCCCGGTTATTTTCAGAGCAATCATTGGCTGAATAACCCTTCCTAGACCAGATAACCGGACGGCCTAATGCCCACCGCTAGTCTATACGTTCTCCATACCCCTGACGAAGCCACGTGAGTGGCGAAACATGTTGGGGGAGTCACTGTCTTTGTTTTTTTAACCGCAGCAGAGCAAACTTAAAGACCGGAGGGACGTATTAGGCGCCACGATACCCGGTCAAGGCAGAATATTGAAATACCCTAGAGAACGTATAGACTAGCGGTGGGCATTAGGCCGTCCGGTTATCTGGTCTAGGAAGGGTTATTCAGCCAATGATTGCTCTGAAAATAACCGGGGCATCAGATACTTGGCAGGTAGAATATAACCTGGTCCTAGGGGACAGAGTTTGTTGGGATAAGTGGCATATAGAGAGTTAAACCATCTCTGTTGGCCATTACCCATTATGGGAATAATAGGTGACGGGTATGTAACGAATATCTGTCACCAATATAATCCTAGTATCCCTCCTAGGCACCTGATATCATAGTGACATATAAACACGAACTGACAAATCACGCATCTATACTATTATCAAATCCCTATAAAATCCGGTGTAGTTTGCCCTGCTAGTGTTCTTAAAATATATGTAGAGATTAGAGAATTAAGGATTTAAAAGGTTTTAAATAAGATGGTCTAATAAAAGTTACATTTTAATATAATGACCGATTTAGCCCATAAAGGGACATTGTTCAGCATCTGAGTGCTGTTTTGTGAATATATATATAAGGAGAGCACCTAGTCAGAGACCCTAGTTGTCTGCAGATACCAGTGTTTAGTAGAAAAGACTCTGCAAGACTGCACGACTGCCAAAAATCCTGGGTCACCAAACCTTTGAATAGAGGGCCAGTCAGACAACTGAGCCACAGTCCCTGGGCCACCAGTGCTTTGGCCAGGGCACCAGCCTTCTGAGAGAGCCGTCAAAGAGAGAGGGGCAGCTAGCTCTGGCCTTTTCCTAGCATGAAACCTTCTTCTGCCAGGGAGGAGACTGGAGAAGCCAGCTAAGGCCTCTTTCACATTAGCGGCAGCATGGTGAAGGGTGCCGCCGGATCCGTGCTGCCGCAGGGACATGTGTGGGGCCGGAACCGCGCTCTGGCCCCACACATGTCACACAGTACATACACACAGACACACACACACACACACACACACACACAGACATATACTGTACACATACAAATACACATACATACTTACATGCTCCCGGCAGGTCTCCACAGCGCAGGAGGAGCAGGACGGCGCGCACATAGGACGATTCCCCACAGCACCCTCTGCTGGGCGCCGGGTGGAATCGTCCTATATGTGCGCCGTCCTGCTCCTCCTGCGCTGTGGAGACCTGCTGGGAGCATGTAAGTATGTATGTGTATTTGTATGTGTGTGTGTGTATGTTTATGTGTATGTCTGTATGTGTGTGTGTATGTGTGCAGGTGACGGATCCGTTATAACCCCCAATGAAAGTCAATGGGGACGGATCCGTCTTGGTGCGGATGCCTGCATGCTTTTAGGAGCACTCCGTTCTCTTCAGTTTAGTTTTGTCCCCATTGACAATGAATGGGGACAAAACTGAAGCGTTTTATTCCGGTATTGAGCCCCTATGACGGAACTCAATACCGGAATTATAAAACGCTAGTGTGAAAGTAGCCTAAGTGCTTGTCTTTATTTGTTTGCACTTGAGTTCCTCTAGTAAAGCAGCACACAGGTTTACAGCAGACACTGACTCTCTGGACTTATTTCCAATTGGGGTGCACCACGCCTTACCATCCCTTCCGGAGAGCAGCAACATGTGATGACACCTCAACGGTGTCCAGAGGACAAAGAGTAGCATTGGGGCCACTCCAAACTTTCCACAGCACAGTGTTTTCCTTTCTCCAAACATAACTCTTCTCATGTAAACAAGGAAACATTGTGTAGCTTTCTGACTTGTCCAGTGATGTTTAACAAACTGTAAATGGGCTGTGCTGTTCTGTTTGGAGAGCAGCGGCTTTCTCCTTGCAATCCTGCCATGCACACCATTCAGTGACGGACTCATGAAATTAACATTAGCTAATGTGAGAAAGGCTTTAGAGGTTGCTTAGAGGTTACATTGCGTTCCTTGTGACCTCACAATTTATTATTTACTTAGCTCTTGGCATCATCTTTGTTTTGTTGACCTGAAGAGGGTAAAATGGTCTTAAATGTCCTCCATTTGTGCACAATCTAATTGACTGTGGATTGATGGAGTCCAAAATTTTTGTAGGTGGTTTTGTAACATTTTCCAGCCTGATGACAACTTAACAACTTTTCTTCGGAGGACCTCAGAAATCTCCTGTGTTCTTGCAATGATACACTTCCACAAAGTGTTGTGAAGATCAGACTTTGATAGATCACTCTTCCATACATAAAACAGGTTTCCCACTCGCACCTGATTTTCATTCCATTAATTAAAAACCCCTGACTCTAATTTCATTTTCACATTATTTAAAATCCTTAAGATTCCCATACCTTTGCCCAATAAGAAAGGCTACTATTTTTATTCATTTGTTATTTTGTTTCATTTGGTTATCTTTCTCTACTTTTAGGACTTGTGTGGCAATCTGATGTAGCCTTAGATCAAATTTTTGCAGAAATATAGAAAATTCTGAAGGGTTCACAAACTTTCAAGCACCATTGTACAAGTTATATAAAATAAAGATCAATGACATCTGTTTTGGGGACTATAAATCTTCACTGAACATGACTTGAAGTAATTATTCCCCTACATTTATCAAAATGTGCTACAAAATTAGTTGCACCCCAGACCTATGAGTCTCCGTGGCTACAGACTACAAATAAAGATGTCATAGTCAGATCCTGCAGTCATACTCCCAACTTTCCTACTTCTTACTAACGTTCATTTGGCGGGTTAGCAAGAAGTAGGGGTGACATGAATGTCAATATGGCTGTAGGATCAGACTACACCGAGTTTCTTTGTAGTCTGTAACCATGGAGACACATAGATCTGAGTAAGTCCAAGACTGTAATCATTTGGATAAATAGAAAAAAAAATCATAGTCATAACCAGGAAATATCCTCAACAAGTTGGTTTGTATTTTTGCATGGCCCTTATCAGCATCCAAATACTTGCTGAATCACACAATACTTGGTTGGTTTGTGCATATAAAACATGTTATCTTAGCAGATGCATAACTTGCAATTTAAAGGGAGTCTTTCACCTGTTTTTCGCCAATATAACTAAGAGCACTGCCCCACAGAAGATTGCAGACACATCCCAGACATACCCGTGTGCACTGTGTGTCTGTATTACATATCCAGAAAAAGCACTTTTATTCTGCTGGAAATCAGCTCCCAAGTGCCCAGCTGAAAGTGAAAGTAAAAACAGCTTTCACTCCTGACTCAGTTTCCAACATCTATATCTTCTGATATAGTGTATATAATGCTATGATTCTGGTATTGTTTGAAAGGTTGGAATGCCAGTTTTCAAACAAGGTCAGGTTCATATTTCTACCAATCCCAAGATATGAGCAATTAAAGCAGCCCTCCCCTCTTCGGTTTGGTTTGCTCTGGGCACTTGCAGCAGCAGAGCTGGGCACTTAGGAGCTGTTTTCCTGCAGAATAAAAGTGTTTTTCCTGGATATGGATAAAGGCACAAAGTGCACACAGGTATGTCTGGGATGTGTCTACAATCTTCTGTGGGGCAGCGCTCTTAGTTATATTGGTGAAAAAGAGGTGAAAGACTCCCTTTAAGTTCTAAAACATAAACTATAACAAGCCCCCGGCTCTCATAAATCATTCTTAGTACTAGTCTCCTCTCATGGACAATCTCTGCACCCCCTATAGTTACAGCCCTGTATATTGGGATATTCCATTGATAAAATGACTATATATTACAGTTTCAAAAATTCAATAATTAAAAATAGTATATGGAAGTAATACTTATACACCTCATTTCTAGACATGAAAGGGTAAATGCACTGGGGTTTGGATGACCGGTTCCTGAGGTCACTTAGGATCTAGTCCAAGTATATGTAAGCTGGTCTATTTTAATAGTTCCTTAACCCATTCTGCAACAGGATAACAGTAATAAGCACCTCTGAAAGTGCATGACTTGAAGAGGAATTCTACCTAAAATACCATGTGATCTATGTATGTAAATCTGGGATTACGGGCAATTGAAAGACATTCAGTGTAATTATTCAGTATATTTCTATCTCATGGTGCAACAATTTAGGGTATTTATACTTTTTAGCAAGGAGTCATCTTCTATGATCTGTTTTAGAATTTATTCCTGTCTTCTCTTGTGTATAGTGGTGTAAGGAAATACTAAGGTCACCGTCTAGAACTGCAGTAAACAATTTAAAAAACCTGCATTGCTGAGAAAAATAACGGTTAAATATATTCAAATGAGCCTTGAGGAGCAATGGGGGCGTTGCCATTACACCTAGAAGCTCGGCTATCTTGGCAACTGCTGCGCCCTCTGCACTTTGATTGACAGGACCAGGTGTGATGATGTTTTCGCTGCATGGCCCTGTCAATCAAATTGCAGAGGGTGCGACAGTTGCAGAGAAAACGCCCCTATTGCTCCTAGAGGCTCATTTGCATATATTAAAATTTAATTCTCAGCAATGCGGGCACAAATGAACATGGGACCAACACAGATGCCTTCAGCTGCCAAGTGCACATGTAACAGGTCAGCCAGTGTCATAGGTACAAATCTGCTGACAGATGCCCTTTAACCTACTTCCACAGTGCAGTGCAAATACAATGTAACAACAGTGCAAATGAACCGGATATAATATAATAAACCTACAAAGTGCTGTTCAATAACATAAACAGTCTAAACAATGGCATAAATTATAGTTCAAGTTAACCATTCAAAGTGCAATGAAGTCGGGAGTTGATGGCTTTACATATCAGCAAATTTCCATAAACGTCCACGCTCCATATACTCCTGTATGTTTGGGAGTGCTGTAACGTACATCCAAATTTGCCATTAGCATTGGGAGGGGGGGGGGGATATTGGCGAGGAAGCCCACAAACATTTTTCACATTCATCACACAGCAAGTGGGCCTGTCTGTTTTAAATTCCAGGGCTGAATTTAATTTCCTTTAGGCCGTGCCCGTGCTGTGGACCGCTTGTGGATCACGGACCCATTCACTTCAATAGGGTCCGCAATCCGCATCCAACTGTCCGCACTGCAAAAAAATAGAACACGTTCTATTGTTTTGCGATGCGGAGGCACTCCATAGTGCTTCCGTGGAGTTCCGATCCTTGCCTCCGTTCCGCACCGCACCGCATCTCCGAGATTGCGGACCCATTCAAGTGAATAGGTCCACGATCTGTGATGCGGGATGCACATGACCGGTGCCCGTGTATTGCAGACCCACCGTATGTGGGCCGCAATACGGCCACGGCCGGGCAATGGCCATGTGCATAAGACCTTAATGTGTATTTGCATAGTCTGCCCCTTGTTTTCTAGTTTCAGGAAGAGTCCCGTCCAAAATGGCACTGTTGGTTAGTATGTGAATTTCCCCATGGTGGGTCTATTAAAATATTATCTTATCTTATACAGGCATTAATGATGATGTCATCAAATCTGCACAGATTTTGTGAAATTTACTGACCTTCCCAATATACTGAATACTGTACATCAGATTTTCGTTGGTACTATTAAAGGAGCTTTCCGAGACTTTTATAGGCATGACCTATCCTCTGGATAGGTCATCAGTATCTAATTGGTGGGGGTCTGACTCCTGGGATCGCAGCTTATCCTAGGCCAGGGACGGCCAACCTGCGGCTCTCCAGCTGTTGTAAAATTACAATTCCTACCATGCCCTGCTGTAAGATGATAGCTGTAGGTAGTCTGGACATGCTGGGAGTTGTAGTTTTGCAACAGCTGGAGAGCCGCAGGTTGGCCATCCCTGGCTTAGGCCATGTGATGTTACTTTCATTGGTCACATGACCTAGGTGCAGCTCAGTCCCATTGAAGTGAATGTGCCAGAGCTGCGATACCAAGCACAGCCACTGTACAATGGACGGCGCTGTGCTTAGTCAGCTGAGAGAAGGCAGCGGTACTACTGTGAGCACTTTTGCCTTCTCAAACAGCTGACCCCCACCAATCAGGTACTGATGACCAATCCAGAGCATAGGTCATCAGTATAAAAGTCTCAGAAAACTCTAGTACCAAACACTACATCACCTCACGTTAGAAATAAATCACATAAATGCTTTTATAAAAATCATGTGTGTCTTAATTCTTGCTGTTTTTCGGATCTCAACGACAAAAATTCCTTTCTACTGATTAATTTGGGACTATTTTAAGTTGAGTAATGAATTTGACCATTCAGCTTGGCCTCTACCGTTTCATCTAGTAAGGAAATTCCAGTCTGGATCTGCTATATCAGATATCCTGTACCTCAGCTGACCGAAAACCCCTGTTCCTGTTGTGGCCGTATGAGCAGAGCTGAACCCAGCCTCATAAGTCCCCTTCCCTCCCTATGTGTGATTTTAGAGGGGTTTCCCACTAGGGGGAGCTAGACTTAATCATAGTAACTTCAGAGACAAGAGTGGTGGTTGGGAATTGGCCCTGCAAAAGTAAAGTAGATGGCTGATGTAATGGGCTACTAATACACAAGCGGATCCTTTCCAAAAACAAAAAAAGCGGATCCTAAAATTTTGAGCGCCGGTTATGCTCATTTTGCATCCTTTTTAGCCATTTCCATCTGAGATCCGTTATTTTGGATGGTAGAAAAAGTCCTCCACGAAGGATGCAAAATGAGCATAACGGATGCTCAAAATAAAGGATCTATTTTTTATTTTTTTTGTTTTCTGTTCTTCCAATGGATCAGAAGAACGGAAAACAAAAAAATTGATGTGTATCTACCCTTACACAAAACACTAGGTATAAGAAAGCATGGCTGCTTTCTTCCAAAAACTGTGCCACACCTGCCTGCAGCTCTACACCATTGATTTGAATGGCACTGAGCTGCAGTAGCACACAAAGCCTGTGGACAGGTGTGGCGCTGTCCCTTTAAATGACCGCCAAACCTAAGGCAATGCACATTGGCTATTAAAACTCTATTTTGTATAGCAACATTAAAGGGCACCATAGAAGCGAATGGCTACTGGCCTTTGATTTTATACCAAGACACATAGGGGGTCATTTACTAAGTTGGGTATATCTGTCGCAGATTGCAGGCCTGTCTCATTTATCATTTTCTACGCATGTTTTAGATGTAGAAAATGGTCTAAATTTAAAGGGGTTATCAAATATCAATAAGTGCCCCCCCCCCATGTGCCGGGCCCCCCACGGGGAATACTTACCTGGCTCCCTACTCCCTGCGCCGCTCCTGGTCCCCGCACTGCTGTAGTTATTGATATTGGATAAACCCTTTAAGCCAGCAAGGAAGCTGTCTTACATTTCGACTGGTGGTGGATGCGCCAAAGTTATGTAGAAGCCAGTGCCTCGACATAACTTCAGCAGATCCACCGCCTGCACAAGGGCTCATTAAGACCAGCGTCTAAAATGCCCCCCCCCCCCAAATTAGTTTTTTTTGTTACCTTCCATATTAATTTGCAATGGCAAATACGCATTGTATCAGTCCAATGTGGACATACCCTTAAAATCCCTCTCTACAATTTCTGCCTTTTACAGGGTTCCTATACCTTGCTAGCATGAGAAAACACTTTCTCTCTGCCTGTAGCTGTGGTATTGCTTCTCGGGGGCTTCATCGTGGCTCCTGAAATGGATCCTTCTTTCTACATGGGTTCTACAGCAGGACATTAGATATGGACGCCCCTAGAACCCTAACTTTTCATTCAGTTGAAAAAGAGGGCATTGCAAATAGATGAGAGTTGATTAATGAAGTTAAATCGCTTTTAGCTTCCCCCAGATGGCCCTTCGTACCAGATATAAATAGCAGAGCGGTGCAGACAGTACTGCTGAATAAGTGCAATGGGTGTGAAGCCTCCACATTCTAGAATACCCTGACCACAGCAACTACTTTATACAGCACTCATCAACATCGGGGTTACATGGTTCATGAAACTTCATTTCTCCAATCAGACTGATTTACGGCCTGGAACAAAGCATAATACATATTAGATAAGATAGATAGATAGATATAAAGATAGATAGATAGATAGATAGATAGATAGATAGATAGATAGATAGATAGATAGATAGATGCATTTAGATCAGCAGGGTTCAGGTTATAGAGCAGGACGAGCTGATCAGATTAATGTATAGTTTTTTTGGAAACAAAATATTGGTATAACTTGTATTCATTGACTACTCTATGATTAGGAGTCCAGTGGGCACTCCTATCAGTGATTGACAGCTATCTTTGTATGCAAGGCTGTTAGTCACAGAATACGACCACCCACTGGACTCCTAAGTCTGGAAAAAGCAGGGATATCAACAAATAAGTTACAAGTTTAAAGGAATCTTTACAAAACTATCTCATTCTGCTCAGCTCCTCCTGCGCTGTAATATGATAATACTTACCAACATTTGAGTTGGTAAAATCGGGGCATATAAGCCCCGCCCCAGGAACGCCCCTGGAACAATAAAAAACGCCAATTTGGCCGGGTTTTCATTAGCCCCGCTCATTTCCAGATCAATGCAAGGCAAATTTGCAAACAATGTCTCTGAAAATCAGGGACAGTCCCAGCAAATTCGGGACAGTTGGCAGCTATGTATGATGCAGACAAATCAGACATCTTGTTCAACATGATAGATTCCATTTCCATTTAAAATGAACCACCTAACTTAATTGTAAAATCTGATTCTTTATACAGTGATCGCATTTGGGACAACCATTTTAAGGCTCATTTTGGGCCAAAATAATTTTTCATTTGGTCTTTATTCAACATTTTCAGCTATATTTGAAATACAGGGGTTAAAAATCAGTCTGTTTGCAGAGTATAACTTTCTCAGTCCAGTCAGCTGACAGCTCATGTAAAGCCTTATCTCTGATCTTCACAAGAGCTGATGGGACTCAGAAGAGGCGAATTTTTAACCCCTGTATCTCAAAATGGCTGAAATTTTTTAATAAAGAACAACTGAAAAAAAAAAGTGTTTAGCCCAAAATGAGCAAAATGCAAAAATAAAAAATATTCCTGCAAAAGGTGTCTATAGCCTTTAAAGGGAACCTGTCATCACCTTTATGCTACCCATACTAACGGCAGAATAAAGTAGAGACAGGTGAGATGATTTCAGCGGGCTCTCATTTATAAGTTAAAAGTAAGTGGTTGCCAAGAACCAACATCACAAACATTGCAGACTGGACCTGGAAAAGAGTCAAATCTTCATGAGAAGAGTCATGGTTATTCATGAATTCCTGCTCTCCCCGCCCACCTGCTGATGACTGACAGTCTTCTACCTAGTTTTCTCCCTTTCTGTCTAGGAGAGAACTGCCAATGATCATCAGATGGGCGGGGGGAGCAGGAGATTATGAAAAACCATGACTCTTCTCATGTATATTTGACTCTTTTCAAGGCCTAGGCTGCAATGATTATGATGCTGGTTCTCGGCAACCACTTACTTTTAGCTCATGAGTGACACATCGCTGAAATCAGCATTTATGTCACTATTTTATACTGCCCTCAGTGAGGGCAGCATAAAGTTGATGACAGGTTCCCTTTAAAGGGGTATTCCAGTTGTTTCAAGTTGGGATAGGGGATAACTATTGGACTGGTGGGGGTCCTACTACTGGGACCCCCACCGATTACAAGAATGGGGGCCGCATACCCCTGCAGCCCCCTTGAAAAAAATGGAGTGGCATATCGCACATACACATAGCCGTTCCATTAATTTCTATGGGAGTTCCGAAAATAGTGGAGTACAGGGCTCGACTATCTCCAGAATCTCCATAGAAAGAATGGTGCGGCCACACATATGTCTGATCGGCCGCTCCGCTCATTTCAGGGGGGCTGCAGGACGTACAGGGTCCCTGTTTTCGTAATCGGTGGGAGTTCCAGCAGTAGGACCCCCACCGATCTAATAGTTATTCTCTATCCTTCTATCCTGTGGATAGGGGATAACTTGAAACAACTGAAATACTCCTTGATGTCAAAAGTATTGTAACGTGAAACCATAACTCTATGGAAAACCAGTAATTGGTTCCAAAGCCCAAAAATGTTATCCCCCCAAAAAAAAGAAGATTAGAGAAGAAATATGCAGATAACTAATAGACATATAGCTGGATATAGTTGCTTGGAGCTGGAAGTCCCTTTCTGTGTGGAGGACTGAAGCTTCTTCAGGCTCCAGTGCAGTACACATGCAATGGGCTGCCCCCAGGGGCAATTGAGCCCCAGTGTTTAGGAATGCAAGTGGTATGTTGTAGACCTAATAGTTTCACAGTGCTCATACCTTGATACTATCGCTCCCCGGGGTTAGGCCCCGTAGCAAAAAATAAGTTGTACTTGGTCGAGTAAGTAGAGTCCAAACTTGGTGAAGTTTAACGGTTTTTACTTGAATAAACTTGCAATAAATCTGTGTCATCCAAACAATACTTGGTCTTTCTCTTGGCTCCAGCAGGCTAAGGGTAAACTGTCAGGTAAACATGAATAATTTGTTTTATCTCTTTCTGCTGTGCTAATCTCTGGCTTTAGTCTGGTTCTTATCAGCTTTAGTTACTGCTTCTTATGAGAGTGAGGTATACTGAGACCCGTTTTGCTGAGTAAGGGTATTTGGCTCCATTTTGCCTCTCGGAGGTACTAATTCCTTTTATATATCAGGAGTGTGCTGCTCTCTGAGCTACTTTCCCAAAGATCCTGCAACAATAAGGGGAAACATCTGCCTCACCATGCTGCTTCACTTGCCAGATCCAATTCTCAACCTTCTACAGCTTCCTGCAACCCCTCCCTTGGTGGGAAACAGTACTAGCCCACTACTGTCTAAAAGGGAAGCGGAAGTTGAATGATAAATTCCGTGCTATCTAAATGTACTCTATGCCAGATACACTGCCACCTGCTGGACAGCCACGTATAGTACATGAACATAACAGTTTTTGCATATAACAAAATGATACTTTGCTGGTGGTGGTATAGTTGGTGGTGCCAACCAATATAATGGCACCAAACAGGCTAGCAATAGAAAGGTAGGAGTAGTAGTGTCCCTCTGGACCAATACACACACAAGTACCAGAAAAATACAACAGAGTCACCTCCACTTCCTGTCCTGAGGAGCGGCTCATCCTGGCACAGTTAAAGAGCAATACAGAACATGTAGACCGCGCTTTACTGTAGAGAGGCGCTACCAGACAGCCAAGCACTGCATGCACTTCAGTACTACTGGTGTTTCACCAGTGAAATGTCCATGCTTGATACTGGATCTTTGAGTGAATTACATGTGCCACAGATCCACACTGTGACATTCCATGTTCTGTATGATTTCTAGTTACAATGGCTGAAGAAAGACCATTGTGTGCCGAAAATATTATAACCCAAGGCTATTGTAATGGGATTGTAGTTATCTGCACCTTCAAAAATACTATATTCCTCATGGTTGACTATGAAGTGACCTTTGCTTTGAGGTCACTAATATTACCATTCTTCCTCTGTGTAAGGTTTAAGTAAGTGCATCTGTGCTATAAACGAAGTATTACTGTGGCAACTCTCCAATCAGGTGCCGCTTTCCGTGTGTCCTGCCAATCGACACAACTGTTGGAATTCTAGCTGGTGGCTCCACTACTACCTCCAGCCATCCAACATACCAGAGGATTTTCTGGTGGCTTCAGGCCAAGGCTTATTACTACTCAATGAAAGCTAAAAGTCGTTAAATTATTAACCCACAATGTAAAATGATTTAGTAATTAATGGTGGGCAGATCACGCTCCCCTCTAACACTTATCACAGACCTCACTTATGTAAGACATACATAGGTAGATAGGAAATGTGAGTGGTTAGCTATTATATTATGAGAAGACATATGTGTCCTCATAGTTACCCTGGAGAAAGGATCTCTTACAGGTTTTTCAAGCCCATTGCTTTTGCCTTTTAATAGGGGCATAATTGGGGGGTTTTAAACTACATCATGTGCCTCAGGTGCCAAGGGAGGTGCCAACAACGCACTTTGCCTTGGCTAGGTTTTTGTAATTACAGGGCTAGTCGACTATGCTTTTCTAGTTAGAAACAGTATTTATATGCAGTTATCAATGTACACCAGCCTAATGAATGTCAAAATCAGATGAATGGAGCTCTATGGATATGTTTGGCATACATTCTGGGAATTTTTCCTACTGTATATGCCAAATTGAGGACTGATGGAACAGAGCTGAAGGTGTATGGCCAGCAGCACTGTCATACCCACAGCTACACAGTGTGAGTACTAAATGTTCTCCTACATTTTAAAATAATTATCTATTACTTAATACTTTTAGTATAACTTCTGTAATACTATTTATACTACTTATACTATTATATTACTAATACGTAAAGAAGAACTCCCGCAAAAAAATGTATTCCATGTCCTGCTGGAAATGTACATGATGTAATCTGTAGTGAATGTCATTTTCTTACCAGTGGCTGAATTTTTGAGTTATATCTCCCTGATGTTTCTGATCTTCGTCATGTGACTAGGAATCAGACCCACTAACTCACACAGCACCTTATGTGTGGACAGGAAGTCTAATTCTCTATGTATTCCTATGGGAGGCTCACTTTCAGTCTCATAGGAATGAATAGAGCAATGACTGGCTTCCTGTCCTGGGTCAGTTGGAGGTCAGGGAGTTGGTCACATGACCCAGCTACAATAAGAAGAGAGTGGAAACTCTCAATTACAGCCTCTGAAAAGAAAATGACATTCACTACAGATTATATCTTGCACCTTTCTAACAGGTCAGAGAATAAAATTTTTGCGGGAGTTCTTCTTTAATACTGCTAGGATATGCCCCCATTGTCTGACAGATGCGGGTTACATCTCAGGGACCCGCACTCATCTTGTAAAAAGCCTTGAAAGTCACAGAGGGCACACACCAGCCCTCCATTCATTTCTATGGGGCCGCTGAAAATAGCCAAATAGTGCGCTCCCATTAATTTCTATGGGGCCAAGGGAAATAGCTAGTTTCCAGCATTAGATGCCGAGATTGGCCAGACAAATACAAGCAGTATTTTTTCTCTGGCTGAATCCCGGCACTAATGTTGGAAAGAGGCCAGATCCAAGCTGGGTCCAACGTTAGTACTCTGGCAGGCTGTTTCTCTACCAGAACAGCCTGCCGGCACTGTTTAGGTCTTTTAATAGTTGCAGTGACAAAGTTCAGTGGGGAATTCCCTGTGGAAAAAACAAGCACAGTATCTTAAACATAAGGAAGTACAATTTACTAACTGGCATTTTTAAAGTAATCAAAAATCAAAGAAAAATATACAAAACATCCTGCACGATATGATATCTGAATATGTGTATATGCATGCCTACATTTATAAAAGAAATCACAGAAAATAATGCAGTAATACAATAGACGCAAACATTATATATGGACTAAGCCATCATTCTGATATGATGAGACTCTCAGCCAATATATTTTAATCGAAACACATCTATGCCCGCCTACCCACGCCAAGGTAGTCTCCATCAGGCAGGTTCTACTCTAAACCTATCTATGCCGTTGGACATCTACATTCAGAAGAGCAGACCCTGCACATATAGTGTGCTGCTCCTAGTTACCCATGGCATAGGTAGGTTTAGAGTAGGACCTGTCTGACTGAGAACACCTTGTCACTGGTAGGCGGGTACAGATGTGTTTTGATTAAATATATTGGCTGAGAGCCTCAGATTTAATAATATCACACTGAGAGCTTAGTCCATATATAATGCTTGCATTATTAAAGTAAACAGCCACATATGTATGCACAGTACCGTGAAAATGTTTTAGGCAGGCGAGGAAAATGCAGCTTAGTAAGAATGCTTTGAAAAATAGTGTTAATAATTTATTTCTATCAATTAATAAAATGCAGAGAATGTGAATGAAGTTCTTAAGAACAGAAATGTAAAGGCTATGTGCATCTTGGAGGGAATTTTATGATTGCATTTTACTCATTTTTGGCTAAAAATCATATTTTCAATTGGCCTTTATTAAAAATATTGATCCATTCTGTCACAAAGGGTTAACTGTTTTTCTAGCTTTGTGACTGGTACTTTCACTTTGTGCCAGTCATCTAATAACCTTATCCCTAAACTACTAAGAGGTCATAAACACTTATTTAAGCCACATTTTTATCAGTAAGACAAGAATTGAGCTTTGATGAATGTTTATAATGTCAGAAGGCAGAGATAAGGAGTCCATCAGCTCCCCAGATGACGGAAAAGACAGAAAATGCACAGGCTGCTGCTACAGAAACTCAGCTCTGTACACAAAAGAAGGACTTTTTAAATAAAGACCAATTAAAAATGATGTATGATTTTTAGCTCAAAATAAGTACAATGCAATAATAATTAAAAACAAAATGTACCCAAAGGTAGCCTTTAATTCCAATCAATATTTGGTGTGACCTCCCTTTGCCTTCAAAACAGCATCAGTTCTTCTAGGTACATTTGTACACAGTTTTTGAAGGAACTCGGCAGCAAGGTTGTTCCAAACATCTTGGAGAACTAACCATAGATCTACTGTGGATGTAGGCTTGCTCAAATCTTTCTGTCTCGTCCTGTAATCCCAGACAGAAACGAAGATGATCAGATCGAGCCTCTGTGGAGCCCATATCATCACTTCCAGAACTCTTTGTTCTTCCTTACGCTGACGATAGTTCTTGATGACATTGGCTGTATGTTTGGGGTCATTGTCCTGCTACAAATACATTTAAACTATTAACACATCTATTTTTAAAAGCATTCTCACTTTGCAGCATTTTTTTCCAACCTACTTAAAGCTTTTGACCAGTACTGTAGGTCGGATTATGTAGCTGCAAATTGTAACCCTAATTGTACTGTATATAACTGCTTGTATGTATTCTGGATGAGTATTATATCTACGATGTCATCCCAATTCGTGAAAAAAAAGTGCAAAAATATTTTGCAAACAATTGAAATCTGATGTACTGCTTAAACGCCTTTTTTATGTCTAACTCCTACTTAGAACCCTCCCACATTATGAGCCAGCCTGTAAGAGTGGCTCCTGCTCTGGCTGACTCAAGTCATTCATGTATTACATGGGTGGTCATTCATCTGAAGGGCCTCTGTGTAATAATACACTGCCCATGTTTGCAACTTACAATGCTCTTTTAACACTTCTCCAGAGGCAGTTTAATCACATTTCATAGCTTCAGTCATGCAAATGTAATAAACATCTTACCTCCATGAGGTCCTTGATTATGATATATAGATTATACTGTCTGAAGTATGAGTCACCAGTATTTAATGCTGTGTGGAAAATGAAACAGCACAATTGCCATTTACACAGAAAAATCAGCAGGATCACATGCAGCAGTCTGTCCCATGTGGTTAGCTTATACAACTCCAGAATAACAATGAAAAAGACCTCATTAGCTCGCTTCCTGGCGCTCCAATGGCTCATTTGCATAATTTTAAAATTTCGTATTTCTCTGGTACCGTAGTACCGACCCACATAAGAAAGCTATTGTTTTACTCAGCTGGATCAACCTTAGCAGGCTATATGCCTGGTATGGTAGAGTTGATCCAAGTGACACAGCCTCTTTAATGCTGAAGATTCTTTGTACAAGTTATTCTAATTGAGAAAGCCAGATGTTTCACTAGCCATGACTAGTGAAATATGTTCAGAAAAAAATATAAGCCCCGTTATTTTGACTTATTACTACTGTTGTACATTAATACACAGGTGAAAAGTGTATGAGGATCACATGCTGGCCCAAGACACAGCCGGTGGCTAGAAGCAGGGAGGCTGCCTGGAGACCTATGGCCATTAGGGGGGATGTACCGCAGATAAAAGAGTCTGCTATCAGATTATTCTGCTTGAATTCAACATGCACACTCAGCAGAGGTAAACAGGTACGTTTACAGTTTAGTAGGGTGAAATAGCTGCCAGCGGGCAGCTATTACAAGGGTAAGGCCAACTTAAAATTTAGGTATCATTATAATGATTGATTATTGCTAAGGTTAGGTATCCAATACGACAAGGATCAGCAAGCTCCTGCACTGCAGCTGCTCTGAAACTACAACTCCCAGAATCCTCCTTTTACTTCTGTGGGAGATACAAGAACAGCTGAGTAAGCGTGCATGCTGGGAGTTGTAGTTTTACAGCAGCTGGAGTGCTGATGGGTGCTGATCCCAGACCTAGGTGTATGCTCCGTCTGGCCACACAGAATTAGGCCTCATGCACACAGCCGTTCTGTGCATTGGGGACCGCAATTTGCGGTCCTCAATGCACAGGCACTATCTATGCAGATGCCGCAACGGATCCAGACCCATTCAACTTGAAAGGGTTCGGGATCTGTCCGCATCGCAAAAAATAGAACATGTTCTATTTTTTTGCTGTGTGGAGACACGGAGAGAAACCCCATGGAAGCACTCCATAGTGAATATTGCGGACCCTGCATATTGCGGACTCCCAGTTTGTGGACCGCAATATGGGCACAGCCGTGTGCATGAGGCCTTAATGTGGAAAACTGTGTGCATGTTGTCAAAGGAGTAGTTCCTCCAAGGGATAACCAGTACAATTCTGGATCACCAAGTGTGCCTCCTATACCACAGGCAACACTTTGCTAATCTGATTACTTTACAAGTCGTCCAGGACAGATCTGGACTCTAATACAGTGCACTATCTGTCTTCTGAAAGGTGGTGACAGTTCCTTGATAAAGCCCCCTGTCAAAGGTGCCAAGCAAGTGGAACGTCTTCAAGGGACCTCAAAGACTCCATAACGCCCTTGTAGAGAATGACACGCTGATCATTCTGCTGATCTGTTCCAACTTGGCAAACAATCCTGTAAAGGTAGGAGCTTTCCTTGTGTTTGGCTCAAAGTGATTCAGCTGCATCCAGATCAATGTGAAGGTGACAAACATATGCCCAGACCAATGTGCTAATTAAATTACATCAGCTGTGAACATGTAGACTATAGATAGGCTGCTTGTGCCATATGGATAATGATTTAAGTACAGGACAGACATGCAGGCTGCAAAGAGTGGAATACTGGTCCTATTAATACAGTAATGGTCTCTTATTTAGCACAGAAAAACAATGGAGTCTCTTGCGGTTCAAATACTAAAATAACACTTTATTAATATATTCAATTAAAACCTTTTACAGCCCAGACACTTCATTACTACTCGCTATGGACAGTGCTTGACCACTAACGGTATATCCTACTGACAGTATGGGTATGCTCATATCCGTAATGCCTCTATTAGGAAATAGCAGGCTATTGTTAGAAATAATACTACTGATAGCGCAAACTCCGTTTGAACAAAAATCACATCATGAGTGAAATTGCACCAAGAAAAATGATCACCAAGCATAAGTAACGTAACCTACCCAATATCAGCAGCAGCAGCTGATTTTTGTTTAAACGGAGTTTGCGCTATCAGTAGTCTTATTTGTAACAATAGCCTGCTATTTCCTAATAGAGGCATTACGGATATGAGCATACCCATACTGGCAGTAGGATATACCGTTAGTGGTCAAGCAGTGTCCATAGCGAGTAGTAATGAAGTGTCTGGGCTGTAAAAGGTTTTACTTGAATATATTAATAAAGTGTTATTTTAGTATTTGAACCGCAAGAGACTCCATTGTTTTTCTGTGCTAAATATTAAACATAGGAGTGGTTCAGTTACGAACCTTAAATAATTGGTGGACTTATTGTGAAAATGGTCTCTTATTGTTACCAAGATACCCCAGTGATAAAAGGGTTAAAAGTGTGCCTAGTACAGGGACACTATTCTCCCTCCTTACATAAAAGACCATGGGTATGTCCCTTTAAGAAATGGTTCATTGTTGTGTATGTGGGCTCCCTAGAATACAGCGAAGTCACGAATGAGGAAAGCAACTCTAACACCAGCTTTTACCAAAAGAGTATTTTACTTAAACGTGGCAATGAGCACAACCACAAATGCTGGGAACATACAATAAATGTACATACATCCAGCCCGGAGGCTGCGACCCTTGTTCTGCACAGCGCATCGCCCTTCGATGTATGCAGAAGGAAAGTGCGGTAATTTACCTACTGGCAGGCACAACTAAACTGCCACACCTCACCTGTTATTACCCTAAAAGATCAAGAACTGTTTGGGTGTCCGGTGCAGCACAACTTACAATCTTACAATGCTCTACAGTATTCCCCCTCCCATAACTGGTAGCACATACCAGAGTATTCCTTCTTAGCAAAACGCCAGCCTGGCTTGAGGTGGTGGGGAAGTTTATCAGCTCTCCAACCTGAAATGTCACTTTAAATTGTGGAGTCCTTGCAATGAACAGCCAGCAACACTTGTGGACTGACACAAACAGAAACCCTAACTAACTACAGGCCTGGTTTCAGTTTCTAGGGTTCTAGGCGCCAACACTGTGATGAGGTGCATGCGCGATCTGTCTTAACAACCTGGGTCTGCTCTGCATCTGCTGGCACCAGACTAGAAGTGTATGGTCAAACCACATAAGGTGCCTGAGAGACCCGTTGTTGGTCTGAGGGAAAGTAAGCCTGAGCTTGTCCATCGAAAGAATGGATTGGTGGGATGGAAGCTGATTTGAGTAAAGGTAGAACAGTGAGCCTTCCGAAGTTGTGACCGTAGCCCAGAGTTTCAGAAGCTCCAGAGCAGTAGTGCATCAAGGCCACAGTGTCGTCACAGAGAGGCAGTTGGCTTAGAGAAGCCAACGCTGAGAGAATGTGTGGGCTATGTGAGAACTTCAGACCTGAGAGAGATTGAGTTGGGGAACTTCTGTGGATTGGGTGGGAACTTCAGACCTGAAAGAAAGCAAGAGACCAGGAAATAGTGGGAGATTGCCTGCCCTTTGGCGCAGAAAGTGGTCTGTTTCTTCCAGCCCTGTAAGCAAGTGGACTGATGGAACCAAGAGGGTGAATGGGGGATGAGCTTCAGTATGCCGCACAGCCACTACACATTGGATGGAGACTTCTACTTTGGGCTCTGTCCTTTATGTTTCTGGTGTTGGTGGCTGCCACAAACTACTGATCGATACGGGTGCCAGGTGTTGGACCCCCAGACATCTGATACCGATGACCTATCTAGAGGATTGGTTGTCAATATCTAAAAGATAGAAAACCTCTTTAATCTTGTACAAGTTGAAGTTGGTCTGTTAACATTAGTGTATATTGATCACGGCACACGTAAAGGTTGGTAGATAAACAGGACGCTCTTTATTAGTATCCACAATCGTCACATGTATAAATAAGGCCAACGTTTCGGTCCCTCCCGGACCTTGATCAAGGCCTACAATAATATACAGACATACATAAATATAATATAATACAATGAACGACATACAGTTACCACAGAACACAAACACTCATAAAATATGGGGATGTACGGGATATATGAGTTAGTAATAGCTGTTAGGCGACATTTAATCGATAGAAAAAAACATGAGAGTGCACAGTAATAGTGTCATTTTAACTCCAATGATCAACGCTCCATTTATGAAACATCAATCTGTTGTACTTCTAGTTCAGTACTGCAGGGCCACAGACATATTGAAAAAGTCACTATAATTCCTATGGCTGCAAGTAATGTCAAATATATGAGGTATCTCATCTTGACTTATACTAGTAGCATAATTGCAATCAATAAAATATTTTGTAATCACATGGACTCATATAGTATATGACTGTGGCCAGCAGCACTGCAGAGTTAGAGCTAGGCTTATCACAACATAAGCATAATTGGTAAAAGGATAAACATAGATGGATATCGTTCAATTCAAAACATAGATGGTACATACCGTTGGTGAGAAGTGGGAGCATTGGAGTGGCGTCTGCAAGATTGTAGAGCGCAGGCGCTCTTTTTAAAGAGGAAACCGCGCACTTTCAGTCCCGGTCATGTGATCGGAACTCCAGTCACATGATCGGGACTTTCGGACAAGAAAAGCGAGTAAGGGCACATTTTGCCCACATCTCGCTATTAAGGCAAAGTAACAGAGGAATTTGTACTATTGTAAATTAGGACAAAACTGGTCATGATATCTTATAAAGATATTGAGGCTCATCTCCTCACTGCAAATTAGATACTTCATCTAATATCAGGACCATGGTAGTATACGCAGGAGCCAAATATGGCGACCCATACGATATAACCCGAATATTATTCACTAGAGACATTTTCCCAAATACAAACACCATAATCACTGATACCATATGACAATATGAATGTTAGTAAGCCAACACTGTGTTAATCACAAAGAACCTTTACCTGTCTATGTATCCAAAAAGGTCAAAATGTGAGAATCTAAGAAAAAAGAAGAAGATACTATATAAACCAACACAGAATAGACTGTGGAGGATTAGTATAACTGTAAATTAGGACTATACAGGCAACACGCTAAAATATGCTCCATCTAACAAAATGTTATATCTAAATACAAATATCAAAATCACGGTTCAAGCCTAATGGAGTCATGGTTCTGAGTTCATGAATCCAGAAAGCTTCACGTCTCATCAAGATTGCTTTCTGATTGCCTCCTCTACGTGGATTAGGAATATGCTCTATAATTTGGAATTTAAGTTGACTAATACTATGGTGAGCTGTTATGAAATGATGAGGAATCGGTAGTTCACCCCTTTTGCACCTAATGTCCGATTTGTGCTTACTTATGCGGTCTCGCACACACTAGGAGGTCTCACCAATGTATGCGAGACCGCATGGACATTTAATAAGATACACCACATAGGTCGTAGCACAAGTAAAAAACCTTTAATGTAATAGATCTTACCAGTCAAAGGATGTGTAAAGGTGTGGCCATTGATGATATGTGTACATTGGGCACAACTCAAACACGGGAAAGTGCCTCGCTTAGGGGTTGAAAAGGTGGCCTGACGTAAATGTGATTTAAGTGGACCAATATCTGCCCTAATTAAACAATCGCAGAGATTTTTAGGACGTTTATCACATATCCCTAATGGTTTGGCAAACTCTGAAACTCTGAAATATATTAAGGACTGGCCAATGTTTTTTTACAATCTGTTGAATTTTTTGAATAATTGTATGATAGGTGACCACAAAAGGAATTCTTGGGTTTGGATTTTTTTGGGTACCCTGAGAGTGATGTGCTGAAGTAAGTTCCCTATCTAACAGTTGTTTTGGATAGCCACGATTGTGGAATTTTTGGGACATTTCGTTTAAGCGAGTTTGTCTAGTTCTAGGGTCACTTACTATACGTCTTACTCTAGTAAATTGAGATCTAGGTAACAAATCTTTTGTACTTCTAGGATGACAACTAGAATAAAGTAACAGTGCATTACGGTCTGTAGACTTAACATAAAGATCAGTACTCAGGCGCCCATCTGAATCTTTAATGACAAGAGTATCGAGGAAGTTCACCGCGTGGGGGTCAACATGAGCCGTAAATTGAATGTCAGTATCTGCATTATTTAGATATTGATAGAACATCTGGAATGACTCAGAATCACCAGTCCAGATGCAGAAGACGTCGTCTATATATCTACGCCACACCAGTGCAAATTGTTGAAATAATACATGTGTATAGACGTAGTCCTCTTCATATTGCGCCATAAAAAGATTAGCATATGGTGGCGCCACGTTGGCCCCCATTGCAGTGCCCTTTCTCTGTATATAGTATTCCTCTCCAAACATAAAGAAATTATTATACAAGACCAATTCTAACAATTGAAGACAGAATTGTTGTTCGATTTGTGTAAGATTGGTATTAGATAATGGCGTTTCTACCGCCTTAATCCCTTTGGTATGTGAAATGGAGGTATAAAGGCTTGTTACATCGAGAGTTATTAATAATGCATTTTTAGGAATATATTTAATTGTTCGTAACAGTTGTAAAAAACTCGATGTGTCCAACAGAAACGATTTTGTGCCTTTAACAATAGGGGTAAATACCTTTTCTAAAAATATAGACAAAGGAGCCAAAATGGAATCAGTTGAGGCCACTATAGGGTGGCCCGGTGGTTTGTGGAGGTTCTTATGTATTTTTGGAAGTATATATAGGACTGGTGTAATGGGATGTTCATTACGTAGAAAAGAGGAGGTTGCTGGATCAATGGTACCACTAGTAAGCTATTTATCTAGTAAGACTTCTGTTTGTCGCTGTATTTGTATAGTTGGATTAATAGAAACTAATTGATAAGTGGAAGTATCTGCTAGTTGTCTTTGGACTTCTTGTAAATAGTAAGACATGTCCATCACTACAATGGCCCCTCCCTTATCCGCTTGTTTTATGATAATAGATTTATCATTTTGTAGATTTTCTAGAGCCTATGTTTCCACATTACTCAAATTAGTGGATGAAGGGAAGGCTCCTCTGCGACTTTGATCGATAACAGAATGTATCTCCCTGTCGACCACATCTATAAATGCTTCAATTCCATGATTTGTTAACATTGACCTGGATGAGGTTAAACAAGAACAGTTTGAAGTACTGGTAAAATTGTACTACTGATGTTATGGCAGGTCAAAAGCGAGATGTCTTATAAGAGGTGGTACTCTTAAACAACACAGAATAGGAAAGTGACTGTGTAGCCAATTGGTGGTCTGAGGTCACAGTCCTCTTTCGCAGAGAGTTGGGTGATGTGTGTGTCTGTACATTCAAAGCTACCACCAAGTGTGTCCAGCAACCATAAAACTTTTGTGATGCTGTTGTGAAGGAAATAATGTTCAATCAAAGAATGCAACAGCACAAATAGGAACCAATGTTATACTCACTGTATAAAATGAATGTGAGGTACTTAGCAAATATATTTTGATCAACATCATTTGTGCCCATCCACCACGGCAAGGTGACCTCTTTTCGATGAGAACCTACTCTACATGATACCTCTCCTTGTGCCACGTGGTGTCAAATGAATTCAAGGAGAGCAGGTTCCATTCATATACTGAACCTGTTCTACATGATACATCTCCTTGTGCCAACTGGCCTCAAATAAATTCAGGGAGAGCAAGCGACAGGTATATATTGCACTAATTAAAAACCACATATTGAAAAGATGGGTTAGGTAGGAGTGCACGACCGAAGTGGAGATGGCGACACCTTCAAATGCATACTGCAAAAACAAATGAGGTGAATGCACGGGTGTGTGTTGCCATGGCTGAAAATACAAAAGCCCAGGCAACAGCACTCTGCAAATGTAGAATATATGAACTAATGAACTATATAAATGAATATGAGTTATTTAGCAAATATTTTTTGATCAAAATCATCCGTGCCCATCCACCAGAAATAAAGTCATCCATTCAACTGTTAAATTTTATGATAATTTCTAAAGGGAAACCCAGAAACCACTCCTTGCAAGCAATCGGCTGTAACCTGTGGGGTGCAGCAAGTGTTCAATTCCCACATAGCACCCCCACAGGGGAAAAGAAGTATTACACAGGTCTCTTTGAATTGTAATGCTTTGACACGTCGCAGTGACAGACATTTGAGAGAAACTTATGCATTCAGAATTTCCTAGTAGGGTATTTGAAGATAGGGTTTTTAAACCAGATAATCCTGTTCATTTAATTTTCTAGACATATTGCTTTTTGTTTTGTTTTTTTTGTATTTTTATAATGCTAGTAAAAAAAATTATATTACTCGCGCTAGTTTGCAGCTTCACAAAGATGCTCATTGTCTCAGAATTCCAGTAGGTAAAAGTTATCCCCTATCCACAGGACCGCTGAGAGCCCCACTGATCACGAGAAGGGGTACCCTGTACCCCCTGCAGGCTCCCTGCTGCCCCCCTAAAATGACTGGAGCTGTCAGTTGCAGATGTGCTTGCCCACTCTATTAACTTATATAGGAGTTCTGGAGATAGTGGAGCGCTGTACTCGGCTATCTCCAGAACTGTCGTAGAAATTAATAAAGTGGCCGTGCACAAGTGCTACTGGCCACTCCATCATTTCAGGGGAGCTGCATGGAGCCTGCAGGAGGTACGGGGCCCCATTCTTGTGATCGATGGGGGTCCAAAAAGTAGGACCCCTTAAATTTTGATAGGGGTTAACTTTTACCTACCCCTTTTAAGGCTTTATAAAGTGGTGTATGCCAGTGCCTTTTTAAGCTGTTATAAAAAGGATGTCTGCATCTGGTGGTTAATACATAATGAATGAAGTAGCAATTCCCGGCACTCATGCAGTTCAATCCATCACCCTAAACTGCAGACTGAATATCAGCTATCATTTTACTGACATAAGACAATTTTATTTATTTGCTTAGACATGTAGGTCTGAAAAAGGGAGTGAAATGGAACAGCTGTATGTAATGCTGACAGTTCAAGTCTACCGGCATCTGTCCTCTCCTGGCAGCATGGCCGCCGGAGTACTGACCCCCTCCGCTGCACTGCAGTCCACGTCGCTCCTGTCTCTTTCCTTTCAGTTTTTCCTGGTTTGCTCTCCCATAGGACATGCATGCTCTCTATGGTTTTTAAAGGGTCAACACGCACATGGGATAATCTGTCCCCAACCTATAACAGCATTCCCTGGGATATAAAGTATGTGGAACCATCGGTTATAGGAAGGTGCCTGAGCAATAAGGTTGACCTCTGTCTGATAACCATACTGATCCTGTGCTGACTTCTGCCTGATTAACATATCGATCATTGGCCACCTGCCCTGATCTATTGCCCGTTTCACTGTATTGCGCAAACTCTGTCTGTCTTGACCTTGGCTTGACCACATCTCTGTCTGTCCCCTTAGTGTGGGGACCTGGGTCAGCAGCCACTGAATGAAGACATCTCCTTCGCTGCTGGCCCCTGCAGCAAAGTTTACACCACTTGAACAATGCCCTCAGACGTAGCCCCAAGTTAAATCCGTACAGTGGCACATTGGCTCCGCACTCACTGCATTACAGCAGAGTTTTTGTATTGCCTCCAAAATATTTCATATTTCTTAAGGTGGCCCATGAAAAATATTCATCATTGCCAATCTATTTGTACACCCCCTGCGATAGGGAGTGTAGAAAAAGAAGTCGCACCTGTCCCAAAGGCCGCACTGCCACATAAGAGGTCACCCGTATGATGACACATGGTAATTAGGGGCTCTTTTATATAAAATCCTCATGTTACACCTACGAATGACCCATGATGACCACCAGACTGTCTAAGCCACTACTTGTTGACAGCTCTCACCCCTGGCTCAGGAGGATGCCCAACTGATATCACATTATAAACCATTTTAACCCTCACCAGGTGTAATATACAGTATATAAATGTTGCAGAACCCTCAGGATATCTTTAGTCTGTACCATGTTAAAGACTTTTTTTTTTAACTTCCGAGCCTTCAGGGCAATAGATTATGTACCAAAAATCGTCTGATGAAAAGGAACTTACTTTATGAAACTGAATACTGGGAGAACTGGTGTCAGAAATAAACCATGGCTGATTCAATCTCACTGTGCTAGACATTTTATTTACTCCCACGCATCCTCTGGGTACAGGTCACATTTCACGAAGAGGCTCGGAGGCCTTCAAGAAACACTCAGACCCTGGGTCTGGGTCTTCTAGACCAGGGGTGCACAACGTTTTCTGGGTGGGGGCCACATTGTCCGACTGAAACAACGTCAAGGGCCGAAAATAAAATTTAAAGGGGTATTACCAACTGAAATACTGTATTTATGGCAGATTGAACACACAGTGTATACCATTAATGTCTAGTTACAGTTCCAGGAGTCCCATCTAATGGGAGAAATACATGAAAAATGCATGTGAGCAGCCTTAAAACATGGATATACATGTCTGTTACCAGATGGATGGGGCCACACAGAATGGTATCAAGGGCCGCATGTGGCCCCCGGGCCGCAGGTTGTGCACCCTTGTTCTAGACGGTTCTATGCTCCTTGTGGTTACTCCCTGTGTCTTATGTATCGCTTGCAGGAATGATTATGTACAGCTACAGCTGCTTGTCTTATATTATGTAATATAATGCATATCATTATACAACATGTAAAAAATCATGAATGCTTTCGCAATCGGCACGGGAGGTATATCCTACTGATTCTATTCATAGTAATCTACCATTAAGGTGGTTTCCCCATGATAAACTTTTATGGCATATCAACTACGCCGTCAAAGGGATATGAAGACATAACGTTTTTTATGAATATTGAGTTTTAAAAAATAATCCTTTCTAGTGAAAGTGTCCCTTTAAGAAAAGGTAGCACAATAAAACTGAGTTTTTGTTATAGATGAAAGAGCAATAGAGCTTAAAAGTAAAGAACACCTTTAGGGGCATTTTTTTATGATTGAATTTTACTCATTTTAGGCTACAAATCATTTTTTTCACTTGGTCTTTATTTTTGTCTTTCAGGGTTACGTTTCAGCCTATCTGAAGAGTACCTTCAAACTGGTAAGACTATAGTTAAAAGGAGTGTTTATGAGCTGTCAGAAGGTCAGAGATAAGGGCTATACATCTAGCCACCAGAGCAGCAACCTGATGGCTCAGTGTGAAACTAAAAGTAAGAAACTCTGCAGATAGGCTAAAAATTTAAGGGGTTGTCGGGGTTCAGAGCTGAACCTGGATATATCACCATTTTCACCCAGGCTGTCCCCCTGATATGAGCATCGGAGCATGGTCCGATGCTCTCCCTTGCCCTGCACAGCATCCCGCAGGGCAAGGGCTGTTTGTTTATATTTCTTACACTGCGAGACGGAGGCTTCCACCTAGCAGTGGTGCTGGTGACGTCACCGGCTCTGATGGGTGGGCTTCAGCGCTGCCCTAGCCATTTTCTCTGCCTAGCTTTACCCATGGAGAGCTTGGTACGTCACCGATCTCCAAAAAAAAGCCTTTGCCCTGCGCAATTCAGCGTAGGGCAAAGGAGAGCATCAGAGCATGAAATGCTCTGATGCTCATATCAGGGGGCTGCCTGGGTGAAAATGGGGATATGTTCGTCTTCAGCTCTGAACCCGGATAACCCCTTTAAAGGGATTCTGTCACCAGGATTTGGCCTATTAAGGTAATCCCACTATTGGATTCTGCTCAGTGTGGTGATTTCAAAAACGTTATTATTATTGTTCCTAGAGATGGATTTGATGGTAAAAAAACGTATTTTATATTATGCAAATGACTTACATAAGGGGCCCAAGGGGATGTGCCCAGCACCGTTGGAGCCTGGCCTCGCCGCTACAGTTGGAGCCCAGGACCGCCCACCTCATTATTATTCACTTCACTGCTTCCAGCAGACTCGCTCCGTCACCTTCTTAATCCCGCGCAGGCGCAGTACCTAAAGCGGTCTGCGCCCGTGCGGTCTCCTGGCATCGGCCTCAGCGAAGTTACTGCGCATGCGCCGGCTGTGGTAACTCTCCCGCCACTCCGCCAGTGCGCAGAGAGCCGGCGCATGCACAGTAAGTTCAGTGAGGCCGATGCCAGGAGCAGACCGCTTTAGGTACTGCGCCTGCGCGGGATTACGAAGGTGACGGAGCGAGTCTGCTGGAAGCAGTGAAGTGAACAATAATGAGGTGGGGGGTCCTGGGCTCCAACTGTAGCGGCGAGGCCGGGCTCCAACGGCGCTGGGCTCATCCCCTTGGGCTCCTTATGTAAGTCATTTGCATAATATAAAATACGTTTTTTTACCATCAAATCCATCCCTAGCAACAGTAATAGTAACGTTTTTGAAATGACCGCAATGAGCAGAATCCAATAGTGGGATTACCTTAATAGGCCAAATCCTGGTGACAGAATCCCTTTAAGGGTTTTCCAAGACTTTAATACTGGATCAGTACTTGATCGATAGGGGTCCGACACCTGAGACCGCCGCCGATCATCTGTTTGAGAAGGTATCAGCGTTCCTGTGGGCGCTGCGTCGTTCTCCATGCTTACCAAGCACAGCGCCGTAAATTGTATAGCGGCTGTCCTTGGTATCACAGATCAGCCTCATTCACTTCTATGGGGCTGAGCTGCGCCTAGGTCATGTGAGCTGCCTTCTCAAACAGCTGATTGGTGGGGATCCTGGGTTTCAGACCCCCAATGATCAGATACTGATAATGTATACAGAGGATAGATCATCAGTTGTAAAGTTTCGGAAAACCCCTTTAAGCCTGTAGGAACTTAGGAGATCTGGAGTCTAATGGGGAAGGGGTGTATCTATGACACGGGTGATAAATCAGGTGTGACAAACTGTGCTTTTCTCTCAGTGCTTCATTTGTAAACCTGCCTGATAAAGCAGCCTCAGTGCTCTCGAAGCTTGCAAATTTTAATTTATTTTTTTTTGGTTAGCCAATAAAGGTATCACTGCTGTAATGCTTTTGTCCTTTTGAACACAAAAGTATTTATCACAGCATAGTTTTTTGGGCTCATACAGTTGCACTATATCACAGTTTACAGGTAACTTTGTGTCACCATCCATTGCAGTTATTATCTACAGAAGGATCAAGTTTAACCGGTACTAGAGTGCCTCTAGTGGTCACACTAGTCATGACATCTCACAGCCTGCGTGAAATATTTAATAAAATCTTAATCCGTTATTAGAGCACATTTCTGCATGCAATATTATGTCATAAATTACATCATCCAGACCAATTTCACACTGCAGTACGATCACAACAGGAATCTAATTAGGTTCAATAAAGTAGTCCACAACACAAATGCACTTAATACAGCCATCAAAAATCTATATTGTTTTGGTGCAAAAATAATGAAATCGCAATCACTTAGCTATAAGACATATTGACACAGAACAGAGCAATAAATGGTGACTGTAAGGCTCTATTCACATCACACACACAATGAAAAACTTTACTGTGGCTTATTCTTAGGCTTATATTAGCAAAAAGTGTCACAAACAGAAGTATACTGTTGTTTAGGCCTCATGCACACAACTGTATATTCGGTCGGCTACCGGTATGCATTTTTTGAGGATCGGATGCAGACCCATTCATTTCAATGATGCTGCAAAAGATGAGGACGGCACACCATGTGCTGTCTGCACCTGTACATATCCGCTCTGTGGTCCTGCAAAAAAGATAGAACATGTCCAATTCTTGTCCGTTTTGTGGACAAGGACAGGAGATTTCTAGAGGAGTCTTAAAAAAATGGGAGTGCACCCGTCCGAGATTCGTGGTTTGAGGACTGCAAAATATTTACGGCCGTATGCATGAGACGTAAGCTGTACTACAAACTGTAGATGGCTATATACCATACTTTTCGCTTTATAAGACGTACTTTTTCCCCCAAAAGTGGGGGAAGAAGGGCTGTGCGTCTTATAAAGCGAATACTAGTGAGCGCTTCCATGTGCCTCCCCCCAAAAAATTATAAAAGTCAACGATTTATATGTGACCCAAAATGTGCAACTTCTGTGCAAAAGTAGTAAAACATAAAAACACTGTAGATATTGGTGTCACTGGGACCGTACCGACCCATAGAAGATAGGTAACATCTTATTTATACCGTATGGTGGACAAGTGCAAATACAATGGCAAAATTACCGTTGTGAGATAAGTCCCTGATGAGTGTGAGCGACAATCTCTTGTACAGGCAATGGAAGATAGTGAATTTGCTATACTCATTCCCCTTGTGACACCAGTTGCATGTAGAATTCCAGTGAGGGAGATGAAATGGATATGTGTTTAGGTAGTTTTATTGAACGTACCTTGAGAAATGATGATAGAGGTCAAAGGTAAATCCTGACAAACAGGAAATGACTGAAGGACACGGGATGTGAGCTCAGAGAAGAGGAGGAGTTAGAACATAAAGAACATATGAATTGCAACCATGAGTGAGAAGAGTCGTTGCAGTGAGAATAACAGGGGACCTTGGATCCATGGATGCATTTATTGAGTTGACAATTGCGGACACATCTAAGAAGCTGGTTAAAGTCTCATGTGTAGGCTTTAAGAAATTTTATTCCATGAGACTAGAATATCTTAAGAGTGATGCCTATCATCTTTTCACATGATCCACCCATATTGGCTCCAAAGGCAGTAATCGTACTGACCCAGAGAATGAAGGTAACAGGTCAATTTTACTGTATAAAGCCGTGAAAACAAAACCCATAAAACTGTGGTGGAATTGCCTTTTTTTCCAATGCCACCCCATTTGATTTTTTTCCAGATTCCCACTAAATTGTATGCAATTTAAATGGTACTATTAGAAAATACAACTTGTTACACAAAAAACAAGCCCTAATATGGCTATGTGAATGGAAAAATAACAAAAAATGCATATAACCAAAACTGTGTCAGGAAAGGGTTAATTCTTAATTATATTGTGTCATATCTGTTTTCTTCTATACTGTACTTAGTGCTTTGCTGCCATCTAGTGGCCATTGTTATATTTGGTTTTATGTAAGTTATCTATGGTTGTAATTCGTATGCTTTTTATCCTGTAACTCCTTCTCTTCTGTGAGCTCACATGCTGTGTCCTTCAGTCTTTTCCAGTTTGCCAGACATGCGTCACAGAGCTGGAGAGAGATGATTTTCTTTTGATCTCTTTCATCATTTCTCAAGGTATATTCAATAAATTACCTAAAAGTCATATCAATTGCATCTCCCTCACTGAAATTCTTCATGCAACTGGTGTCACTAGGGGTATGAGTATATGAGTATAACGAGTTCACTATCCTCAATTGCTTTTACAAGAGATTGCCACTCACACTCATCTGAGCTATTAATAAAGAAAAAAAAACAATTGTAGAAAAGCTATTGTAACGATTATTCTAACATTCGTGTATTGTCGGGTTTTAGAAATGAATGGGTCCTAGTAAATGTGGATCAGAAATTGATACACTGTACGGTCGTGAGCATGAGGCTTTATTTATTTTGATTTTTTGTTATTGTGTATTTCATTGTGCTTTTCCTGTGCACTATTCTTTTCTATGGGGGTTCTAAGACAATATTTATTGAATCGTTTCACTTCTTTACTGTCATTTATTTTTGACCCCCATGATTGTTCATTGATTTTGATGTATTGGTTGCGATGTAAGGTTTGTTAAATGTCTTCTTAAAATTATATTTTTACATATTTGATTATTTTAGGTGTGCACATCATATTCTATGTGTTACTATTATTTAGCTATTAAGCTTGCCTTTATACACAAATTGCATTCTGCTTCAATATCACTGTTGGTTCTCATCAGTGACCGTCTTACCTATTGCTGCTCAGTTCTTCGACAACTTAGATGATGTTTAAAGTACAGGTTGCTACACACACTGACACAAAATAGGTGGAGGTTATTTGTGGGTTATTTTATGTTATAGGCATTTAATTAGACAAAAATACCACATTTATACCACATTTAAAAATGAGGTTTTAGTGTTTATTTTAAATTTTATTCATAATTATAGTAACATAACATAGTAACATAGTTTATAAGGCCGAAAAAAGACATCTGTCCATCCAGTTCGGCCTGTTTACCTATAAGTTGATCCAGAGGAAGGCAAAAAAAAAAAAAAACCCTGTGAGGTAGAAGCCAGTTTTCCTCACTTTAGGGAAAAAAATTCCTTCCCGACTCCAATCAGGCAATCAGAATTACTCCCTATATTATACATTTATAATTATATTTTCATATAATTAAATTTTTTTCCATATTGGGATGTGGGCAGGATGTGAGCAGGATGTGAGCAGGATGTGAGCAGGAGGAGGCAGGCTACAGGCGGGAACTCAGCAGCCCGACTCATTTAACATGTGCACCAGAAATCTAATCCAGCTCCTGTGCGTAGTGGAATTTCCTCATGCTTCGCGGTAGCGCATCAATTTTCCCTGAAATGATATAAAAAAATATCATAGTTAACTCATCCATTTGCTAGTGATGGGCCGCTGCCCCCATCATGATTGAAGATCTCACACGAAATCCTGTGTGCGGTGATGTATGATGTCATCACGCTGGCGGACATGATGACGTCATCACAGGGCGTTCAAGATGGCAGCACCTGGTTCATCACGAGCAAATGGATACTTCGTAAGTATGATGTAATTTATTTTTATTTTACACTGTAATATTGCTATCAGATGCCAAAATCAGCTATGAACGCAGCATCTAAGGGGGACAATGATAGGGAGTTTCATTGCACCCACTACTTAGAAATGCACTTTGTGATGAAGTAATTCATCACAAAGCAAATTGTCTTGTAAAATTCGGCGACGCAGCCAAATCAAATTTTTCAATACTTTGCTCAACACTGATTCCTACAAACATTTGCCCCATCTAGTGGTCATTTCAGAGAATGCAACAGCCTGTTAAAATTCATTGGGTAGAGTAATCACATCAACGCACAAAAACATACCTTCACCGCTACAGAGCCTGTTCTAGAACATGTTGTTCTAAGATGTGTGTGTATGCAGCCTTCATCAGTCAGGAATCATGAGCAGCAAGGTGAATCACTGCAGAGAGGCAGTACTATCTGTGCCTGCGTAATTTACTAGGACAAACAGGGAGGCAGTATAACTTGTGTTCACATAATTTACAGCCAACAGGCTTAGTGGTTACAGTCAACTACAGCACAGGTTTAGTTAAAGGCAACAAGTTAATTAGGTACACTGGAGGTCATCTACTATCCAGAAATACGCCTATATTAGGAGTATTTCTGTGACTTTTCCCTGCTCTTGCCAGGTCTAAAAAAGTGCGCATGGCATGGGTTCGGAAGGGAACGGGCCGGGAGGCTTGTCTCAGTCATCACTTTCTACGCCTGGTTTAGGCGTAGAAAATGGTGTAAATGTAAGACAGCAAGGAAGTGCCTCTACATAACCAGCCAGTGATCTACCACCAGCTATAGGGGTTATTAAGACCAGCGTCTAAAACGCCCCACTGTCTTTTTAAGTGGCAACAAGCAAATATAACACAGTCCTTTTAAGAGGCACTTAGTTACTGGCTGATATTCTCACTCTGGTTTCCTTAAGCCTCATTCACACGTCAGTGTTTCACCGATGTGTGCTGTATGTGTTCTCCACGGACAGCACACATCCCCATTCATTTTAATGTGTGTATTCAGACATCAGTGTTTTAGCACAGTCCGTGAGTCAGTGTTTTCAGCACAGATGCATGCTCTATTTTGTCCGTGTTCATTATAGTCTATGGGTCTGTGAAAACCACGGATGCAACACGAATACCCTCCTTGTTGCATCCGTGTTTCACTGATCATTAAGAAGAGATGCTTTGAAAATTATTTTTCAGCTGTTCAGTGTCAGTGAAACACAGATGCAAAACACGGACCCATGGATCCAACACGTATCCTTCATGAACAGCTTCACGGACCACCTGCTCCCGGACGTGTGAATGAGGCTTTAGAGTGACGGCAATGACTATGATTGCATGCCTTTCTTTCCAATCTGCACAGTCCCGATCAGTTGCCATATGCCCTACCTCATGGCAACCATTATTCCACGCAATCTCTCACACAAGGCTGCTTACAGGCAGTAGACTGGCTGGTCTTGGTCACAGGTCTATTATACAGGCCTTGGTTGCTTCCTGGATTTCACCAGCTAGCTGAATTCTTTCTACCCTCAAATCCGACCTCCACTCCTCTACAATGCTTAACTGGTCTGTGGCCCTAATTATGCCCTGAGGTGTTGTCTCCTTATGATAAGTACCAAGCACCTCCACTTCCTATCTTGCTACATGTAGAAATATTGCTGACTTTGTTTTCAGTAGCAGCTTCCCACCTCACTCTTCAATCTGTCTGTCTGAGTCTTACGTGAAGTCCGCAGAGCATTACTATTATCTCCCAGGCATGTTCTCTCACTTCGGCTTAAGGATCAGAATAAATTAAGTAACATGACTAAAAGTCCTGTGCAACCACACAACATATTTTCCAACTGCAATAATACAATTGGACAGCAGCTGACAGCATACCTCCCAACTTTTGAAAATTGAAAAGAGGGACAAAGTGTGCGGCGCGCATCACGGCAGTTTTTTTATACTAGGCCACGCCTCTAACCCCGCCCAAATCATAATTACTGGAGCCCCTGCGGCCTTTTTTTTCTTGCGCTTCAATGTCCATATAAATATTAACACATAAATCATCAGATTATAGATATTTTAAGGTCCAAATTGCACCAAATAATGGAGTTATTGTCTAATATACAGGTAAAAACCATACAGACACTTTAGTAAGTTTAGTAAATTTATTAATGCACATTTATGCATTAATTCTCCAGGTCAAAAAGAGGAACATTTAAGGAGTAAAGAGAGACGGAGGGACTTGGGTCAAAAAGAGGGACTGTCCCTCCCAAAGAGGGACACTTGGGAGGTATGTGACAGTATAACATCAGTGTTGATTACAATGCACATGATCATAATGACATCGTCGCGACTGCCTGTGCTGGGTCCCAGGAGTCACGATGACATCATTGCAATTGCTTGCTCGAGACACAACACGAAGCACAATTCGTCATGTGTGCCAGGCTTCAGGCATCTCAGGTCGTAGGCCTGGGGCCTACATCATGGACGGTGGCCAGGAACAGCTCTCAGGTATTAGTTGTTTTTTTCTTCACTAGTCACTTTGGGACCATTGGGGACATCACTGGATGATTATAAGGGACACTGTTGGGGGCACTGTGGGGGACATCACTGAGGTACTATAAAGGACGTTGCTGGGGGCACTATGGGTGGCATCACTAGGGCACTATACAGGACATTACTGGGGGCGCTGTGGGGGCATTAATGGCAGCATTATAGGGAGGTATTACTGAGGCACTATAGATATCATTACTGGTGGCACTATGGGGGCATTATTATTTTTAATACTGAGGACACTATAGGGTCATTTTTTGTAATACTGTGGGCACTATATGGGACATTACTGAAGCATTTTCTAATACTGTGGGCACTATACGGGGTATTACTGGAGACACTGTGGGCTTTGTAATACTTGGGCACTACTGGGAGCAATTTTAAATACTGGAAGCACTCGGGGCATTTTTTTTACTGGGGCACTGTAGTGGAATTTTTAGTTCTGGGGGTATTATTACTGGGGGCCTTATTGCTGGAGGCACTATAGGGGACGTTACTAATACTGGGGCACTATATGGGCATTATTACTGGGGTTACAAAAGGGGATATTATTGTTGGAGGCACTATAGGGGCATTTTTGTTTCTAGAGGCATTTTAGTGGGGCACAATGATGGACATTAATACTGGGAACACTACAGGCATTATTACTGGAAGCACAGGGTTATTATTGTGCTGGGGGCACTATAGGGGTCATTATTACTACTGGGAGCACTATTTTTTTTTATCAATATAGTATTTAGGGGCATTGGGGAGCACAGCAGATACAGTATTGGTGGGTGGCACTAGGATGACACTCTTGGGGAACAAGGATAGGGAGTTTGTGTTAATAAAGTGGGAAGAACAATGGAAAAGTAAGGAATCTAAGATGTCTGTGTAGCAAACTCTGCAGAAACAAGACGTGGCTGAAAGAATTTGTCATGGCAGTCTACGTCAGATGGAGTAGATAAGGAAAGAGAACGTCTACATCAGAGGAGACGTTAATGGATGTACTAGGTATGTGGTGCTGAATTCTCCTGTATGTTTGGTACTGATGACAGACCAGACAGTATGCTGGCTCGCTACTGTGGCCCATGTCTCACCTCCTCTGTATCTTAATTAGAGGCAACTTTGGGAGGATAAAACATGGTAACTGTATAAATTCCTATGCACTAATCTCCCTCTCTTGGTGGGTTTGGCATGTAATACAAGAAGAGATTGATAGCAGTATGGGGGGATTTATCAATGTATTTGTGTCATTTGTCTGGTATAAATACATTGTGCAATATGGTGTTCAGAAAGAGTGACATATTTATGAAGCACCTGTTACACTTTTTCTAACTTAGAAATAGGGTAAAGTGGGTGGGCGCAACTTTTATTGTTAATAAAATTTTTTCTCCAAAAAATCGTAATTTCCCATACAACTCTTTGGTGGGGGGGGCATACTAAGTTTTGCTATGGGGCTCTTTGAGATACACGTACGTCCCTGGCTGAGCTGTAATACTAGAGATAGAACTAGGACAAGAGGGTGCAGCACTTTGAGATGGTCAAAGATTGACTTACATGATGGCTGCCTTCCAGCAGATGGTGCTAGAGGCTCATCTTTCACTCCTTTGCTGGTAAGTGGGCTAATTTGAATACATTTTACCCAGAGGGCCAATACATGGCCTTCAAGATTCCTTCTACTAGACGTTCTCCACAAGAAGAAATAATACCTCCAGATCCCATATGCCACCTTTAACTTGTTCCGTATGCCGCCTTTAACTATTTCAAAACAGATAACACCACAACTCTAATTCACTAGCACCACTTATCTCATTTGGAAACAATGTGATCAGGCAGGTAGATATTAAAGGGCTTTACTGGGAGAAAAATATTGATGACCTCAGTTTAGGATAGGTTATCAATATCTAATCGTGGGGGTCCGACTCCTGGCACCCCAGCTGATCAGCTGTTTGAAGAGTCCAGGGTGCTCCAGTGAGTGTTGTAAGCTCTTCCTAGGACATGTGACATCATGTTAATTGGTCACATGACCTATGTACCACTCAGTCACATTGAATCGAATGTGGCATCTTTAAAACGGCTGATCGATGAGGGTGACAGAAGTTGGACCTCCACCGATATTGGTGACCTATCCTGAGGATTGTACTCCTGGAAAACCCCCTTAAATTTCTGCTGACTATAACATAATGTCATTTCCTACCTATAGTGAGAAGTACACTTACCTGGATGCAAGGTATCCGATCAATAAGTCTATTTACTACCTGCACAAAAGATTCCCATGCAGTAAACACTGATACCATCATGTGTAACTGGAGTCTTCCTAAACTGAGAAGATATTCTGATCTTTACAAGTTTGATTTAGAAGCTGTCAGCTTGTTGGGCCCTTTTCCAGCCACCTGTTTAAAGCCAATGTGCCAAGCAATAGATCAAATCTCTCTTCTCCAGTCCTCGAACTCTTCTTGCCTTGTCTTATTAGTGACCCTTTGTGCTTTATGCATTGGCGGGACGTGCCTAGATGGGAGTAAATCATGCCATGATCTTGTTTCATGACATGTTTTCACACCCTAGATTTATTTGACCACGATCCATAATGACTGGCCAAAGCAAACCTCCTTCCATCAGCAAGGGCATTGAAGATGAAACGTGGCTGGGTCTTTCAGCATGACAATGATGCCAAGCACACCGCCAGGGTAACGAAGGAGTGGCTTCGTAAGAAGCATTTCAAGGTCCTGGAGTGGCCTAGCCAGTCTCCAGATCTCAACCCCATAGAAAACCTTTGGAGTGAGTTGAAAGTCTGTGTTGCCGAGCGACAGCCCCAAAACATCACTGCTCTAGAGGAGATCTGCATGGAGGAATGAGCCAACATACCAGCAACAGTGTGTGCCAACCTTGTGAAGACTTACAGAAAACGTTTGACCTCTGCCATTGCCAACAAAGGATATAGAACAAAGTATTGAGATGAACCTTTGTTATTGACCAAATACTTATTTTCCACCATAATTTGCAAATAAATTCTTTAAAAATCAGACAATGTGATTTTCTGGATTTGTTTTCTCATTTTGTCTCTCATAGTTGAGGTCTATCTATGATGTCAATTACAGGCCGACCTCATCTTTTTAAGTGGGAGAACTTGCACAATTGGTGGCTGACTATTTTTTTCCCCACTGTATATGCAACTTGCACAATAGATTTGATGCCAGCTCTGTATATCACTGTCTAGTCCACCAGTATGGACCATCAAGTGACATATGGCCTCGAGGGTTAAACCACAAAAAAATACAAATTCCCAGTTTTCGCACTGGTTACAGCATCTTGACACTTTGGAAGAGAGCTATAGATAGTAGATGGAGCTGAGCAGCTGTTGGTGAGAACAGAATTAATCAGCTCTAACACAGCAGGGGGAGTTGTAATGTCAGCCTCCAAACCATACTTCTGAAGACGCGAGCTCATTACACTGGAGCTGGCGGGGAACGACAGGAGGAACCTCCAACATAACATCATCTTTATAATATACAGTGCAAGTCTAAAAGCTCAGTCCGGCCCCCACATCGCAGCACAGCCGCCACAAGCATTTACAATAATTGCAGACTGAGAATATGAATATAATAAACAGGAACAGCAGTCCTGGAGCAATGTATGGTGTATCATGGGCATCTGTCAGCAGTTTTGTACCTATGACACTGGCTGACCTGTCACATGTGCGCTTGGCAGCTGAAGGCATCTGTGTTGGTCCCATGATCATATGTGTCTGCATTGCTGAGAAAAATGATGTTTTGTTATATGCAAATGAGCCTCTAGGGGGCGTTACCATTACACCTAGAGGCTCTGCTCTCTCTGCAACTGCTGCACTGTCTGAACTTTGACAAGGCCAGGCAGTGTAAATGGGATTACGCCTGGACCTGACTTCTCCTAAAGTCAGATTCCAGAGGGTGCGGCAGTTGCAGAGAGAGCAGAGCCTCTAGGTGTAACAGTAACGCCCCCGTTGCTCCTAGAGACCCTTTTGCATATATTAAAACATAATTTTTCTCAGCAATGCGGAGACATATGAACATGAGACCAACACAGATGTCTTCAGCTGCCAAGCGCATGTGTAAGGCCCCTTTCACACGAGTGAGTTTTGGGTCTGTGCACATGAGCGTTTTTTTCACAGATCAGTTCTGCGTTGTGTGCGAATTGCAGCATGTTCTATATTCTGCGTTTTTCACGCAGCCCTGGCCCCATAGAAGTGAATGGGGCTTCAGTGAAAAACGCATTGCATCCAGATGTAACCTGGATGCAATGTGTTTTTCACTGATGGTGGCTAGGAGATGTTCTTTGTAAACTTTCAGGTTTTTTTTTAATGCGCATGAAAAACACATCAAAACAGATTTGCAGACAAAACTGGCTGGACTTGCTTGCAAAATGGTGCGAGTTTCTCTGAATGTATCCTGAGCCAATCCGTATCGCTCGCATGAAAGAGGCCTAACAGGTCAGCCAGTTTCATAGGAACAAATCTGCTGACAGGTGCCCTTTAAGTGAAAAAGATCAAACATACATTTTAGTCATAAATGAAATTTTAAAAAAATACAGCAGATCTTGTGCTGTCCGCATCCGCACTTTCGTTCTGTGGCCCTGCAAAAAGCAATTGCGACAAGAATAGGCATTTCTATCATAGGGCTGGCAGCTCCGTTCTGCAATGCCGTTATCCGTGTTTTGCAGATCTGCAATATACAGACCACAAAATCGGAAACAGTCGTCTGAATTCAAATAATGTTTCATCCGGGAAGATGTTTGTGAAGTATCCATGTTTGGTCCGTGCACCTGTTTTTTTCCACAGACACTGCTCAGCTGAAAATTAATTTCCAGAGCATCTCCTCTATTAGTAGTCAGTGAAAAATGGACTAAACACACATGACATCTGTGTTGTGTCAGTGATTTCTCACGGACTCATAGACATATATGAGCATGTTTGTCCGTCTCACGGACCAAAGTGGTTCGTGTCTCTGTGATTTTTTCGCTGACTTCCGAACAGTAAAGAAAAAAAATACTGATATATGTGAACAAACACATTAAAATAAATGGGTACGTGGGCTGTAGAAAATGCAGGCAGAACATGTCAGTGAAAAACAGAAATGTGAACGAGGCCTTAGGTGATGGTCAGACCAGACCAATCCATTAGCCAAGTTTACATTTCAGTGATTTTCTGAGACATCAGTTCGAATTTTTACAAAAATCTTCGACTACGGGGATTCGTAGGATTTGTCCAGCCCTGCTCTTCAGCAACGTAGTCACTGTAACCTGTGCTCCAGATACATGACGTCAACTAGATTGTAAAAAGTCACCTACGACTTCCTCCTTGTCGCCTGTTTGCTTTTGGAGAATACAATAAATGCCCTGGTTAAAACCAGTAAGAGAAGATAAGAAAAACGGTCACGAGTTATCTTCTAATCCAAGAATGTTGAAGTAACCGAAAGGAAGAAAATTCCAAGTTCAAGCACAAAAGACATTCAAGCTGTCAAATAGTGCTTTCTCCCAAATAATAACCCCCCCTTCCCCTGTAATTATAACATTGGTGTTCTGTCCGTGTGTGTATACGTAAACAAGAGATACTTCAGATCTTCAGATTGGGGGTGTTCAGGGGGCGTTTCTGTAGCCTTAGGGCTCATGCACATGCGGTCCACAAAAAATACGGATAACGTTCATATTGCATCCTATTTTTTTTTGCGGACCCATTGAAGTAAATGGTTCTTGAAACAGCCACAAAAAAACCCAAAATGGAACGGATGAGGAAAAAAAATACGTATTCATGTACATGAGCCCCTAGTATGATGCCTGTCAGCTCTGTACAATCCTCCTTAGTCATGGTCTATCCCTTCCCCCCCTGCCATTCCTCCCTGCAGTGTGTTTGTTACTCCCTCTCCTGTGGGCACGCTCCGTAACAGGGAGAATGTAGCCAGCCTACCCAATGGGGCGTCACTGCTGACTTCTTACCCACTGTGGTGCTAGCATTCTAAATGGGACATTATGACTTCCACTGAAAATCCAGCAGTTCCAGCACCATGTATCCAGTTCCACAAACACAGTAAATGTGACCAAGGTGGGGGGGTGTCATTGTAATTGCCACGTCTTCTAACAGAACATACGGCTGGTGGCAGATTTAAAGGGAGTCTTTAACCTGATCTGAGTGTCATAGACTGCTCAGATCAGGCTATAGGCCACCTTATACACATTAAAACAATACCTTTGTTAAGGATGTCCCACGGTGTATTCATCCAAAAAACACTATTATTCCATATGTAAATGATTTGATTTTAAAAGCAAACCCCTCCCTTTTCCATCCTCCGGTCCACCCCGCCATAGCATAATCTCCTGCTTGCTGCGCTCTTCGGGTCCCTGACGCATGCGCACTGCTCTAGCCACTGTGGGCAGAGGCGCACGGGATTCTAGTGCGCATGTGCCGGGGACCCGAAGAGCGCCCCAAGAAGGAGAAGATTATGCTAAAGCGGGGTGGGCTGGAGGGCTATGATGTAAAATAATAAAATAAATCAATTTCTAATGCTTCACAGTCCCCAGATGGTCACTGTTTTCTGGTCCATTTTGACACCACTGGCATCACTATTAGGGCTCATGCACACGAACGTATTTTTTTGTGTGGACCGTATGCAGAACCATTCATTTCAATAGGTCCGCAAAAAAACAGAAGTTACTTCGTGTGCATTCAGTTTCCGTATGACTGTATGTCCGTTCCGCAAAAAAATAGAACATGTCCTATTATTGTCCGCATTACGGACAAGGATAGGACTGTTCTATTAAGGGCCGGCTGTTCCGTTCTGCAAAATACGGAATGCACACCGACGTTAATCGCATTTTTTGCGGATCCGTTTTCTGTTGACTGTGAAATACATACGGTCGTGTGCATGAGCTCTTAAAAAAATTACATTTTAAAGAAGACTTGTCACCTCTCCTGTTTTAGTACCTACTTACATTCCCCACGTAATAACAAATATGGAGCAGCTATTCTTATGACTCTATGATGTGCCATTCCTCTGTCATGTACACTAGAAATCTATGACTGAACTGCTTGCAGTCTGTATTAAAGGTCCATCTGGGTGTCACCAGTTGGGGGGGTGTCCCTGCGCAGTCTGACACTGGAAGCACTAATTGGATAGTGTCAAACTGTGCAGGGACACCCCCAGCTGGTAACACCCAGATGGACCTACTTTCATAAACTTTCAGCAGAAATAATAAAGGAATGGCACAACACAGGGTCATAAGAATAGATGCTCCAGAATGGTTATTACATGGGGAATGTAAGCAGGGGCATAGCTAAAGGCTCATGGGCCCTGGTGCAAGAGTTCAGCTTGGGCCCCCTGTCCATCAGTGCTTAGTGTGTTTTCTTATGCGGCACAAGTGTCTTTGGGCCCCTTTAGGCTCCTGGGCCCAGTAGCGACTGCTACCTATGCACCCCCTATAGCTACGCCTATGAATGTAAGTAGTTACTAAACCAGACAAGTCAGGAGAGTGGACAAACGGCTGGACAACCCCTTTAAAGGGGTTGTGTCACTTTAGAAAATAGCATTTATAATGTAGAAGTGAATACAAGGCAGTTACTAATGTATTGTAATTATCCATATTGCTTCCTTTGCTAGCTGGATTCATTTTTCCATCACATTATACACTGCTCGTATCCATGGTTACGACCACCATACAATGCAGCAGTGGTGGCCGTGCTTGCACACTATAGGAAAAATCACTAGCCTATGTGTGCTCCCACAGTCCCAGCCACTAGAGAGGCTGACGCCTTTTCCTATAGTGTGCAAGCACGACCACTGATGGATTACAGAGTGGTCATAACCCCTGGATATGAGCAGTGTATAATGTAACATAGTAACATAGTTTATAAGGCCGAAAAAAGACATCTGTCCATCCAGTGGAAAAATGATGGAAAAATGAATCCAGCCAGCAAAGGAGGCAATATGGACAATCACAATACATTAGTAAGTGCCTTGTATTAACTTTATCTACATGATAAATGTCCTTTGCTGAAGTGAGACATCCCCTTTAAGTCAATTCAAACCTGTATTTTCAGGTCTCAGCCAAGGAGAACTTTTAATAGTTGTTTTGCAGCATTTTCAACACCAATCATCATGAGATCATTGAAAAACAAATGACATAGATATTTTTATGTTTTACAGGAATCTGTCACTGTAATCTTGGGCTAATATTTCCTGTAATACATGAGCAGTACTGCAGATAAGGCGATCACTATTTTTTATCTTCCTAATGTCCCCGTTTCCGCTCTGTCAGCGTTTAAATCTGTGCTAAAATAAATTGCATGTACATAAGTCCCCTCCAGTATATTAACACGGGCTATGTAATTCAGAGCAGCTTTGAGCGCTGACAGCGGGGGAATGGGGGACAGTAGGACTACTCATGATAACAGTCCAGAATCCTGGTGACAGATTCCCTTTAAATCAGTATTTCACTCTACCAGCTTCATTTCTGCAGACAGAGATTTGCAAATTAACCGTGCAGATAGCACATACACTCACCGGCCACTTTATTAGGTACACCATGCTAGTAACGGGTTGGACCCCCTTTTGCCTTCAGAACTGCCTCAATTCTTCGTGGCATAGATTCAACAAGGTGCTGGAAGCATTCCTCAGAGATTTTGGTCCATATTGACATGATGGCATCACACAGTTGCCGCAGATTTGTCGGCTGCACATCCATGATGCGAATCTCCCGTTCCACCACATCCCAAAGATGCTCTATTGGATTGAGATCTGGTGACTGTGGAGGCCATTTGAGTACAGTGAACTCATTGTCATGTTCAAGAAACCAGTCTGAGATGATTCCAGCTTTATGACATGGTGCATTATCCTGCTGAAAGTAGCCATCAGATGTTGGGTACATTGTGGTCATAAAGGGATGGACATGGTCAGCAACAATACTCAGGTGGGCTGTGGCGTTGCAACGATGCTCAATTGGTACCAAGGGGCCCAAAGAGTGCCAAGAAAATATTCCCCACACCATGACACCACCACCACCACCACCAGCTTGAACCGTTGATACAAGGCAGGATGGATCCATGCTTTCATGTTGTTGACGCCAAATTCTGACCCTACCATCCGAATGTCGCAGCAGAAATCGAGACTCATCAGACCAGGCAACGTTTTTCCAATCTTCTACTGTCCAATTTCGATGAGCTTGTGCAAATTGTAGCCTCAGTTTCCTGTTCTTAGCTGAAAGGAGTGGCACCCGGTGTGGTCTTCTGCTGCTGTAGCCCATCTGTCTCAAAGTTCGATGTACTGTGCGTTCAGAGATGCTCTTCTGCCTACCTTGGTTGTAACGGGTGGCAATTTGAGTCACTGTTGCCTTTCTATCAGCTCGAACCAGTCTGCCCATTCTCCTCTGACCTCTGGCATCAACAAGGCATTTCCGCCCACAGAACTGCCGCTCACTGGATGTTTTTTCTTTTTCGGACCATTCTCTGTAAACCCTAGAGATGGTTGTGCGTGAAAATCCCAGTAGATCAGCAGTTTCTGAAATACTCGGACCAGCCCTTCTGGCACCAACAACCATGCCACGTTCAAAGGCACTCAAATCACCTTTCTTCCCCATACTGATGCTCGGTTTTAACTGCAGGAGATTGTCTTGACCATGTCTACATGCCTAAATGCACTGAGTTGCCGCCATGTGATTGGCTGATTAGAAATTAAGTGTTAACGAGCAGTTGGACAGGTGTACCTAATAAAGTGGCCGGTGAGTGTATATACACATGCCGACAACGCTTTAATCCCAGCTCTGGGATTAAAGCTCTTGCTCCTGCAATCTAGCAGGAGCAGGTCGGGTCCCGGCTGACGGATACAGCAGGGACCCTGAGGAGAAGACAGGAGCGCATGGGGGAGAGCAGGAAGCAGCAGAGACGCTTCCTCTGTTAGTCCCGGCGGTCACGTGACTGACGGGGTGTCTGGAGCAGGGACAGGAGCAGAGCTGCAGGGTCTAGGGAGACCCTGATCAGCTCTGCCTGTGTGTAACGCCCCCACAGGGGGCTGTTTTCCCCTGTAACTGTGGATGCTCCAGTTACAGCGGAAACAGTGAAAAAAAAGTTAAAAAAAAAAAGTCAGGGTCCTCCAGAGGTCTTTTAATGACCTCCTGGGGAACATATTATGTGCCAAAAATAAATGAAAATATAAGTGAAAAAAAAATAAAAATAAAAAATATAAATAAAAAAAATGTAAAAAAAAAAATTAAAAATGCAGTCGCTAACAGAAACCATCACTATAGTCGCCCTGTTCTCACTCAAACCTGTACATGTTATATATGAAAACGATCGTCACAAAATAGGGAACCCATTGCAATAATTAACTTTTGTGTCATTTTTAATATTTAAGAAATAAAAAGCTATAATTTAAAAAATTACTTTTTTGATAATAATTAGTGGTTTTCCTCCAAATTAAACCTAACTAAGTCCTAAGTGTCAAGAAAAAAAAAATATCGCAAAAATTATTTTGGTGGTCAAACAAATAAAAAAGCTATGGTCACTAAACCACCACATGCACAAAATCACAAAAAGTTGCCTGGATATTAAGGCCTTTTTTGGGCCCGGTCATGAACGGGTTAAAAGAGACCATGGCTATTGATGGTGCGAATGTCAGGTAACACTTGGCATCTGTGCAGATTGCTAATGCCATTTGTGACTGACCTACTGACACAGACGCAGCTATTGCTCCCTCCGTCCAGACAGGGCAGATCAGGTGAAGGCTGATGCCATCTGGTCACATGCGTCTCTCTTCTCTCTGCTAATACCCCCACGGCTTCTGCCACCTGCTGCATTGGCTCCTGGAGGGTCGTGTCGCCATAATTTCCTATGAACAGGACTGAAAAAACAGTGTGAAACATATCGTAATGTGCACACGGTCACGTGATCTGCCAGAAATGATCTGGGGTTCGCCAGTATGGGTTACACCTCATTCACATGTCAGTGTTCCACATACGTGTGCTATACGTGTTCTCTATTCATTCACTTTAAAGGGGTTCTGCAGTTCTGTAAAACTGATGATCTATCCTCTGGATAGATCATCAGCCTCTGATCGGCGGCGGTCCAACAGCCGGGACCCCGACCGATCAGCTGTTTGAGAAGGCAGCGGCGCTGCAGGAGCGCCGCAGCCTTCTCTGTGTTTACCGCAGGCCCAGTGACATCACGACTAGTATCACTGGCCTGGGTAGGGCTAAGCTCTGTTCACTTGAAGCTGATCGGCGGGGGTCCCGGGTGTCGGACCGCCGCCGATCAGAGGCTGATGATCTATCCAGAGGATAGATCATCAGTTTTAAAGAACTACAGAACCCCTTTAATGTGTGTATTCACACATTACTTTTTTTAACCACGATCCGTGGGTCCATGTTTTTAGCACGGATGCATGCTCTATTTTGTCCGTGTCCACGGATCCATCACGCCCACTATAGTCTATGGGTCAGTGAAGACCACGGATGCAACATGAATGCCATTCGTGTTTCACAGATCATCAGGAAGAGATGCTTTGAAAATTATTTTTCAGCTGTTCAGTGTGAGTGAAACACGGATGACACATGGACAGCAAAAAACAGACACATGGATCCAACATGGAGGCATCACTGACCACCTTTTTATGGATTTAAGCACGGACGTGTGAATGAGGCTTTAGGCCTCTTTCACACACGCAATACAGATGGTGTCAGGATCTGTTCAGGAAAAAAACTGATGGTTTTGCAAGTAAGTTCAATCAGTTTTTTCTACTATTGCGTTCAGCGTTTGCGTTTCTTCCGTCTAGATTGTATCCGGATTGCATGCGTTTTTCACACAAGTAAAATAAAACTGAAGAATAACAATCTACATCTGCCAGCAACCATCAGTGAAAAACGGATTGCATCCAGATGACTTCAGTTTTTCACGCAAGTCCCATTCGTTTCTATGGGTCGAGGGCTACGGAAAAAAACGCACAATATAGAAGATGCTGCGATTTTTCCTGAACACAGAGATGATGTGTGAAAAGACCTAAGACATCTTTCACACGAGCATTGCGGATTCTCTCAGGGTCTGTTCAGGAAAAAACGGACGGTTTTGCACGTATTTCAGTCAGTTTTGTCTGTGATTGTGTTCAGTGTTTCAGTTTTTTGTGCGCAGGTGCAGTCAGTTTTTGGTGTGTTTTTCATGAGCGTGAAAAAAATCTGAAGAATAACAATCTGCATCTCCTAGTAATTATCAGTGAAAACAACGTATTGTATCCGGATCCCTCCGTTTTTCACTGAAGCCCCGTTCACTCCTATGGAACCAGAGCTGCGTGAAAAACGCAGAATATAGAACATGCTGCGAATTGTCCTAAATGCAGAAATGATGCGTGGAAAATGACGCTGATGTGCAAAGACCCGGTCCTTGATTCCCTCCTGTGCATGCATGTTGTCGTAAATTAGGCGCATCTACTGTAGTGCGTGTACCCAGGGTGAAAATCTACTCCACCCTATGAGTGGAGTAGATTTCCGGTATCTGTTATGCTTAAAACGGCCATAAATGCAAGTGAATATGCCGGGGTTGATTGCACATTCGGGGCCCCCGCCATTACAAAGTGGCGAGGACGGTGTAAAAATTCAGCGTGCAAGAAAATATTGTCACACTGGCATTAAAGGGGTTGTCCGAATCAAAATATTCTACAGTTTTCAAACCAGCCCCTGGATCTGAATACTTTTGTAATTGCATGTAATAAAAAATTTTGTATAGCCACTGAGGTATTCAATAAAATGTATCTGTATAGCGCCACCTGCTGTTTGTTTTTTATCTTATTTCTTTGTCCTGCTCGCTGAGAAGGCCGCACATGCTCAGTTTCATCTTTCAACTGCCTCCTGAGTTGTGATAGGGAGAGCATGGACACGCCCCCTTAGCAGCAACAGAAAGGACACTCCCCTGGAGCTGTCAGCTTGATATAAATCCAGCAGAGCAATGAATGTGGAGATCTCTGGATCCATGTGAGGTACAGGGCTGGTTCTAGCTTTGTTAGAAAGAGATTGTCATGTCCTATATGATGTCTGAGTTTCATTTTTTACACTAGTCATGGGATAAGCCCTAAAAATTCACAAAACTGGGTCTTGCAATGTTTTTATGCCAGTTTTGTTAGTAAATGGCCCCCATTGTGTACGTTAGCAAGAATCAGGGAAAAGATGGATAGCAATACAAATGTAGTATCAGACTACACAGTGTGTAGTCTGTTACAATGGAAACAAGTGGTAGCTATGGACACAAATAGGAGACTTTTAATGGAAGGGGTTATCCCGTGATTAAAGGGTTTCTACAGTTTTTAAAAACTGATGATCTATCCTCTGGATAGATCATCAGCATCTGATCGGCGGGGGTCCGACACCCGGGGCCCCCGCCAATCAGCTATTTGAGAAGGCAGCGGCGCTGCAGTAGCGCCGCGGCCTTCTCTGTGTTTGCCGCAGGCCCAGTGACGTCACGACTAGTATCACTGGCCTGGGCGGGGCTAAGCGCTGTTCACATGAATGGAGCTTAGCCGCGCCCAGGCCAGTGATACTAGTCGTGACGTCACTGGGCCTGCGGTAAACACAGAGAAGGCCGCGGCGCTCCTGCAGCGCCGCTGCCCTCTCAAACAGCTGATCGGCGGGGGTCCCGGGTGTCGGACCCCCGCCGATCAGATGCTGATGATCTATTCAGAAGATAGATCATCAGTTTTTAAAAACTGCAGAACCCCTTTAATATAAAAAATGAAAATCTCTAACAAAGCTAGAACCAGCCATATGCCTCATATGGATCCAGAGATCTCCACATTCATTGCTCCAATTGCTCTGCTAGGTTCATTTCAAGCTGCTCGCTCAGAGGGTGTGTCCTTTCTCAGGGGGAGTGTCCTGTCTGCTGCAGCTGGTAACAGTTGAAAAATGGAACTGAGCATGTGCGTCCACCTCAGGCGGACAGCGAAATTAGAAGAACAAACAGCAGGTGGCACTATAAAGATACATTTTATTGAATAACTCACTAGTTATACTAAATTTTTAACTACATGCAATTACAAAAGTATTCAGATCCAGGGGCTGTTATGAAAACCATTGAATACTTTTCATGGGGCAGCCCCTTTAAGACTTAAAATGAAGTTGCAGGGATTATTTTCTGCATTGGATCAATAAAAATATAACAAAGAAAGATGGACCTTTCCTTTAAGTGTTTATCCTATATGGATAAACACTTATAGTGATCGCAAGACATCTGGATATTGTCAGGGTAACCCACAAAGCAAATGCCTCATTTCCCTACAGCGCCACTCCCAGGAAGAGTGAGGCATTGCCGACAGCCCATTACCATCAGTCAGCCTCCACGGACGCCTATGGGTGGATATGGTTCTTATCTTAACTAGGGTGCTCGGATTCAGGCGCCTCTATGTGCATTGCGTGTGATATTTCACAAAATGATGAAGGATTACATACATTTGCATTCTCCGATGGCAATAAAACCTATACAGCAGGCCAAATTCACTAAGCACTGCTAAGCCGAATCACATCTTCCTGCCAAGTCATGCAGACAGGACGGAGCTTAGCATCGGCGAACGTGGATGATGCAAAATAATGCAGCTGCTCGTGAGTTAATGACACATATTGCCCCATCCTGAGAGGGTTAACAGAGAGGAAGAGGATTACGGCAAGGAAGCTTAAAATTACAGGCCATGCTTGTGTCATTGAAGAACATAACATGCTAATAGACATCTGTAATTGCTGGGTGCTCACAAACAAGGTGTAATAAATATGCGTAAGTAATAAAAAAGCTATAGATATTAAATATAAATCAGTAGAGTGCAATGAACCGCCATAATAGGTATTTGTGTAGTATCATATCACATACTTGAATCCTTTCTAAGGCCTGTTTCACACTTTTGTTGTTGTTTTCCGGTATTGAGATCCGGCAGAGGATCTCAAAACCGGAGAAAAAACAGAACCGTTTTGATTTTGCACATCAGGATGCATCCGTTCTGTTAGGATGCGGTTGTGTGAAATAAAAACGGAACACACCTCATCTGTCATTAAATACATTGAAAGTCAATGGGTGATGGATACGGTTTTTTAGGATCCTAAAAAAATCGGACTACAGGACCCTGAAAGATTATCAAAATTAGGGTTATTCACTTTAGAACAAAGACGACTGAGGGGGGATCTAATAACTATGTATAAATATATCAGGGGTCAGTACAGAGATCTCTCCCATCATCTATTTATCCCCAGGACTATGACGAGGGGACATCCTCTGCATCTGGAGGAAAGAAGGTTTGTACACAAACATAGAAGAGGATTCTTTACTGTAAGAGCAGTGAGACTATGGAGCTCTCTGCCTGAGGAGGTGGTGATGGTGAAGACAAGATGGGCCTGCATGTATTTCTGGAGGGTAATAATATTACAGGTTATAGTTACTTGAGAGGGGTCATTAATCCAGGGAGTAATTCTGATTGCCTGATTGGAGTCAGGAAGGAATTTTTCCCCCTAAAATAAGGAAATTTGGCTTGTATCTCATGAGGTTTTTTTTTTGCCTTCCTCTGGATCATCTTGCAAGATAACAGGCCGAACTGGATGGACAGATTTTTTCAGCCTTATAAACTATGTAAAATTGTCCCTTTAAATGTTAATTTTTTTCGCAAGGTTCTGCTCTACAGGCTTTGCCCGCACTAAATACTGCAGAGCGTACAGATGTCTTTATGTAAGGTTGGAGGCACTAAATATAAAAGCCTCTGTCAGATCGTCATGGAAACGGGATGACTAAGGTTCATGGCTAGTGTACTCGAATCTAAAAATTCACGACGAGGAAAAGATTAAATGGTGGACTCTGCACAGGAGAATGTAGCCTCCTGCACTATGCCTGGAAATTTGTGCAGGTCCCGGAGGGTGACCAATCCTCGTCTAACAGGTCCATTGTCTGCTGACAGAATGTGAAATGCTCCGGGGTACAGAAGGCCGGCTAATGCTGCCTGATAGTTTATATTTGCTTCAAGAATGAATGGGTAGTGAAACCCATCATAACTAGAGCATAGAATAGCTGACCTTCTCCGGGAACCATAGTTATGATTAATCCACTGCTGTCAGGATGATCGGACCAGGGTGCAGCACCCTTTACACCGGGCATAGTACAAATTTTCCAAATGATACTGTTATTATAAACTTACTTGGCTTCAGTCCAGCAGTGTCTGTCTTACTGGCCATCAGCCAACGCTCTGGTCCATGCTATGGTGGTACTGCTATAAACTTACCTGACCTTGGTCCAGCAGCGTCTGTCTCTCTGGCCATCAGCCACCCCCCTGGTCCATGCTATGGTGGTACTGTTATTAACTTCCCTGATTTCAGTCCAGCAGTGTCTGTCTCACCGGCCATCAGCCACCACTATGGTCCATGCTATGGTGGTACTGTTATAAACTTACTTGACCTCGGTCCAGCAGTGTCTGTCTCTCCGGCTATCAGCCACTGCTCTGGTCCATGCTATGGTGGTACTGTTATTAACTTACCTGACTTCAGTCCAGCAGTGTCTGTCTTACCGGCCATCAGCCACCACCCTGGTCCATGCTATGGTGGTACTGTTATTAACTTACCTGACTTCAGGCCAGCAGTGTCTGTCTTACCGGCCATCAGCCACTGCTCTGGTCCATGCTATGGTGGTACTGTTATAAAGTTACCTCACCCTGGTCCAGCAGTGTCTGCCTCTCCGGCCATCAGCCACCGCTCTGGTCCATGCTATGGCGGCTCTGTTATAAACTTACCTGAGTTCAGTCCAGCACGTTCTGTCTCTCTGCCCTACAGCCACCGTGCTGGTCCATACTACGGTGGTACTGTTATAAACTTACCTGACCTCGGTCCAGCAGTGTCTGTCTCTCTGCTCATTAGCTTCCGTCTATGCTACGATGCAAGGGGATATCAGGAGTGGTGAACAGGTGGCTGTTACAGGTCTCCACCATCATCATAGCACAGACCAGAGTGGCGGCTGCTGTACAGAGACTGCTGGATGAAGGTCAGGTAAGTTTATAAATGTACCATCATAGGCACAGCAGTGGCTGCTGGGCAGAGAGGCAGAGACTGCTGGGTTGAGGTTAGGGAAGTTTTTAACAGTACCTTCAAAGCATGAACCAGAGTGGTGGCTGCTGTGCAAACAGACTGCTGGATTAAGGTTAGGCAAGTTTATAGCAATACCATCATAGCACGGACCAGGGCTGTGGCAGATGGCGGGGAGACAGAGAGTGCTGGATCGAGGTCAGGTAAGTTTATAACAATACCATTGGAGCACGGACCTAAGTAAATACTACATGTTACGTACGGATCAGTGACTGTGGACTCACTGGTCTAAACCCTAAGGGCATTATTCTTTTTCTTGCCTGTTATTCACCCTTTGACCCCTATACAGGCATCTGGCCTTCGCTGCAGGTAAGCAACCAGACCGATACCTCCTGGGATAGTCCCAATGTAGTTGGCAGCTGACCGACAGGGATCAGAGACCCAGGTGCAAGCACCATAAGCTCAGGATACAGAAAACGCACCAAAACCGTGGGAAAACCGCAGGTATAGTCTGAATAGTCACTAAGACTTGAATGCAGGTTTCTGAGATTCAGACAACACACTTGAGGCATAGATGGTGGGAGACACAGGATAAAGAGGCAGGAAGGCAGGGTGATAGTAAAGATACACACGAGGCAGGCTGACTGGACACTTGGTAGGAACACAGATGAGGCAGATGGACAGGGTTAACTTAAAGGGGTTGTCTCACTTCAGCAAATAGCATTTATCATGTAGATAATGTATTGTGATTGTCCATATTGCCTCCTTTGTTGGCTAGATTTATTTTTCTATCACATTATACACTGCTCATTGCCAGGGGTTATGACCACTGCTGCAGCGCAAATAAGAGGTGGCCGGGATGGAAGCTGCTGCTCATATGTGCCTATGGGAGCTCCCACAGTCCCAGGCCCCAAGCAGACAGGCCAGCACTTTTTCCTATATCGTAAAAGCATGGCCACTGCTGCTGTATTGTAGGGTGATTGTAACCCCTGGATACAAGCAGTGTATAATATGATGGAAAAATGAATCAAGCCAGCATAGGAGACAATATGGACAATCACAATACATTAGTAAGTGCCTTGTATGAACTTTCTCTACATGATAAATACTATTTGCTGAAGTGAGACAACCAATTTAAACACAGACTGAACTGAAACTGGAAGTGCTGGAACAGGCAGGGAAGGTAGAAGCTGGAGCACAGACAGGAACAAACACAGGATAAACGCTGGTAAATTGCAATGGCACTAGACTATCAAACACCTTTGTTAGTCACCAGGGAACATAAAGCTCAGGCACCCTCTGCCTGGAGATAGCAGGGCGGATGTGGACAAAGACAACTGAACTAACACCACCGTGTGGCATAAAATACCTCCCCACGACTGCCAAATAAACTACAAAGTGGAACACACAATACCTCCTAAGCCAAGCCAGCAGACAGTAACAAACGCAGGTTAAACGCTGGTAAATTGCAATAGCACTATACTATCAAACACCTTTGTTAGTCACCAGGGAACATAAAGCTCAGGCACCTTCTGCCTGGAGAGAGCAGGGAGCTGCAGACATAGATAGCTGAACTAAAAACACATTGTGGCATAAAATATCTCCCCAGGACTGGCAAATAAACTACAAAATTCAGCACACAATACCTCCTAAGCCAAGCCAGCAGACAGTAACAAATGCAGGATAAATGCTGGTAAATTGCAATAGCACTATACTATCAAACACCTTTGTTAGTCACCAGGGAACCTAAAGCTCAGGCACCCTCTGCCTGGAGAGAGCAGGGCACATGTGGACATAAACAGCAGAACTAACACCAGAGTGTGGCATAAAATATCTCCCCAGGACTGGCAAATAAACTACAAAGACCTCACAATACCTCCCAAGCAGCGGCAAGCAAATACCATACTGCAATACAAACTACCTCCCCAGAAGCACCAAACAAACTACACAGGGCAACACAACATACAGTCATGGCCAAAAGTTTTGAGAATGATACAAATATTAATTTTTACAAAGTCTACTGCTTCAGTTTTTATAATGGCAATTTGCATATACTCCAGAATGTTATAAAGAGTGATCAGCTTAACAGCAATTACTTGCAAAGTCAATATTTGCCTAGAACATGAACTTTATCCCCCAAAACACATTTCAACATCATTGCAGCCCTGCCTTAAAAGGACCAGCTAACATCGTTTCAGTGATTGCTCCATTAACACAGGTGTGGGTGTTGATGAGGACAGGGCTGGAGATCAATCTGTCATGATTAAGTAAGAATGACACCACTAGACACTTTAAAAGGAGGCTGGTGCTTGGCATCATTGTTTCTCTTCTGTTAACCATGGTTATCTCTAAAGAAACACGTGCAGTCATCATTGCACTGCACAAAAATGACCTAACAGGGAAGAGTATCGCAGCTAGAAAGATTGCACCTCAGTCAACAATCTATCGCATCATCAAGAACTTTAAGGAGAAAGGTTCCATTGTTGCCAAAAGGGCTCCAGGGCGCCCAAGAAAGTCCAGCAAGCGCCAGGACCGTCTCTTTAAAGTGTTTCAGCTGCGGGGTCGGGCTACCAGCAGTGCAGAGCTTGCTCAGGAATGGCAGCAGGCAGGTGTGAGTGCATCTGCACGCACTGTGAGGCGGAGACTCTTGGAGCAAGGCCTGGTCTCAAGGAGGGCAGCAAAGAAGCCACTTCTCTCCAGAAAAAACATCAGGGACAGACTGATATTCTGCAAAAGGTACAGGGAGTGGACTGCTGAGGACTGGGGTAAAGTCATTTTCTCTGATGAATCCCCTTTTCGATTGTTTGGGACATCTGGAAAACAGCTTATTTGGAGAAGACGAGGTGAGCGCTACCACCAGTCTTGTCTCATGCCAACTGTAAAGCATCCTGAAACCATTCATGTGTGGGGTTGCTTCTCAGCCAAGGGAATCGGCTCTCTCACAGTCTTGCCTAAAAACACAGCCATGAATAAAGAATGGTACCAGAATGTCCTCCGAGAGCAACTTCTCCCAACCGTCCAAGAGCAGTTTGGCGATCAACAATGCCTTTTCCAGCATGATGGAGCACCTTGCCATAAAGCAAAGGTGATAACTAAATGGCTCAGGGAACAAAACATAGAGATTTTGGGTCCATGGCCTGGAAACTCCCCAGATCTTAATCCCATTGAGAACTTGTGGTCAATCATCAAGAGACGGGTGGACAAACAAAAACCTACAAATTCTGACAAAATGCAAGCATTGATTGTGCAAGAATGGACTGCTATCAGTCAGGATTTGGTCCAGAAGTTGATTGAGAGCATGCCAGGGAGAATTGCAGAGGTCCTGAAGAAGAAGGGTCAACACTGCAAATATTGACTTGCTGCATTAACTCATTCTAACTGTCAATATAAGCTTTTGTTACTCATAATATGATTGCAATTATATTTCTGTATGTGATAAAAATATCTGACAAACACACATAAAAACCAGAGGGCAGCAGATCATGTGAAAATATAATATTTGTGTCATTCTCAAAACTTTTGGCCATGACTGTACATCCACAGAAGTGCCAAATAAACATCATAGTGCGGCACAAAATACCATCCCAGAAGAACCACAACATACTTCCCTAGTAGTGCCAAACAAGTACCACAGTACCACACGAAAAATACCTCCCCAAAAGCACCAAATACTACAGTGCAGCACAAGACACCTCCTCAGCAGTGACAAACAAATATCACAATGCCGTGTAAAATACCCATACCACAGCACTGCATACCACATTTGAGAACAAATTGTATCCCTGAAGTACCAAACATATAAAGTGAAGGAAAAAATGCAGTCCAGCAGCAAAAAATATATAAATGGCAGCATACAGAAAATGCTATACTACCTGTTTGGCAAGACTCAGCATGAGGGGAATGTGGACAAGACTGATTCAACTCTGAAGGCTTGATGTGAGACAAGGGGGTAGAGCTAACTGCAAGTACAAGCTATCTTACCTGGTCTCTATCACGTACCACCAATATGTAAAGAGGTATCTCCCAGGGAAAGAGAACCATTCTCACTAGCGCCACCTTCTGGAAGTGGCTCCCTATGAGTCAAAATCTGACTTTTTAACAAGCATTAGAACATGATAAGGTAAAATAGCCAAGCCAAACATCCATCTGTAGACAGCTGTTACGGGGTGCTTGCCCCTCGTCAGTACAGAGACAATATTTATTTTTGTCACTATTTATTTTTAAACAAAAACCATAACATCCTGCAGTTTTTGCTGAGTAAAAAGCACCACTTCAAGGTCTGTACAGATCACTTTACTGCAGTTATCTGCTTATCTGTCATCCTAATCCTGCCTATAATGATATCACCGTTGTGTATAGATAAGACAGGATCCTCCATTTACAATAGGTGATATCACAGCTTATCTACTCCCTCCTGACCTCTGCACAGGTCACACAGCATGTCTAGAAAACTCTACCATGAGGTCCCCTCCTGACCATTGTGTCTATGGCCCATGGGGCTGCCGTAAAGCAATGTTCTTAATGCTTTCTAATTGTTGTTAATAACAGCTCTAACACATCTAATGTACAGTGCAATGTGGATGGACCAAAACATAAAAAAAATGGATGACTCATGGGTGCCACTTGGATCCGCAAAGATACTAAATGAAAAAAGAGGAAAGATTCCCATCTACACTGTAGACAGAAAAATGAGTATACCTGCACACCAATTGTATCGCAAAAATATCTTTATTGAAAGTACTAAATATATAAAAATCTATGCATAAAAGAAGATACAGAGCAATAATAGAAAAATAATAGAAAAAACGCCATCCCTGAGTCACTATACAGCAATCTAAGTCCTAATGTAGACCACAGGTAGTAACATACCATCAACCAATAGCTTCAACAAATGTGAATAAGCCCTGTCAGACATAAATTCCTTATAGCCAAGGGGTAACATAAACCACACACCATATGTTAAATAGATGTAGAGACCAAGTGTCCCATACCTGTAGTTAGTAATACGTGACCCAGGGATGGCGCTACTTAGTACTGTATTACTAACTACAGGTATGGGACACTTGGTCTCTACATCTATTTAACATATGGTGTGTGGTTTATGTTACCCCTTGGCTATAAGGAATTTATGTCTGACAGGGCTTATTCACATTTGTTGAAGCTATTGGTTGATGGTATGTTACTACCTGTGGTCTACATTAGGACTTAGATTGCTGTATAGTGACTCAGGGATGGCGTTTTTTCTATTATTTTTCTATTATTGCTCTGTATCTTCTTTTATGCATAGATTTTTATATATTTAGTACTTTCAATAAAGATATTTTTGCGATACAATTGGTGTGCAGGTATACTCATTTTTCTGTCTACAGTGTAGATGGGAATCTTTCCTCTTTTTTCTTTCTTAATATTGTGAGTCTGCACAATGTTATTTGTTGCCAGTAGTGACCACCTGCACGGGCGGAAGACACTGTTTATATGATAATAGGTGGTCACACTGGGGGCTGAACTGTTAAAGATACTAAATGGCAAAGTACTGCTTGATGTGCAAAGATTTCCTAGAGGATCAGATCTGATGAAGAGGGTGGTACACCCATTTTTTTCTTGGGTCCATTCACATTTTTTTAGGGTGTGTTATTTTTTCCAGGGCCCTCTACATATAACTTTCACATGACGCTACAGCAATAACATAGCACTGATGTTAATACGACCCGTGACTCTGTATGGACGGATCCCCTGATTACTGTTGACTGAAGCATTTTATAAAGCAAATACCAGCATATTTATATAAGCTGCTGAATGTGTACAGTGCAAACTGATCGGGAGGAGTCTGGTATGTACTTATATAAGGAACATGCTGCTTGCCATGGCCGCACATTCCTGCACCTTGCCCCATCCAGACAGCGCTGCCATGGGACAAAAAACATGACTCCTCCCTATTCAGTGCTCTAGATTCCTGATGTCCAGGACCTGCACAGGCGCAGTGTGTTTCAGTGTGTTACACTTCCGGGTTCAGGGAAGTGACGGCGCGTGCGCACAAGGATGGAAGCGCTTGCAGTGTTCGGCACTGCAAGCGCTATTGCGCAGCCGCCGGCGCAATCGCACTGCGCAGGCGCGGGATTTCAGCGCTAGGCCAAACGGTCTAGCGCTGTCAATCTTGTTGTAGAAGGGGCGTTACCAAAGACAAGGAGGAGAGCCTCGGGCCCGGGAGGGGGGCGGTGAAGAAGCCGTGCTCAGGAGGAAAAAGCCCGCCCCCGATGCTCCGAAGGCTCATTAGCATAATGTTTAAAGTTCTTTTTTCAGCACAACCGCTGCGCTATACTCTGCAATACAGGTATGTTAAAAAAGTGCAATTTAAGGGGTTTTAACCTATGTATTAAAATACATAGGTTAAAACCTGGTGACAGAGCCTCTTTAAAGGTATGAGCAAAAAATATGTTGCGTAACCGGCTTCTAAGGGAATATTCACAGGCAGCAATTTTGCTGCACAAATTTCTGCAGTTAAAAATCTGTTCCATTCATCAAGCAGGTGGTTTTCTGCAAAGAATGAAATCACTCCAACAAAATCTGCTGCATGTGAACATATCCTTAAAAAAAGACTCCATAGCTTACTGGGAACACTGGTGGACAGCCTGGTTGTCTGTAGGGACTCCATATTTTACAGTGCAGGCAATGCTGATGGCACTAAAGGTTAATGGAGATTTCTGGGTCATTGATGGTCCAGCCGGAGGAGGAGTCCGACTCCTGGTGGCTCCGGGCCCCCTGCAGACAATTAGGTTTGTAAAAAATAGTCCTAAAGCGCGGTGTGAACAGAGCATTAGCAAGGACCAGCTCCTTTTACAACGCACCTCGGAATCAGAACCGTGCGCACTATCTCGTGCTTGCGTCTTCTCTCCTAATGACGTCACCGCACTCACCTTGACAGGCGTGCGCCGCCTCTTGCCTTCCATTGGTAGGGAGATTCCAGAATCTGAATTCCGATTGGACGCCTGGTTTGCCAATCGGAAGACTCGTTTTTTGCTCCCGCCTTTGGCCGCGGCGAAGTCGGGAGGGGGGACATGGCGGCCGCTATGTGGTGAAGCTGCCTAGGAAACTGCGGCGGTGTGCGTGTGCTCCGCGGCCTGGGAAAACTATGAGAGCTACGGGGATTCCGTTCATGACTAGGCCCGAGAGGAGGCTCTGGAGGACGCTTGGTGACAGCGGCGGAGCGCAGTAAAGGGGAAGCTCGGTGTGTGTCAGGCTCCGGGTCACAGCTGAGACCCCCTCCCTTCCCTTCCTCGGGGAGTGGGACGCCGTGTGACCGGCTGAACGTGCCCGCTGGGCCTGGGGGAGCGATGCTTCGTACCAGTAGACACCCGCTGGGCCTCGGACTCCTGGTCCTCCTGACTCTGGGGCGAGGACAGGCGGCTCCACTTCCTGAAACAGGTGCAGGTAAGAGACTGGGGGCCCCGGGACCCCCTCACAGCTGCTGCAGCAGCTCATCTCTGTCAGCTTCTGACGTGTATTTGACGCCATCATTGTAATATATATATATATATATATATATATATATATATTTTTTTTTTTTAAATAAATTCTGGTCATACAGGTTAGATAAATATGGGAACATGGCTGCTGCCTTCCACAAACAGCACCACCCCTGTCCAGAGGTTGTGTGTGGTACTGCAGCTCTGTCCTACTGACACCAGTGGAGCTGAGCTGCAATACCAGATGCAACCTATGGTCAGGAGTGGGGCTATTGTCTGGAAGAAAGCAGTCATGCATCCCTTGCAGTCCCCCTGACTTCTCGCGTGGATCAGTGGCGCGAAATGCATCTGACATCTGCTTATCCCAGTGATGATGGTCTGACTTGAAAACGTGTCTGAGGATAAAATGAGTTGGGCCCATGGAATGACGTGTTGGTCAAACCGTAGGTTTAAACGCGCGTTAAACGCACTTAGGATAGGCAATCAGGCGGCGCCCAACCACGGGAATCCACACTAACCGAAAAGCTGGGGCTTGCTGAAACGCCACGGCCCTTATAAAGGGGTGTTCCTGTCTGCACATTTATGACATCTCCACTGATAGTTTTGGGTCCCGTGACTGATAATGGGGTTCCTTCCATTCATGTCTATGGGAGTTCCAGAAATAGCCAGGCACGCTTACTCAGCTATTTTAGGAACCCCCCCATAGAAGTCAAGTGAGAGAGTTGCGCATGTGCGGCCGCCTGGCAGTGCTAGATGCCGCCCTGTTCTCCAGATAGGTGTGTAAAAACAGATTTTGAAAACGCTGATTTTCTGTACGGTTTTTTTTTTTTTACCCAATGGGAGAATCAGCTTGGATTCCGCGCCAAGATAGAGCATGCTGCTTCGTTTTTTCCATGCTGTTTTTTTTTTTTCTCAGTGTGGGGGTAAAAAAACAAGTTCTGCCTCCCAATGCTTTTTAGGGCTTGTGCACGTTCGTGGGCGGCCTGTGTCTGTATTGCGAGTCCGGCCTAGATGGGCACTGGCCGTGTGCCCTCCGTATCACGGAATGGATCTGCAAGATACGGAGCGGAAGCCCATGGAAGCACTACGGAGCCCTTCTGTGGGAGTTTGGTCCGTGCCTCCTCCGCACAGCAAAAAGAATAGAATATGTTATTTTTTTTTTTTTTTTTTGCGGGCCGGACTGAATCTTGTGGGTCCGTGTCCACGAATGGTGGGCACCTGGCCCGTGCATTGCGGACTGCAGCACCCGCCGTACACATCTGTGTGCATGAGCCCTTAGAGGCATTTTTTGGCATGAAAAAGGTGCCAAAAATACTGGTTGTTACTCGAAAAATCTTTAAAAATTGCAGATTTTAAATCCATAGCGTCTGTTTTATATTGCGGGTTTTTACCATGAAAACCACTCGTGAATTTGGCTACGATAAGGCCTCATTCACACGTCCGTATAATGTGTCCGGATCCGTTTCCGCAATTGCGGACAATTATGCGGATAGGATGCGGATCCATTCATTTCAATGGGTCCCGAAAAAATGCGGACAGTACACCGTGTGGTGTCCGCATCCGTGTGTCCATTCCGACTGTCCGCATAAAGAAATCCTCCTGTCCTACTTTTCTCCCGAATTGCGGTCCGTAGCACAATGAAAGTCTATGGATCCGCGGAAGACATGCCGAAAGGCATCCGCATGTCATCTGTATTTGCGGATTCCGTTCCAGGAGGGGAGAAAAAAAAAAAGAAAAGGTACAGATGTTATTCATCCTTCCGTTTTTTGCGGATCCGCAAAAAACTGATGACATATGGATACATCCTTTCCGTTTTTCACGGAAAAACGGAACGGATGTGCTGGAAAAACTGAGTTTTTTGCGGTACAACGGATCCGCAAAAAACTGACCGTTTTCCAGGATGTGCACAAATACGGACGTGTGAATGAGGCCTAACGTGAACCCTTCATCATTTTTCCTTGACCCTGGGAATGTTGAGAATCGTGAAAATGAACGCACTGACTCTTTGACATTTTAAAGGGGTTAGCAGTGTTCCATTATTTATTTATTTTTAAATGCATAGAAAGTATTAGAAGAATAATAAAATAAAAAAACCTTTCACCCACCACCCCAAATCACTTCTGTTCCAACGTGACCACGCCAGTGCCCCTCACTGCTGCAGCCATGACATGCCCATATACTGCGTGTGACTCCTGCAGTCAAGAAAGCAAAGCCTGGTGGGGAGGAATGGAGAGGATTCGGGGGGCTATGGTTATGTTCACACGTCGGATTTTGTCTGTGAAAAATAATCTGCCACGTATCCCATGGCTGAAGCCGCAGCAGTTTCTGCTGTGGGTTTTCATTTTGAATGGTGTGGGCCTGCTATCGGTTCAGCTTCAGGCTTTGCGACCGGTCCGCACAGTAACGGCACTAAGAATGGCACTGTGCGTTCTTGGCACGGTCTGGAAAACCACCAGAAGTCTTCAGCTGAATGCAGGTTCAGACCATTTTTTGCACTAAATCCTTGCTGAAACCTGTACATGTGAACATACCCTATACGTTTATTTTTTATTTTTTGTAATCTAATGCCTTCCCTGCTAATAAAAAGAAAAAAAAAAAATTAAAAGGGCTGTCCAACTTTTTTCAAACCTCAGAGTGGCAGAATCCATGGTGACCATACTTTCCCGATGCCCGCTGCTGGGTTAGCCTACTTTCACACTTGCGGTGCAGGGCTCCGGTGGGCTGCGCTCCGACCCCATTCACTGTAATGGGGGCGGGCCGCGGATCCGGCAGGCAGCACGTTAGCCCCTACTGAGAGGCAGCCGGAACGAAAATACAACAGCCCCACCTGTAGCTCCCATCTATCTCTGCATCAACAGCCTGTTGACGGGGGAGGGGCACGTGACCACTGCAGCCAATCACTGGCCTCAGCGGTGACCTGTAACCCATGAGCGACATGACCCGGTCATAGGTCACCACTGCAGCCAGTGATTGTGAGTCTAGATGCAATGTGTATTTTACTGAAGGACATGTACGTTCTTATGGGGTTTTTCTTTACGCATGTGAAAAACACATATAATCCGGATAGGAAAAAACGCACACACTAAACGCAATCACAGAAAAAAAAAAACCTGCACAGATCTTGACGCAATCGGTATTGCTCGTGTGAAGGCGGCCTTAGTAGTATTTGGGGTTGTAATTGAAGCAATAGTATTTCAGCTTAGACTAAGATATTAGAAAATGTTATTATTGGTGTATTAGACGGCCTTTCTAGATTTTCTTCTTTAGTTTTGTGGTTGTTTTGTTGGTCAGCCATGACTAGCTCCACGCATTGTGACGATTTGCCTACTTTGGTTTTATTACTGCAGCCGGCAGATGTTCATTGTGTGCAAGTGAGGATTTCATACTGATGTTAATGGTTCCGGCAGCAGAACAGCCAGCCAGATCCACAACGACAGTGCGCTGCCAGAAATCCTTGTGACCCCATACCCAGTAATGAGGAACGGTGGGAATCTGGCCACAGCACGGCAAATATGCGTGCAACGGATGCTCTGTTGGGTTCACGTCTGGTGAATTAGGGGACCAGGGTTGTACTGGGAGGTCTTGGTCATGCTCTTGCACCCAGTATCGGACATTTGTAGCTGTGTGACATGTCGCATTGTCTTGTTGGAAGATCCCATCTGCCGCAGGGAAGACAATCAGCAAGTATGGGTGTACGTGATCTGCAAGGATGAATTCATACCCATATCTGTTGAAAGCGTGCCTTCCACGTGGATGAGTGGCTCAGAGAATGCCGCGGGAACATCCCTCAGTCCATAACACTGCAACCACCAACTCATGTTCTTCCAGCAATGGTTCCAGGACCCTTTTTTTCCTGTACTTCTCATCTGACACACCAACGTCCATCTGTACAGAAGACTCATCGGAGAAGTCAACCTTCTGCTTATCAGTGGAAGTCAAATTCCTATTCTGCCATGAAAATTGAAGGCTTTTCTGCTGATAAAACTTTGTTAGGAGAGGTGCAGTGACCGTCTGTCTGCTTCAGAGCCCCAGTACAGTTTGCTGATCTTCTGTATAAGGCCACTTTCACATTAGCGGCAGCACGGATCCGGCGGGTGAAGGGTGCCGCCGGGTCCGTGCTGCCGCAGGTACACGCGAGGGGCTGGAGCACTGCACACATGTAACATACACATATACATACACACATAGACATACTCACAGACATACTTACACGCTCCCAGCAGCTCTGCACAGGTCTTCCTATGTGCGTGCAGTCCTCCTCCTCCTGGGATGTGCGGAGCTGCTGGGAGCATGTAAGTATGTGTGTGTGTGTCTGTCTCTGTGTGTGTGTGTGTGTCTGTCTCTGTGTGTGTGTGTGTGTGTCTGTCTCTGTGTGTGTGTGTCTGTCTCTGTGTGTGTGTGTGTGTCTGTCTCTGTGTGTGTGTGTGTGTCTGTCTCTGTGTGTGTGTGTGTGTGTGTGTGTGTGTGTGTCTGTCTCTGTGTGTGTGTGTCTGTCTCTGTGTGTGTCTGTCTCTGTGTGTGTCTGTCTCTGTGTGTGTGTGTGTGTCTGTCTCTGTGTGTGTGTGTGTGTCTGTCTCTGTGTGTGTGTGTGTGTGTGTGTGTCTGTCTCTGTGTGTGTGTGTGTGTGTGTGTGTCTGTGTCTCTGTGTGTGTGTCTGTCTCTGTGTGTGTGTCTGTCTCTGTGTGTGTCTGTCTCTGTGTGTGTCTGTCTCTGTGTGTGTCTGTCTCTGTGTGTGTCTGTCTCTGTGTGTGTCTGTCTCTGTGTGTGTCTGTCTCTGTGTGTGTCTGTCTCTGTGTGTGTCTGTCTCTGTGTGTGTCTGTCTCTGTGTGTGTCTGTCTCTGTGTGTGTCTGTCTCTGTGTGTGTCTGTCTCTGTGTGTGTCTGTCTCTGTGTGTGTCTGTCTCTGTGTGTGTCTGTCTCTGTGTGTGTCTGTCTCTGTGTGTGTCTGTCTCTGTGTGTGTCTGTCTCTGTGTGTGTCTGTCTCTGTGTGTGTCTGTCTGTGTGTGTCTGTCTCTGTGTGTGTGTGTCTCTGTGTGTGTGTGTGTGTCTCTGTGTGTGTGTGTGTGTGTCTCTGTGTGTGTGTGTGTCTCTGTGTGTGTGTGTGTGTCTCTGTGTGTGTGTCTGTCTCTGTGTGTGTGTCTGTCTCTGTGTGTGTCTGTCTGTCTGTCTCTGTGGTGTACTGTGGACGGATCAGTCATGAACTCCGTTGAAAGTCAATGGAGGACAGATCCGGATTACTGAGTGTGTCACACCAAACGGATCTGTCCCCATTGACTTGCATTGGGGGTCATTCCGGATCCGTCTTGGTGCGGATGCCTGGACCGGAGAGAAAACCGTAGCATGCTTTCAGGAGCATTCTGTTGTCTTCAGTTCAGTTTTGTCTCCATTGACAATGAATGGGGACAAAACTGAAGCGTTTTATTCCGGTATTGAGCCCCTATGACGGAACTCAATACCGGAATTATAAATCGCAAGGGTGAAAGTTGCCTTAGACACACGTCTGGTAGTCTCCTGGTTCATTTTGGTGGTGTGTTGCTCCACTGTTTGGTGTCGGTCCACCCTCGTGCCCCTTCATAGCGGTCATTCGTCTCTCACATCAGTGGCACTCCACAGTTTCCACATCACTTATTCACAATGGTGCCGTTTGTCCACTCACCATACACTTTCACTACAGCAGTGCAAGAACAGTTCACACTGCGCAGTTTCAGAAATACCGCCCAAAACCCACCAATAATTATCCCTTTCTGCTACTGTAATAAATCTCCCCGACATCAGCGAGGTCTGTGTGCAGACAGCCTGTCACACACCTTCTATACCACCAAAGCACTGCCGATGTAGGAAGTGGTCATAATAATGTGACTCAACTAGCCTCACATACAGTCATGGCCAAAAGTTTTGAGAATGACACAAATATTATATTTTCACATGATCTGCTGCCCTCTGGTTTTTATGTGTGTTTGTCAGATGTTTTCATCACATACAGAAATATAATTGCAATCATATTATGAGTAACAAAAGCTTATATTGACAGAATGAGTTAATGCAGCAAGTCAATATTTGCAGTGTTGACCCTTCTTCTTCAGGACCTCTGCAATTCTCCCTGGCATGCTCTCAATCAACTTCTGGACCAAATCCTGACTGATAGCAGTCCATTCTTACACAATCAATGCTTGCATTTTTAGTCTGAATTTGTAGGTTTTTGTTTGTCCATCCGTCTCTTGATGATTGACCACAAGTTCTCAATGGGATTAAGATCTGGGGAGTTTCCAGGCCATGGACCCAAAATCTCTGTTTTGTTCCCTGAGCCATTTAGTTATCACCTTTGCTTTATGGCAAGGTGCTCCATCATGCTGGAAAAGGCATTGTTGATCGCCAAACTGCTCTTGGACGGTTGGGAGAAGTTGCTCTCGGAGGACATTCTGGTACCATTCTTTATTCATGGCTGTGTTTTTAGGCAAGACTGTGAGAGAGCCGATTCCCTTGGCTGAGAAGCAACCCCACACATGAATGGTTTCAGGATGCTTTACAGTTGGCATGAGACAAGACTGATGGTAGCGCTCACCTCGTCTTCTCCAAATAAGCTGTTTTCCAGATGTCCCAAACAATCGAAAAGAGGATTCATCAGAGAAAATGACTTTACCCCAGTCCTCAGCAGTCCACTCCCTGTACTTTTTGCAGAATATCAGTCTGTCCCTGATGTTTTTTCTGGAGAGAAGTGGCTTCTTTGCTGCCCTCCTTGAGACCAGGCCTTGCTCCAAGAGTCTCCGCCTCACAGTGCGTGCAGATGCACTCACACCTGCCTGCTGCCATTCCTGAGCAAGCTCTGCACGGCTGGTAGCCCGATCCCGCAGCTGAAACACTTTTAAGAGACGGTCCTGGTGCTTGCTGGTCTTTCTTGGGCGCCCTGGAGACTTTTTGGCAACAATGGAACCTCTCTCCTTGAAGTTCTTGATGATGCGATAGATTGTTGATTGAGGTGCAATCTTTCTAGCTGCGATACTCTTCCCTGTTAGGCCATTTTTGTGCAGTGCAATGATGACTGCACGTGTTTCTTTAGAGATAACCATGGTTAACAGAAGAGAAACAATGATGCCAAGCACCAGCCTCTTTTTAAAGTGTCCAGTGGTGTCATTCTTACTTAATCATGACAGATTGATCTCCAGCCCTGTCCTCATCAACACCCACACCTGTGTTAATGGAGCAATCACTGAAACGATGTTAGCTGGTCCTTTTAAGGCAGGGCTGCAATGATGTTGAAATGTGTTTTGGGGGATAAAGTTCATTTTCTAGGCAAATATTGACTTTGCAAGTAATTGCTGTTAAGCTGATCACTCTTTATAACATTCTGGAGTATATGCAAATTGTCATTATAAAAACTGAAGCAGTAGACTTTGTAAAAATTAATATTTGTATCATTCTCAAAACGTTTGGCCATGACTGTACACAGCGTATTGTAACATAATTATAACACGTGCCATCAGGAAGCTGTTACCATACAATTGTTACATTGTCTGGCCTTATCTAGAGGAAAACAAAGCAGTCAATTGAGTCCACGCGGCGTGTCTCTGTCTGCTGGTGGACAGGCAGATATGGAGGACGTGCAGTATTTACATCCAGCTGTCTCACTGTGCAGTACTGATATCAACTCGTTAAATCAGTCTGATGTATTGCGGGGCAGAGAAGGGATCTTGTAATCAGATTTGCATACAAAGGCACTGTACGATCCTATGTACAGTCTGTGAGCCTTGTGTAACTTAAGGCGGGTTTAAAGCCAATTGTTGGGAAGGACAGTCGGCTGCTCGTTCAGTAAAGGAGACCGCTGTGTTTACATGTAGTGATCGCCTTCACAGTATGAGGACGAGGGATCGCTATTGTGATCACTCTTCATACACAATCATGGTTTCTGGCGAGCAGATCACTGTTTAGATGGCACGATCTGCTGCCTGGAAATAATTGGTGGTGCCTACATGAGCAACAGGATCACCTGATGATCGGGCGTATCACTTGTTCATCGGGTCATCGTTGGCACAGGAAGATTGTTGGGAATGAGTGTTCACGGGTAAAACGCTAGTTCATCAGGTAATTGGAGTCTTTCAACATGTTTAAAAATCTTTGTTGGCAGCAGATCGTGCCGTGTAAGGCTAGGGCTAAACGACGACGGCCAGGATCACTGAGCAGTGGGGATCCCATAGAAGCGAATGGGATCGCTGCGGCAGTCGTAAAAATCCAACACGGTTGGATTTCTTGCAACTGCTGCTGCGGCCATCCCATTCATTTCTATGGGATCACCGCTGCTCGGCTATCCTGGCTGCGACCCGTGTCGCCGTTTAGCCCTAGCCTAATGAGCACTCTGCGTTATTCAGTATGGGAACGAGCGATGCCATTAACGATCACTTGACCCCATACTGTGGAGGAGATGGCTGCATGTAATAGCTGCGGTCTCCTCTGTTAGCGAGCAGGCGATTGCCCGGAAGGAACGCTTCCCTCCCAACAATCACCTGCACAATCTGTAGGTGTAATAGGGCCTTAAAGGTCCCTTTAGATGGGACAGTTCAGCAGGCGATTGTCGGAAAGGAAGCGTTCCTTCCTGGTAAGCGCCTGCTCGTCGGTGGAGGAGGGATCGCTAATGCTAACATTGGGCCTCATACAGAGGCTGTTTAGACACCACGGTCTGCTTCTGGCAACTACGGTTTAGGTGCCTACACAAACGATTGGATAGCGTTTCGCTCATTCATCAGGTAATCGATGGCACCTTTCCACCGCCAGATAATTGCTATTGAGCGTTCCTACGACCACTCATTAGCGATTATCTGGTAGATTCTTGGCCCATGTAAAGGGCCTTTAAGGGTCCGTTCACACGTCTGTAGTTCTGGGTTCGCATCCGTTCAGCAATTTTTGCGGAATGGTTTGCGGACCCGTTAATTTCAATGGGGCCTCAAAAGATGCAGACAGCACACCGGTTGATGTCTACATCCGTTGTTCGCCGGCCCTGCAAAAAAAAGATAGAAATGCCTATTCTTGTCCGCAATCTTGGACAAGACTAGTCATTTCTATCATAGGGCTGGCCATGGGCGGTTCGCAAAACTCTTATGGATGTGTGAATGGACCCTAACAGTACAAATCTAGGTTTTATGTCCGTTGTGGTAGTAAGGCTGGTTACAGTCTCCGCTCCCCTAAGTGTAGGGTCATTGTTTGACAAACTGCTGCTAACAATTTTTTAATTTTTTTTTTTTTTGTGCTACTTTTATCCATTTGAGTGTTAGATGTTACAGCTCAGTCCCACTGACTAAAGGGCGAGATCGCACAGTAATATCCCTTGTGATCCGATTCTGCTATTGCCAGAAATTGGTGGAGGGTGCTCTCGATTTCCTCTAATAATTGCAAACAAATCATTCCTCATGACTTTGCACATAAGCGTACAGGGTCATGTGATCCTATTTCGTATCATTGCCTGTTGTATTTAAGTACAAGATAAGACACGTGCCTTTCGAAGGGACAGTTTCCTGAATGACTCGTACGTCAGTCTTAGTACACGTTCTGCGTGCGTAATATTAAGGTGTTTAATACTGATGACTTGTCTTCAGGGTGGGTCATCGATACCTGATCCGTGGAGGTCGGCACCCTCGCGATCAGTTGTTTCGAAGAGGCCGGTGAGCACCGAGGACTCCTTGTGCCACAGCGCTCGTGGAAAGACGCAACCTATTCAAAAGGGGGTGTCAGGAGTCAAACCCCAGCGATCAGATACTGGTGCCCTATCCCAAGGATAAGGCCATCAATATCAAACTCCCAGACAAGCTCTTTAAGGCCACTTTCACATTAGCGGCAGCACGGATCCGGCGGGTGAAGTGTGCCGCCGGATCCGTGCTGCCACAAGTACTCGTGCCTTATAATAATTTGGGTGCATCTTGGGAGGTCTAAGAATAAGCATAGATTTCAGCCATATTTTACGTCCGTTTTCTGCTGTAACTAATATTACATTAGTCAGGCTGCGCACACCAACTTTTAGAAAAGTGGCATAAACTGAAGTTACAAAGTTTTGCTCAAAACTGCACTTGCGCAAATTCCTCGACTTGTGTACGCCATGGCGTGTAGGCTTTAATAAAGAGTCTGGGGTTTGTTTTGGAAGACAGTGCCGTAAAAGTTTATTCCCATCTTTTCGACCTTCTCCTGTCCTATGTCATAAATGTCCAGATGGAAATACACCTTTAGGGCTCATTCAGACGGCTGCATTTTGCTTTCCGCATCTGATCCGCAATTGTGCGTTTTAAATGCAGACCTATTCACTTCTATGAGGCCCAAAAAGACGTGTACTGGACTCAGCGTGGTGTCCGCATCTTTTCTTTTGTTCCACGGCCCCGCAAAACAAAATATGTCCTATGCTTGTCAGTGAAAATCGCCACGAGGACCCATTGAAGTCTGTGGGTCCGCAAAAATTTGGAATACAATCCATTTTTTTGCAGACATGCTAAACTGACTGCGAAAAATCAGGTCCACTGATGGTGCACTGAAACAGATCTAAATCAGTCTTTTGGGCCTAAGGGCTCATGCACACGAACAAGGTGCACATGGCCGGTGCCCGTGTATTCCGGGCCGCTATACGGGCATGGCTGGGCAACTACTGTGTGCATGAGCCCTAAATCTGTATTGTACAGGCTGCTTCAGTTTTTCAGACTACCGAACCTCAGAGCTGAGCTGTTACAGATTCATATGGACGCTCAAAGGGCGCTATAGGACGGTAAAGCATTTTCCCGTAAAGCTGCGCCTGTTACATTACAAGCCTTGACATTCTTGTCATTCCTTATCCTGGAGTTGTGCTTCTGGGTGTTCGGTGTGTAAGACATTTCCCCTCCTTAAGTCTTTTGTCTTCATAGACTAGTAGTAGTTTTTTTTGCCCTTGTTTGTGTTTTGTGGCGTCTTCACATTGTATGTTGGTCTGTTAACTTTTCTAATGGCCACGTGATGAGCCTCGTTGTGCAGTCTGTAGAGTGGGATGATAAAATGTGGACGTGCCCCTCTGAAATTTTTCTAAATTTGTAAGATGTAATTTAAACCTTTGCTATTTTACTTCCTTTGCTTATTCGACTTTAGGCCACCTAAGCGATTACGCTTTTTTTTTTTTTTTGTGTGTGGAAAAACCACAGCCTAATACAGTACTGCAAAGTGTTTAAGATTAATTACATCACATGTACGCTTTTTTATTTTTATTTTTTCCATGCGGATTTGAAATCTGCAGCAAAACCGCAAGTAACGCACGCAGATTTGGTGCGGAAATGGGCAGTAATCCACACAAAAATTTACGCAAAATTTCTGTTGGACATCCCGCATCTATGTGCAGGTATAAACCCGTTAGGCTAGGGCTCCACGACGACATTGTTGCACCAATGTCGCGCAACAATATTTATGATGTAAGTCTATGGTGTCGTCACAAAGACTCCATCCAAGATGTTTTTTCTGAGACTGTCACGTCGCAGTGCAACACCATAGACTATCATTATAGAAATTGTCGTGCAACAAAATGTCGCGTGACACATGTAGCAGTGTAGTTGTGCCCTATGTGTCGCATGACAGATGTCGTCGTGTAGCCCTAGCCGTAGTGTAGCTGTGCATGATACTGGCCCTCTGCCCTCCATGGACCTGTCATCCTAGGTAAATGCTTCCAAAACTGCATCAGGAAACCTAACTGTGTGGTCGCACCCTTAGGCCCCATTCACACGTCCGTGTTTTGCATCTGCATCCGTTTCCGCATTTGCGGACAATTATGCGGATAGTATGCGGATCCATTCATTTCAATGGGTCCCGAAAAAATGCGGACATTGCACCGTATGTTGTCCGCATCCGTTTCTCTGTTCCGTTCCGTTTTGCGGATCCGCAATCAGAAATCCTCCTGTCCTACTTTTCCTCCTGTTTTGCGGTCCGTAGCCCAATACAAGTCTATGGGACGTCCGTAAATGCGGAAGACATGCGGAAAGCCATCCGCATGTCATCCGTATTTGCGGATTCCGTTCCAGGAGGGGTGAAAAAAAAAAGATGTTATTCCTCCTTCCGTTTTTTGCGGATCCGCAAAAAACGGATGACATATGGATACATCCTTTCCGTTTTTTACGGAAAGACGGAACGGATGTCCTGGAAAAACTGAGTTTTTTGCGGAACAACGAATCCGCAAAAAACTGACCGTTTTCCAGGATGTGCACACGTACGGACGTGTGAATGGGGCCTCACTGTGTGGTCGCACCCTTACTAACATACTGATTGCATGTTGGAAATGAATTGGAATCAGATGGAAGGGGAAGGAGTCAGAGGAAAGTCAGTCTGCATTCCCAATACTGGAAAGTGAACCATCATTTAAAGGGGTTATGTGGAGTTAATAAGACCTCAGAATGACCGTCCTGCGGTGGAGCTCATACTTACCTGGTCCGCTCCACTGGGTTTCAGCTCCTTTGCAGCCCGGCCGTTTCTACAGCTCTAGGATGCCCTGGCCGCTGCCACCAGTGATTGTCACCCATGCAGCGCATTACTGCGTCTAGTGATTGGCTGCAGTTGTCAAGTGGCGCCCGTCAGTGGCCGGGGAGAAATGGAGTGGGGGCCAGGTTAGTATGAACCCACTGTGGGTCGGCCACTCTCTGAGGTCTTATTAACTCTTGAATAACTACTTTAATAAAGGGAATGTATCATCAGAAAATGACCTATTAATTAAATCACGTTTTTATGTTTAAAAAATAAATAATAAATATATATAAATATTCTTAAAAAATTTTTCTATGTCATTATCTATATTAAAAATGTATATTACTCTTCAATTTTCACACTGGCCAATAGGCCTAAAATATGTGTGAGAGCAGCTCCGTAGGCCATAGATATAATGGGCAGGAGCTGACCCCATTGAATTCTATGGGAGAGTTTTCTAGTCGTGTTCTGTGACCTCTGCAGATGTCAGGAGGGAGCTGATAAGCTGTGATGATAATGGCTTCTTATTAGGCCTAGTGGCCAGTGTCAAAATTGGAGGATTATATACATTTTTTTTAATATAGTGACATGGAAAAATGAAAAAAAAAAATCACTAAATTCTAAAAAATCATGTTTGACATAAAAACGTGATTTAAAGGGAACCTGTCATCTCCGAAACACCCCCTGAACTAGAGTAAGCGTTGTATAGTGTAAGTGATGCTGAATCCGAATATGTACGTTTTATCTTCATACTCGCTTCCATTCTGACGCTGTGCTCCCACAAACCAGCAGTAAAATGCACTCAATGGACTCCGGTGCTCACTCACATAATGGAGAGGACTCAAAGAAGAGTCCACTGAGTGCATTTTACTGCAGGTTTGTGGGAGCACAGCGTCAGAATGGGAGTATGAAGATAAAACTTACATATTCGGATTCAGTATCACTTACACTATACAACACTTACTCTAGTTCAGGGGGTGTTTTGGAGATGACAGGTTCCCTTTAAAGAACAGGTCATTTTGTGATGACACATTCATTTTGCTTTCCCAGTAGTAGAAGTACAGATGTGTTGTCACAAGACACTGGGTGTGAGAATGGGAAGTAGGTGAGTGACTCGCCTTTCATTGTGCTACGTGTTTGCCGGCTATTGAATCATCATCTAAGTATTTTATGGTGTGGGGGGGGGAAATAAGGTGAAAAAAAGGCGAATCTCGTTTTTTAATTTTTTTGTTTTTTTTCCCCTGTTATGGCGTTCACTGCATAGGAGATTTTTTAATAGTTTAATAGTTCTGATACCTAACGGGTTTACTTTTTAATTGTTTACATATTTTCAGATGAAAAATTAGGAAAGGGGGTAATTTACGTTATATATATATATATATATATATATATATATATATATATATAATTTTTTATTTTTTTTTTTAAACTTTTTATTTAATTATTAGCCACCTTAGCTGAGGGCGGTACGCCATGTTTTCTAAAAGATACTAGGCTGTTCAGTGCAGTTAGTGCAGCCTAGTATCAGAAAACAGCAAATCTCAGTATTGTATCGATCAGAGTACAAAAGTATTGATTAAGTATTGAAAGTTCGATACCTGGTGCAACCGTCATTCTGCTTCTTATTATAGCGCTGTGAAGTCATAGGCAGAGCAGTTACATTTTATAAACCACTTCTATTTTTTTCTCTGTCTGCATGATCAACCTATTAAACCAGACACGTGACGTGGTAGGGTTGATCACGCTGACACGTTATTTTTCTTTATAGTTTTCAGTGTTCCCGAGATGAGTATTTTTCAGGCAGTTGGAGCACCCAGTGGCAGGCTGTAGAGCTATTTTCGTAACTCTCATATCGGCGAGTGTAGGGCTCACGCGGCGGCTTTCCCTTTGATTTGGAGGCCCCTTTTTGGAGATAGGTGCGGTTCCCAGTGATGGGAATCTATCTGACATTGGTGGTATATCCTAGCAATATGCCACAGATGTTGAGATGGGAATACCCCTTTAGGGCTCATGCCCATGGCCATAGCCATTATTGCTGTCCATGTTTTACCGATCTGCAAGATATGTGCGGTACGCATTTTGCAGCACTGAAGTCTGCTCATAATAGAACAGTCCCATCCTGATCCGTAATGACATGACAGAATAGGACATGTTCTATATTTTTGCTGAACCACCGAACAGACCTATGGATGCGGACAGTACACGGTGTGCTCATCTTTTACAGCCCTATTGAAGTGAATGGGTCTGCATCCGACCCACAAAAAATGCGGATCTCACGCGGACGGGTAATTGGAGCCCATCATGGTCAGACGGCTCGAGGATTTATACCTGGGAATGTAAATTCTTGCACACCTATGTGTGCTGTTATTTTACGCTCTATGTGAACACCCCCATAAAATACAAGAACAGACGAGCCTTGGAGACAGGAAGCCAAACTCTGTGATGTAAGAAGCGCCTGTCACTGTGACAAAGCACCAGCCCCGCTCCTCTCCCACACAGCTCCAAATAGCATGTGTGCGGTGAGCGTCTTGGCAAACCGCAGCATCACACGCTATATATAGAGGCCGATCTGGACGGAAAGCACGGATTTCATCATCGCTTCTGCTATCCCGCAGTTTTTTTTTTTTTTTTAGTAGATATTTTACATGTGGATCATGGATGCTGGATTCAGCGTGATACATATGTGTGTGTCTTATGTTTCCACACAGACTCCATTAAAGAACTCCCGCAAAAATTTTTATTCCCTGACCTGTTAGAACGGTGCATGATATAATCTGTAGTGAATGCAATCTTCTTATCAGAGGCTGAAATTGAGTTTTCACTCTCTTCTTAGGCTACTTTAACACTAGTGTTTTTAAATTCCGGTATTGAGTTCCGTCATAGGGGCTCAATACCGGAATAAAACGCTTCAGTTTTGTCCCCATTCATTGTCAATGGGGACAAAACTGAACTGAAGACAAGGGCATGCTGCGGTTTGCTCTCCGGTCCAGGCATCCGCACCAAGACGGATCCGGAATGACCCCCAATGCAAGTCAATGGGGGTGGATCAGTCTGGTGTGACCATAATGGTAACCGGATCCGCCCTCCATTGACTTTCAATGGAGTCCATTACGGATCCGGCTACACATAGACACATACAGACACAGACACAGACATACACATAAACATACACACACATATAGACATACAAACACACATACATACTTACATGCTCCCCGGCAGGTCTTCGGAGCGTCAGGGACAGGACGGCTCACACAGGTCACAATTCCCCACAGCGCCCTCTGCTGGGCGCCTGGTGGAATCGTCATGATTCCACCAGGCGCCCAGCAGAGGGCGCTGTGCGGAATCCTGACCTGTGTGAGCCGTCCTGTCCCTCTGACGCTCCGAAGACCTGCCGGGGAGCATGTAAGTATGTATGTGTGTTTGTATGTCTATATGTGTGTGTATGTTTATGTGTATGTATGTACTGTGTGACATGTGTGGGGCCGGAGCGCGGTTCCGGCTCCACACATGTCACTGCGGCAGGCCTGATCCGGCAGCACCCTTCACCTGCCGGATCAGGCCTGCCGCCAGTGTGAAAGTAGCCTTATTGTAGCTGGGTCTTGTGAAAATCTGTAGTGATTGTCATTTTCTTATCAGAGGCTGAAATTGAGAGTTTCCACTCTTCTTATTGTAGCTGGGTCATGTGACCAACTCCCTGACCTCCAACTGACCCAGGACAGCAAGCCAGTCACTTCTCTATTCATTCCTATGAGACTGAAAGTGAGGCTCCCATAGGAATACATAGAGAATTAGACTTCATGTCCACACATAAGGTGCTGTGTGAGTTGGTGGGTCTAATTGCTGGTCACATGACACAGATGAGAAACTTCAGGATGATATAACTCAAAAATTCAGCTACTGGTAAGAAAATGACATTCACTACAGATTACATCATGTACATTTCTAGCAGGACATGGAATAAAATTTTTTGTGGGAGTTCTTCTTTAAGGCAATGGGTTACTGCATTATCAGGAATAGCGAATGTACTTATGACCCAAATTACTTTCTATTGGAACAACACCAGTCCTGACCTGTGCTCTCCGGGCTCATGACCCTCATGATTAATGTACAGATCATCATCATGGCGTCCTCTCATATGTTCAGCTACGTGCCAGTAGTGGTGGCAGTAAATGAGCAGAAGACAAATAGGAAAGTGTGACTATTCACCTTTGAACACGATTTATGGTTATAAAAAGTTGAGTAAATTTGTAACCTCTCTGCGTTATTGACTGTGTTGCATCACTTCATTTAAAGGGGGTTATCCAGGGACAAAAAAAAAGTTACGGTAATTAGTTTTACAAATATAATTTAAAGGAGGGTTCCAGGATCGGACGGTTGATCATACGTCTTCTGTATCAGATCGGTGGGGGATCAATTCGTGGATCAGTTTTTTGAAGGGACCTCTTCATTATTTACATCGGCCCGTTACCTGCACGCTGTCTACTTAGGCTACGTTCACATTGGAGATCTTTTTGCTTGATACGGTGCAAATGTGATCTGTCGGCCGGACAAAAAAAACTGTTGCATGCAACGATTTTTGTCTGGCCGAAACTTGCCATTTATGCTGGAAATTGGCTGGATCACCGCCGGAGCTCATTGCAGTCAGTGGGGGGGTCTGCCAGGCTCCTCTGTGTCGCAACAGCCTGCCAGATCTCCTAACGGAGATGTGAACAAGGCCCTAGCTGCTGGGAAACTACAGCTCCCAGCATGCAAACATACTCGCCTGTTTTCACAACTCCCATAGAAGTGAATGGTGCATTCTGGGAGTTGTAGTTTCAGAACATCTGGAGTGCAGGAGGTTGCTGATCCCTGCCCTAGTAGATGCACTGTAGCTACTACGCAGATGGCACGCAGGTAGCTGGACCAGTGTAAATGGAGGCTGCAGAGCCTGCTGGGGTAGCAATGCCCCTTTAGAAAGCTGGTGGTGAGAGTTGGACCGCCATGGATCAGATTTTGAGAGCCTAACCTAAGGATCAGCCATCACTGTTCTGATCTTGAGAAAACCACCTCTATAAAACGTACTAATGGTATCTATTATATACTGCATATGGCGTATATACTGACCCCTATGTACGGGGTGGGCTTTAAGGTGCTGGCTGGATCGGCTCACTAGCCCCCTGGTCTGCCTCTATATGAGTTGTGACAGAGAACTGGCTACATTGTCTAGTGAACTGAGCACGTCACTGGTCACTTGCTTGGTTGAGCTCCTGTATGATAGTAGCACAGTAAGGGTACATGCTCACAATATAGTTTATGCCGATTTTCTGCAAGGTTTTTGTTGCATTTCCACACCGAAAATCCACATATGTTACGTACAGTTAGTCACAGATTTTGTCCCATGCCATATTTGTGGCAAAATTTGCAACTTTTCCCCCTTCGTGCCATTTTTTAGAAGGGGCGAGGGCAGAGAGGGGGGCATCGTTACAGGCCCGCCACATTTTATCTTTATTCATGTCAGTTTTTTTGGCAGCGACTGTCGCACGACTAGTGGGGGGGATGTGCCAAATCTGAGAGGCGGGCATCCTCCGGCAGCAAAAGGGAATCGAAACCAGCAAAGCAAATGTTCCCCTTTGTGTTTAAATTCCTTGCCACATTTAAAAGGAGAAAAAAATAGTACAGACATACTTCACACAGCTGAGCGTTTGGTGCAGTTGTATTCGGTCTAGCCAATTCTCTGTAGGGGCTTGTTCACACAAGAGAAATATCGGGGTGTGGAGCCGATAGCAGAAAGCCGAGGCTGAGCCTTCTGCACTCTGATTAGCCCTAACCAACGGGGGATAATCATTGTTCGGTCACATGCCATGTCCGTGTATCCCGTCTGCATGGAAACTGCGATAGGGAGAGAGAGGACTAGTGTTGAGTGAGTTCGGCCGAACATCGAGTGTACTCGAGTGCAATGCTCGAGTCTCTTCCCCGCACTGTAATATTGATTTGTATGCTAATGCGTACACATTGTGCGCTAATGCGTACAAATTCAGTTAATTAGCATACTTTTACGACTGAAAGGAGTAAAAGAGAAGTTGCGATTCTGACCTTTTTCTATTAACCAGACACCCTCCCCTCTTCCGAGTGCCTGGTTTAGTCCCATTGACTAACATTGTTCTCGGGTGCTCGGCCAGAGGTGCTCGCTCAACACTAGAGCGGACGCTGCTTTTCTCCGTGTGCAGAAATAAGAAATGCCGGTCGCTGCCTCCCATTGAAGCGGTAGGATGAAGGCTTGAGGCGTCGTTCCACGCCGACTCCGACACTGTTTGCATGTCAGAATCAGCATCAAAAAACAGTGTGTGAACTGTGCCTGAACCGGGCCTCAGGCTTTATTCATGTCTGGGTTGTTTCCTCTGCTCTGTTGGTTTCTGTCATTTTACCCGACAAAATAGCACAAGATGCTGAACTTTTTTCATTGTGCGCCGGAGCCTCTGGTGCAGGTGCGAACGAAGCCGAAGCTGATATCTCTCCCCTGTCCCGATAGCTCTCAAAACTTAAAGGGTACTCGTCATTTTAGCAAGTTGCTGACATGTCAGAGGTTTTGATCTATGACAAGGATCGGCAACTTCGGCACTCCAGCTGTTGTGAAACTACAACTCCCAGTATGCTCCTTCCACTTCTGTGGGAGTTTAGTTAAAAGACATGCAAGTGATTATGATGGGAGATGTAGTTACACAGCATCTGGCGTGCTGGAGGTTGCTGACCCCTGATCTGCAGTGTTCCAAGTGCCGAGACCCCCCACTTATCTCCTTGCGGTGCAGAAGCACTGAATTGAGCGCTGTGCCCAATAGCTTCTACTTGTCTTGCCACCGAACACCACCTTGGGCACCTGTGCCCCCTGGTTTTAACGTTAAACTGATGTCTGAAATATCCTTACGCCCTTTCAGAAGTTTAAGTGGTAGGCAGGGGTGTAACTACCATAGCGGCAGACCATGCGACTGCTATGGGGCCCAGGGCAAGAGGAGGCCCAGTCTTAGTTGGGATTATCTCCTCTTCTACTGGAGGTGATACTTGGTCAGGATTCTACCCTCTAAAGGAACAACTTTTAGCAAATGAGGCCGTGGAAAAATGGCCCAACGACAGAAACCCTTCTGTCCTGTGTGGGGGGCCTGGTTTGATCCTTGCTATGTGGCCCTTACTTCTCTATGTACCCCACTGGTGGTAGGTACCCTATAAAATGCGTATAATACGTGAATGTGTAATGTCTCAAGCTGCCTTACATAGCGTCTGTTTTTAGCTAATGCTGATTTTTCTTTTTCCTTTCAGACGTTACGAGCAGTGATGTCCCTGTGTCCCTGGTGCTGCTGTCTGTCTGCAGTTTCGTTGCTTTGGTTCTGCTGCTTATAAGCTGTATATCCTGCTGCAAAGAGAACGAAATAGATTTCAAGGTGAGATAGAGTTTCTCGTCTTTGAAGCCAGGGCTCGGTGCGTCGCGCGACCAAGTATCTCAGTGCAGCCATAGAATTGAATGCGTCTCATGTTTGCTGCAACCCGAGAATCGCAAAAAAATCCATCAAGATTGCAATACTGGGGTCGTGGTCGCAGCAAACGTGCAAGTCGACCTGCGACCCCCGTGTACTGTATTTCTATGGCTGCACTTGTACACTGCAATCATTCGTTGCAAAATACCTGTGTCGCTCAAAACGGCCATGTAGCCTCGGCCTTATCAAGATTTTTTTTTTTTTTTTTAATTTGGGTGAGGCAAGGGGATTGGTATCTGCTCTGGACCGATGTCATTTTATAAAGATAGCGAGCAAACATTGTAAAGTGGTTTCCGTACATGCAGGTCACCTTGCTCAGGACTAGTTCAGCCTGCAAGCCGAGAAACCGAAATGCAAATAACAATATCTAGTCTCCACGATCGCAGTCGAAGCACGAATTGCTGGTTTTGCAAGATCTTCCGCCAGCATGTAATTCAGATCTGCTTCCTGTAATGAATCGGCTGCAGTATTTCATAGCCTTTATTATGTAAATCTATGCTGTTGTATGCCCCCACACATGTTGATGGATAAGGCAGGGTTAATTGTTCAATCTAAGTTATAGTACTTACGATTTAGGGAATGACCCCCTCCTTTTTTTTTTTTTTGCGTCCAGTCTGGTAACATTCCAGGGAAGACTTTTGGCATTCAGTCAGAGTGAAAGACAATGGATTTCACTGTACGATTTGACAAATTTTGCAACCCTGCACCCTCCCCTAACTAGTTGAATGTCAGAAGGAATGTTAGTCCGGACAGGAAATGTAAATTTGGATGGTATAGGGCTGTGATGGCTAACCTCCGGCACTCCATCTGTGGTAAAACGACTATTCCCTTGTCAGATCTCCACAGAAATGAATGGAGCATGCTGGGAGTGGTAGTTTCATCACAGCTGGAGTGCCGGAGGTTAGTCATCACTGGTATAGGATATAATCACAGGGCACTCATGTGGCACAATCATTGTAGGATAATGAAAATCCACAACAAACTACAGTGCAATACATGCGAGTAGTGCTTTCAAAACCCCATTCACACGTAGCAGCAGCAGATCATTAACATGGATCTTTTAGCGTGATTTCACCCTTTGCAGTGTAAAAGGTGAAATCTGCTGAGTAATCTACATATAACACAAAATGAATGCTTCTGAACACAACCATACGGTTGTATTCTCTGTTAATAGGTACTTAAAGGGTTTCTGTCACCAGTTTTTTCGGTATGAATCAGGCTGACATTAGAGATGTGCTAATGTCACCTGATGTCACATGGTTAGGATCACACAAACAGCCTGTCTCCTCCTAAACCAGGTGACTGATCACATGGTCATGACATCATTGAAGGTCCTTGCAAGCTATGGTGCAGTGTTTCTTCTCTGCCTGGTCCTGTTAATCAACAGAGCCTCTAGGAGCAGTGGTAACGCCCCTTGCACCTAGAGGCCTTATTAGCATAAAATAAAAGTTCATTTTATATAAAAATGGGGGCACCAGTAAATAAAACAGATATATATTTGGAATCAGGTGACATTAGCACATCTCTAATGTCAGCCTGATTCATACCGAAAAAACTGGTGACAGGAACCCTTTAACTAGAGGCAAAATATTAAAGGGGTTTTCTGAGCAAGCTAATAAATATAGAAAAATACCTTTGTGTTTGAATGCTCCCAAGAGGATGTCATTGATCAGAAGTAATTTTTAATTTTCAGTCTCTTATCCTGCTCTGTGCTGCACCTTTGTTTTAATGCTGCCAGAGCTTGCAGTGGACAGGATTACCATGTAAAGGACTGCAGTTTCCATGGTTCCTCTATCTTTAGAGCCATTGCTTCTATATACAGCTGCCTGCTTGCCAGCCACCGTGGAGAATGCCGTTTTATTTTAATTGTATGCAGTTAGTTAATACGTGACCCCCAACTAATTTGATTTGATTCAGTGTTTAAGCTCCAAAATTTCTACTGTCTACAGTTTTAGTTGCTAGGAAGTCTAGCATATTCAGGAGCTGTGGGCTCCTCCCACTGCTGATTGACAGGTTTCTCACTATCACTATTAAAGGGGTTTTCTGGGATTTTACTACTGATGACCTATCCTCAGGATAGGTCATCAGTATCTGATCAGTGGGGGTCTGACACCCGGGTCCCCCGTCGATCAGCTGTTTGAGAAGGTACGGGTGCTCCTGTGAGCGCCGCTACCTTCTCGCAGCTTACCAAGCACAGTGCCGTACATTGTACAGTGGATGTTCTTGGTATCGTGCTCGGCCCTATTCACTTGAATGGGGCTGAGCCGCTCCTAGGTCACGTGACCAATGAACGTGACGTCACTGGCCTAGGAAAAGCTAAGAGAAGGCCGCGGTGCTCTCAAACAATTGATTGGCGGGGGTCCCGTGTGTCGGACCACAACCGATCAGGTACTGATGACCTAGCCTGAGGATAGATCATCATTTGTAAAATCCCGGAAAACCCCGTTAATATCCTTATTGAAATGACAAGTCTTTGCATCCAAAACAATTCTGAGAAAAAGCCCTACTGGTCAGAACTTCCTGTGAGAGGAAGCCCATGCCTAATCAGGACGTCACCTGAGCCAGTGAATACATTCACAATAAGTGTACGACCACATGGCGTGGACTTGTTGCGGTTTGTGGTGGGGCCCCGCTGCAGTCGAGTACCCTGCGGGCATACAAGTCACAGTGTGCTGTAATTAAAGTAATCAGGGCTGCACTATTTAGTTGGTTTCCATTGTTAATGGCCACACGGCCAACAAGATAACGCCGTCCCCGCACTGCCCATGCTACGCAACATGCTCACCCTCATTGAGAATATCTGGGACTGAATGGGGTGATGGCTCTTCCATGCACAGCAGCCATTGACCACCTTGTCTAAACCGTTGAAAGATCTTGGAATGAGATCTTACATCTGCATGACCACTACCGTGCCAGAGTAACAGCCTGTATCTCAGCAAGGGGAGATGCCGCCCAGTATTAAATTAAGGGGTCACCATGTTGGTTGTGTGATGAGCGCCACCAGCGTTTATATTATCAATTTCAGCTCAATTGCGTTACGTTTTCCAGGTGTTCTTTTAATTTTTGGCTAGTGTAGGTTCCTGAAGAATCTCCTTGATTGTCGCACTTACCTTGACAGCAAGAAAAGCCTGTAACCATTGTATACTCCCTATATGTGGTAACACTGACATTATCATAGGAGTAAAATAATACCGTCACTGTACAGCCTCCAGCAGTGCTACAGCTCTTTGTCTCCACCATCTTTGCTTAACAAACCTATACTTTCCTTTTTAGGAGTTTGAAGATCATTTTGATGATGAAATTGACTTTACCCCTCCTGCTGAAGACACGCCATCCAACCAGTCTCCTGCTGACGTTTTCACATTAATAGTCCCTACAGTCTCTTTGTCTGTTCCGACTCAGTTACAGACTCCTCAAGGTTAGTAAGCGTTTCATCCACAATCTCATTAAAGCGAGCCTAAAGCAGGTTTTAGAGTTGCATGAGCTGAATCTTTTCCTACAAACTATATCTAAAGGGGTTCTCTCGCTTCAGTAAATGGCATTTATCATGTAGACAAAGTTAAAGGGGTTTTACGGGATTTCTTCAGGATAGGTCATCAGTATCCGATAGGTGGGGGTCTGACACCCAGGACCCCCACCGATCAGCTGTTTGAGAAGGCACCAGAGGTCCCGTGAGCGTCGCGGCCTTCTCTTAACTTTTCCTAGGCCAGTGATGTCACGTTCATTGGTCACGTGGCCTAGGAGCAGCTTGGCCCCAATCAAGTGATACCAAGCACCGCCGCTGTACAATGTACGGCGCTGCGCTTGGTGAGCTGAGAGAAGGTACCAGCGTTCCTATGAGCGCCGCTGCCTTCTCGCAAACAGCTGATCGTTTGGGGTCCCAGGTGCTGGACCCCCACAATCAGATACTGATGACCCCATCCTGAGCATAGGTCATCAGAAGTAAAACCCGTTTAGTTTTTCCATCTCATTGTACACTGCTCTTTCAAGGAGTTATGACCACCCTGCAATCCAGCAGCAGTGGTTGTGCTTGCACACTATAGGAAAAAGCGCTGGCCGCTATCATGGATAGGCATGCATGCGCAGCAGCTCCCGTGCCCGCCACCTTGTGTCTGTTCTGCAGTGGTGGTCATAACCCGTCTTCACACGCCGCTGCTCTTTACTTGTAGAAATAATCCATTACAATTTCTTTAGTCTAAATGTACAAATTGCAATCGGTCAAGCATTAAAATATTGTGACATGCAACATCGCTTGTCCAACATGTACATTACATATGTTGCCACAGTCAATCTTGTCCTGCTAGATGGTATCATACAGATGAAATGTCCACGTATGATACTCCTGACAAATGTTTAAACCACTGATTCTCTAAATAGGCAACCTCCGGCACTCCAGCTGTTGTGAAACTACAACTCCCAGCATGCATACTAGTTCTGTTCGTCTTAGAACTCCCATAGAAATGAATGGAGCATGCTGGGAATAGTAGTTTCACAGCAGCTGGAGTGCCGAATGTTGCTGACCCCTGGTCTTAAAGGCTGATCAAAAAAATTGGGCAGAGACAATTCTGCCTGGGAGATCTGAGTTAATAGGTCCAATGAAGGAGGATGAGAACTTCTTCAGGAGTGGCATTTAAAGGGAACCTGTCAGCAGTACCTTAAAGTTGTTAACATCAGGCTTCTAATGATGTTCTTGTATAACATGTCTGTCTGAGGCACATAATCGCTGTAAAACAACTTTATTCCCCTCACAGGTCGTGTGCAAATGAGGTTCTTGAAGTCAAGGCTTTCCCACTTGAAGTCCAGCACGCCGCGCCCCCTTCCCTCCCTTTGCATTTGATTGATGGCCATTCATTTCTTTCAAACACAATTCCATCCTGAGATTTTGCGCATGCGCCGTATGGTCTTGTTTCCGGCGCCTGCGTATTGATCCCCGCTGTAGTGTACTCGGTTCAGTGGGCCCCCGTCCTGTGACTGACGCTGATGCAGGGTAATGTTCTCTGAAACACTTACCCAAGTGAGTCTGCGCATGCGTATTGATTCGCTGAAGCCAATGACACTACAGCAGGGATCAATGTGCAGGTTCCGGAAATGAGATCATATGGCGCATGCGTGAAATATCAGGATGGAATCGCGCCTGAAAGAATCCAAATGGCCATCAGTCAAATGTGAAGGGGAGGGAAGGGGGCGCGGCGTGCTTGACTTCAAGTGGGAAAGCCACTTCCCCCTTGACTTCAAGAACCTCATTTGCACACGACCTGTGAGGGGAATAAAGTTGTTTTGCAGCGATTATGTGCCTCAGACATCTTACAAAAAAACATCATTAGAAGCCTGATGTTAACAACTTTAAAGGGAACCTGTCATCAACTTTATGCTGACTGTACTGAGGGCAGTATAAAATAGTGACAGAAATGCTGATTTCAGCGGTGTGTCACTCATGAGCTAAAAGTAAGTGGTTGCCGAGAACCAGCATCATAATCATTGCAGCCCAGGCCTTGAAAAGAGTCAAATCTGCCTGAGAAGAGTCATGGTTATTCCTAATCTCCTGCACTCCACACCATCTGCTGATGATTGGCAGTTCTCTCCTAGAGAGAAAGGGAGAAAACTAGGTAGAAGCCTGTCAGTCATCAGCAGGTGGGCAGAGAGAGCAGGAATTCATGAATAACCAGGACTCTTCTCAGGTGGCCATGACTCTTTTCCAGGCCTAGTTTGCAATGATTGTGATGTTGGTTCTCGGCAACCACTTACTTTTAACTTATAAATGACAGACTGCTGAAATCAACTCACCTGTCTGTACTTTATTCTGCCAGCATAAAGGTGATGACAGGTTCCCTTTAAGGTACTGCTGGCAATTTATGATCCATTTTGGTGCTGACAGGTTCCCTTTAATGTGGCCATAAGACATAATGGCTGTCGACCAAACATTCACCTGATTCCACTATTTAATCCGGGGAGAAAGGAATAACCTGCTACCTGATGCTTCTGGCTGCAGCTTATCTCCACAGGGCAAAGGATCAGTCATGTTGAAATTCAGCTGAGTCTTTCATTTCCCCCCAATATCTGCTGCCGGGAGCTGCAGAAATGTTGTATCCTACACAAATCAACTGGTTTAGTAGGTGCTCTGCTAGTCGAGGTGGTAGGGTGTTAAACCTGGAATGTGGGTGTCATTTGCTAAAACAAGAGATTTCTTGTGCCAAGGTAGCCTCTGAGCGCTGGGGCCCTGAATTTGAATGATACCAATGACAACGCCAGCATGCAATTTGTATGTTCTCCCGGTTTTTTGTGGGTTTCCTTTAACGTGTCGGTCATGTTCACATGGAATTTTTTTTTTGCTCTCTATTTTGCATCCTTGTTTGTAATCCAAAACCAGTTAGTACTGTGAAACGTGGGAGAGGTGCAGATCTTTCCATCATAATTTCCCTGTTTATATTCCTTTCCTGATCTTGGCGTACTAATGTAAAATACCAACTAAAACTCTGCCATGCTGTCCTTAAAGGGGTATTCTGGTAAAGTAACTTGATGTTTTAAAAACTGCATTAAGGCTGCAACCAGAACCCATACCTATACATATGATCAGAGCTTCATTTTACCTTGTAATCCATTTGTCTAGCTCCTGTGTGAGCCTGCAGCACACAGAGTATCATGGCTCCTGATCTTTTCTCACAAAACTACAATCCCCACAATCCCTAGCTTTCCTGCTGTGAGTTTGTGCTTGTTCATGAGTATTGATGATTACTGATTGGCAGCCTGATATACAGTCCAGTCACGCCCCCTGATATACAGTGCAGGCACGCCCCCTCTTCAAAGTTATCAGCAGCACACTGACATTTAGCTAGAGAATTGATAGCAGCACATTGAGCATGCCTGACCTAACAAAGGCTCAGAACTACAGGTCGATGCCATGGTAATTTGAGGAAACACAGTGGGTAGCAGAGGAAGAAAACTTTTATAACTACTTAACAGTAAATAAGTGAAATTGACATTATATTAGGTAATTATTGATGATGAATTAGTCTAAAACATAAGCTATAGTTACTGTAACTGGAATACCCCTTTAAAAAGCATAAAAAAAAAAGTGTTACTCCCCTCCCTGATCACCATTGCTTCTGTTTCAAAGTTTCCAAGGTCTCAGCTGGTCTTTACTTTGCTGGTCCCTCTCCACACATAGGAAATTATCACTTGACTAATATCTGGCCACAGCATGACCTGCCACAGTCATTTCCTGTGTGACACAACATTTGTTTTAGTTTTTTTTTTTTTTTTTTTTTTTTTTTTTTTTTAACACTATTCTGACCCCCATTTTTGGAAAAGAAAACAAATTCCAGCTACTCAGCCGTCTTAATTTACGGCATCTTTGCTTAAAGGTAATTGCATATAATAAATAAAATTTAGCATAGCCGCTGAGTTACTCAATAAAATGTATCTGTATAACGCCACCTGCTGTTTGTTTTTGTTTTTTCGTATTTCTTTGACCTGCTCACTTAGAAGGCCGCACATGCTCAGTTTCATCCTTCAGCTGCCTCCTGAGCTGTGATAGGGAGAGCACGGACACTCCTCCTGAGCTGTGATAGGGAGAGCACGGACACTCCTCCTGAGCTGTGATAGGGAGAGCACGGACACTCCTCCTGAGCTGTGATAGGGAGAGCACGGACACTCCTCCTGAGCTGTGATAGGGAGAGCACGGACACTCCTCCTGAGCTGTGATAGGGAGAGCACGGACACTCCTCCTGAGCTGTGATAGGGAGAGCACGGACACTCCTCCTGAGCTGTGATAGGGAGAGCACGGACACTCCTCCTGAGCTGTGATAGGGAGAGCACGGACACTCCTCCTGAGCTGTGATAGGGAGAGCACGGACACTCCTCCTGAGCTGTGATAGGGAGAGCACGGACACTCCTCCTGAGCTGTGATAGGGAGAGCTGAGACACTCCTCCTGAGCTGTGATAGGGAGAGCTGAGACACTCCTCCTGAGCTGTGATAGGGAGAGCTGAGACACTCCTCCTGAGCTGTGATAGGGAGAGCTGAGACACTCCTCCTGAGCTGTGATAGGGAGAGCTGAGACACTCCTCCTGAGCTGTGATAGGGAGAGCTGAGACACGCCCCCTGAGCTGTGATAGGCAGAGCATGGACACGCCCCCTGAGCTGTGATAGGCAGAGCATGGACACGCCCCCTGAGCTGCCGCAGAAAAGACACTCCCCTTGAGCTGTCAGCTTGATCAAAATCTAGCAGAGCAATGAATGTGGAGATCTCTGGATCCATGTGAGGTACAGGGCTGGTTCTAGCTTTGTTAGAAAGAGGTTGTCATGTACTATATGGTTCTTTGCTACGGCTATTAAGTATTGTGTCCAATACAGCGGACTGTATTTGCTGACAGATCTACAGGGTTTGAGTAATGGCCTGATAAGTTAGTTTTACCAAAGTTTGTGTCTGTTGAAACAGGATAATAAAGGTGGATACAAAGTAACCATAAGATTCTGTCTGCACTGTAGCATGGAAATACGGATGACCCAGTTTAATTTTCCAGTCTGCAGTTGTTTTGCTTGCTTATCATAAGGAAGTGAAGGTTTTCTTTATGAAGTATGACATTTGTCAAGTCTAATCCCATCCAGTCCTTGCTGACTTGGTAGCAGAGCTGGGTTATGTCAGCTCAGGGAGATGCTGAAGATCACCATTGGTTGTATTTATTTCCTGCATTCTTGATATCCAGAGCGCTCCTTAAAGGGGTATTCTAAGTGTGGAAATGTCCCCACATATGCCCCTCCCAGATCCCTGCACCACTCCTGGTCCCCTCACAGCCGCTACTCATTCTCACCTGTTGGTGGGGGGAGGCAGGCAGTGACAGGGACAAGCCTCCCTAGCGTTTCACAAAGCTCCTGCCAACCAATGAAGGAGCATCTGACGACACTGATGCCAACCAATACGAGAACCCCAATGAATGCGCATAAAGGCAAGCCAGTGAATGGGGGTGGTTGTGGGAACTGTAGTTTTCAAATATAGCAAGAGAACCAATACTCACCCATTGACAGTGCCACCGCTCCTCTGCCTCCCGCCATCTTTGTACTGCGGCAATGACATCCCTGTATACACACGAGCGCTGCAGTCAGTCACTGGCCTCAGCTGGACCACTGCAGTGGATGAGGTCCATCCTTACTATGCTAATCACCCCTTTAATTAAAGATAGTCTGTCACTAGGGAGTCACTGTTACACCAGGCACAATGTAGTGCTAGCTCAGCTGAATGCAACGAGGGCTCATGCACACGAACCAATTTTGCGCTCTGCAAAACCTGGATTCGCAAAAATATGGATGATGTCCGTGTGACACGTGTTGTGTTTGGTGTTTTTTTTGGTATTTTTTTTCCAGATCCCTTGTAACAATGCCTATCCTTGTCCGCAAAACAGACAAGAATAGGACACGTATCTTTTTTGTGGAATGACCGTATGTGAACATACGAAAACGGAATTCACACTGAGTCACTTCCGTTTTCAGCAGCCCCATTGAAGTGAGTGGTTCCGCTTCAAAAACTGCGTTAAAAATCTGAACATGTAACAGCACCCTTAGCGATTTGTAGAAGAGGCACTTTTATTCCATATGCAGATAGGCAATTAAGTGCACCAAGGGCGTGCACCTCTATCCCCCCCCCCTTTCCTTGATTGACAGGGCAGGCAAGATGACTTTGTAGGGACCTGGCCAATTCAGTAGAGGGAAGAGGCTCAGACCTGCCCTTGGTGCACTTAACTCCTCATTTGCATATACGTTAAAAGCACTGTTTCTCCAGAATGAAGCTGTAGATCTTTCCGTGAAAGGTATCATTACATTCAGCTGAGCTAGCCCTACAAGGCACAGTGGCTGGTGTAAATTTATTATTTCCTCTGTAAAAAATATTCCGTGGTATGAAGAACCACGTCATAATAAGACAAAAATTGGCTTGCCCCCTCATTCCAGGACTATACTGCTACTATACGACCATGCTGCCGGCATAATTAACCACCTTCTTTCAGACTTTATAAATGAGGCCCGTTGTGCTCTGTGCTGCATACCCCACATTTTCTTCATGCCATTATTCTCCCACACGACAAGCAACATTTGAAATGCAGGCAGATTATATGTATCCGCTCAGTTTGTACCGAGCCGCCGTTTGCTCCGGACGTCTCTCATATATGTATCTAAGTGTCGTGCATTTTGCCTTTCCTTCAGATGCATCAAAGTTCCAGATTGCCCGCCACAGCCTGAGCTACATTCAGGAGATCGCTAACGGCTCGTTTGGCAAGGTAGGATTTCTGTTTCTTACTATATTGTAATGAATTGCACTGGTAAATATAAGAAATAACATTGGGGGAGATTTATCAATACTGGTGCAAGGGAAAACTCGCTTAGTTGCCCATAGCAACCAATCCGATGTCACCTAATATTTTTCAGTGCTGCTTTGGAAAATGAAAGGTGGAATCTGATGGGTTGCTAAGGCTACTTTCACACTAGCGTTTTATAATTCCGGTATTGAGTTCCGTCATAGGGGCTCAATACCGGAATAAAACGCTTGAGTTTTGTCCCCATTCATTGTCAATGGGGACAAAACTGAACTGAAGACAACGGAGGCTCCTGAAAGCATTCCGTTCTGTCTTCAGACCGGAGAACAAACCGCAGCATGCTGCGGTTTGCTCTCCGGTCCAGGCATCCGCACCAAGACGGATCCGTCATGACCCCTAATGAAAGTCAATCAGGACGGATCCGTTTGGTGTGAGACACTGTTAAAACGGATCCGTCCTCCATTGACTTTCAATGGAGTTCATGACGGATCCTTCACCTGCACACATACACACATATAGACATAGACATAAACATACACACACATATACACAGACAAATACACATACATACTTACATGCTCCCCGGCAGGTCTCCAGAGCGCAGGAGGAACAGGACGGCACGCACAGATGACGATTCCACCAGGCGCCCAGCAGAAGGTGCTGTGGGGAATCGTCATCTGTGCGCGCCGTCCTGCTCCTCCGGCGCTCTGGAGACCTGCCGGTGAGTATGTAAGTATGTGTGTATGTATGTACTGTGTGACATGTGTGGGGCCGGAGCGCGGTTCCGGCTCCACACATGTCCCTGCGGCAGTCCGGATTCGGCAGCACCCTTCACCTGCCGGATCCAGGCTGCCGCTAGTGTGAAAGTAGCCTAAGCCAGTTTTCCTTTTTAGTTTTTATTTTTCCTACTAGAAAAACACACGTCCTTTTATTTCTAATCGATTTTTTTTTTTTTTTTCCCTCCTGAACATGATTGAGGGAGGCCATCTTGCCCGAGCAAGTTTTAACAGCATTTAGAGAGATGCTTTAGAGCAGCCATGTTGGCCATAGACACAGTAGTCAGGAGAAGACCTCATTTACTTCTATGGAGAGTTTTCTAGGCATGTTCTGTGACCTGTGCAGGGGGCAGATAAGCTGTGATATCATGTTTAGTCAATGGCGGATCCTTTTATCTATATATTTCTATATACATGTAATATCTGTCATTGTAATCCTGCCGCAGTAAAGTGATAACTGCAGTAAAGTGGTCTGTACAGATCAAGTAGTGGTCAGTGTGAAAACCGCAGGATGTTGTTTTTTTTATATATATTGATGGTAATGTGGTTAATTAAAGGGAACCTGTCATCTCCGAAACACCCCCTGAACTAGAGTAAGAGATGTATAGTGTAAGTGATGCTGAATCCGAATATGTAAGTTTTATCTTCATACTCACTTCCATTCCGACGCTGTGCTCCCACAAACCTGCAGTAAAATGCACTCACTGGACTCCGGTGCTCACTCACATAATGGAGAGGACTCAAAGAAGAGTCCACTGAGTGCATTTTACTGCTGGTTTGTGGGAGCACAGCGTCGGAATGGAAGTGAGTATGAAGATAAAACGTACATATTCGGATTCAGCATCACTTACACTATACACCGCTTAGTCTAGCTCAGGGGGTGTTTCGGAGATGACAGGCTCCCTTTAAAGATATCACTAAAAATTCTTTAAAATAACCTAAAAAAAACACGATTTAAACAGTAGGCCATTTTCTGATGACACTTTCCCTTTAAATTGGCACCATGCCATTGTCTGCTGTGTATTTTTGCAGAGAATTTCATCCTTTTCAGTGTAAAGGGGTTTAACGTGAAGCAAGATCTACATGTTACGCACATGGATTTTGCTGCGTGTTCACCACCGGTATGCCGCTCAATCCAGCGCCAGATTTGTTGTGGAAAAATCCATTGTGTGCACTTCTGTTATAGCTGTCCCCATTTGTTAGGATGTTCATCCCTTCCTCTTTCCTCTTTTTCGTGCTATATCTTGAGCTCATCTCCGCTGTACTCCTCAGGTACTGTTGGGCGAGATCTTCAGAGACAACAGCGTGGCAAGAGTGATTGTAAAAGAGCTGCGAGCAAGTGCAAGTAGCAAGGAGCAGGATCAGTTCATAAAAAATGGCGAGCCGTACAGGTAAGTTGACACACACTCTAGGAAAATCTCCCAAAGTATGCTATGACTAGAGATGAGCGAAGTTCTGAAAAGATCGATTCGGCAGCTTTGCTGAACTTTGACAAGAAATTCTAATTCGCCATGAATCTCTATATTGAAACCCCCTTCAGCCTATCAATCAATGGGACCGCTTAGACAGAAGTGCTCGCATCAAACGGCTGTTGAAAATAGTAATACGCTAGCGCAATATTGCCTTTTTGGGTTTAAAAAATAAAAATCACTTGCCTCATCCACTTGCTCGCGCAGAGGTAGTCTGCTCCTCTCTTGATTGAAAGGGACCTGCGCTGAGTGTGATCATGCTCGGAACGTGAGGTGACATCACATTCAGCGCAGGGCTTTTTAAATCGTGAGAGGAGTGGAATCCCTCTGCACGAGCAAGTGGATTTTTTTTCTGTTCTTTCTAAGACAACCCCAGCCGACATTTTAGGAAAAATGATTCGGTGCCGCGAAGCGCAAGTAAATTCAGCTTTCATAACAAATCAAATTTTTCAAAAATTCCGACCGAATTCCACTTCACTCCGCTAAACACTAGCTGCATAGTATACATACGTATTATCATTCCGTCACATATGTTCTAATATTTAAAAATGAATGCAATAATGGTCGTCTTTGGGCGTATGTTGGCTTACGTTGAAGCCTGCGAATTTGTATGTTCACCAAATGTAGGCAAAAAGCAAGATGTGAACATTACCTAGTATAAAAGCACAGTAACAGTCTGTGTGTAATAGAAAATAAACATTTCATCTAAATACAATGGGAGCAATTTTTCATTTGCAGTGCTTTTCGTGTCAATTTTAAGCCTGTTTTTGCTTTGTGAGGCTGTGCCAAATTTATGAAACGGTGCACAGTAATTTAGCAATGTAGTGTATGTGCATGGGCAACATCCGTGCCAGGACGGATTGAGTGATCAGTCCGCACCACAAAAAATAGAAGGTTTTTTTTTTTTTTTTTTTTTGCAGTGCGGAGGCACGGACATCTCCATAGTGCTTCTGTGGGGTTCCGATCCGTGCCTCCTTTCCTCACGGCATCTCCCAAATTACGAACCCATTCAAGACAATGGATCCACATCTGTGATGTGGGGTGCACACGGCCGGTGCCCGTGTATTGCGGACAGCAATATGGCAACGGCCGTGTGCACGAGCCCTATGTCTGTAGAAGTACCCCAGGGGGTTGGCTGGCGTGGAGCTTTGACGTGCCATAATCCGGGTTCCTGAACTAACATCTAGAAAACTGGTAAACTGCGTGGTACACAGGCAAAAAATGTAGGCTTTTGCTCAGGAAATTACATACGTCAAAATTAGTGACAGATTGATGCCAAAAACCCACACTGTATATGACGTATTACACATTTGTGAGCCATTACTATGAGCGTTTTTATCACATGGATTTTCTTTTCCTCTCTCCTTTCAAGCTACCTGCATCATCCGAATATTGTGCAGTGTGTTGGGCAGTGCCTGGAGACTTTGCCCTTCCTCATGGTATTTGAGATATGTGACTTGGTAAGTTATTTACTATGCTATAAAAATAGCCTTTAACATGAAGTTATCACGTGAATCATCACCAGCTCTACAAAGCTGAAAGTTCTCCTCTGATCTCTTACACTGAGGATCCCAGTAAAGGTGAGGGCTGCACCGTGACATAATGTCATGCTGGAAATTTCTGCCGTGGTCACGAGCGCATGGGACTTCTCCCCCCCCAAACACCGAAAAGGACGTCTCTTGTGATTTTATGTCGCTGTGCAGTCCTAGTCTGCTGTGAATATTCTGGTTTGATTCTGTACTACAGTGTCTCACTAAATTGGTAAATTTACCTGGAAAAGAACAATATTAAGAAGGGATGTCCTGAGAAACCTATCCTGTGGTCTGTGGAGGTTCAAAAGCTTGGACCCACCCCCAATTAAAAGTAGTTGTTTTTTTTTTTTGTGTCATTCATTGTTGTTCCTTCCCTATTTGTGTTGGTAAAAAAAACATCCTGTTTGATTCTCACTTCTTTGAATGGGTTCTTTTGGACATTGGTTGTACTCGCCAGGTTTCTTTTATTGTTGACGTGAGATTAAGGCCCCATTTACACGACCGTATCTACATCTGCAAAAATGCAGATAAGATGCGGGACCATACGGACCCATTCATTTTTCCGTAGGAGAAAAAAAAATGAGGAATGCACACCGCGTGCCTTCCGCATCCCGTATCTCACGGAAGTTCCCCCGCAAAAAAAAAATAACATGTCCTATACTTGGCCGTAAAATCACGTCCATAGCCCCATTAAAGTCAATGGGTCCGCAAAATTGCGGAACACTACAGAAGACTTTCCGTATGTCTTCCGTTCCGTTTTTATACGAATCACGGAATACATACGGTCGTGTGAATGGGGCCTAAACACAAGGGTCAGGAGTTTTTTCCTATCAAAAATAACTGAAAATTTATGGAACTGACAAAGCAAGCGCAAATACTTGAAATAAAACACAACCCTAACGTGACCTCAGACGACTTTAAGAACATGTCCTTATACAGACAGCAAGGGTCCATTCACACGTCCGCATAATGGGCGAGGACCAATTCATTTCAATGGGGCTGCAAAAGATGCGGACAGCACACCGTGTACTGTCCACATCCGCACTTCCGTTCCGTGACCCTGCAAAAAAAATTAGAGCATGTCCTATTCTTGTCTGCAGCCACGGACAAGAAAAGGCATTTCTGTCATAGTGCCGGCCATGTGCGGTCCACAAAATGCCGTTGTCCTTGTTTTAGTGGATCCACAATTTGTGAACCGCAAAACTGTTGCAGACGTGTGATTGGACTCTAATTTAAAGGGGTTGTGCAAGCAGTATATATTGATGGTCTATCCTAAGGATAGGTTATTAATATCGGATTAGTGGGGGTCCAACCAGCACCGTCACCAATCAGCCGTTTGAAGAGGAAGCGACGCTCCGTGCGAGCGCTAATTTCTCTACATTACACTACCCGTTGTCTCTGAAGTCTCAGTAGTGCAGTGTAATGACAGGTACTCGCTCCATTCACACACTACTCTGCCGCTGCAAGGGAGACGACCATAGTGTAATGAAAGGTAAGGAGTGCTGCCTCCTCTTCAAACAGCTGGTCAGCAGGGTGTTGGACCCCCACCAATCGGATATTAATGACCTATCCTGAGGATGCGTCATCAATATATACTGCCTGCTCAACCCCTATTAATATCTATTATTCCACCAAAGGATAAAAAAAAACATTATTATAATTTTACTAATATAAAACTCATTGACATAAAGATATTGGGGGGTCGTTTAGGAACAGATATACGCCACGTTTGTGTCGTACATCTAGCACAGATTCTGTCGCTCACCATGCTGCGGCAGAATCTGCAACTATTTCTTCAATTGCGACACTACCAAAAAAGTGGGGGTGGTGGGGAAGGGGACGGACCTTCCCCACCACCGCTGTCTCATTCATCACACCAGGCATAGAAAATGGTCTAAATGTAAGACCGCAAGGATCGGCAATGGAAAGGCCGGCACCTCTACATAACTTCCGCGATCTACCGCCAGCGCAGGGGCTTATTAAAGAAGAACTCCCGCAAAAAATTTTATTCTCTGACCTTTTAGAAAGGTGCATGATATAATCTGTAGTGATTGTCATTTTCTTATCAGTGACTGTTTCTGTGAGTAATAACCTCTTCTTATTGTAGCTGGGTCATGTGACCAACTCCCTGACCTCCAACTGACCCAGGACAGAAAGCCAGTAACTGCTCTATTCATTCCTATGGGAGCCTCACTTTCAGTCTCATAGGAATACATAGAGAATTAGACTTCCTGTCCACACATAAGTCTGTGTGTGAGTTGGTGGGTCTAATTGCTGGTCACATGACACAGATAAGAAACTTCAGGATGATATAAGCCAAAAATTCAGACACTGGTAAGAAAATGACGTTCACTATAGATTACATCATGTACATTTCTAGCAGGACATGGAATAAAACTTTTGTCGGGAGTTCTTCTTTAAGACCGGTGTCTAAAAAGCTGGTCTTATAAATAAGAAATGACGGCCAGTATACTTTTGTGGATAGCCACGTCAAAAGTTCCTGCATCAGGTTTACAATGTCCAGCATGCAGACTATACATTAAAAATATAATTATAGTGGCTAATGTACGTAGGTAGTGGAGATTATAATCTACTTCAGTGATCTCCTTCCTGCTTCTCTCCAGCCATTGCAAAACGACAACTACCAGGGCGTGTTGGGAGTTATAGTTTAGCAATAGCTCAAGGGCCAAAGATTTGTGGCCACGAACCTACTTGATGCATCTGAATTGTACCTTTGTAATGGCTTTAATCACCTGTATTCAGACCAGCCCCTCTTGGTACATCGCTATCAGATTTCTGACTTTCAGACTTTGCCCCTAGTTACGGACAGGTGACTGTAAGGGTAATGGATGAATTCTTCACTTTAATACTCGCCAGCTTCCTGTGAGTACTTGATGTACACGCTAAGATGAGCTAAATGGTCTAAGAGCCGTGCTCGCTACTGGTTCTCTATGGTAACCAATGCAATTACGTTATAAGATGACGGGTGTCGCTGCAGATACAAGCACCAAACAGTGCCATAGATGTGACCATGTTCCTCTGTCTTGTCCGTCTCCTGTAAGATCAGTAGGAGGCAGTTTTATATTATATAGAAGATTCTACGGTTCATTGTTCTCTGCTTAGGCCTTGATTTGTGTGTTGCATTGTGTAGGCCAGTGATTTTCAACCAGTGTGGCTCCAGCTGTTGCAAAACTACAACTCCCATCATGCCCAGGCAACCTACAGCTATCAGCCTACAGAAGGGCATGGTGGGAGTTGTAGTTTTGCAACAGCTGGAGGCACACTGGTTGAACATCACTAGTGTAGGCCACACCTTTTTATAGGACTGGATAACCCCTTTAACCGTAGCATTTAGTTGTTGCTGCCACCTAGAGAAGAAACTGCAAACTGCATGAAGTCTTTGTGCTGAATATATGCCTTGGACTCGTTCCAGAAGAGTCAACGCTGGGAATTTTGTTTCCCTGACTATCGTCCTAATTTCTCCCATTTAGAAATGTAGTGATTCAGATGATGACAGTGTATTAGAGAATTAATGATAATGCAGTTCCCTGGTATAATTTAAGCGTCTTCAAGGTAGTGCTTTACTATATTGGTCATATGTAATCACCCATCTCCAGCGTAAATTGTTTGTATTCATAGAGATGGATTTCCCTTAAAGGGGGTTGTCCAGCTCTTTTTGTACTCGTATAACCATTTATTAGCAGTGTTTTGTACCTGTTGAAAAAAAAAAATTAAAAAAAAAAAAAAATCCTACTCTCCTGCGCCCCACACTGACACGTCCCGAAGCTGATTCACATGCCACTTGGGGACACATCACCACTGAGGCCAGTCATTGTCTGCAGCAGCGCACACAACACTGTTTTCTACTATAAATTTATTTATTTTTGTTTATTTTTTTATTTTTTTAGTTCCAGCCTATTTGGAATTTTTGTTTCCAGCTTCCCAGTACATCGTATGCAACAGTGAACTTGTCCTGGGGAGAAAAAAAAGTCCCCATACGGTTATGTCAACGGAAAAATAAAAAAGTTATGACACTCAAAAGGCAGGGAGTAAGACATGGCTGTATTTAGTTTTCCGCTGGGTTTTCCGTTGGGGGGGGGGGTATATCTTACAATATCCAAAATCTATATTCACACATTTGCAGCAACGGATCCATTCACTAAGTGAGGTGCTAACTCTGTCCGGCTGAAAAGCCTAACCCGTTCTGAGTAACCGTATGTTGTCGTTCCTGTTCTTCCTCCTGGATAAGGTGATAATTTAGCGCTTCCTTTCCCCGTGTCAGTACAACTTGTTTCTACACTCGGCTTGTATGGGGACACCCCATTATGATGGTGACTCCCAGCTGTCAGGTGAATCTCGAGGTGAAGGGTTTCTCAGGTTGGACCGGTGCTTGAAGGAATGTAGTTGTGCACAGAGCATTGTGATTGCAGCTCTTGAGTCAGCACATGGGTTAATATAGCCTTTGTTTAGGGTGTCGCCTGAACTCTAATTTCAGAAGCCTGATTTACTTGGCAGTGATGTCACTATTTATTCACACCTAATAGAAAATGTTTTGTGAAGGCGTTACAGAAATCGGGGTTGGTCTTAAACCTGCCGTCTTCCTGCACCACTTTCATGTAGTCGAGACTTTAACGATTGTCAGATTCATAGAATTAAAGGGAATGTGTCACCTACAATTTCTACGACGTAAAACCAGATAGCGACACACATCCTTTTTTTTTTTTTTTTTTTTTTTTTTGTCTATTTTTCTTTTTATATTCTGATTGTAGATTTTTTTTTTTTAATTCTATTTCCTGAACACGATTATGGGGACAGCCATCTTGCCTGAGCTGTAGTTAACAGCATTTAGAGATATGCATTACAGCAGCCATGATGGGCCATAGAATGGAGGGGACTCCTTGACAGTAGAGTTTTGCAGATGAGTTCTGAGACCTGGGCATTGTACAGGGAGGGGAGAGAAACCTTTGACAATCGCCTTTTGCCATTTGTGGATCATGTGGTTTGTTTTTTTTTTGTCATTGTAATCCTGCATGTGATGATAATGAGATGACTGCTGAAAAGTCACCTGTAAAGACTACAGGACACTACCCTTGCTGCTTGATTGACAGGGCTGGTTGTCTCGGTCGGCCCTGACAATTTCATTCTGCTCAGAGGGGCTCTGCTTCCACTACTGTGGACGTACCATTACACTTCCATGTAGAAGCACATGAACAGTCACTGCACCGATTTTCTGAATTAAATGAATGGGTCAAAAAAATATGGTCATGTGCATGAGTCCTTATTTTGATCTTGTATTGTACTTTTCTGTTGTGGCATGACTTTCACAAACTGTTCCTTAGAGGAGTGTGACTGCTTATCTCTGACAACTTTTTGATTCACTTCTTGGCGCCTGGTGACAAACTCTTCTCAATAGTGATAAGGTATTTAGATTGTGAATCCCACTGGTTACAGAGTGATGATGTCTGTAAAGCGCTGTATTCTGACAATATTCTTCATGTACTGTTTGGTTTGTGAAGAGAGACATTTTAAACAGCCAGTCGTCCCATTATATTTTTAAGCAGTTGTTTGCTGCCACCTAGTGGTGCATAAGTGTAATGTGAAATGTAATATAAAAAACCCTTAGCCTTTTAAATGTCTCTCTGCTCCAGTGCAGCTGCTCTGGTCCCAGTCGCTCCAGTACCAGCTGGTCCTGCAGCAAAGACGTCATATCCATCATTCACGTGACCATTGCTGCCAGTCACTGACCTCAAAAATCTAAGTGCCATTCATGCAAACGTAGAGAGAAGAAAAACTCCTATTTTCCGGCGCAAGAAATCAAACGTGATCTACACTGAGGCAATACATTTTACGACCGTATGTATTTTGCGGTCCGCAAAAAACGGATCTGCTAAAAATATGGATGACGTCGTCCGTGTGCATTCCAACGGAACATCTGGCCCCTAATAGAACAGTCCTATCCTTGTCTGTAATGTGGACAATAATAGGACATGTTCTATCCTCTTGTGGAACGGACATACGGAAACGGAATGCACACGGAGTACCTTCCGGGTTTTTTGTTTTTTTTCTGACCCATTGAAATGAATTGTTCCGCAAAAAAAAAAAAAAAAAAAAACGGAATGGACACGGGAATAAAATGCGTTCGTGTACATGAGCCCTAATGCGCTACGGAGACCACATTAAAATCGAAGTGTTTGAATGTACTGACTTTGGATCGCTGATCCGAAGCTTGATTCGCTCAACACTAGATGGCTGCCATCGATTAAATGAACGGCACTTGACCGCTGTAGGCCTAGTGGGAACTGAAGCAGCGGGACTTATAAAGAGTTTTTAGTTTATTTTATGTAGATCAGTGCCCTTTTTTAAAAAAAAAAAAAAAAAAATCTTTGAAATTATTTTTCTATTAAAAAAAAAGAGTCAAAACGGGAAAACCAAAACTCAGATAATGCTGCAATCACACGTTTGGTTTGGACATGTGCATTAAAAAGTTTAGAGAAGGTCACTTGAAATTTACCTGTAAAGGTTAGCGTGCATTTTAGGTTCATCCTGAAATTTCACCCACAAGCCAAATATCCCTAACTTTTTGTGAGTAGTGTAGTTTGTGGCTTTTTGACGCCATTTTTCAGGCAAATGGGAGTCGTTAAATCTCCGTAATTCCATAATTTTCACTGAGGTGGTGCTGCTGAGAAAATACACTCTCGAACCCCCACCTTATATCATATAGATGATCCCTGGGACTCTCTGCAATAGGCAGTGTATTGATCGGCTTTGGATACGTTTGCATCGGTGTCACGCCCGATCCTGCACAAATACCGGCTGTATGCAACAGTTTCCATCCAGTCGAAACCTGGCATTTATGCTGGAAAGCAGGCAGATCACTGCCGGACCCCCTTATAGTCTATGGGAGCTCACAGTGAACTGTACAATTCATATGCAAACATACGCTTAAGGCCTCATTCAGACGACCGTATATTTGCGGGTCCGCATTATTGCGGACCTGCAAATATACGGTGACCGCCCGGCATGTGGCCCCATTGAAAATTCCTATACTTGTCCGTACGTACGGACAAGTATAGGACGTGTTCTATCTTTTTATCCGGAGCCGCGGCACGGAGCCGTCTCCGTGCCTCGGCTGTGTGCTCCCATAGAGGTGAACGGGGCTGCATGTATTCCGCAATTTTGCGGAATACATACGGCCCCATTCATACGGTCGTGTGAATGGGGCCTAAAGAAGAACTCCCGCAAACATTTTTATTGTCTGACCTGTTAGAAAGGTGCATGATATAATCTGTAGTGATTGTCATTTTCTTATCAGAGGCTGAAATTGAGAGTTTCCACTCTCTTCTTATTGTAGCTGGGTCATGTGACCAACTCCCTGACCTCCAACTGACCCAGGACAGGAAGCCAGTCACTGCTCTATTCATTCCTAGGAGACTGAAAGTGAGGCTCCCATAGGAATGCATAGAAAATTAGACTTCTTGTCCACATATAAGGTGCTGTGTGAGTTGGTGGGTCTAATTCCTAGTCACATGATACAGATAAGAAACTTCAGGATGATATAACTCAAAAATTCAGCTACTGGTAAGAAAATGACATTCGCTACGGATTACATCATGTACATTTCTAGCAGGACATGGAATAAAAATTTTTTTTTGCGGGAGTTCTTCTTTAACCTTTTTAAACAAAAATTGATTCCAGAAAAGTGCACTACCCCTTATTAGTTTTCGTGCAATGTACATAGAAGTTTATATGGTTTGTGTGTGGATGTGCCTGGCTTATACCATAGCAAGGGAATCTGCCTGGTCACCTGTTATCTGCAGCACATATGGATGTAACTTATTTGGGATTTTCCAAGCAAAAAGTAGTGCAGTGACTAGAGATGAGCGAGCATGCTCGAGTGCCATTTTTGCGTACGCATTTTAAAATTCCTACGCTATTCATACGCATATTTTAATCTATACGCAAATGCGTACGAATTGCCGAGCATGCTCGCTCATCTCTAGCAGTGACCCATAGCGTTTCTGTCTGGTGAAAGCGCAGGGGTGAAAAATGTGATCCAAACGATCAGAACCTGCAATTACCCATAAAAGGCTGCGTGCCCCGTGTGTGCGTTCGGGAAGAATTCTTATTTGAGACATGAAACTTGATGAGTTGAAGACTATTAAGCCGTACAACTTTACTAATAATAACCTTGTTGACTGATTAGATCTAAGTAATGTATTTAGTTGCTGCTTTTTAAGCATCTCTGAAGTGCAATCAGCAGATGAACAAGCTGGCGATGATATACGTTGCTCTCTTTTGCAGGGTGACCTGAAGACCTATTTAAGTAACGAGAAGGGGAAACTGAATGGAGACACCGAGATCGTGCTGCTCCAGCGCATGGCGTGTGAAATTGCTGCCGGCCTGGCCGTCATGCACAAACACAATTTTGTACACTGGTACGTTCTGTATTCACATTTATATTGCTGTGAATCTCTTGGTATATTTATACACACTCTGGTGACCACATCGAGTTTACTTGAAGAAAATGCCATGGTTTAACATTCGAGAAGCAACAAAGTAGTGCTGCTCCTCAAGCAAAGGTGAGGAACTCAAGAAATAGTTGATTAAGGCTCCATTCACACGTCCATATTTTGTATCTGCATCCGTTTCCGCAATTTCGGACAATTATGCAGATAGGATGCGGATCCGTTCATTCCAATGGGTCCCGAAAAAATGCGGACAGTACACCGTGTGCTGTCCACATCCATGTGTCCGTTCCGACTGTCTGCATAAAGAAATCCTCCTGTCCTTCTTCTTTCCCGATTTTGCAGTCCGTAGCTCAATACAAGTCTATGGAACCTCCAAAAATGCAGAAGACATGGCGAAAGGCATCCTTATGTCATCCGCATTTGCGGATTCCGTTCCAGGAGGGTAGAAAAAAATAAAATAAATTTGATTCCTCCTTCCGTTTTTTTTTTTTTTTTTTTTTGCAGATCCGCAAAAAACGGATGACATATGGATACATCCTTTCGGTTTTTTGTGGAAAAATGGAACACGTGCTCGCGGAACAATGGATCTGCAAAAAACTGACCGTTTTCCAGGATGTGCACAAATACGGACGTGTAAATGAAGCCTAAAGGACATCTGTCAGCAGATTTGTACCTATGACACTGGCTGACCTGTTACATGTGTTCTTAGCAGCTGAAGACATCTGTGTTGGTCCTATGTTCATATGTGCTCGCATTGCTGAGAAAAATGATTTATTATATGCAAATGAGCCTCTAGGAGCAACGGGGGCGTTGTCATTACACCTAGAGGCTCAGCCCTCTATGCAACTGGCACACCTCTGCACTTTGACAGGGCCAGGCAGTGTAACGTGATCACACCTGGCCCTGTCAATCAAAGTGCAGAGGGCGTGGCAGTTGCAAAGAGAGCTGAGCCTTTAGGTGTAATGGTAACGCCCCCGTTGCTTCTAGAGTCTCATTTGCATGTAATAAAACCTCATTTTTCTCAGCAATGTGGACACATATGAACATGGGACCAACACAGATGTCTTCAGCTGCTAAGTGCACATGTAACAGGTCAGCCAGTGTCATAGGTACAAATCTGCTGATAGATGTCCTTTAAAGTGATTCTTCACTTTAGACCAGGGCTGGCCAACCTGCGGCTCTCCAGATGTTGTAAAACTACAACTCCCACCATGCCCTGCTGTAGGATGATAGCTGTAGGCAGACTGGGCATGCTGGGAGTTGTAGTTTTGCAACAGCTGGAGAGCCGCAGGTTGGCCAGCCAGGAGTTCTACTTCAGTTTTCATTTTTGGCTACGTGGCTTGTGTAACCGAAATAGCCATTCGGACAAAAACATATCACACTAAAGGTGACATGCTACTGTTGTCCAAAATTATTTGACCAAGAATAGCTTGCCACCCTAATGGCCAGGCTAATGGGCACACTCAGCTGGTGGTATCCTATCGGATGTGTCGGCAAATGCTATAGTGTGAAGTAATGTCAGCACTATGTAATTATCAAAGGTAAGCTCCTGCCTGCTGATTACTACCTCTCTGCCGGTGAACAGGTTGGTTAGTTTCCTCTACAAGATCTCCTGCACATAACTGGCAGCATGGTAAATCGGTTTGCTCTATTACATCACTTAGGAATGAATTATTTCGGTATCTGGCCTGTCAGAGCGCAGATACTTAATCTGTGGCCTGAGAAAGCACTTGTTGCCATTCTTTACAAATAGTTGACATCTGACACTTGGTTTCGAGTGCGGTTCCTGACCTCCTGGTTTAAGAAGTCCCACATGCCGTCTAGACCATGCACAGGGCGTCCCGTGCAAGGAACAGTGGGGCAGATTTACGAATAGTCTTAGTATTAGACACATTTCCTATTCCGGTGCATGAACCTTTGTAAATTTGGAACCTCTTAAATCCTGCTCCACACTAGAATTGTATGTGCGCCAAAAACTGTCTAGTTGGCATAGTTTTACTCCAAAAATGCACCAAAATTTCAGCACTTTTTTGGTGCACAAGGGTGCATTTAAGCTGCTCCCCCTTTCCAAAGAAGTCATGCCCTTTTCTTATGAAGACACTCCCCCTTTGAGTAAAAAAAAAAGTTTGAAAAGTTGGTAAATGTGGTGCAAAGCATCATTTTTTGTGAAAAATGCGCCAAATAACATGTGCATTCTCAATAGTAAATCTGCCCCAGTGTGTTAGCTGGGAGCAATAATTTTGTCTTTGGGTTGTTTGGCCTATACTCTTAGGGCACGTTCACACAGCAGATTCTTCAGTTTGAAAGATCCACTGTGGAATCTGCAACTGCGATGCAAGACTGAGTGGGGTTTCAGTTTATCATGCTGTGGGTCCACACACAATTATCTTCACTCAATAAGGTTGATTGGCGTGTTGCTACACACCATGGTTTCCACTTGGAATTTGCCCCTGGACAAGAAACAACTTTTTTTTTTTTCTTTTCACAACCTTATGAATGGCAGCATGGACAAAAAAATTGTCTAAATGATGCATCAGTATACTGCGCTGATATAGTGCACTGCTATATGCCTCTGTGCACATGGAGCCGTCATAAGGGCTTTTAAATTGGGGATAGATCCGGACGCCTAGAAATGTTTAAATCGGGGATGGCCAACCCAAGACTCTCCAGCTGTTGCAAAACTACAACTCCCAGCATGTCCTGCTGTAGGGTTCATTCAGACGGCCGTATACTGTCTGCAAAAATACGGATCCGTTTTTTTGCGGACAGTTCAGCATGTCCGCAAAAAAAAGATTTGCTTTCCGTATTTTTGCGGATCCATAGACTTCAACGGGGACCATGTCCTGATTTTCACTGATAAGTATAGAGCTGTGGAAGGGAAAAAGGGCCCCATAGAAGTGAATGTGGCAGCATCTAATCCACAAAAGTACGGATCCGTATTCTTGCGGATAGCATACGGCCGTCTGAATGAGCCCGTAGGCTGATGGCTCTAGGCTGTCCGAAGATGCTGGGAGTTGTAGTTTTGCAGCTGCTGGAGGGCCGCAGGTTGGGCATTCCTGGCCTACAGCTATCAGCCTACAGCAGGGCATGGTGGTAGTTGTAGACTTATAACAGCTGGAGAGCCGCAGGTTGGACATCCCTGGTTTAAATGATCTACTCTTAAAAAATAAATATAAAAAATAAAATAAAAAAAATAAATAATAAATAAAAAAAATGTGTGTGTGTATATATATATATATATATATTAAAAAAAAAAATTTTCCCCCATGCAAAATCACAAGAAAATGAGTAGGTTTTTTCAATAAAGACTACATTCATATGAGTAGCATTCATAGACCTGGACACCAGCGCCTGGGATACATCCACCGCAGTGACCAGTCCTTTTAGTGCCACTTACGATTAAATGGATTTTAGTCCTCCCTGCATCTGACGTCCACCACACCCCGTTCAGACACAGCTCATTTTATCAAAAAATGCAGGTCCCCCCCCCCCCCCCAAGTCAAAGTCACATAATATAGTGAGTCGAATCATTGCTACTCACCGTTCCTCAGGCTCACACAATACCTTCAATTCTTTATTAACATCTTTCCATAAGAAAAGAGCACAGCATATTTTCTGATAGCTGGCACAGAGAACGCCAAGTTCTCCTTTCCCCTCCTTCAGAGGCAACATTTCAGAGGACACGCCCCACAGGTTTAATTAGCATGGAGAGATGTTAATAAAGAATTGAAGGCGTCCAAAGGAGCTGTGAGTGGCGATCATTTGACTCCCTGTATTCTGCTGCATTTATTGATGGCCAGGCTCAGGCTATTCAGTTTCTCACCTCACAGAAATTGTCATCTGCTATGTGCGTATTGATGAATAAACACTTTAGATTAGAGGCTCGTTTTACATTGATCTTCTTGAAATTGGATCTGTCGGCTCAGCTGCGTGGGTGGCGTGTTCTGCATTCTGCTACCAGTGGCTTGTCGGGATCAGGGTGGATTTCCTTTCAGGTTGCATGTCGTAGTGTCCATCATATGCATGGTTTATTGCAGGGTTCAGCAACCTTCGGCATTCCAGCTGCTGTGAAACTACAGCTCCCAGCATGCACACATACTTGTAATTCCCACTGAAGTGAAGGGAGGATTCTGGGAGTTGTAGTTTTAGATCGGCTGGAGTGCCGGAGGTTGCTGCTCCCTGGTTTATTGGGTTCATACTACACAAAAGCGAGCAAATTCTTTCACCTATTAGGTCAGCTATCCGATAATAACAGCCTGATGTCATTGTACTCTATGGGTTGTAGCTTAGGGCATCTCTTGGGTCGCCTACAAGTCGCAGTGCTGTGGAGAGGGGGGGACTTGCTTGACAATCGCACAAATTCCAGCCATTCTTCTGATCCTTGCAAATCGCCCATGACTTCAAGGGAAATTTTGAGGCCACAGAAACGTACCATGGCATGCTGGAGACCAAGGGTCGCTGTGGAATCCTAACCCAAAAGCGGCTAAGTAGGTGAAAATGTGAGGTATGGAGTGTGCATCTGTTCACACCCTCCATCCTTTTCAGTCCCCACCAGATGGCAAGCAGGTTTAGTTCCAGCACAAGTGGAGTTTCTATTTATTGCCAATTAGTGATTTGATTTGGTATCCGCACTTAATTTGGTGCAATTCCAAGATGAGATGTTGCACAGTCTGCGCCACAGTTTTTATTGGGCACACATTTAAAACATACCATGCATGGGGTGTGATGTGAGGTGATTAGGGTACGGTCACACAAGGATTTTGACATGTATTCCAATGTTTCCAGTGGGAATTTGCATTGCCATTCCTCATAGCTGAAACCGCAGTGGGCGTTCTCAAGCTTTCAAACTTCAAATTGGCAGCAGAAATCCAAGCTTCAGGCTCCGAATCCACAGCAAATGGATGTTGGATTTTTCTGCCTTGTATTTAATAGCATGTGAACATACCCTGACCTTTCCGGATTTTGTGTCATGTGCTATGACGGCTGACGCACACGTGAGAGGTGATAACTTGTGTTTACTTCCAGCAACAATATCCTGATGCTGTCTGAGTTACAGGCAAATCTCCAGCATCAGTGATTTTGTTGTTGGTGGTAAATGAATGCAGCCAGGCCGCCTCTCTGGACTCCCTGAACCCCCAGTCCAAACATAGTGAACCTGATTCTCCCTTGGCTCTCTCCTGTAGGAGTATGAAATGTATCATAGAATCCATTGAATTATATAGACCAAGAGTTATACTATACACTAGTGGGTAAGGCAGCTGCCTCTTCTGAAGATCTGGGGTTGAGTGCTCAGTACATACCTGTAAAATAATTTCTAACCATTCAATACACTAGTGGGTAAGGCTGCTGCCTGTTCTACCGAAGATCTGAGGTTGAGTGCTCAGTATATACCTGTAAAATTTCTAAGTTAATACACTAGTGGGTAAGGCTGCTGCCTCTTCTACTGAAGATCTGGGGTTGAGTGCTCAGTATATACCTGTAAAATAATTTCTAAAAGTTATTCTATACACTAGTGGGTAAGGCTGCTGCCCCTTCTATTGAAGATCTGGTGTTCAATGCTCAGTAAATGAATGTGGGATAATTTCTAATACTTATTCTATGGACTGTAAAGCTACCGGACCTGCTGCTAAAATGCTACTGCTTGAATCCTATGAAAATCTTTGGAGCCAAGTGCAGTTGAGGCGAGCCTTATAGTGGCCATACACGTTAGATCTATTGCGGCCAAACCTTTTAATGGCTTTGGCTTGCCATCCAATGTACATGGCGTCTTTACTTTCCCCCAGATGTCGGGGAATATAGGAATCGGGCATGTTTGAATTCAGCTGCCCGATCTTTTTGTTCTTGGAGATAGTCTGGCAGCTGCTTTCTTCCCTTTGACCATTCACTGTTTATGCATCCTAGGCCGGGCTTGAGTATGCATGGGAGGATTGGGAGACTGACGGTTATCTCACAGAAGAGATCTGCTAAGCTTTTCTTAGTATAATATAAAGGGATATATATACTTTATATGTAATACCGCCACAGTACAGTACGGTGTATCGTTAAGCCTAGGGCTACACAGACATGCGTCACAGAAAAGTTGCGCAACATTTTCTATGGTGTCACACTGTGACATACTGCAACAGAACAGTCGTAAGAAATCCATCCAAGTCGTCGTAGTACAACACTATTGGCTATCGTTACATGTTGCAATATAGTTGTACCCTTTTTTCCCGCACATAGCCCTAGACTAAGACACTGATATTGGTTGCTGCCTCCTTATCCACTGACACTCTCCTCCTGACCATGTAGCTCTGGCCCATCTATTCTGCTGCTCTCATTCACAATATCCATGTACTAATAGATGTCAATACACATGGTGTAATTTGTGGTGGTGCCTGCCATAAGCTTATGCTTGGTAGGCCATTTTAACCAAAACTTTTTTTTTTTTTTTCCAGGATTATACCACATTTTACTTGAACCATGCAGTAGTGCAGTGTATATTAGGGCAAATTTACTCATCCTGCCTAAGGTTTAGACATTTTGGGGGTCATTTATTAAGACTGGCAGTTTAGACGCTGGTCTTAATAAACCCTATATCTGGCGCCAGTCTGAATGTAAGATGGCTTCCTTGCTGGCTTACAGGTAGACCATTTTCTACACCTAAAACAGGCGTAGAAAATGATGAATGATCCGGCCTGTTCCCACCACACGCACTTTTTTAGACCTGGCGTGAGCGGGGGAAAAAGTCGCCTGATATAGGCGTATTTCAGGATAATAAATGACCCCCTGTAAACTTAGACTAGCAAACCTAAGGAGTTATCAAACTGGCTTTTTTTTTTTTCTCTTAGGCTACTTTCACACTTGCGTTTGCAGGATACATTTCTGAGATCCGTCACAGGCTCTCACAAATGGTCCTGAACTGATCAGTTTTGTCCTAATGCATTCTGAATGGAAAAGGATCCGTTCAGAATGCTTCAGTTTTGCTTCAGTTCAGTCTCCATTCCGTTTTGGAGGCGGACACTAAATCGCTGCCTGCTGCGTTTTGGTGTCCACTTGATGGAAACTGATCCAAACGGATCCGTCATGACTCACAATGTAAGTCAATGGGGACGGATCCGTTTTGTCTGACACAATAGAAAACGAAAGTCCTCCGTTGACTTTCAATGGAGTTAATGACTGATCCGTCTTTGCTATGTAAAAGATAATACAAATGGATCCGTTCAGAACGGATGCAGACGGTTGTATTATCATGACAGATCCGTTTGTGAGAGCCTGGACGGATCTCACAAACGTATCCTGCAAACGCAAGTGTGAAAGTAGCCTTAGATATGCTTATCTGTCACCGGTTGGCTTACACCCTAAACCTTAGTACATCCTAAACCTCTGGCTTCACACTTTGAGGAAAGAGTCCTCTGTTCAGTTCCGTGGGTGATGGAGGGCTGATTCACGCGTCCATGGTCGGCCCAGGACATTTGGCCCTTGTGTTGGCTGCATCTCCCTGACCAACTGCGGCCCTCCTGACCCGAACTGACTGCGTCGTAGAGATTTATGGTGGTCCTATCTGATTGCGGGTCTAATGTACTGTACTTACATGATGATGGGTGTACAGTGCAATAGATCTGCGATCACATATGAATTAACTGTACCATAAAAGACTACGATGCAGTCAGTTTGGGTCAGGAGGGTGGATGCAGCGGATACACGGACTGTTTCCTGGTCTGACCACGGTCATGTGAGACCTTTCCTCCTATGCGCAGAAAGCTCTGTCATGTGCATAGGTGGACGTAGGTATACCTCATGAATACAGACTCCTTCCTCACAGGGCGATGCCAGCACCGCAGCTGGTATATGGTAAATTTCTCAAAAAATATATTTTCTACCCACACAACCAA